>OX380337.1:4208269-5408269 GCA_947425015.1 Pterostichus niger | reverse complement strand
TTAACCACACTTCACGCGGAAAAAATATCACTTACCAAGATCTGCTTAGGCAGAATGCCACACTCAGTAATGGGTAAAAGACGTGATGATATATTTATTTATTAAAAATTTAAAAAATATCTATAGTTTAATACGCGTACAAGGAAGTCATGTGGTGTCCACATCAGATTTTTTATCATGAAAATAGATGAACGTGTGGTGAATGTATTGTAGAAGGTTCTATCTAAAACCGAAAACCGGCAGTGGACGAAACATAAATTGCTGTATAACACAGTGCTGCTGGCGCAGTCCCCGTGATTTGAATATTTGAAATTCAATATCCTTATAAATGAAGTTGACAGATTGCGGTTTGTTTTATGGGGCGACGCGAAGCATCTGATGGTAATTTTGTAATTATACAGGTGCTGTGCAGTAGTAGCAACACTGTGACTGTGACTTGTGATCGTTAGCTCCTAGAGGTGAACTCATAAATTACATATGTTTGAGTTTCTAATTTGAGATGGTATTTTTATTCCCGATTATAATGGTTGAATTTTGATTGCATTGGCGGGTCAATGGAATGCGTGGATGGAAAAATATTCTTCCAGGACCGCACTTGACAAATTTTACATACTGTTTTGCATAAGGACATCTTTAGAAATTTGGACGATAAATTACAGAATTTATTCAATTTATTCATACATACATACTAGAGATGGGCGAATATCATCCGCGAATAGTCGAATGCCGCGAATATTAACATTATTCGATATTCGCGATTTTCGAATATTAACGTCAGTATAGCGAACATTCGAATACCTCGAATATCGCGCCATATGTTGACCTCAATTTTTGACTATGTTTTTCTTTATCATTTGTACATAAACTTAAAGCTATTACAATATTTTGAAGTTATTAATAACAAAGATATTTTGTTTCAAAACCATGAAGACGTACCATATTTCAAATTTTTTTTTCGCCAACATCAGCCCGTACGTTTCACCTTAAATTTGAAGTTTTCGTCTTTTTCTTTTCTTTTTTGTTTGTACTTTTTGTTTTAATTTTATTTTATCTTGACAATTTCATTCAAATAATGAAAAGGACATAATTAAATTATTATTAATAATAAATAAATTAACTTTTCTATTCGAATATTCGAGATCTGATTAATATTCGTATTCGATATTCGAATTCGAGAAATTTGATATTCGCCCATCTCTAATACATACATACATAACATCACGCTATATCCCATTAAATGGGGTAGCACGAACCCGTCAACATTCTCATCCTGACACACGATACTCGTTTCGACCACATTAACACTTCCTCCATACGAACTCTTTATTTTCTCACAACCAAAATCCATCATCACGCAACAAACATCCATCCATTCGCTCCTGTACACCTGTTTCGTAAATCTTCACTTACGCCCACTTCTCTAACAACGAATCTATAAGAAATGAAGGCAGCATCTCTTGCGCTATGATTCGATAGCATATTTTTACACTTGTTTGAATGATGAGTTATTTGTAATATTTATGCTAAGTTTGATTAACAATAGAGTATTCTTTATATCAAGTACCTACATAGCTTAGTGAATATTTGAGAACCCGAGTCCGATTCTCGCAGTCACAATAGTCCACATGAATAATTACTCCTATGGCTCTCCTTCATCATTAATATCTTTGGGGGCCGTGATTTGACGTCTGGTAATCGTACTTCACGTGAAAAATATATCAGTTACCCAAAATCTGGGTAAAAGATGTAATGATATATTTGTAAATTTACTTCTATGGTAGGTTTACTTAATTTTAATAAATTTGACTAATTTATGCATCTTATGACACATAACACAATCCTGTCAAAAATTTGACTGTCATTTTAACAAAATTTATTTGCTTTAAAAGTTAATTTATTGTTCTTTGTATAACTGTGTGCACAAATGAAGTAGTACACTTGAAACATTCACTGATCGGAGCTAATATTATTAAGTTGTGTGATTATTAAAGGTAATTATACCTGTAGTTTTTGACTAAAGTTAATTTATATTATGACAGAAAAATTCGGATGACGCCTGGATTCGAACCAGGGACCTTCCGCATACCAAAAAATACAGAAAAATTCTGTTGATGCCATTTATCGAACACAGGTGACGTGGTGTAGCGGTTAGCATCTCTGCCCGGTATGCAAAAGGTCCCTGGTTCGAATCCAGGCGTCATCCGAATTTTTCTATCATAATATAAATTAGTCATAATATACTTTAGTCATTCACTGATCATTTATTCATCAGATTTATCCCAAAACATTCATATTCTAACAAAGCATTTTAATTCCATCCATATTTATAATAATTTCATATAAGCTCGTGATTTGAGAATCCAGGTTCGATTCACACAGCCGACAATCAATTTTCACCACATTAAAATGCGCGCAAATAGGAGATGGGAAAGTTGGCTTTTATTTGGATATCTGTCTTGGTATTCTCTGGACGCATAACGGGCATTACCATTACATAATCCATAAATAAAAGTCATATCTGCATATTCAGCAGTACTATAACCATCTATTATGAAACAATAATACAATCAAAAGTACAACAATTTTTAATTAAGACAAATAAGGTATGAATTTTCAATAAATCTCTTGTTTTCCGAAAGTATCTTGATACAAAAATTTGAAAATGTCGCGTTATTTATAGAACTTCAACCTCTTGTATTTTGGTAACTAGAAGGAATAGGACCTATGTTTATATGAATATCAAATTTCTCGAATTCGAATATCGAATACAAATATTAATCAGATCTCGAATATTCGAGGTACTCGAATACTCTTAAAATTATTAATAATTATTTAATTTATGTCCTTTTCATTATTTGAATGAAATTGTTAAGATAAAATATAATTAAAACAAAAAGTACAAACAAAAAAGAAATAGACGAAAACTTCAAATTTAAGGTGAAACGTACGGGCTGATGTTGGCGAAAAACAAATTTGAAATATGGTACGTCTTCATGGTTTTGAAACAAAATATCTTTGTTAATAATAACTTCAAAGTATTGTAATAGCTTTAAGTTTATGTACAAATGTTAAAGAAAAACATAGTCCAAAATTGAGGTCAACATATATAGCGCGATATTCGAGGTATTCGAATGTTCGCTATACTGACGTTAATATTCGAAAATCGCGAATATCGAATAATGTTAATATTCGCGGCATTCGACTATTCGCGGATGATATTCGCCCAACTCTACTTTATTTACATTCATAATACATTTCATGCAAACAGTTCTATGACTTTTTTGCTGCCCACGCAATCTTTCATCATCAATTTCACCTTAAATCTTTCATTCGACATACATTTCACATATTCCAAATATCTTAACCGACTCAATAACATGTTGTAGTGTAGATATACAAATATATTTTTGCAAAAATTTATACAGAAATCTGTTGTCTATCAGGAAAGTAAATGCGTTCTAATCTTAAATTCTTGTACTCCTATTTATCTCTATAATTGAATGAAGGAAAATAATATGTTATTCTCGGTAGTTACCTCGCCGCGTGTCAAGTTACAATAATTTTGAGTTATGGTTAAGGATAGCAATATCTCGTAACAATAATCATGGGACATTTGAATTTGACCTTATCTGTCAAAATAAAAATTTAAATGTTATTCTAGTACGCTAATGTTTATTCAATTAAGGTGACGATACAGCAGTTTATTATCTATTTTGTTTTTGAAACTTGTCAAACGGTAAATGTTGATCCATGAATAAGAAAAAAACATTATACGATGACTACTATTTAAAGTGCAATTAATATTAATTTTTAGATAAATATTTAAATGGCGTTTACTACATTTTTGTGTAGATAGCATAGTTGTTTGAAACACGCTTTAAAATTAAAATATGTGTGTTGAATTTAATTTTTATATTGTACAGCCATTTATTTTATTTATTTCGATTTTCCATTAAAAATTAACATAGATTTTCTATTATTTTTGCATTTTCTTTATTACTATTACTACTTAACATGAAATTATTATTTGTAATTTATAATAGATTTCAACATTCTTTTCAAGATATCTACTTAAGTATTTCTTTGTTTCCACAAGTAACTAAAATTGTGCCATAGGTGAATAACATGAGAAGTAAGTTTTTTGCTTTCATTACTTTCTTGATTACTTTATTAAAAAAAGTCTCAAATAAAATATTTATGTCCGATATTATAAACGACAAATAATAGTATATTATATATCTAGGGAGAGAAATATATGATTTTTGCTAAAGTGTAATTTGTATCTAGAGGGCGAAGAAAATAACATTCTCTCCCAAGGTTTTTTATATATTTTCATTATTTAAGTAAGAATAAAACCGAAAAAAGTTATTGTAAAATATAATATATTTATATTTTTTGAGATTTATTAATTTTTATATTATTAGTAGTCTTTGACTAAAGCGAAATAATTATTTTTTCTACGATTGCTATGAAAAGTTGACAATTACGCTCTCATTTGTCATCGTAAAGTTGACGCTTTCCGTGGAACAATCGAAAAATATTTTTGTCGCACGTCTCCTATGACAACGCGCGAAAAAGATGTTAAACGCGTGAAATAAAGTCAAACAAAACAGAAACTTTTCATATTGGCAGTTAACAATACGAATTTATTAAATTAAATAATACCAAAATATTATGCGTTCAACATTGGTTACCCGGGGGTATCCTCGAAAATAGATTCAGCGACCCCAAAAACCTCCGAGTAACTAGATTTGAACCCAAAACTTTATTTCAGTTGAATATCGTACTTTCATCCCCTATCCCCTTTTTATTTCAATAAAAAAGTGCATATGATCAAAATGACCTCGAAAATAGATTTTTACGATCTCAAAAACCCCTGAGTAACCAATGTTGAACGCGTAATATTTTGGTATTATTTAATTTCATTTATGGCGAATCTTGCTTTTACCACCTTTCAGTAGTGGTTTGTACCCCTAAAAAGCAACTTCCGGAAGAAAACAAAATAAGGGTTCAATATTTTTTAGAGTTCTATTAGTGTGCCAAGTTTAATTTTTAAAAAAGTAACAGTTGTGTAGTGTTATTTGTTAGTTTTAAATTATGTACTTATCTTTTCATAAGTTGAAATACCCAAAATTAATTCAAGCATCGTTACAGAGATGGTGTTACAGTACAGTTTAATTTTCCTGCATATCTTCGTATAATTCGCAGGTATAAATATATTTTGTTATTGCGCATGTCTTTTCATGTTGTCACATTTCTATGTCAAGAGCTAGAACTAATGTACAGTGATATTGATTTGCTATTGATTCATAATTGCTAAAAAGTGTAAA
The DNA here is from genome assembly GCA_947425015.1 of Pterostichus niger. Taxonomy (NCBI): domain Eukaryota; kingdom Metazoa; phylum Arthropoda; class Insecta; order Coleoptera; family Carabidae; genus Pterostichus; species Pterostichus niger. The sequence goes on along the minus strand of OX380337.1, from coordinate 5,402,939 downwards.
TGGTGTTTACTATGTATTATTTAAATCTTATGGGTGCTATATTCGATCGTAAGTAATCTTCGCAGTTTGAATTGCTTGTTTAATAGTTTAATACGTGCATGCATAATACATGTGCTCACTTAATTTGCCACATACATTTCTGAAGCCGATGTTTACATACACTTTCAGTTCACATATCACAATGTTGGTACTCGTGTGTGATGCAGTGATGATGATGACACTATCCCCTTGTCAGTTTGTCATTCATTTAATACAAATATTATCATCATCTGTGGCGCTACAGCCCAAATCGGGCCTGGGCCTACCGGGCACACCGAGCCGCAGTTTTTACACTGACGTACTGCCGGTTTTCGTAGTCAAATGCTACATTATTTAAGACGTATAAGTGACTAGCTTATAGCGCCCGAGTGTGATAAATACATATATTTTTTTATATTTTACGACAAATCACACATTGTCGACAGGCGGATTCGAACTGACGAACCTTAGTTCGGGTGACGTCACAGTGTGTTAAGAGAGTGCTTTAACACGCTCGGCCACCGCGTCTATACAAATATTATAATACTCATATATTATTTCGAATAGTGTAGTTTAATTGTAATATGTATTTATTTTCATTGGTTGTTGGATAGAATTTAGAAGTTGTACTTATTTATAATTATTTATAATATATTAATTAATGGGGTAGGTCTCTCTCCACTAACATCTTTGGGGGCCATGATTTGATGGCTGGTAACCGCACTTCACGCGAAGAAATATATCACTTACCGACATCTGTTTCGACAGAGTGCCACACTTAGTAATGGGTAAAAGGCGTGATGATATTTTTATTTTATTATTATGTAATTAATCTAAATAAGGATGTAAATTAGAGTTGCAACGAATATTAGGCAACTATTCGGTATTCTGCCTATTCGGCAGCTGTTTCACTATTCGGCCGAATACCGAATAGTAGTTTCCTATTCGGCCGAATACCGAATAGTTTGACATAACACATCTAAAACATGAAGAGCGGTTGCATTCAATTTATTAATTTATATATAAAAAAAACACATGTATATTTTATTTATTATGTAAATATTTATTCAATCAGTATAATAGAAATACAAATTAAATCACAAATACTGTCAATAACTAAAAAATAAGAATATAATAAATAATGTCAATTACTAATAATAATAATAAATAATATTATCAATAACTAATGAAAGGTTAATTATAATTAAAATTTAAAAGTGGCAAAGTGAGAAAAGTCTCTCTGAATAAACACTGCTCCCTGGGGAAGAAAGATAAATTCTAACAAATTTTGCTAGATAATGCGGGAATAGATTTTTATTGGTTGCCCACCATGTATATGGATTATCAGAATGTGATATACATTTAATTTTACAATAAGCTTGAACTGCACTGATGTGCAAACGAACTAGACACAACATGTCATTTGCAAGGGATTTGCTGAAGGGGGAGGAGCGCAATTTCGCTCCTCCAATCCCCACCGGTTTATCATTTGACGCCAAAAATGTGCAGAATATTCGCCGAATATTCGGCTATTCGGCACACGGTTCCGCCTAATATTCGGTATTCGGTATTCGGCAGATTTACTATTCGTTGCATCACTAATGTAAATATATTTATTTATTTATTTATATACTCTGTACAACAGAAATTTAATCGTAGTTACAAAAGCTTATAGTGGAATTCGAATTATTCGGACATAGTTACAGTTATTTTTGATTTGACGCTAGTTTTGAATCTTGGCATGAACAACCTTTTGCTTAGTATACGTATAAGTTGTAACCTTTGAGTTATGATTGCTTGCAGCGGCCAGGATATATTATCACCCTGTAAAATTGTTTAGTGCGCTCCAATCTCCTACATTTTTCTCAGTTTCTTAAATTTAAATTTATAAATACCGTGCGTAGAATTGAAATATGTAACAGAATATATAATGTTATTTTTTTAATATGATAATTGTCGCTTTTCCTAATTAAATTTGACTAAAAGTATAAATACAAAAAAAAATGTGAATTATTAAATCTACATCAAATGAGTATCCACTTGTCAATTGTTTTTGCAAGAGTAACAAGCAAATGAAAAAGGACTTTTATAAAGGAAATTATAGTTTTAATTTAATAAGTTCATTAAATAAATAAAATTACGTGTATTGTCATATTTTATTCAAAATAGGAAGAGTTAATGTGGTCGAAACGAGTATCGTGTGTCAGGATGAGAATGTTGATGTGAACTGATGCTCTATGAATGTTTCAGGGGTTCTTGCTGCCCTATTTAATGGGATACAGCGTGATGTTATGTATGAATGTATGAAAATGATAATGATTATGATAATAATAATAATAAAAATTTGTTGAATAATTTGATGGAAACACAAAATATTATTTATAATAAATTATTAGTATATAATAAGGACTCTTAAGCTAAAGAAAAAAATGGAAATTAAAAATGTATTAATTTTTAAATTGAATGTGCGATAAGAATTGGTTGTAAAGTAGGTAATAAAATTTGTCTCTGCATATTTATTCACATGACAATATCTTCTTAAGCAGTCGTGTAGTCCTCTATCTATAATTTGCGTCTAGAAAGCAAGAATTCATGCTTTCAAATGTCACTGACTTTAAAATATCTAATAAATACGTTTATGTGTAAATGGTACGGATTTCATTATAAGCTTCTGTAATTAGAATTAAGTTCTTTTGTTTAGAGTAGCAAATAAGTAAATAAATACCTGTAAAGAAGCTTTCCATGCAGAATCTTGTCTTCTTCTTTTTCTGATGGTGTGTTGTGTGTTTGCAGGGTGCTGTGCGGGGTGGTAGCGCTGGGTGCCGAGGTGATCTGCGCGCGCGTGCCGGGGCTGACGGCGCGCCAGCGGGACATGTGCCGCGCGCAGCCCGACGCCATGGTAGCCGTAGGCGATGGCGTGCGCCTCGCGTCCGACGAGTGCCGCTACCAGTTCCGCCACCAGCGCTGGAACTGCTCAGCTATCGGACAGGCGCAAGTCTTTGGACATGTCGTCGTTGTTGGTGAGTAAAAATACAGAAGTAGATTCTCAACTCTTATTAATCATCAATCATTCTTTAGCTTCCCTTTGAAGCGACACGTACCCTATGTTAATTAGTAATGCTTATTTATTTTCTTGATAAATTAATAAACAGCAAGATAACTTACCGAGATCTGCTTAGGCAGAGTGCCACACCCACTAATGGGTAAAAGGCGTGATGATATATTTATTTTTCATTTTTGAAAATTTGAAATTAATGGGGTAGGTGGCTCAGTGGTATCAAGTCGGCCTGTGGATCTTGAGAACTCTGGTTCAATCCCCACAGCCAGGGTTCGTAAATATCATGATATTTATAATAAATATCAAAATATCTGATATATAGGATATATATCAGATAAATATCACTTTTTGGATATTTATTTTTTAATTTTAGTTTTTGTACACATTTATTATCACAATAGAAAATACAAAATAAATTATTACTCCTAAATAAAAAATTAACATAGGTAATGAAAAAAAGTAAATATACATTGAATGGATACACAAATATTATATAGTACTAAGAATAGTAAGAATATTTAAATAATCCTATATCCTAAATAGGGGCAAATCAACATCTTATGATGAACTTCCTGAACAGCGTTGCAGATAGACTCACTTGGCCAAATCCAATCTAAATTAGTTTTTTTTTTGTAGTTTCTTTTTGGTTTAAATATTTAAATATTTACCGGCATTGTCGTTACCGAGACGATTACGTAATTGAGATTGGACAATGCCAAAAGTGGAGAAATATCGTTCCAGCCCTGCTGTGGCTGTTACAGCAGTGTGTAACTGTTCACATAGTTCAATAAATGTACTTTTATTTGGCCACTCTGACTCATTAATAGTTACACTTTTCCACCATATTAAAGGATTTGTATTTCTAAAATGAGTACCAAATAAAAATTTTGGAAATGGTTCCGACTTTGCCGTTAATGACATCACAAATGGCACACAATTTGGATTTATGTCGTTGATGTGAAGTTAGTCAAAAGCTAGTAAAGTAAGAATTATCTTTAGAATATAATTTTAACAGAATTAATAAAAGTAACTGTATTTATTATAGACTATTTGATATTTTTATATAATGGATATATATCTTCGAACCCTGTTTGTAAGTTAACTGAAGCACGAGAAAATTAATGCCGTTGACCGCGTTTTCATATCACATTTAGTTTTTGAGATATAGCCTCGGAATAGTAGAAAAACTGAAAAATTCGAAAAATTTCACTTTTCCGGAGGCTATATCTCAAAAACTAAACAAGATATGGAAATGCGCTCAACGGCGTTGAATTCCCCGTATCCGATTTGACTTATAAACAAATTTTCATACAATTTTATGCAATTTAATATTTTTAATTATTTCCTAAGGTTTTTTCAGATTTTAATTAAATTTTCCCAAAAATCCTTAATCGTAGAATTATTAAAACGAAAATTTACATACATATGTATTTTGACCCACTGAATCCAGTGGTGCAATCTTCAAATGCATATGACTTCTGGTTTTCGAGAAAATGTTAAAAAACCGCTTTTTACGATTTTTTTGGCGGAAAATTGAAAAAAAACAAAAATTGCTGAAACTATGTTTATAAGTTAACTGAAGCACGAGAAAATTAATGCCGTTGACCGCGTTTTCATATCACATTTAGTTTTCGAGATATAGCCTCGGAAAAGTAGAAAAACTGAAAAATTAGAAAAATTTCACTTTTCCGGAGGCTATATCTCAAAAACTAAACAAGATATGGAAATGCGCTCAACGGCGTTGAATTCCCCGTGTCCGAATTGACTTGTAAGCAAATTTTCATACAATTTTATGCAATTTAATATTTTTAATTATTTCCTAAGGGGTACCCCTTTGGTTTTTTCAGATTTTAATTCAATTTTCCCAAAAATCCTTAATCGTAGGATTATTAAAACGAAAATTTACATACATATGTATTTTGACCCACTGAATCCAGTGGTGCAATCTTCAAATGCATATGACTTCTGGTTTTCGAGAAAATGTTAAAAAAACGCTTTTTGCGATTTTTTTGGCGGAAAATAGAAAAAAATAAAAATCGCTGAAACTATGTTTATAAGTTAACTGAAGCACGAGAAAATTAATGCCGTTGAGCGCGTTTTCATATCACATTTAGTTTTCGAGATATAGCCTCGGAAAAGTAGAAAAACTGAAAAATTCGAAAAATTTCACTTCTCCGGAGGCTATATCTCAAAAACTATTTCATATTTTTATATAATGGATATATATCATTGCAAAAATATGACTATATATATCAAAATAAATATCATGATATATATCGATCGATATATATCTTCGAACCCTGCCCACAGCAGACAAACAATTTTCACCAAACTAAATCTACCCCTGTGGTTCCCCCTCCACTAACATCTTTGGGGGCCGTGATTTGACGGCTTGTAACCGCACTTCACGCGAAAAAAAAATCACTTACCGAGATCTGCTTCGGCAGAGTGCCACACCCAGTAATAGGTAAAAGGCGTGAGAATATATTTATTTTATGAATTTACAACGAACTTTTATTTATGCTTAGAACATAAAATATAAAAAAAAATAGTTTGTGTAAAAATTGTTAATTCTTACCCTCTACGAATATATTTATTCTGGACATTATACTTATTTGATCAGTGGTATCGAGTCGGCATGTTGATCTTGAGAACCCTGGTTCGATCCCTACAGGCGACAAACAATTTTCACCAAATTAAATCTACCCCTGTGGCTCCCCCTCCTCCAATATCTTTGGGGGCCGTGATTTAATGGTTGATAACACCGTACTTCACGCAAATAAATATATACCGAGATCTGCTTCGGTAGAGTGCCTCACCCAGTAATAGGTAAAAGGCGTGATGATATATTTATTTATTTTATTTAACAAGGAACTAGAGATGGGGTAGGTGGCTCAGTGGTATCGAGTCGGCCTGTGAATCTTGAGAACCCTGATTCGATCCCTACAGGCGACAAACAATTTTCACCAAATTAAATCTACCCCTGTGGCTCCCCCTCCTCTAATATCTTTGGGGTCCGTGATTTGATGGCTGGTAACCGTACTTCACGCAAAAAAATATATTCCGAGATCTGCTTCGGAAGAGCGCCTCACCCAGTAATGGGTAAAAGGCGTGATGATATATTTATTTATTTTATTTAACAAGGAACTAGAGATGGGGTAGGTGGCTCAGTGGTATCGAGTCGGCCTGTGAATCTTGAGAACCCTGGTTCGATCCCCACAGCCGACAAACAATTTTTACCAAATTAAATCTACCCCTCTGGCTCCCCCTCCTCCAATATCTTTGGGGGCCGTGATTTAATGGCTGATAACACCGTACTTCACGCAAATAAATATATACCGAGATCTGCTTCGGTAGAGTGCCTCACCCAGTAATGGGTAAAAGGCGTGATGATATATTTATTTATTTTATTTAACAAGGAACTAGAGATGGGGTAGGTGGCTCAGTGGTATCGAGTCGGCCTGTGAATCTTGAGAACCCTGATTCGATCCCCACAGCCGACAAACAATTTTCACCAAATTAAATCTACCCCTGTGGCTCCCCCTCCTCTAATATCTTTGGGGGCCGTGAACCGCACTTCACGCGTAAAAATATATCACTTACCGAGATCTGCTTCGGCAGAGTGCCACACCTAGTAATGGATAAAAGGCGTGATGATATATTTATTTATTTTATTTAACAAGGAACTAGTAAGAAATTGTATAAATTTAAATTTAATATTTTGCTTCAAACGATACCTAATAGCTTTCTAATGTACCTATTTGTATTTTATTTGGATAATAATAGTTCTCGACATCTTTTAATTTTATTAGAAACGTCCGAAATTTATGGCTTTTTCACGACTTTATGTGCAGGTGGAAAGATAAATGATTTTAAACTTAAGCATTGAAAGCTTTTACGATTACGTATGTTAACATTAACGGGAAATAAAATAAGGAAATATTTACTTATAATTGAATTTGTAATAAGCTTGTAACTTCTAACAGCTTTTCTTGGATATAACAATGCTTACAAATGTCGAAGGTTATAAAATGTCATCTTTACAGAATTCAACATCGAATTTCCGTATTCTTTTCCAAGAAAACTGCCAATTAAAATCGTTTATTATTTCTTACATTTTCACATTTATTCATTACCTTATAAGAATGTTGTAAAAAGAGTGGGAATAAGTCAGTTGAGATGGTTTGGTCATGTAGAACGTATGTCGAACGACAGATTGGTGAAACAGGTGTATGTTGGTGAAATTGAGGGTGAAAGTTTGCGTGGACGGCCTAGGAACAAGTGGATGAATATGATTGAAGGGTTGTTGCGTGCGCGAAAGATTCTGAGCGTGAAGAATAAACGAGCTTGTATGAAAATAATTATGAATGTGGTTGAAGCAAAAGTGGTGTGTCAGAATAGGAATGTTTGGAGAAAATTAATTGCGGGATAAATATGATGAATGAAGACAAGCGTATGATTCTTGATTTTAGATTCATTTGTTAGATGTTTCGAGTATTTACCAGACCATCTTCAGAAACAAGCGCAGTGTACAGGAGCGAATGGATGAATGTTTGTTGTGTGTTGATGGATTTTGGTTGTGAGAAAAGAAAGAGTTCGTATGGAGGAAGTGTTAATGTGGTCGAATCGAGTATCGTGTGTCAGGATGAGAATGTTGACGGGTTCGTGCTACCCCATTTAATGGGATATAGCGTGATGTTATGTATGTATGTATGTCTTATAATCAATCATGTATCTTTCAAATTATGTCACAATAACACGAATAAAAACAAAACTTGTCTCATAAATATATAGTTAATCGTTCCAAGTTGCAACACTCTACAATTATTGTATTATAACGTAATAAAGATATGTAAAATCGCGAAGGTCGGTTTAATGTATACACATCTTGATGTTCAGCACAAATTAAACAAAATAAAATCGTGATCGTAGCCTCCGCATGACATGATGTAAACTATCAGAGATCGCTGATAGTATCGCAACTTCACAGTGAACAAACTTTGCTGAGTCTTCGCGGAACAGTGCTTGTCAATCTTTCTTCGTTTCTTCATTTGAATTTATGATAAATAAATATATGTCATTAAGCCATTTGTGTTATTTGGAAGTGAAGTATGGACGCTGGGAGTATATATAGATCAGCACGACAGGCCTTGTAGGCCCTGGGCTTGTTTTACTACGTTTCTCCAGTCCATTCTATTGGTTGCTTTGGTCCGCCAGTTCTTCATTCCTAGTGCCTTGACATCTGCTTCAACTTCGTCTAGCCATCTCTTCTTTGGTCTTCCTTTTTTCTTTTTTCATTCTTGTTTCCGGTCTATAATAAGTCTTGGTGTTCTATTTTCCGTTAGTCTTGCTACATGGCCCAGCCATCGTAATCTCTGCATCTTTGAGTGTGTAACAATATTGGGTTCCTTGTATGCCTCCTCTATTTCTTTGTTAGTCCTTCTTCTCCAAATTTCTTCTTCTTTGATTCCTCCATATATTCTTCGTAGTATTTTCCTCTCCCACACATTAAGTTCTTGTTCTTCTGCTTTTGTTAACGTCCAGGTTTCTGCTCCGTACAATACTGTCGGTCTCACTATTGTTTTGTAAATCTTCTTTTTTGCATTTCTAGATACGTCTTTACTTGTTAGTATCTTATTTAGACTTCCCACGGCTTTGCTTCCCTTATTTAGCCTTGTCTTTATTTCATCTTTCATTTCACTTCTGTGTGTTATCTTGGCTCCTAAATAAGTGAAAGTATCTACTTGATTGAAGTTGTATTCTTCTCCTGCTTTAGAAAATACTTTTAAAGTCTTCTTGAGGTTATTTTTCTTAGTACTCATCTTCATATATTGTGTTTTTTCCTGGTTTATTTTGAGTCCCAATCTTCCGGCCTCCTTAATTAGTGTAGTTGTTACTCGCTTTAGTTCTAGCTCTGACTTTGTGATAATTGTTACGTCGTCCGCAAAGGCAAGGCATTGGTGTCGTTTATCGTAAATTAGCCCTGACTTATTTAATTTACCTCTCCTCATTACTGTTTCTGGGAGTAACAGAACAAGAATTGTTAGGAGTGTGGGAAAAAGAAAAGTATTACCAAAAATTTTTAAGGGCAAAAAAGTAAATGGAAGATGTGAAAAAAGAACAAATCAAGAATTAGACGAACTGTATAAAGAACCGGATATAGTGGCAACTATAAAAGCACAAAGATTAAGATGGATCGGTCACGTTATGCGGATGCAGGAAACTAGAGGAGTAAAGAGAATACTAGATTGCAGTATAGGAGGCGCGAAACGACGAGGAAGGCCAAAGTCAAGGTGGGAAGACGAAGTGAAACAGGATATTCAAAAGGCCAAAATCAGCAATTGGAAGGAGAAAAGCAAAAATAAATCCGAGTGGAGGAAGACAGTTAACCAAGCCATGGGCCTGCTAGGCCTGCAGAGCTAAATATATATATATAAATATATCATCACGCCTTTTACCCATTACTGGGTGTGGCACTCTGCCTAAACAAATCTCGGTAAGTGATATATTTTTTCGCGTGAAGTGCGGTTACCAGCCGTCAAAGCCCCCAAAGATATTAGTGGAGAGAGAGCCACAGGGGTAGATTTTTAAATTGGTGAAAATTGTTTGTCGGCTGTGGGAATCGAATCAGGGTTCTCAAGATTCACAGGCCGACTCGATACCACATAATTTAATTATTGAATTTAAGGAATTATTTAAATAGTTCTGTTATACATACAGGGTGTTACATGACAAAAGGGTTATAGGCATCATATTTTAAAGAAAATTTATTTAATCAAATAATTGTTTAATGTCCGGTTTTGTAAAGGACAGCATACATTTATTTCCTTGGAAAATCCCCACAGCCGACAAACAATTTTCACCAAATTGAATCTACCCCTGTGGCTTTCCCTCCACTAACATCTTTGGGGCAACCGCACTTCACGCGAAGAAATATATCACTTACCGACATCTGCTTCGACAGAGTGCCACACCTAGTAATGGGTAAAAGGCGCAATGATATATTTATTTTTATCTATAGTATTTTTATTATTTTCACAACCCTGTTAAACAATATATATATGTGGTAGGTGGCTCAGTGGTATCGAGTCGGCCTGTGGGTCTTGAGAACCCTGGTTCGATCCCCACTGCCGACAAATAATTTTCACCAATTTAAATCTACCCCTGAGGCTCTCTCTCTCTCCACTAGCATCTTTGGGGGCCGTGATTTGACAAATGGTAACCACATTTCACGCGAAAAATCACTTACCGAGATCTGCATAGGTAGAGTGCCACATCCAGTAATGTGTAAAAGGCGTGATGATATATTTATTTATTTATTTATGTTAAACAATATATTTTTCTTATCTCAATAATTGAGAATATAAACTGATACCTTTCATACCTAGGCAAGAAAATAAAATTTCACTCCTTGGGAAACTTCAATTTTAAACATAGTTTAAATAAATAGAAGCAAATAGAATTGTATGTGATAAGTAAATTCGTTTTATTTAGATTTAGTTATGACAAGGAGATATTTGAAATGTGACAGTATTCATTCCAATGTTAATAAATAGGTATTTAATTATATTTATTTTATTTTTATGGGGTAGGTGGCTCAGTGGTATCGACCCAAATTTGGATTTTACAACCCGGGTTCGATTCCCACAGCTGACAAACAATTTTCACCACATTACAATTACCACTGTGGCTTTCTTTCCAGTAACATCTTTAGGGACTGTGATTTGATGGCTGTTAACTTCACGTCCATAAAATATCACTTATCGAGATCTGCTACGACAGAGTGAATGGGTAAAAGACGTGATGATATATTTATATTTTTACTAAATTTAAATTTTTACAAAATTGTACAGGAATATTTTAAAAATTCAAATTATAAATTATTCAATGACGACAACGAAAAGAAAAACATACTATTCCTAAAAGACACTGGAATAATCAATCAATTATAAGATGTAAACCATAAAATGTAAATATATTGACATGTAAGGTGCTAATGCCAACTAGGTGACGCCCAGTAAACCAGTATTAATAATAAAAAAACTATAAATTATATTTAAATGTTTGTAAGAATTCCTAAGATATACAGGGTGAGTCTGGGAAGACGCCCCCCCCCACCTTTAACTTTTTTATTATGAGTAATAGAAAAAAATGGTTCATATGAAAGTTTTATTATTTTAAATATACTATTTGATGGCAGATGTAGATATTTTTTATAAAGTCAGGTTTACAAGATACGACTATCAACTTTTATTTTTTAAATAGCAACCTATAATTATTTTACTAAAATAAAAACCGCCATTTTTTTCTCTTTTCAACGGTGTATTAGTTTTTATTAATGTATCTGAAAAAATTCGAGAAAAATAAGAAAATTGAGAAATACTAGAAATAATTTTTATACAAATATTATAGGTGGCTATGTGAAAATAAACAAAATGTAACAGTGTTAAATTAATGTCAAAAAAGTATACATTTGCTGGTTACTTTATTTAACTTATTTTGCAAACAATAAAAAAAACGTTATCAAATGTTTACGAAAGAAGAATTAATAGATATGATTCTAATAATTGGTGAATCGACTGGAATCATGAGAAGGGCAAAAAGAATTTTTTTTTTATTGTTTGCAACATAAGTTACATAAAGTAACCAGCAAATGTATACCTTTTTGACATTAATTTAACACTGTTACATTTTGTTTATTTTCACATAGCCACCTATAATATTTGTATAAAAATTATTTCTAGTATTTCTCAATTTTCTTATTTTTCTCGAATTTTTTCAGATACATTAATAAAAACTAATACACCGTTGAAAAGAAAAAAAAATGGCGGTTTTTATTTTAGTCAAATAATTATAGGTTGCTATTTAAAAAATAAAAGTTGATAGTCGTATCTTGTAAACCTGACTTTATAAAAAATATCTACATCTGCCATCAAATAGTATATTTAAAATAATAAAACTTTCATATGAACCATTTTTTTCTATTACTCATAATAAAAAAGTTAAAGGGGGGGGGCGTCTTCCCAGACACACCCTGTATATATATTTTTTAGAAATATTTGAATGTAATTTATAGTTTTAATTTTATATTCAGTTTTGAAAATATCCTTGTACAATTTAGAGCAGTGTATTTTCTAAATTTAAATAAACGTTCGGATCATAGCGGCTAGAGCAAAGACGCATGTTCTCTCCAGTGTATTGTAACGTAGAGTAGGGTGTTGAAAAGCACTGGAGTAACGTAACCTCCCCTGCGTCATAATTTGCATTAAATGTCAGATTACAAGTTGAGAAACAAAAGAATTCCGCTGGTGGAGAAAACCATAAAACAAAGGTATTAAACTTGATATGACACTTATGGCGGACTGCCTCTCTTCGTTCCCGCCCGAGTATAAGTTTCTCTATCGGTCACGATAAATAATGTGTTGAATACATATTTAAACATGAAACCATCGCACCCTCGTGACTGGCTGCCCACAGCCGCCAAGAACAAAGCCTGACTCATTCATCTCATTCTTTGAGCGCGCGAGCCGATGGCACGTGGGTCGTAGGGAACATCCGCGAGATGCGGGGTGGAGGGATTGGATCGCATCGTGGATTGATATACGTGGATGAGGATCGATCAATGATCATTCTGCATGTTCTGTATGTTTCTTGCTGCAGAGGAATGCGTTTTATAAATATTGTACTATTGAAGGTTTAAGAGTCCGTGAAGGCTGAAGAAATATTTATCTACATAAGAACTAAAAGCTGTATTTATAAATATGTATTCACGACAAGAAAATATTGGTTTTACATCAATGATTCTAATGGTATTTTAGCGACTTAATCTAATTTATTTATGTTACGCTGTACAACAGGAATTTAATCCCAATTACAGTACAGACGTACAGAGTCCGCACTCACCGAGCCGCATTGTGGTAGTTCATATAATTTTTAGCTTGAGTGAGATTCGAACTCGGGATCTCCAGATTCGAATTCCATATCGATATGAACACCACCGTACTGACGAACAATGTGGTAACACAAGAAATCATGTACATACTATTAAACTATGTTCCATCAAATGGGGTAGCATTTATTAGATTCATCAATCTATTATATGGGGTAGGTGGCTCAGTGGTATCGAGTCGGCCTGTGGGTCTTGAGAACCCTGGTTCGATCCCCACAGCCGACAAACAATTTTCACCAATTAAAAAAAAATCTACCCCTGTGGCTCGTCCACCACTAATATCTTTGGAGGCCGTGATTTGACGGCTGGTAACCGCACTTCACGCGAAAAAATATATCACTTACCGAGATCTGCGTAAGCAGAGTGCCACACCCAGTGATGGGTAAAAGGCGTGATGATATATTTATTTATTTATTTTATTCATCAATCTATTATAGAAGCTCATTTTCTACATCCACTCAGAATCTTTAATTCGCATAATAAATCTTCAATAATATGCATTCCTTTATTCCTCAATCATTCACGCAATCTTTCACTCGCCGATTCATCAACATACACTTGCTTTACTAATCTTTCATTCCACATACATTCCAATAATCCAAACTATTTTAATTGACACAAACTCAGTGTTTTAACATCATTTTTAATCTCATACTCATCATATTTAAATATTGTAAAAAAATAAATTTTATATTAGTATATTATACATCTAGGGAGAGATGCATGATTTTTTTATAAGCTGTAATTTATAGACAGAGGGCGAAGCCCGAGGGAAAAATAGAATTCTCTCTTGAGGTGTATATACCATTTTTTTAAAAACGAAAAAAGTTAATTTAAAATAGAATTTCAATTACAAACAATATTTTTTCTTCGATTAAATTTTAATAATCGTCAATATTAGCAACTACTCGAATTGTACATTTAATTTTCAATCAAAAAATAATTAATTTTAAAATTTATATATTTTCAATAAAATATAATTTCTAAATTTTGTTTAACTCTTCTGTTGTTTTATATCTGAAATATATTGTGTACAAACACGTTTTCTAAAACCATGCAAAAGTTTTTTGCCAAACAGTGAAAAAACGTTTTCGTAACACATGCACAATAAACACGTTCTTATTCCCTAATTCTAGAGAGAGAAACACTGCTTTTCTCCCCTAGGAAGAGAAACATTGTTTTTCTCCCTAAGTAGTATGTTTCTCTCCCTATGGAGATGTTTCTATTCCTAGAGACTACGATTATTAGCTGTTTACGGCGTTTCCTAGGTAACTAGTTACACAACCCATATTTGACATTTGTCCCGATAAGACGGTAATTTTTGTTCACTTTGTTCACTATAATATGCTTCCCGGGAGGGCGCGATTATCCCTTCTGTGAAGTTGGCAAACCTCGACTTCAGCTCGAGCCTTTGGCCCTCACTTACGTCTCGGTTTGCCAACTTCGCACGCGGGAATAATCGCTTGTTTCTCTCCCTTGATGCATAACATACTATTTTTCTCGATTGTCATGGTAACATAAGAAAGATATATTACTGTTAAGAAAAGACACTTCGCGCTCTGAAATTGATTTTTCAAAAGACTAATATTTTTAACGATCGTAGAAAGATGAATTTTTGTCTCACTGTTTACTAAAAAGTTGAATTTCGCAAGTTAAATGTCAACTTTGTTTGACAGTTCAGTGAAAATAAATTTACTATTAATTTTTCTATAATTAGAACAGATATAACTGGTATGCGTAACACGTAGGAAAAGTGAACTTTCTGGGCTCCTGTGATTGTAGCCCACAATTGCCCATATAATCTCATATATAGTTTTCCTAACATAACATTCTACTTTTCTAAATGTATTTCCTATAACTTTAATTTTGTTTTGGTTTTTATTGTTGTTTGTACTAATAATATCAAAATAACAAAATAGGATAAAAATATTGTGAAAATTCAGTACAGAAAATGTTTCCTATCTCCAAACCAAAAACAATACCGAAACATCTATTCCACCTATCGCTAAAGAATGTCCCTAAATTCCTCTCCATTACCACGATCACTTCCTATCAGCAATCAATCTTTCGAGTCATTATCAGCGCCTCTGCTTCGGCCAGCAGCATCGCATCTCGCACGCCAGCGGCTGCATGGTCCGTGGTTCGCACCCACGCGCACGTCAATCACCAGTCACGCAACACCGCCACGTGTGGGCAAATCTTAGCACCAATTAATGCGCTCGGGCTGCCGAGAAGATGTAGTAAGGTTTAGTTTGGAGTTGCTGGCGTGAGAACTGGGTATTGTGTGAAATGAGACACCTACTATCTGGAATCTAGAAGGTGGAAGGCGGAATATTTGAATAGAGATGTTTTGAATATTTGACAAATTTTGTTGGGCTTTATTGTTATTTTATCTAGATGCTGTTTAAATTAATAAATATGTACTATAAATCTGTAAATTCGTAAATTCAAGTAGACTCTGGAAATAAGTACTATAGTCTATTTGCTGAGATATTATACCGTGTTTGTTTAAGACATATTTTATCTTGATCTTGATTTTGGTTGGCTGTGACAACGCTGAATCAATTTTATTAGGGTAAGTAGCTCAGTGGTATCGAGTCAGCCCTCGCTTACGTCTCGGTTTGTCAACTTCACACGCGGGAATAATCGCTTGTTTACCTCCGTTGATGCATAACATATTATTATTTATTAATAACAATGTTCACATTAGATGAATTTACAATATTTCCTTCAGAAAAAATGTCTCATTTTCTTCCCTTGATATACAAATAACTATTCCACAAGTAGGAGGTTTAGGGTTCAATTCTTAGTGGATCGAAGTTGATTTTTCAAATTTGAAATTAATGGGGTAGGTGGCTCAGTGGTATCGAGTCGGCCTGTGGATCTTGAGAACCCTGGTTCGATTTTCTCCAAATTAAATGTACCCCTGTGGCTCCCTCTCCACTAATAGCTTTGGGGACCGTGATTTGATGATTGGTAACCGCACTTCACGTGAAGAAATATATCACTTACAGAGATCTACTTAGGCAGAGTGCCACACCCAGTAATGAGTAAAAGGCGTGATGATATATTTATTTCATTTATTTATTTTTACATTCACTAACATATGATCTATTTGCTGAATTAGTTTATACTCCTCATAAATAAAAGTATAAGATAGATGACTCACAAGTAACACTACCCAACTGTCACTCACCGATTTAAATAAACTTGGCACACTAATAGAACTCAAAAAAATATTGAACCTCTATTTATTTTTCTTCCGGAAGTTGCTTTTTAGGGGTACAAACCACTCCTGAAAGGTGGTAAATGCAATGAAATTAAATAATAGCAAAATATTACGCGTTCAACATTGGTTACCCAGGGGTAACCTCGAAAATAAATTCAGCGAACCAAAAAACCCCCGAATAACTAGTTTTAAACCTAAAACTCTATTTCAGTTGAATATCGTAATTTCATCCCCGTATCCTCTTTTTAACCCCTTAAAAAAGTGCATATGATCAAAATGACCCCAAAAATAGATTTTTGCGATGTCAAAAACCCCTGTTGAACGCGTAATATTTTGCTATTATTTAATTTCATTGCTTTTACCACCTTTCAGGAGTGGATTGTACCCCTAAAAATCAACTTTCGGAAGAAAATAAATAAGGTTTCAATATGTTTTAGAGTTCTATTAGTGTGCCAAGTTTAATTTAAGTCGGTGAGTGACAGTTGGGTAGTGTTACTTGTCACTGGTTTCGAGTCGGTCTGTAGATTTTAAAACCCGGGTTCGATTTCCACAGCCGGCAAACAATTTTCACCATATTCAAATTGCATCTTTGAGGGTCATGATTTGTCGGCTGGTACTTCATAAATAATGATATATTTATTTTATTTTTTATTTATAAATAAATGTAACTACAAGGGATAATATCACACTGTACTACATTTATGTACATATATATATATCTATATTTATGTACATATATATATATATATATATATATATATATATATATATATATATATATATATAATAGGGTGGGTCGAAAAAAATAGATTTCGTTCTCTAGGGTCTCAAATGAAAGAGTTCCATCCAAAAAGTTGTGGAGATGTGCTGAAACATTTTTCTGATGAATACCCAGGCAGCACCGAGCACCTCAAAACGCCGTTTTTGCACCTTTTTTTCTGGCCAATAACTTTTTTCAATTTGCTTCAATTGGCTAAATTTTTTTTCTGGTATTCCCAGATCAATACCGAATAAGTCAATGTAACCGACATTGGAGTTTACCCTTTCCTAAAGGCGAAGAAAAAATCCTCAAAGTACCCAAAAATCAGGTTTTTCAGGTATTTTTTTATTCCGTCGATTGGAATCGTTATATTTTGTTTCTGTGTTACATCCAGAACATTAGATTCATCAATTGTATGATCTACAGAACAGTTTCAGATCATATAAGTATAAAGATAGGTGGCAACACCTAATTGAATCCAATATTTATGGCCTATTTAATGTTGATAAATATTGGATTTAATTAGGTGCTGCCATCTATCTTCACATTTATATGATCTGAAACTATTCTTTATATCATACAAATGATGAATCTGATGTTTTGGATGTACACAGAAACAAAAATACGGACGGAATTACAAAATACCTGAAAAACCCGATTTTTGGGTACTTTGAGGATTTTTTCTTCGCCTTTAGGAAAGGGTAAACCCCAATGTCGGTTATATTGACATATTCGGTATTGATCTGGGAATACCAGAAAAAAAATTCAGCCAATTTGAAGCAAATTGAAAAAAGTTATTGGCCAAGGTGCAAAATATATATATATATATATATATATATATATATATATATATATATATATATATATATATATATATATATATATATATATATATATTGAGTTGAGTTTTAGACCGACATCATTTTTCATATTCAGTATTCATGAGATATTGGTCACATGACGAAGTGATATAAAATGAGTTAGAGAATTTGTCTCTGTTTTTCAAAAAATGATGACAAATGTAAACTGATTCAGCAAATAGAGCATATGTACCTATAGAAACGCTGGCTGAATGGGGAATAGGGAGAGAAACATTATGTTTCTCTCCCTAGAGACTACGATTATTAGCCGTTTGCGGTGTTTCCTAGGTAACTAGTTACGCAACCCATATTTGACATTTGTCCCGATAAGACAGAAATTTGTGTGCACTTGTTACGAAAAGTATAATATGCTTCACGGGAGGGCGCGATTATCCCTTGTGTGAAGTTGGCTAACCGAGACGTAAGCGAGGGCCGAAGGGAATAATCGCTTGTTTCCCTCCATTGATGCATAACATACTATGTTTATATTTTAATTTTACGAGTAATAATTGATAATAAATTGAACTACTTTGTTTCTTCATTATATTGATATTTTTGGATGATTTTGAGATACGAGTATACAAATTTGATCGGAGGTACCAAAGTGTGCTTATAAGGCTGACAACTTCAGATCGAATGTTTCACTTTAAGGTTATGTTGTGCAAAGTTGCAACTAAATAAATGTAATCGAATGAAAATAAAAAAGTTTGATAAAAAATGTAGGTTGTTTTCGAGGTCGAAACATTTGTATTTTAGAAACAAGAAAACATCTTTGCAACATAATAATTCCTCCACACCGAATACGGTTGCAATTAAAAGAGCAACAATAAATCGGATTGTACGATTGAAACTCTATCCCCTCCCAGGTCGCTGCTGTCTTATCTGAGATTACCCGATCTCCTGAGACGTAGACGCAGTATTTTAATGCAGAAACGCAATAAATATTCGCAGTAATGAGAGTAATTTATGTGGAAGACAAACTAATTTGCATAGTGAGTAACTCTGGCGAAGTGAGCTGCTGGCGATGGCGACAGTTCTATTCGAGCGATTATCGAATTGTCCCGTGGGTCGCGGGTTTCCGCGTCGATAAGACCGCTGTTGCTGATTCGTTTTGCATGCGAGATCGAGTAATTAGTTTTTAATTGACGTGTTAATTAACGGGCGGGTTGTTGTTGTTTCTTCTTTTGAAAGTTTATCGTTTGTCAGTTTGTAGCTGTAAATTCGTTATGGGAGGTACTGATACTAAGCTTAACGGACAACGACTGATTGAGTGTACGTTTAATATATCATAATCCAAGTTTATTCACGAGATTTAAATCGGACCTTACACGGACTGATCTGTTTATATCTTGCAAACAAACCATATTTGAATGCAATAGATTGTTTAAGAATTCTTATTCTTTTCTATGCGGTTGACATAATAGTTTGTGGTTTAAGAGCTATATATGACTCTTTACCCTTGTCTAGAAATTAGTTTACTACTATAATAGGATTTAGTTAAAGACAGATTTCAACGGCAGGAAGTTGTAATTAAATATATATTTTAACTGTCTAGAAATAAGGTTAATATGATAGTTTATTACGTTAGTGAAAGATTCTAACTGTGAGGAGTAAATGTACTAAATAAGACAAAAGTGATATGTCAAGATAGGAATGTTTCGAGAAGGTTGTATCATAGTCTTAAATTTACTTAAAGAATAAATATTCCATATTTTTTTACGATTATATGAGAAAGTAAAATTCTTTTCCCACAAGTGATGCTTTTCAGGCCTTGAAAATGAAGCAAATTTTTTCACTTATTTGACAGCATCTCGATCCAATTTGTTTCAAATTTTATTTAGATGGTAGAAAAACTGCTAAAGAATAAAGATTCCATATGATTGTAGGAGAAAGTAAAATTCTCTTCCCTGAAGTGATTCTTTTCAGGCCTTGAAAATAAAGCAAAATTTTTCACTTATTTGACAACCTCTCGATCCAATTTGTTTCAACTTTTATTTAGATGGTAGAAAAACTGCTACTGTAAGATAAAACGTACTTGAATGAAATGCCATTTATATAATGCTCTTGATAATTATCACATTCGCGCTTTCGTGTATAATGGACACACTTTAATATAATTATTCTTCAATAGTTTATTCGGATGAGGTAGGTGGCTCAGTGATATCGAGTCGGCCTGTGGATCTTGAGAACCCTGGTTTGATCCCCACAGCCGACAAACAATTTTCACCAATTTAAATCTACCAATGTGGCTCTCCCTCCACTAACATCTTTGGGGGCCGTGATTTGACTGCTGGTAACCGCACATCACGCGTAGAAATATATCACTTACCGAGATCTGCTTCGGCAGAGTGCCACACCCAGTACTGGGTAAAAGACGTGATGATATATTTATTTCGTTATCTCCTATAAATCACTAGTAACCGGTATTATCAACCATATATATTACTTAAATCTAGTTTAAAAATGACTACGACGAATCACTTATAAAAAACTAACATTTCTGTCAAAATTTAAACTATAACAATAAATGCCTCTTGAAGAAAGTGTCATTCTTCCATTAGATGTTTTATTTTACTGAAATGGCATCTTTGGGAAGAAAACTAATTTTATAATTTATGTTGAAAATTATATAAAGAAAACAAAAACGAAATATTCGAAATCAGGTCTGACAACTTCTCTATTATCTTAATCAAAAAGCAGTCACGCTAAGTTAAGATTATATAAAGCAGTAAAGTGCTCATCACGCATCACGCACAAAGTCACGTCCACTGTTAAAGCTCAAAGCTCTCAGATCTCACGCAGACTGTCGCATGTTCTTTGTCGCACGATAAACACACAGATAAGTTCATTTGGTTGTTGACCATATTTGACGCGAAACAATAAATTTTACGTTTACTAACGAAGCAAATAAATTGAATAAAGTTTTTACTCAAGCGAGTTTAATTTATTGCCAACGTTAGGCATTGAAGAAATTACTGCTAATAGAGAAATGGATACCACTTTATTATTTTAAGAAAATGAGAAAGTTTGATTTGATAAGCCTACGTAATACCATAAATAGATTTTTCTGACGTTTTCTACATTAATTTTGTAGATACTGAAAAGTTTGTACACGTACTTACATTTATTCGTGACGAGACTTTAAATAATTCAAGATAAAATACATTCTTTCCATTTCAAGTTTTATATTTTATAATATAATTATTTTTTTGTTAGAACATAATACTAAAAATTCTCTTATTTTCTTCCGAAACTATTATTTTGAGTTAAAATTACATAAATATGATACACAAAAATAAAAGTGCAACAATTTTTATAAATAATTTGACTTTAATACAAAGTAAACCATAAACTAAAAACAATTTTATGTTCGACTACATCATAGCTTCTTGCTTTATGACACTGTTTATTGTCCATAACATAGCACTTTATTGGACTAATAGGATAAAATAGCAAAATTGGATTCCTGCTAATATAAAAAATTAAAAATAAATATTTTACCTAATTCAATAATTCTTTTGGGATTCTTCTAAGTCTTCAGACATTATGAACACTCTTTCTTCCTTTTTTTGACAAATTTGACAGTTTGATAATTTTAAGTACCATTATTAAACAACATCAACAACAAAGCATACTTTAAAATAAGTTTTACAATCAATTTTAAGAAAATAAATCGGTCCTGACAGTTTTGTATGCAACTTATAAATCGGACTTTATGTACTTAAATACATAAATATCTATTGTCATTTTGACAGTGGATAATTGGAAAGATAACTTTTTAGAACTAATAAAACTTTATTTATCTGTCTCTTAGCAACCCGATAAAAATTAATATCATATGAATATTTTATTTTTGTTGTTAAATTATGTCCGCATTTTATTTTATTCGGATAAATTTTATCCTTATTGCCTAACAAGCAATTTGATTTGAAAAACTGGTTAAAAATAAAATTACTCCACCTATGTTGTCGTGATTTTATTCAAACGGTTTTTCTTCGCAAATTTTTAGGTAGCAAGATTTTATGACAAACATAAATTTATCAGGAAAAATAAAAAGCTCTCCATATAGAAACTTTTGTCAGTTTGATATCAGATAAACAGAGAAGATAATTATTAATTGAATAGGATAGGTGGCTGAGTGGTATCAAGTCGGCCTGTGGATCTTGAGAACTCCACAGCCGACAAACAATTTTCACCAAATTAAATCTACTCCTGTGACTCCACCTCCACTAAAATCTTTGGGGAGCGTGATTTGACGGCTAGTAACTACACTTCACGCGAATAAATACATCACTTACCGAGATTTGCTACGGCAGAGTGTTACATCCAGTAATGGGTAAAAGGCTTGATGATATATTTATTTATTTTATGTAGAATTATTTGCAAATGAATAAATTTTTATTTATATTCATAAACTTGAAAACAGCGAATGTAGATATCATAATTTTAATAAAATACCCCATTAGATATATTATCACTCGGAGTTTAATTTTTCTCAGCCCAAGTTTTTATTTTCGTCATTCAAGCTTGGTTTCTTTATAAAAAAATCTGATGTGGACACCACATGACTTCCTTGTACGCGTATTAAACTATTTGCAAATATCTGACAAAAATTTTAAATTTTTTAAAATTTTTTGTTCTAATCCATAGCAAACTTAATTTAAAAAAAAAACAAAAAAATATATAATATTTAAATATACATATCTCGCTTATACAAAAGGCTAATTAAATAATTCTTAATGTACTAGACGCAGAATTTAATTCTCTAAAACTTTTATTTACAGCATTTATTTCTAAAATCAGAATAATTCCATTTTTTTCAAGAAAAACTGTAAGCAACTTCATGTAATGTTTCCCTTTACTTCGTACAAGGAAGTAAAAACGACTCGAATAATTTGACATTAAATAAAATTTGTCCACTTTAAACATGTTGCCGTTGCTCTTGTCAGTTGAAAGCGAGCAACCATTTTTTTGTAATTAAAAATTTGTTCGATAAAAACTAAACTTCTAAACATTTAACAAAATCCTACAAATATCACATGCGTTAGAAATCTCAGTAATTTGTAATTAACATAAAAAATAAATTATAAGATTGAGTTCTTTTTATAAAAATGACACAAGACAACATTATCATATTCACATCGCTATAAAATATTTTTTGCATAAATCATACACGACAATAATCTTACATCAAACTTTTTTTCTTGAGCATTGTGCATGACATGTTCCTTTCTTTATTTTAAAAATTAACATATCTCTTCAACATTTTATGCAATCTCTTTTCAAGTTGTTCTGAAACAATTTAGTTATCTTTATAGTTTGAAATGGTCTGAAAAACAAAACAACCTACGCAGAATAAAATAAAATCAATCGACATTCGAAAACCGACTCAAACCATCTCGAAGTCAGTAGCGATGTTAGTTGCCTTGTTTGGATGTCAGTGAACGTAAATTGAAACTCTTCCACTTGTTGATCCAGTGGCGTCACTAAAATCATTTAACTTGAATCTTCAATTCCATTCAATTCAATTCTAAAGCTGGATATATAATGATAACATATGAGGTAACTCGAATGGTAGCGGTAATATAACAAGTTAAGCATCTGCTAGTAAGTAGTAATAATTTAAAATAAAGCAAAAGATGCAAAGCAAGAGGTAGCCAACTTTTTATTTTTCTGCTTTGCTTTTCCTAAAATGTTCTACTTCTGGCCAATCAGAAGTAATCATTTTTACGTAAACTGGAAGATGGTCATTTGGTATTCTAGTAATTGGTAATCAATATTATTAATTGTTATCTGTTAAATTTGAACATGTATTTGTGTTAGAGATGGGCGAATATCATCCGCTAATAGTCGAATGCCGCGAATATTGACATTATTCGATATTCGAGATTTTTGAATATTAACGTCAGTATAGCGAACATTCGAATACCTCAAAAATCGCGCCATATGTTGACCTCAATTTTTGACTATGTTTTTCTTTATCATTTGTACATAAACTTAAAGCTGTTACAATACTTTGAAGTTATTAATAAGAAAGATATTTTGTTTCAAAACCATGAAGACGTACCATATTTCAAATTTGTTTTTCGCCAACATCAGCCTGTACGTTTCACCTTATATTTGAAGTTTTCTTCTTTTTCTTTTCTTTTTTGTTTGTACTTTTTGTTTAAATTTTATTTTATCTTAACAATTTCATTCAAATAATAACAAGGACATAATTAAATAATTATTAATAATAATTAAATTAACTTTTAGGAGTATTCGAATATTCGAGTACCTCGAATATTCGAGATCTGATTAATATTCGTATTCGAGAAATTTGATATTCGCCCATCTCTAATTTGTGTACATAAAAATGGATCGCAATGTTATAGAATTAGTATATTCATAAATCGTCGAAAGATTTTATTTATCCAGTTAACAGATTAGTGCCGAAGTTCAAATTAGAGATGTCGCAATTAAACAAAAGATGCCGATATATCAAATCATCTTATTAATTGATGATAATAATGTGTGCGTTTAGTATAAATCAAATATCACTAAATTCTCTTACATTATTTCTTACTTTAATTCTACTGTGTTACTTTTACTATTCTTCATTATAAATAAAATAGATATATCATCACGCCTTTCATCTATTACTGGGTGTGGCACTCCCAAGGGATCAATATCTTAATAATAATAATAATAATAATATATTTTATATACGACTAACTAATAATATTATCATTATATATGCGTTTTTTGCTATATAATGCTACATATTAATCCCGCCGGGAATAATGAGTCGGGAATAATGGTCATTATTCCCGCTCGTGAACCAATCAAAATGCTTAAAACATGGATCATTGTTTTATTGTGCCATCGGAACAGTGTTGCCATAGCAACTCATATTTAAATTAAACATACTCGTTGCTAAGTTCACTGTTGTTTACGAATCGGAAACTAACAAAACGAAATCATCGTTGAGAAGTTGTCAAAAACGGTCTTGCAAATTATGTTAAATTATTGTGTTTAACTGTAATTGAAAAAATGGACAGTATTACAGAAGACAGAATATCTTCTACACCACCAGAAATAACGAAAATCGCTGATGCTACTACATATGGTTTATTACCGCAAAAGTCTAAAAATTTCTATGACAAAGCATACCAAAGTTTTATGGACTGGCGTATTAAAGTGAAGACAAATTCGTATTCAGAAAATGTATTGTTGGCATATTTTACTGAATTAGGTGAAAAATACAAATCATCTTCATTATGGTCTTTTTACTCCATTTACTCATTTCAATTAGATGTAAATTTATTAGGTAAATAGATGTAAAATTAATAGATAATAAATAATATAAAAATTGACCAATTTTTATTAAATTAGTCGTATATGTTAGTCGTATATAAAGTATAGTATACAACTCGCTACAATGGCTATTATTACCTCGGATGATTACAACCCTTGCTCGCTCCGCTCGCTCGGGTTGCAAACTTCATCCTCGGGAATAAGAGCATCCATTATAGCGTCGTTGTATAATATACTATTATTTTTGAGATGTAAGTACATATAAAAAGCGTCGTAGACAAGTAATAAAATGAAGATCGGTTCAAAAATTCGTCAATAGTTTGGCACAAGAAATTCTTTTAGTTTCTTCTTGTAACTGCAAATATTTTTACACATTATAATATCGTGTGGAATACTGTTAAAGATATCCACGCCCATGACATCAGGAGAGTTACGGGTGCAATTATATTTCAATAAGAGTTTTCTCAATTTTCCTTTGTTTCTGGTATTTTTATCTTGAGCACTATAGTATAATATTACTAGAAAGAATGATAGCCAATTTAGAATTCCATTATTAATAGTTGGAGTAAAACATACAAATAATTTAGGAACTTTGTTACAGCGATTCCACTATAAGCTATTTGTTTCCTATACTGCAATTAGGATTAAGTTCTTGTTGTAATAGTAAATAAATAAAATAAATAATAATCTACGCCACTGTCGTCCTCGGCACAGATATCATCAAGCCAATAAACAGATAAACCAGATCGAGACGAAGATTCCTCTCCTTTATTCGAGGAAAAGCGTAGTTCGTATGTTGTAGCAATGCTACCGGAAACTACTACGAGTAGTTGTTGATGTAGCTACACTGCTACACAGGTGCACTGCTAGTCTTTAAAACATGTTTGAAATGTGTAGAGCTTAATTAGGCCTAATCTAACGTGCAGTTTAATCGGAGATGGCTTTGATAAGTTTGTTTATGACGGGAAATAGTTGAAAGATTATGTTTATGTGGACAACAAGACTGGAACTATTCATTTTAGAACGTTCGCAAAAAAAAACAAATTACTGAAAATTTATTATATCTATATTTTTGTTATTAAAGGATTTATTTTAGAGATGGGCGAATATAAAATTTCTCGAATTCGAATATCGAATACTCCTAAAAGTTAATTTATTTATTATTAATAATTATTTAATTATGTCCTTTTCATTATTTGAACGAAATTGTTAAGATAAAATAAAATTAAAACAAAAAGTACAAACAAAAAAGAAAAAGACGAAAACTTCAAATGTTGGCGAAAAACAAATTTGAAATATGGTACATCTTCATGGTTTTGAAACAAAATATCTTTGTTATTAATAACTTCAAAGTATTGTAATAGCTTTAAGTTTATGTACAAATGATAAAGAAAAACATAGTCAAAAATTGAGGTCATCATATGGCGCGATATTTGAGGTATTCGAATGTTTGCTATACTGACGTTAATATTCAAAAATCTCGAATATCGAATAATGTCAATATTCGCGGCATTCGACTATTCACGGATGATATTCGCCCATCTCTAGTTTATTTATCAATGCTGGAAGAAAATTAAGATTACTCAAATCTTAGATGAGAGCTAATATTTCACAATTGAAAACATAACAATTATTTGTATATTAAGGGCATAAACTGAGACATTACTTCCTTGTGGTGTAGTTTCATTCCCCAAGTCGAAGGTGAGGGATATAAAGCACTTGAGAGAAGAATGACTCTTTCTTCTCGAGTCCGTCAGTACGGTGGTGTGTGTAGAGATACGGAATTCGAATCCGGAGATCCCGAATTCGAATCTCAGCTAAAAATTATATAAACTATTACACTGCGGCTCGGTGAGTGCGGACCCTGTACTGTAATTGGGATTAAGGTCCTGTTGTACCTATACAGTGTAACATAAATAAATAAATATAAATTTTTTTGACATTAATGGTGCTATTCTGTAATTTTCTATAACGCTACAGTTCTGTAAATTTGATCAAAAGCGCATAGATTTTTATTGACAAATACATTTAATGCCATTTGACAATCAAATATGATGCGCTTTTGTTCAGATTTACAGATCTGTAGCGTTATAGAAAATTACAGAATTGTACTATAAAAGGGGTCTTTTGTTAACAATTGACAAGATTGCTATAAACAATATATTACATTCCTTGTCTAAGGAAGAAAGTTTTAGATACCTCCCTATAGATGAAAAGTATCATTTGCTTGTCTGAGTTAAGATGGGGAAATTTTACGTTTTGACAGGACCAATAAATAAATTTAAATCACACAATAGTTAACTTACTAGCGATCAGGTCGGCTTCGCCGACCTTCAGCTAGGCTCCGCAGCCCTTGAAGAAAAGTATTTTTTAAACTTGTTACTTTATACACTACCTGGTCGAGTTGATATTGTAAATATTTACATTTGATAAATTTTTATAAAATGATTTGCTTTCAACTCGTTTTGATTCAGTTTTCATGTTCTCTTCGACCTTTCATGAAAACTGAAATAAGTATACTTTCTATAATTTTTAGGTCAAAACAATTGACAATCAATAGATTACAATTTTTGGCTTCTATATCTCCTCATAACTTCCAATTTGATACCAAACACGATATGTTTCTTACGACTTTAGAAATAAACAATTGACAATCAGTTGACCTAATGTTTTTTATGTCTGTCTTTAATATGTCTGTTCGAAAGCTCTCTTTAAACCTTTTAGTTTGATACCAAACTCGATAGATTTTTAAAGACTTTTAAGAAAAACAATTGACAATCAGTCGATTATAATTAGTAATTATTCTGCTCAAAATCTCTTTTCAAAATATTTTATTTGATACCAAACACGATAGGTTTCTAATGACTTTTATGAAAAACAATTGACAATCAGTTGATTACCATTTTAATAATTCTGTTTAAAAACTCTCTTCAAATCCTTTAGTTTGATACCAAACACGATGCATTTCTAAACAGTATTAGAAAAAACAATTGACAATCATTCGATTATATTTTTTTATTATTCTGCTCGAAATTTCTCTTTAAAACATTTAATTTGATACCAAACACGATATGTTTCTAATTACTTTTAGAAAAGAAAAACAATTGACAATCAGTGAATCACAATTTGTAATAATTCTGTTTAAAGCCCTCTTCAAACCATTTAGTTTGATACCAAACACGATACATTGACTTTCAGAAAAAACAATAGACAATCACTCGAATATATTGATAATAGTTGATTAATAATTTTAATTCTAGCGACTATCAAGTCTGTTAAAATATTTCATTATGATAGTTGATTTTGTTGAGAAAATACGCAGCCAAGCTGATAGTGTAAAACCTAGTTCTGTCAATACTTGGCAACTTCATGGTGCACTGTCGTATAAAAAAAATAATTTTTAAATAAACATTTAAAAAATCTGTATTTATAATAAAAACGTCCCCTCATTCCTATTATATGCGTAAAATATTTCAAAAGTGGTTTAAAAATTTTTCTATTGAAGTTATTTATAATTAAAAATACGACATGGCCACTGAGAAATGTCAAATCGACGATAGATGTTCTTCTTAAAAAATCCAAAGCTACCTCGCTCCAAGTTGATTTTGCGCCAAAAACGCATGTTTTTTCAAAATATCTCGCACATTACGTATACGAAAAATTTTAAACTATCAAAAGGCACTCCCCAGGATTGCCCTCTATCAAATAAAAATTGTTTCAAATTTTTCGGATAATCCGTCTAGGCTGTAGAAATGGGCAACTGGCCGTGACGAATCCAGATATAGTCACGTTGTCTTTTAGTATATGGATAGGGCTACGGAAATGACACCTCAGAACTCGGATGGCGTCATATAGAATTTTATATGCAGGAGATAATATTAAAATCGCCAAATTGTTAGTAAATTTTAAATAATTCTGCAACAGAAATGAAGTTTGTCCTCCATGTCACAAAAAACACCGATTATTTTGAGCTGTATTTAGAAAATTTTAGTTTTTACTTGACAGATGACAGCTATTCGATTGTCACAAATAGAATTTGCCGCGAATCGAATACAAGTTCGAATTCTCCCGCGGAGAACTGTAATTTTTACCATATACATGATTGCATTTTCTTCAATATTTTTTAGGACATTATTTAATCGCACAATAATAATAATAATATTTATTTCTACTGCAAACATACAGAAAAATAGTATTTCCTATTACATATTCACAGTAATGAAACAAGTGTTTACAATTTACATATTAGAGAAACTAATGGCTGGAAGCACAAACTCTGTTTTTGGATGTTTTAAGAGCACGGTTTTAACATGTTAGAGATAGCTAAAACACCCAAATACACAGCTCTTAAAATCTTAGACATATAATAAATATCAAAATTATGAATCTTTATTTCATTAAGTATCTATAAAATATTATTTAAAGGTGAACAGCTATCCTTACAATGAAAAATCTCTTGTTATATTAAATGTATTTTGTTTCATACCGAATTGTTAATGATTAATTATATTAGTTCCGACTAGTTATTATGACGTAGTAATACTTGTAATTTATTTTAAATAATTACATAAATCTTATTGAAGCAAACAAAATCCATCGGCAGTTTTTGTTTCAGTTAGTTGTGTAGTGATGGATTGAATAAATTAATAATGAGTGTATTTTACATTTTTATTTTTAAAACAAAGTTTTGGAAAAACAATAAATATAAAAAGTTGGTGATTTCAATTTTCAAATATAGTTGTGTTTTAAGGGCGGATTCTGCGGGGGGTCATGGGGGTCATGACCCCACCTAAGCATGGACTTTTTTTAATGTTGGCCCTAATAGTTAATTGGCCCTAATACATAATAATGATGTTATTATTTACGATAACTCAATTTGTTAAACAAATTAAATAGAAAATATTATCTAAGAACTTAAAATTCTAAGATAATTAAGAACTATTGTTTAATTTATTATTCTAATAAATAGCCAAAAACCAATATTTTGTGGGAATATTATTTCGACCCGCAGATGGGAGAGGTATTCTATTTATGACCTAGTCAAGTATGTGACTACCGACATTTGCACTTAGAAAATCAACTTCTAATTCAATAATTTTTGTATTTTATCGAAGAACCGTTTAGATATTGAAACTTTATGATTTAAAAAGTGTTGGCGTACTTAGGAGAATTTTTTGAGGTGAAAAAAAAATTTTGTTATCTAAGTATATTCCAAAGATGATTTAATGTTATTCAATGTGATTTAATGTGAATTAATGTGATTCCAAAGATGATTTAATGTGATTTAATGCGATTCCAACGACGATTTAATGTGATTTAATGTGATTGTAAAAATTATTTAAAGGAATATAATATGAGCAAATACAAATGTTTTTTACTTCCTTGTGCGAAGTAAAGGAAGTATTATAATCGCGAAAATTTTCGGTTCTCAGATTTCAACGGAAATAGGTATATTGGCCCTCCCTGAATCCCTTTTGACTAATTTCGTCGTGCCGTCTGTACGTACGTACGTATCTCGCATAACTCAAAAACGGTAAGCCGTAGAAAATTGAAACTTTATATTTAGGACTGTTATAACATCTAGTTGTGCACCTCCCTTTTTGGTCATTATACAATTACCGGAAGTGGTACTTTACTTAAAGCCTATAATAGATTTTCATGAAAATCTATATTCAAATATAATTTAAAACTTTACAAATTTGGTATATAAGACTACTATATCAATGGAAATAACATAATAGATTTTGGTTAAAATAGACTAACCGGAAGTGGCACATTACATGAAGCTGCTAACAGTTTTCCTTGAAAAAAATGGTATTATTTTAATTTTAGAAATAAATGCTGCAAATAAAAGTTTTAGAGAATTAAATTCTGCGGCTAGCACATTAAGAACTTTTAAATTAGCTTTTTGCATAA
This sequence comes from Pterostichus niger, assembly GCA_947425015.1. NCBI lineage: Eukaryota > Metazoa > Arthropoda > Insecta > Coleoptera > Carabidae > Pterostichus > Pterostichus niger. The sequence goes on along the minus strand of OX380337.1, from coordinate 5,371,853 downwards.
ACGAGATATCTAAATTTAAATATTATATATTTTTTGAATAAAAAAAAAATTAAGTTTGCTATGGATTAGAACAAAAAATAAAAGATTTAATGTCAAATATGTGCAATTAAAAATATATCTATAGTTTAATACGAGTACAAGGAAGTCATGTGGTGTCCACATCAGATTTTTATATTTAGGAGACAAAATTCACTCCATGACCCCCCCTCCTAATTCGAAGTCTGGATCCGTCCCTGTTGTGTTTGAGTGATTATGATTAAGCTCCCTGTACTGTAATTGGGATTAAGTTCCTGTTGTTCAAAATAACAAATATAGAAGTTTATTTTGATGGTGTGTTTATGGCAGGAAATGTTTTCAACGATGAATGTGCATAAATTGTGGTTGCCTCCTTTTATTTTTTGTTTATATTTGTGTTAAAAATTATGTGGGGATTAAAATTAATCAGCCGTATAATTTATCTCGGACTATAAATATTTTTAAATTTAAAGTTGTTTTGGTTTGTTTTTAATATTTTTTGCTTGTACAGGTATTCTTAAAATGTCTTTTTTATTGACTCGAGACATGTTTGATGTTAAAATTATTTAAATTGATTCTATAAATATGGTAAACTACGTTTTAATCATAATAATTTTCGCAAATATTTGAGATATTCTGAAAATTTACTGTGTGAGAAAATTACTGTGGTAATTATGAGAATCAACGAGAAGTAGGGAATATATCACAACGCCTAAAATTTAAATGTATGCAAAACATACAGGATGGCACTATAATTAATTTTGCATATTGTTTTTTTTTCAAAAATAATCAATTAGGTAACACAACTGAGTTCTGTGTAAATCTATTATGTTGATTACGTAAATAAAAGAAATATATCATCTTGATTTTTAAGTTGGTGTCATTCTGTTCGATGATTGTTATGTATTATTAAAGCTTTGCAAATATGTATATAAATTGTGATTTAATTACTATTTACTAGGTTAGGTGGTTTAGCGGTATTCGGAGATGGATTCGATTCTCCGAGCCGACAAACAATTTTCAGAAAATTAAAATTTCACTTGTGGCTCGCTCTTCATTAACAACTTTGCGGCTCTTAACATACTCACTATTTTTGTCATTTGTCATAACCTAGAAAAGTTTGACATACGTAATAACGTCAAATTATTACCGGCTACAGTTTCAGCCTTAGTCTCAAACATAAAAGTTTATGGACTAGGTGACTCAGTGGACTTTAGGGCCCGAGTTCGATTCCCACAGCCGACAAATAGTATTCAATTTTTATATTAAATCTACCCCTGTAATTCACCTTACAGTAACATCTTTAGGGGCTAAGATTTGACGGCGGATAACCGCATTTTACGCGAAGAAATATATCACTCACCGAGATCTGCTGCTGTAGTCCCACATACGTAATAACTTCAAATTATTACCGGCTACAGTTTCAGCCTTAGTCTCAAACATAAAAATTTATGGACTAGGTGACTCAGTGGACTTTAGGACCCGAGTTCGAGTCCCATAGCCGACAAATAATTTTAAATTTTTATATTAAATCTACCCCTGTAATTCACCTTACAGTAACATCTTTAGGAGCTGAGATTTAACGGCGGATAACCGCATTTTACGCGAAGAAATATATCACTTACCGAGATCTGTTATTGCAGTCTCACAGCCAATAATGTTTAAAGGACGTGATGATATATTTGTTTTAAAAAAGTCTTTTATTTAATTTTGTATTCAGGCATGTGAACAAACATAAAACAAAAACAATCTTCGTCAAACGTTTTTATTCTGACACACTACTTTTTGATTCAAGTACATTTATAATTCCTTTCATAGGAGGTCGTTTATTCCTCACACTTGTAATCTTTCGTTCACGCAATAGTCCTTCAATCATATTTGTCCATTTATTCCTAGCTCGTCCATGTAACCTTTCATCCTCAATTTTTTCAACATACACATTTTTCATTCGACTTATGTTCCACATGCCCAAACCATCTCAATTTAATTATACCTATTCTTCTAACAACATTCTTCTCAATCTCACACGCGTAGGTCCAGTTGCATAAAACATTGTCCACTAATCGTATTGTTAACTACGCGAAAAAGTTAAATTGGAATAAAGAAACGCTGCTAAGAAATGTCAAATTTTTGACAGTTCAATATTTTAAAACGATATAATTTCTATAATATGCATTAAACTAATAATTATTTGTTAGAAATATTATTTTTCCATTGACATTTAATTAACAAAATGCATTTTAATGCTGATACTAAATATTGTTAACTTTTAACATGCTGTTAGCTAAATATACAGGATGTTTCACAACTTAGAGCAAAAAATTAAAGGGTATATTCTAGAGATGGGCGAATATCATCCGCGAATAGTCGAATGCCGCGAATATTGACATTATTCGATATTCGAGATTTTCGAATATTAACGTCAGTATAGCGAACATTCGAATACCTCGAATATCGCGCCATATGTTGACCTCAATTTTTGACTATGTTTTTCTTTATCATTTGTACATAAACTTAAAGCTATTACAATACTTTGAAGTTATTAATAACAAAGATATTTTGTTTCAAAACCATGAAGACGTACCATATTTCAAATTTGTTTTCCGCCAACATCAGCCCGTGCGTTTCACCTTAAATTTGAAGTTTTCGTCTTTTCTTAACAATTTTATTCAAATAATGAAAAGGACATAAGTAAATAATTTAATAATAAATAAATTAACTTTTATGAGTATTCGAATATTCGAGTACCTCGTATATTCGAGATCTGATTAATATTCGTATTCGATATTCGAATTCGAGAAATTTGATATTATATTAGTATATTCTGTACGACGTGCTGATCATGAAACAAAAAGATTTTTTTTTTAATTCGAAAAATTAAAGGTTGTTAACCTAAAACATTTTTTGTAGTACTGCACTGGATTCGCTTTCCTATTAAACACAAACAATGAAGTAGGTATCAACTATTAAAGAATAATTACACAATTTAATTATTAGCAGTTATTTATAACAGAATTTTATTTAATTAATAACTTTAACATAATCATCCACCCAGTGGCAGTGGCAACGAAAAATTTTGGACTGGAAAACATGGAAAATAGTTTTGCGATTTAAAAAAAATTCTTTTTGTTTCATGATCAGCACGTCGTACAGAATATACCCTTTAATTTTTTGCTCTAAGTTGTGAAACACTCTGTATAAAATGTGCTGTCAGTCATCTTGGCTATAGTTAACTTTTAGCATGCTGTAAGCTAACTACATACATAACATCGTTTTATGCAACCGGAGCATAGAGTAGAATGTTGTTAAAATAATAGTTGTGCATCATTTGATATAATTTTGTCATATGGAGATTGCGTGGACAACCCGAAAAAAACAACAAATAAATAGCAAATTATATTCCTCCTTCTCCTATTTATTTATGTAAATTAGTGATTAAAATATGTATAAGCTCTAAGTTATTGCAAATTAAATTATCATTAGTCATGGACAATTAAAATATGTTTATCAAGATTGCAAAAGTGATGTATGAATCCAAGTAGGATGTTGAACTTTAGTTTGTAGTTCAGGAGGTTGAAGAACGAGAGGCAACGTAGTGCAGTTATGAAACTATAATAGATACAGCATGCTGTAAGCAGCAACACTGTACAGATGATTACAGACATGAGATATGTCAATTAACTGCAGCAAAACAATTGAACAATGCTCAAGCTAACTAGATTGTACTTAGAAACATTACCACAGGCATATCGTTAAAATTATTAAGTGGACTTGTAACACATTTCAATTTATTTACCTTTACTTATTTGCGTCTCGTGTCTGGTGCTAATGCTCTTTATTAGTTGAATGTATTTACCCATCAATTATGATGAGAATACAACATAAAATGCACGATGCAGAACGTAAACGAAGTGTTATTTATTTTTGTTACGTATAATCTGAAAATAAACTTATAAAACCTGAAATCTGACACCTACGAAGAGAATATTATGATAGGGAAAGAAGATTATATCTTATAATTATAATGACAGGGATCAAAAGATAATTTGTAAGCAATTTTAGTTGAGTTCCCAGCCCAAAAATATTTTGGTGAAGGTTTTATTAACTAATAATTATGTTAAACCCCTACGTTTTTACATACAATACAAAATGCAAATTAGGGCATGAAAAAATTTTCGACGCGAAATTTATTCGGTCCATATCAACAGGTAGTTTGATATATAATACATTTTAAAAATAAAACTAATAAGGACAAAAAATTAATCCATACTTAAATTTTAAAACGAAATAAGGAGAAATTAATAGCGTTTAAGGTGGTGGCTACGATATTAACGTTTCGGGAAACAAAATGAAATAAATCACAATTCGGTATTATTCAATTTAACTTCGACAAATGCAGAATGCCAAGGCGTGATGATATATTTACTTATTTTTATTTTATTATTTGGATAACTGTGAAGCATCACAATTTTTATCGAAATTTGAATTGATAAAGATTTGGTTTATCATATTTATTAGTGCATTAGATTTTTAATAATCGAATTTATAATTTCCCTAAATTATCACTTAGATCAGTGGTTTCCAAGCTGTGGGGCGCGAGATTGTTTCGAGGGGGGCGCGCTATATAAAAATATAATTGAGGCTTATGAACACATTCTCCATTTACATCATAGCACACACGTGTTTCTAACTCGCGCTCGCAGTAAAATATCCCTAGTTTAACAAACAAAGCCTTAGAAATTTTATTACGTTTCATAACATCTTATTTGTGTGAAATAGGCTTTTCCGCTGTAGCTGTTTTAAAGACAAAATATCGAACTCGATTAATCGTTGAAAAAGAATTGCGAGTGGCGATATCTTCAATGACTCCCTGGTTCGAGAAACTGAAAAACAAGCTCCCATTCAGCACACTCAAAAATTATGATTATATTGTATTAAATATACCTAATTTAAATTAAATATAATTTCCAATCTTATTACAATTTTATGTTTATAAATGTTGTTACATTATTATATTGTAATAAACATAATTTTAGGTTAAGAAAAAGATTTGTTATAACAAATATCTTATATAATAACAATATTTGTTTATAGTACTAATTTTTTTGTGGTCTATAAAATAAATTATTACAATTTTTGAAGTTAGGCTGTTATAAAAAATGAGGGGGGCGCGAAAATTTTTTACGGAAAAAAGGGGCCGTTGAGAGAAAAAGTTTGGAAACCACTGACTTAGATGATTAAACGATATATGCACAATTTATTTCTATACTGATTAAATTAGATTTTTTGTAAGTTATTCTTTCCTGTAGATCTGCAATTTCAGATTTGCTACTCTCATAGTTATATATTTAATTTTTTTAAAGTTAATTGTACATGTACTGAAATATTTTGTGTATTTCTGAGTAGGATGAAAAATATGTTTTGAATTATAAAATTATAAATGTATGAATCTAAGTAATAGTCAATTAACCCCGACATTTGCAAATACTATCAACTTTTAATGCGACTTGCAAATGTCGCGTTTTACGAAAACGGTAACATAAAAATTTAACGACTCAGTTTTCACAAAAATAGAATGATTTAATGTTAAATTTCTAGTACAAACACTAACCTGTCTTGAAAAACACGAAAACTATTCATTCTATCACCTTTAAAGTTATTATTTATGACACTACTACAAATAACGACATATTACATCATTTTTCATTTTTCAAAGTTCAGTTTGATCATTTATCTTATCTCTAAATTGTAAAAATCCCCCTACAACAATAACAACAACAAAGAACGCATTATTAAGATTAATTTAATTTGCATACTTATCGACTTGCTGCTGTCATTAATAAACAAAAGAATTATGACAAATGAAGCAGATACAATGATTTCGCAATAGTTCACTTGCATAATTAATTATTATTACATACAAGCAATGAAATCTAGAAAGAGACAGACAAGATGATTTCATATACAAAGTCTTATAATTAAATTCGCGAACATGAGTCAAATTAATTCTCTAAGCATGTTATACACTTATCTTAACGTCTAGTTTTGTGTCCATTCTTCAAAGCCGATCTTTTTACTTCCTTGTACGAAATTTTTATTTTTTGTTCAGTGCCATCTATTGTTATGGGTTAAAAATTTTTACGGGACAATAATGAGGAGTTTGCGAATTTTATAGTCAAGATTGCATTTTATTTAGTAATATTTGTCGAAGACCAACCTGTAAATTCGGATTAAGTAAATGCTGTAAACCTCGCATTTTACGGGGCATACACGTGGTGTTCCGCCCCCCTGGGAGCCTGATCGAGGCCCCCCTCGCGGTGATAATCGCGTGTAATATATGTGTTTCTCCTCTTGCCCCACGGAACGATGGTAAGCACTTTGTTATTGAGGTATTCGTGATTTCTCCACGTGTCTTATTCGCAAATATATCAAAGTCAGATGATGGCTCCCAGTGTGATATTATAAAGAAAGGTTTTTGCAACCAGGATGCGTTGTTTTTATTTGTGGACAGGAGTGAAATATAACCTTCATTCGTAGAAAATTAAATGTTAGATCAGTATTCTTCTGTTGCCTTCAAATATATAGATACACAACCTCATTGTACCTAATCTAATTGAAATTTCTGTTTTACGTGAAATGTCAAATTAGTTCACTTTTAAAATGGTAGACGTAGCCTTGTTGTCTGCATGTTATTTATTTATTTATTTATTTATGTTACGCTGTACAACAGGAACTTAATTCCAATTACAGTACAGAGTCAGCACTCACCGATCCGCAATGTAGTAGTTTATATAATTTTTAGCTTGAGTGAGATTCGAACTCGGGATCTTCGGATTCGAATTCCGTATAGCTATCCACACCACCGTACTGAATTATCAGAATTATCTTAAATTAAGTGCTTAAATAAATCTCCAACTGTGGCATGAATGGAACAGTGACCCATATTTTCTCTGATTATTAAAATCTCTTTAAATTGTTTGTATTAAACGAATTGGCTTGTTATTGTGCCAACATTTTTATAAATGTCATTTTTTATTATTGGTATTATTAACTTTATTTAGCAATGCTATATAAGATATACAGGATGTTCTAAAAGTTCCGGGACGGTGAAATATCTTGAGAAATACACATCGAATCAAAAAACAAAAAACCACCTGTTTTTTCAAAAATCTGTCTTATGTTACCAAGGACGATCCACCACCGCTACCTACTGCGGGTGGGTTGGGGGGTTGACTTTGAATTCTTAAATGGGAACCCCCATTTTTTATTATACATTCGGATAGTACGGCTAAAACTAAATAGGTTTTGTATGAAACTTTTTTTCCGATTCGCGGTAGATGGCGCTGTAATCAGAAAAATAATTATTGTCATGATTCCCATTTAAGATTTCAATAGCTATTTCTGAAACTAGTAAGGAAATGAAGGATATTACCTTACGCATGTGAAATTTGCAGAACGAGGCGTAGCCGAGTTATGTAAACACATCCTTACTAGTTTCATACAATATTTTTTCTACTTCCGTTCTAATAAATACAAAAGAGTGTTTAAGAAATTTTGACATATTAATGACAGTTATAAATTCAAAAAATAAAAGATTAACACATCAGAATTCGTCTACCAAGATATCTGTTGCTATGTTACCTCATTATTTCACTAGTTAAATAATGCAGTTCATTACCTAACTCAAATAAGTGAAATAAAACGTCTATTTCCTAACGGAAGTAGAAAAAGTTATTTAACGCCAAGGAAAACATTACGTTCAATGATATTTTAATAATGGGAGTAGAAAAAATTTTTAAAAATTCGATGACAAATTGTGATTGTATTTTCTTTTGATCCTGATTGGTTGACTAAAACGTCAAACTAAAGAAATGTTTACATACTCGTTGCATACAAATTAATGACCGTGGCAGTATTGTGCTAATTGCATTAGTTTACATGTTAATATATGTTGATATATATTATTTATAAGTTTCATAAAATGATAAAATGGTATGTTTTGTATTTGTGGGTGAACAAGTAAAAACTAGAGATGGGCGAATATCATCCGCGAATAGTCGAATGCCGCGAATATTGACATTATTCGATATTCGAGATTTTTGAATATTAACGTCAGTATAGCGAACATTCGAATATCTCGAATATCGCGCTATATGTTGACCTCAATTTTTGACTATGTTTTTCTTTATCATTTGTACATAAACTTAAAGCTATTACAATACTTTGAAGTTATTAATAACAAAGATATTTTGTTTCCAAACCATGAAGATGTACCTTATTTCAAATTTGTTTTTCGCCAACATTTGAAGTTTTCGTCTTTTTCTTTTTTGTTTGTACTTTTTGTTTTAATTTTATTTTATCTTAACAATTTCGTTCAAATAATGAAAAGGACATAATTAAATAATTATTAATAATAAATAAATTAACTTTTAGGAGTATTCGAATATTCGAGTACCTCGAATATTCGAAATCTGATTAATATTCGTATTCGATATTCGAATTCGAGAAATTTGATATTCGCCCATCTCTAGTAAAAACGAAATCTGTTTGCAAAAAATCACTATTTATTTTATGTCACAAAAAAGTTGAACGCACCTGTTGCTAAGTAATACATTCAATGTTGCCAATCCCGTGTCTTTAGTTACATTTGGTTTTTTTCTATGAAGTCAATACACAACAGTATGCTATGTTTATTTGAAGAACAATTAGTTCTGTCACTCATCGGAATAAAATATGTCCTATGCAACCAAAATTTAATCTCTTATCCAATCGATTTTAGGACATTTTAGTATATGTAACTAAATTGTAAGCCATGTTAATATGGCTGTCACTGTCATAAGTGCTATGTAAACATATCTTCATTTTAACGTTTTGGTCAGCCAATCAAAATCAAGATCAAATACGTCCTATACAGGGTGTTTCAGGACTAGTGTAACAAATTTTAACAGCTTATTCCTGAGGTCATTTTGAGCCAAAAATGTCATATGAACATAGATCCTATTCCTTCTAGATACCAAAATACAAGAGGTTGAAGTTCTATAAATAACACGAAATTTTCAAATTTTTGTAATCAAGATACTTTCGGAAAACAAGAGTTTTATTGAAAAGTCATACCTTATTTGTCTTCATTAATTTTATTTATTAATATTAACATGCATACGAGTTCAAGGCGCTCATTCTAAACACTGTAATTTTTTTTAAATTTGTTATCTTATTTCATATTCTCTAAATCGTGTTCGTTAATAAATAAAATTAATTAAGACAAATAAGGTATGACTTTTCAATAAAACCCTTGTTTTCCGAAAGTATCCTGATTACAAAAATTTGAAAATTTCGTGTTATTTATAGAACTTCAACCTCTTGTATTTTGGTAACTAGAAGGAATAGGACCTATGTTCATACGACATTTTTGGCTCAAAATGACCTCAGGAATAAGCTGTTAAAATTTGTTACATTAGTCCTGAACCACCCTGTATACAACCACACTGTAATCTCCCATCGAAGCCATTATGTTTATCAGTATGAACAGGTTTTTCGTTTAAGATAAAGTATAAAAAGTCTATCTGATTCCGGTCCTGCGATCACGTGCCGAATCCCATTCGTCATATCGGATGACCCCTGGCCTGAAGCTATGTGGACGATCCTCGATGTTTTGACAGATACTAATGACCCAAAATTATGTATCCGAAACCCATACATTAAGACATGATGGCTCTTATTGAATTCATACAGGATTCTCTGCCTTTTTAATTAGACGAAGATTTACATTTCAACAACTATATTAAGCCTCGAAGCAAACTTACCAACGATGGAAAAGAATTCAACGTTCAGACAATAGCTACTATTTGTATAATTCCGTAATAACAATAACGAAAAATTATGTACTGGTAAGTGGATTGCTCCGAGGGCAGAGTAAGAAAGAACGTGTGGTTGTTACGACTAATAAATGGAAACAACCCTCCGTAAATCGTTGGTTATCGCGTTGTGAGTGCTTGTGTGTCGTGGCTGACCATGATAACTATAACCTGTCTGTGTGTCCGTGGACGTATGTGTATTATTACACCTGTAATTCAGGACTATGCTCTATATTTACATACGCATTGGACTGTGATGCCCGACAGGTTTAACGGAGCTTGAATCAGCTTTTATAGAAAATAGTGATGTGAATAACTAATTTACATCCTATTTTAAAATATTCTAGATTGTATCGGTTGTGCTAAAAATGTTTACCATTCTATTCATTTGTTTTAACTATTTATGTGCTATTTTGTACAACAGGAACTTCGTCTCAATTACTGTAGCTTACAGTGGTATTTGTACCACTCGGACAAGGTTGTATTTTTATATACAGGTTGTCTCGTGAAAACTGTGCCACAGAAAATCAGTTTTTCTAGAATTTCTATGAAAAGTTAACAATTATGCTCTCATTTGTCATCCTACATTTTACGTTTATTGTGGAGCAATCAAAATAGTTATTTGTGTATTAAGAGCGTAAAGTGATTCTTTGTTACTCGAACACGGTAGTAGTGTAAGAGGAACAAAGACACTTTACGCTCGTGATACACACATAATTTTTTCTACGATTGCATCTTAAAATTATTACAAAACGTACACGTACTGAAAATAACTTCGTTCTGTCAACTGTCAATATGACAAGTTTCTGTTGTGTTTGTATCCCTGGTAACTATTGAAATAAGCGCGCATTTAATATCTCTTTCGCGCGTTGCCATTGGAAACGCACGCATTTAACGTATTTTTTGCGCGTTGCCATTGGAGACGCGCAAAATAGTTATTTTTGTATTAAGAGCGTAAAGTGATTCTTTGTTACTCGAGCACGGTAATTGCAGCGCGAGCCGAAGGCGAGAGCTGCAATAGTGCAAGAGGAACAAAGACACTTTACGCTCGTGATACACACATAATTTTTTCTAAGATTGCATCTTAAAGTTTTTAAAAAACGTAGGTATACGTCTAAAACTAAATTCGTTTTGTTAACTGTCAATATGACAAGTTGCTGTTTTGTTTGTATCCCTGGTAACTATTGAAATAATCTTTTTCGCGCGTTGCCATTGGAAACGCGCGAATTTAACGTCTTTTTCGCGCGTTACCATTGGAGACGCGCAAAAAACATATTTTTCGATTGTTCCACAGAAAACGTCAACTTTACGATGACAAATGAGAGCGTAATTGTCATCTTTTCATAGCAATCGTAGAAAAAAGATATTTATCGATTGTTTCACAGAAAACGTCAACTTTACGATGATAAATGAGAGCGTAATTGTCAACTTTTTATAGCAATCGTAGGAAAATTAAATATGTTGCGCGTTTCCAATGGCAACGCGTGAATAAGATATTAAATGCGCGTATACATCAATAGTTACCAGAGATATAAACAAAACAAAAACTTCTTATATTGATAGTACGAATTAATTTTCAGTATGTATACATTTTTAAATCATTTAAAATGCAATGTGTATCTCGAGGATTATCTTTGTTTCTCTTACACTATTACAGCTTTCGATTTCGATTCGCGCTGCAATCACCGTGCTTGTATAACAAAGAATCACTTTACGCTCTTAATACACAATAGTTATTTGTGTAAGAAGAGCGTAAAGTGATTCTTTGTTACTTGAACACGGTAATTTCAGCGCGAGCCGAGGACGAGAGCTGCAATAGTGTAAGAAGAACAAAAACACTTTACGCTCGTAATACACACATAATTTTTTCTACGATTGCATCTTAAAATTATTAAAAAACGTATACGTACTGAAAATAAATTCGTTTTGTCAACTGTCATTATGACAAGTTTTTGGTTTGTTTGTATCCCTGGTAACTATTGAAATAAGCGGGCATTTAATATCTTTTTCGCGCGTTGCCATTGGAAACGCGCAAAAAAATATATTTTTCGATTGTTCCACAGAAAATATCAACTTTACGATGACAAATGAGAGCGTAATTGTCAACTTTTCATAGCAAATTTTAGAAAAATTAAATATGTTGCGCGTTTCCAATGGCAACGCGTGAATAAGATATTAAATGCGCACTTACATCAATAGTTACCAGAAATATAAACAAAACAGAAACTTGTCATATTTACGATTTAATTTTCAGTACCTATACGTTTTTTAATCATTTTAAGATGCAATCGTAGAAAAATTATATGTCTATCACGAGCATAAAGTGTTTTTGTTTCTCTTACACTATTACAGCTTTCGATTTCGGTTCACGCTGCAATTACCGTGCTCGAGTAACAAAGAATCACTTTACGCTCTTAATATACAAATAACTATTTTCATTACCATTGCCTCCCTCATTATTTTACAAAAAAAATATTAAAATGGTTATTGTCTCATATGCAAAGCAAAAGTTTGATTTTCTCTCCATAGAGAAAAAAGTAACTATTTTCCCCTTAGAGACGTAAGTAACTATTTTCTCACTTATCATAGCAACCATCAGCACAATCTTAGATATTTATTTATTTTTTATTGTTTCTTAAATATTTTTTCATATTTATTTAAATGACCTAAAAAAATCATATGTAATGTATATCTCTGGAGTAAAGTATCATTTCTCGCCTCTTTGTGATTACTGCCTTCAGCTTTAAACATCACCTGTAGAAGGAAATAATGCACTTTTCTCACACGTTAGGTCTTTTGTACTGTAATTTGGATTAAATGCATGTTGTACAGATAAATAAAATACTGGATGTGGCACTCAGCCATAGCAGATCTCGTGATATATTTATTCGCGTGAAGTGCGGTTACCAGCCAGTAGAGGGGAAGCCACAGGGATAGATTTAAATTGGTGAAAATTGTTTGTCGGCTGTGGAGATCGAACAAGAGTTCTCAAGATCCACGGGCCGACTCGATACCACTGAGCTACCTACAGAATAACAAATAAATAAACCGAACTAAAATTTAAATTTGATTAGTGCAAAATTAAATAAGAAAAACATAGGTATGCTTGAGTCCATTTTTCATTCCGTTACTTTCTGTCGAGTTGTTCTTGGACTGATAGAAAAACCATGAATTCTACAAGTCCGTAAGTTGACAGCGTGCATTAGATACTTATCACAAATACATAAATCATCGAGGTTTATAATAAGGCATCCGCGCGTCTCGCTTTACCAACCGCAGTCTTGACATAACCATTTCTGTAAATGCGGTTCTTCATTCATTGAACCTGAACTTAAGAACTTCGAAGGTGATTTACGGCAATGTCATGGGACTATCTCATAATAAAGCTTCGTGTTTATGTTCGATTTTCATTTGAAATACTGCGGATTAGCGCGTGTGAATGAATCGAGATGGCTTTGTTGGGCTATACTGATATGGTAGCGGTGAAACCAGACTTGAATAAATTTTCAACAAGCGAAATAAATGTTACTGGACGTTCTTTGTATATGGCTGTAAATTTTCAGGAGCTGCTCAAGGATTTTATTGTTTAATCTTGATTTAATGACAGATGAAATGTCACTTACTTCCACTGATAAATGACGTTTATTCATTTTCAAATATACCACAAATTTCGTTTGTTATTGTACTTTGTTCACTAAGGGCGAAGATACGTCAGTTCAGATTTCATTCACTCCATCTTGTATCTGAAATAAAACTTTTGTCCTCTTTACTGTATAAATGGTATAATAATAAAATAAATAAATATATCATCACGCCTTTTATCCATCACTTAGTGTGGCATTCTGCCTAAGCAGATCTTGGTAAGTGATATATTTTTAATAATAATAATAATTTATTCTCAAGTTTAAGACATTACAAAAATGCATCACCAAGTCAACAACAACAAAAAAAAAAGTAATAGATAAATTTGTACATAGTTTTTAAGATTATAATTCAACACAATCTACATATTCTATTATATTATAAAAACAATGGCTGGTAGCACAAGCTCTGTTTTTGCCTGTTTTAAAATGGTGTTTTAGCTATCTCTAACATGTTAAAACCGTGTTCTTAGAACACCCAAAAACAGAGCTTGTGCTACCAGCCAATGTTTTTGTAGTGTACAATTAACAGATTTCTTAAATACATTTAAGGGCTCATCTCTGAAGTGAACATAGAGTTTATTAAAAAATAATGTTCCCCAATAGTCTACATTATTTTTACATTTGTTTAAGCGCCTCAACTTTCAACAATATTATTTTTACATCTAGTTCTATATGAGAATGTATGTCAGAATGCGTAGTGTAGGTACATAAATTACTTTTTACATGGACTAAAACTTTATAAATGTAAATACAAGACAATGGCGTAATTTTGAAAAAAGATTTACAGTGAGATCTGGGATCTGCTTTTGCAATGGTTCTTATAGCTTTTTTTAATGCTTGAAAATATTGACACTCTGAAGACAAGATCCCCACAACAGGATTCCATACAGAAGGTGTGAGTGGAAGGATTATCCGTCTGTCAGTACGGTGGTGTGGATAGCGATACGGAATTCAAATCTGGAGATCCCGAGTTTGAATCTCACTCAAGCTAAAAATTATATGAACTACCACACTGTGGCTCGGTGAGTGCGGACCCTGTACTTTAATTGGGATTAAATTCCTGTTGTACAGTGTAACATAAATAAATAAATAAATTATGTCTGTGCTAATTTCCTCGGAGCATAATTAGCCAAAGCTAGCATTAAATTGATTTTTAATTAGTATTTTTAAAGTAAAAACTTAATTAATGTAAATCAAAGACAAAAATTTGAAAACCGCCAGGATTTGAAACTGAGACCTATGCACTTCGGTCATATACTTTAAACCAACTAAGCTACGGTCGCTTCAAATTTTATTTCAATTTTCGTCTTTATTTTTGTTATGTGTTATAGGCTTCGATCTCATGACTCGTTCATAAACTGAAAGACTTGACACAAGAGTCGTCTGTAGTGCCATTGTTATTTAAGGAGAATATTAATCAACTGAAATATTTTATTAGCATTATTTAAGAAAATACTTAACTAATATGATTTACTTTAAGTAAAAGTGTCTTTATTGCATTTGTAGATTTGCAGAACAAGTCGTAGGCTTCCCATTCATACAATAAAGTGACATTTTTAATACTAGTTGCATAAATCACTATTTTCTATGAGTGCTATGAAAAGTTGACAATTATGCTCTCATTTGTCATCGTAAAGTTAACATTTTCCGTGGATCAATCGAAAAATAACTTTATCGCGCGTTTATGATTTTAATGCGCGATAAAGATATTAAATACGAGAGTTTCCAATGACAATATGCGTAAAAGATATTAGATGCGCGCTTACTTCAATAGATACCAGGGATACAAACAAAACAGAAACTTATCATATTGACAGTTGACAAAACGAATTTATTTTCATTAGGTATACGTTTTTAAATCATTCAAGATACAATCGTAAAAAAAATGTGTGTATCACGAGCGTAAAATGTATTTGTTCCTCTTACACTATTTTGTTTTTGTAAATCATTCAAAAATTTATACCTGTTTGTCAGATGATCGAAAAAAATATAATATACTTTTGGAGTGTCGCAGAATTTTAATAATTAGTGCCATTAAACCAAAAAGGTTGAAATACTGTACTTTACCCAACAGAACCTTAAGGCTAAACTTGACTTGGGGGCCAAACCTGAAGTTGGCTGCAGAACAAGCTGCTTCTGGCTTGAATTCAGGAGTACCAACTTAACGTCAAAAGCCGAGCAATTTGAAATGCGAAGTATATTTATCATAAAAATGCGTTCTGTACTAGGTTTGGCGAAACGTTAAGTTGGTACTCCTGAATTGAAGCCAGAAGCAGCTTGTTCTGCAGCCAACTTCAGGTTTGGCCCCCAAGTCAAGTTTTTCCAAACTTAATCCCAATTACGGTACAAGAGGCCTACAACTAATAGTGGAATCCGAACTAGTAAGACACGATCGTATTTTTTTGACAGAAGTTGTAATTAACGAGATATTTTACTTGGTAGACACAAGTTGTACCAACTGAATTACAACAGTTTATGGATTTAAATTTATAAAATTCAACAAAATTATACTGAGTGGCACGATTTTTATTACAAGCTTTAGATATCTCACTCTGCAATTTTAATTAAATTCCTATTAAACAATGTAGTAATATAAGGATAACAATTCATTACATTTTGTCGAAAAAATTGCTGTATTTAAAATAAATTATAGAGCGATTTTTCACTCATGATGTATGCATTGTAAGCAGAGGTCAAATACGTCATCTACCTGTTAAGTGCATTCCTATTGAAATAGAAAATAGAATAGAAATAAATTCGTCACAGGTAAGAAGCAGCCAAGCAGCTTGTTAGCAGATAACTAAAGTAAAACGAGCTTCCAACGATGGTAATAACTTTGAATATGGCCCGTATCAAATCACACCACTCACTTTCCGAGACTCGTAACATAAATCTGCCTGTGGCAGCTTCTGCGCGTGTTAATTGTACACTTCACTTGTTTTATAAATCACTACACATCCTGATCTTCATTTGTCACAGACAACTAACCCGATGGGTTCGTTTATTTCACAAGAACTAGAGGAAATCAAACCAATTCCAACAAATGGGTTTAATTAATTAAGAATTAAAAATAATTCTTTTGAATTAAAAAGCAGTTGATTAGCATCCGTTTGTAAATTGATGTTTACTTAATTATACTCCAAGTAGCTTTAGAATGGAATTGGAACACATTTAAATGACAATTAAAATTAATGGACGTTAATTTTTGTTTAAATTGAGATGTCAAACTTCGAAGCAGTTGTAAGACGAATGTATGGAATTTATCTACACTTTTACAGTAATTGGATTTTAAATGATTTGAGATTCATTTCAATTTCTCGTAAATAATAGATCCCCCGTAACATTTTAGAACAGAGCTTGTCAAAGTATAATTTTGACGGGTCGCGAGAAAAATTTTTTAAATTTACACTAAAAATCGTAGAATGAAGAATTTTTATATCACATACAGGCAGATACATAATAGTTATTTATTGTATAAGTGTTTTAGGTGACGTTTTATCCACGAAAGATTGTTTAAATGCGAGAACGAAGTTCAAGCATTTAATTATCTTGAGTGGATAATGCGCAACTAAAACACGAATACAATATAACGTTTTATCCACAATCTTTTATCTTTTATTCAAAATTAATTCATTTTACAAAATGTCATTTTTTAATTTATCAAATTCTAGATACTTGCTTTCAAAAAAAATGCATTACTCTGGCATTTGTTGCTATGACAGAATGTTTGTTTATCGTTTGTTACATTGAAAAAAATTATTAATTTGATGAAAACTGGAAGAAATTGACTCTATTCCTACAGAAGTTTTTGAAGAAGCTCGGGAAGAAACTCGGCGTTTATTGCTAGCGAAGTCTAAGGAATTGTATGAAAAAGAGTTTGCTGAATTTAAGAGCTGGAGAAGAAAAACGGAGAGTAAGGGTAATAAATGAAGAAATCATGCTTTCATATTTCCATAAAATCAAGAAAAAGTATGCGGTTTCATCAGCGTGGTCTAAGTATTTCATGTTGAAGGCTACTATAGAAGTTAACGAAAATATAGATATTTTAAAATATAGCAAGCTGACAGCTTATTTGAATAGTGAATGTAAGGGGTACAAACCGAAAAAAGCAGCCATTTTGGAAAGAGAACATCAAATTAGATAAAACGAACAATAATTTAAGTGTTAATGTAAATGTTAATATTAATAAGTAATTCAATAAATTTGACTAATTTCTGTGCATTATTCCTTCATTCTTTTAACAGTGGAATAAAATTACTTTATTACACTAGTGCATAATTGATCCCTTTATACAGTTGCAATGAGCACAAATAAATGCATATTATGAGTTGATTGTGGATAAAATAAATTAACCATTTTTATCATTTGTCTACTATCATGCTTTAATTTACTTATTAAATATATGTGATATATGGCACAGAGAAAATTATCGAATATATTGTGTTGCCACGAAATATAGTATTGTGACAAATCACGAATCCGTAAGACAAGTGTTTTTTTTATAATATATTGAGTGTACCAATGCAATATATTCTAATAATTTTGAACACCCGTGTTGTATTCGTTATGATTAACGAATAAAAAAATTAACAAAAATCGTTCCATTACGAAATAATTTTTCTTGTTGAAGATGGCCTCCAGATACAAAAACCACCACTGTATAACTCCTTTTTCTTCTCTATCTTCAGGTAGCCGTGAAGCAGCTTTCACGTACGCAGTCTCCGCCGCAGGAGTGACGTACGCCGTGACAGCAGCTTGTGCGCGAGGCAACATTTCCGCTTGCGGCTGTGCCCCAGGTCCTCGCAGACACGAGCCGCCTCCAAGTGGCTGGAAGTGGGGAGGATGTAGTGCAGACGTAGCCTTCGGGATGAGATTCTCCAGGAAGTTCCTGGATGCCAGAGAACTGGAAGGAGATGCGAGGAGTTTGATGAATCTTCATAATAATAAAGCTGGAAGAAAGGTAAGAGACAAAATTAATGATTAATTAGCGTTTACCTGAAACTGACAGGAAAATAAACATTTTTCTGAAATCGTCAAGAAAATGCCTACTTTCCTGACGCATTTTAGTATGGAAAGTAAGTGTTTACCAAAACATTTACAAAACAGTCAGTTTCTTGACTAGTCAGGAAAGTACTTTATCTGACTCAAGTAAAAAAACTAAAAAGTTTAAAAAGATCTTTATTTTTATCAATAACGTTAATACTAAACATACAATTGTTTAAGTTACTAAAATTTATGCATGACACTGGCGAATTTGAAGCTAAATTATTTGTTGCAATCTATAAATTACTGGAGATTCAGTGAATAAAATAAGCAAGTAGCACATTTTCTGACAAATTATTTACTTTATTTTGCTTTTTCCAATCCATCAAAATTTCATATTCTTTATCATATCGATCTTTGGACTTGCTCGGTAATAAATTTTCAACAGCCGCAGTTGCTTGATTTAAGATTTCAGGAGGAGTACTTGAAAATACCGCCTCAACAATATTACTTTTGACACAAATATGTTCAATAGATTTTTCACATAAGATGTTGTTTTCAACAACTTTTGTTATCACCTTGGATATGTAGTTTGCTGCCAATATGATTCTTACCAAAAAATGAAACATTTTGAATTATTTATTATTAATTATATTGATAAAATATAAATATAAACGATTTCAGAAATAATAGTATACAATACGTCACGAATGTGTTTGACTTGACTCAGCGAATTAAAATACTCGACCTGACGGCCTCGTACTTCAAACAACCGCTTCGTCAAGTAAAGCATCACTTTCCTGACTTATTATGTAATACACTATTGCCGGACCTTTAAGATTCAGGAAAGCTGTGCTTTGCATGCCTAGGCAGGAAAATAACATATTGCCTGCCTAGGCAGGTAATGAAAGAAACGTGAGTGTCTAGTTACTTATCAACATAAAATACTGACTGAATATGTAAGTCAAATATTTCTTTTAATTTAAATTAATTTAAAATACTTATTATTTGTTTATAAGTTTCAGGTAAAATATTATACGTAACACGTCAGTAAAGCGTCGTACAGGATTCGTAGACTATTTCAAGCCTCGTTATCGCTCGACATGAAACTATCTACTCATCCTGTAATTGAACACTTTCCTGACCTTTTACTTAAAAAACTAATTTCAAAATAGTAATAAAACAATATTTAATTGATTTACATCTTGCTTCTGTAAAGTGATTTCTGTACTCGTAAGTTTAATTTGAATCATGTATTCTCGATAGTGTCAGAGATAGTCGTTAAAAGATTCTTCGCTAGTTAACGACAACAATAGTAAACCATCCATTTATTTTAATTTATTCCATGTGATTAGACAAGCTTAAGGAATTACAAGTCTATAAAAATTTTGAAAATATTACACAGCCATCAGGAGACAGAACAGCATGCAATTATTTTTATGTAGTGTTGCAAATACTTACGCACTTACCTGAGGTTGTCTGACTAGACCATTGCGGTTTATTTTCTGCAAAACAAAAATTTTACCACAACATTTCTTTTCTTTAAATTACATATGTAAATAAATGAAGCAAAGTATGTAATGTGATATATTTTTAAGTATACAACGTGCCTAATACAGAACCAACTCACAGAGCCGGATTTACCAAAAAATGGGTGATTCAAGTACAACTGCTACTTTTTTATATTAATAACTCTTCAACAATTTATATGTTTGCCCAAAATGTTTAGAGATTTAAAGAGTACATTTTGTTCTCGATTTACTCTTCATATAATCTTTCGTCTACCATTGCTGTCCGGATTAATTAATAGGTAAAAGTTGATAAAATAACTTGTAGAAAATGACGATAAAATGATTATTTTTTACTCTTTTGTGCACAATTGAAATTTTAAAAAATAGCATTCTTAATCAATGTTACTTTCAAATTCATATAATAAATTTGTAAAGGTATATGCATTAAGAAAGTGTATACCAAATAGTTATTTCTTGTCTTCGACTCGCGCTGCAATTACCGTGTTCGAGTAACAAAGAATCACTTTACGCTCGTGATACACACATTTGTTTCTACGATTGCATCTTAAAATGATTAAAAAACGTATAGGTACTGTAAATAAACTCATTCTGTCAATTGTCAATATGACAAGTTTGTGTTTTGATTGTATCCCTAGTAACTATTGAAATAAGCGCGCATTTAATATCTTTTTCGCGCGTTGCCATTGGAAACGCGCGCATTTAACAATAGTTATTTGTGTATTAAGAGCGTACAGTGATTCTTTGTTACTCGAACACGGTACCATGTTCGAGTAACAAAAACACTTTACGCTCGTGATACACACATTTTTTTTCAACGATTGCATCTTAAAATGATTAAAAAACGTATAGGTACTGAAAATAAACTCATTCTGTCAACTGTCAATATGACAAATTTCTGTTTTGTTTGTATACCTGGTAACTATTGAAATAAGCGCGCATTTAACATCTTTTCCACGCGTTGCCATCTTTTTCGCGTGTTGCCATTGGTGACGCGCGATTGTTCCACAGAAAACTTCAACTTTATGATGACAAATAAGAGCGTAATTATCAACTTTTCATAGCAATCGTAGAAAAATAATTTATTGCTGCATATAGAAGGTTGTTAGTTTCAAGCCGTGACTAAAACGTTCGAAGCCACAGTTTGTCAACATGTAATTGAAATGCTATTTAGCGCCATGGAAACCAGTACTTTAAATGACATTTTCATAACTGGAACAGAAAAACGTAGTTAAAAATGTGTATCTTTCAACTGTCAGACAATTATTTTAAATCTAATTTTAACTATAACAAAATAAGTATAATGAAATGTGTGGTTTAATTTAGACGGGGAAGAAAAGCAACGTATCAAGAACAATATTTTCCATGTTCCGGCCCTGCAAGTTCCTCAGGGTTTATAGCGTTGCAAAAACAACACAAATCTTGAAAGAATACATTTCGTTTGCATAAATATTAAGTCAGTAATACGATCCGTCAGAAATAAAGTAAAACCCCGTCCCATTTTTCCGAAACGACGTTTAGTGAATACAAACACAGATGGAGCTAGCTGTATGCTTTGTCTTGATGATTAACATTTATGCTTGTTTATTTCTCGGGCCGTTTAACCGAAATTTATCGTTCAGGTTTCGTGATGTACAAGCGTCTCACACGCTTACAGCGTAAAGCTGTAGTAATCCAAGATCATCTGCTTATATATGCTTCTGCTTACGCGACTATCACTTTCTTAAATTTCAATTTTACTCGCTTTGAATCATGATCTGTTTGTTAGTTTGCCTTGAAGAAGACGTTGAGCTTTACTAATAATATTGTAGTATTTTACAAATTTCATAAAAATACAAATTAGCTATATGAACATTTATATGTCGATTTGATTGCCTTCACATTTTAAACCGTAATATCTGGAAATCCTAGCTTCGCTCGAAAAATAACGGCAGATGGAAAGTTTAAAATGATAAACAATAAATACAGGAAAGAAATAGCTTTTGTCCCCAATTTTCGCTCATCTCGAAAACAGTCGGTGATATCAACTTGATTTCCTGGAATAAGTTAAATTTCCCTAAAATACTAACATGTCTATATTTTCATACATATTTTTCACAATTTTCATTCAAAATGACATATTAGTTGTCCCAATGCCAAGATCTAGCTAGAACGTTTTCTGAGGTCAATAGTATGTTATGCATCACGGGAGGGAAACAAGCGATTATTCTCATATTATACTTTTCGTAACAATTGCACAAAAAATACCGTCTTATCAGGACAAATGTCAAATATGGGTTGCGTAACTAGTTTATTTTCCGCTCAGGTAGATGGTGCGTTCGAAGCCGCAAACAGGGAATAATCGTATTCTCCAGGGAGAGAAACATAATGTTTCTCTTCCTAGCGGAAAAACCGTGTTTCTCTCTCTAAAATTAGGGAATAAGAACGTGTTACGAAAAATTCATATTATTGTCGTTTCTGCAGCTGAGTACACGTATAAGGTGTATGGGTGCAAGTGAACCCCACAAAAAGTGCCCCTAACAAAATTATAAAAAATAATTTTATCAATTTTAGCCTTATGCAAAATAAATTTATAAAAATAATTCTAATATGATTCAATCTAAAATTTTAAACTTTTAATTTTTGTAGTTTTTATTATAGTATAATTTTGCTATATTACATGGTACCTACAGAATAGTGTTGAAGAATTCAGTTCACAAACTAACGAAAATTCACATGTTCCTATATTTGAATGTTGAAATCACATTGGCTGGTAGCACAAGCTCTGTTTTTGCCTGTTTTAAGAGCAGTGGTTTTGGTGTTTTAGCTACCTCTAACATGTTAAAACCGTACTCTTAGAACACCCAAAACGAGAGCTTGTGCTACCAGCCAATATTTCTTTGTTATATCGTCATTATTGTAATTTTTCATTGTTGTGATCTTTCGTTGTTATGATCTTTGATTGTTGTGATCTATTATTGTTGTGATCTATTATTGTTGTGATCTATCATTGTTGTAATCGTTCATTGATGTAATTTTTCATTGTTAGATTATGTCCTTATAATTAAATATTTCCCATTTGTTGTTACTGTGTAACAGTTTTTTCTAAAATATATAAAAAAATTTAATGTCTGCTGCTCTGAGTGTGCATGTGCGGAACCCAGTACGACTGAGACGCGCTGTATGCACAATTTGTATAAAACATAAGATTTGCAATTATCTGAAAGAATTGTTAACTTTCATTTTGTCCAACGATATTGTCTTAGTATTCTTTTGTTATATTTGAATTTTAACTCATACAATTTAGGTAAACTTTAAATGAAGAAATGGAAAAAAATGGAGACAAAATGAAAACAGTGACATTTGACAAAGTTGAAGATAATCTTATATTATTGAATCATAACCCTAATTGGCCAATAAATAATAATAATATAAAAACTCATATTTATTTAAACAAGCTTTTAACATCGTAACACATCTATATTTCCAAAAATTATTATATAATATTTAATCGAATTATTTTATTAATTCAAAACTTAAAATATTACAAATTTATATTAATTCAGGATTCTACTTTTATCATCCCTTATTTTAATATGGTTTGTAACCCCACACAGCTTTTCTGAAGTTGTTTATACAATTACCATAATTACAAATTCGTAATAATATCTTATTTATTCAAAGATATTATAGAAAACAACCAGAATTAATTCTAACTTTTTGTTTACTTTGATACTGTCTATAACATGAATATATTTCAGCGGCGCTGTCATCGGTTCCACAATTGATACAATCTTTTTTTTATTTATTAAATGTCAATTTAGTTCGCAACATGACATTATTAAGATGTATAAGGCTTGTAATAAGTTGAATGCATTAACATATTTCAATGCATCAAACGAATATTAATAATTCTCAGAAAAACCTCCATAGCAAGCCCACCTTGATTGTAAGTCCTACAAAATTAATTAATTAGTGTATTGTAATTTAGAAACACATAAATTAATTAAGTTAATTAATACTTATAAATAATATAAAGCAATAAATACGACTGGAACTATTAGTTTTCGATTAGTATGCAACTCGCATAGGCGGGGATCAGAAAAAACTTTCAGAAAAACAAAATGCCATCACCGAATTACTGAAGTTAATTATGTTAATTCGATGGTTTACACAATTCACTTCAGACACAGAACAAACAGTCAACAAGATGTGCTCTACATAGAACCGAAAGATCCCGGGTTCAAATCGCACTTATAAATAAAAATATTAAATAAAACTCTCGGCAAAGTCTCACAAAATTCAGCCTCCGAGTCACCTTATGAGGGCATCGTCAGAGGCCGGCCAGCACAGTTAGTAACCATAGTTGATGAGCTCTAATAAGAGCGAAACGCGTCTATGGTTACTAACTGTGCTGGCCAGCCTCTGACGATGCCCTCATAAGGTGACTCGGAGGCTGAATTTTGTGAGACTTTGCCGAGAGTTTTATTTAATATTTTTTATTCAACCTAGTTTCACCAAGTGCATGGATGACAATTAATTTTGTCTTTGTTGTTAGTTACATTTCTATTTAAAAATATTACATGAGTTTAATTATCTTTTTCCTTTTCCTAAATAAATAGTTATATATCACAAAAAAATGTAAAATACTAATATCTAATTTGAAATCAATACAAACCACAACAAATCCATTACCAAGCATCATCTTCGCTACCATCTAATTATACATAGCCAATGTCTCGAAGCATCTATAAAAAACCTCGCAGATCTAGAGAGCATTTCGTCGAATTGACCCGTTGTAGTCCGCAGTCCTCGAACCAGCTAATCTGCGAAAGGTCGACCATCGACGCATTCCTCTCGCAGATTCGGGTTTCGAATTCGCCGGTCGCAGTCGCGGTTAATTGACAGCGTGCAGCGTTGAATGATGGCTCGCGCCTCCGGCTCAAGACGCTTGGGAATTTTAATGCGAATCATCCACCTGACAGATACTGTCAAGGTTTCGTCAATGTCAAGGAATTCGATCGCATTCATGCACTCTGGTTGGAACTTTTAGATATGTTATTTTCTTGTTTTCTTCTACAATACATACATACTAGACTGATAGGTTACAGTAATGTGTAAAAATTTGTAAATATTAAAAGAACTGTTACACAATTTTAATTAAATTAAATTAATTTTATTATTTACTAATTTTTTATTAATTACTGTAACCTATCAATCCAGTGACTTGAAAAATGTTTGTTTCAAGTAATGTACAATTTTTTTGAGAATATCAGAAAAAATCTTTTTGCGTTGTATTCTCAGTACATCAGATAATATATACTCTTTTTTTGCAAATAATTTTGAAACACTCTGTAGAACATATTTTATTGGTTATTACTTTATTTACATCGTATTTATCATATTAACAATTATATTTTTAAAAACATATCTAACATATTATTTGTTTCTTAATTAAAAAATATGTCTAGCTAATAAAAATGGTTGTTGAACATTGCTTATTTCGAAACTTATGTTATGTTTATACAAATCGGTAAGGAGAAAGACATGCTGAATAATTTATATCAGTAGTGATCAAACTTTTGACTAAGATAATCTTACAGTTTATTTATTTTTCTTTTTGCTTCAACCACATATAATAAGCTATCTAAATTATTGACTTAACAACAAAGACAAAATTAATTGTCATCCATACACTTGGTGAAACTAGGTTTAATAAAATATAAACTAAACACTTGTCTGCCTCACAATTCAGCCTCCAAGTCACCTTATGAGGGCATCGTCAGAGGCTGGCCCGCACAGTTAGTAGTAACCATAGACACGAATTTTGTGAGACTTAGCCAAGTGTTTAGTTTATATTTTATTGACTTAGCTATTAGGGCTCACTGTACCCATTTGGGTACAATTAAATTAAAAGGACACACGTTATCAATTTAAATATAAGAACTGTTACAATTGTATCGAAGTGAAACAATTCAGATTTTATTTTTATTTTTATTAGGAGTTTTCACTATCAGCTCAGCTTCGAGTACGTGTACTGAAATGACCCCTTTTTAATGCGTGTTTCTGGAACGAAAATAGCCTTTTTCTACGATTGCTATGAAAAGTTGACAATTACGCTCTCATTTGTCATCGTAAAGTTGACGTTTTCTGTGGAACAATCGAAAAATATCTTTTTTTGCGTGTCTCCAATGGCAACGCGCGAAAAAGACATTAAATGCGTGTTTATTTCAATAGTTACCAGGGATACAAACAAAACAGAAACTTGTCATATTGACGTTTTTAGATAATTTTAAGGTGCAATCGTAGAAAATAGTTATTTACGTATCAAGTGCAGAGAGATGGGTTTTGTTGAATGAGTGGTCCGCGAGTTAAAAAAAAACCCTTTCTACACGAGTTGCGTACACTATTTTTTCTACAACCATAAACCAAATTTTGATAAAAATGATAAAACAAATTTCAGTAATTGTAACATCTCTGATTTTTTTTATTAATTTAGAAACTTTAGAAAGATACCTGGTTTAATGTATCCATGACAACTGACAATGACAAACAAACTCAAGAAAGTATACTGTATAGAGTTTATTTATATTAAATTACTTTTCTGCACTAGTGCAGAAATAATTCACATTTTTTGCACTAGTGAAAAAATCTGCTACTTTCATAATAAAAATAAGTTCAAAAAAGAAAAAATTATGTATGCATCACGAGCGTCAAGTGTCTTTGTTCCTCTTGCACTATTGCAGCTCTCGCCTTCGGCTCGTGCTGCAATTACCGTGCTCGACTAACAAGGAATCACTTTACGCACTTAATACACAAATAACTATTTCAGGTTGTTTCATTGTAGCCCCATTTCTGGCCGGTAAAAATTTTATAGCCCTAAAACTGGGCGTCCCAAAACTAGACAAATGAGTGTGCGGCCATAGTGACTAACTTCATGTCAATGAGTGTGTTTAGTTAAGCATGCAACATCATTATTTTGATCCACCAAAATTTGTTCAACAAATAAAATGGCTTAAAGGGAGTTGGACATAAATTTCTGTACATTCCTAGTCCGGAACGTTTATTTCAACTTATTCTAGCCTAAGAACATAATTTACTCGTACTATTATATGCTATCAATTTGTCACAAAATTATTTAATATTTATTTTATACTGTCAGTTTAACACAATATTATTTTAGTTGTTTCGGGAAATTTCCTTACCAAATAGCACGCGACCTCTCAAAATTTTTCTAGATAAATTTGTGTTTTAAGCCCTCATATTTTTTTCTAGTAACAAAATTATTCGAGAAAACTGACATTAGGTAAAATTGTCACAAAATTATTTAATATTTATTTTATACTATCAGTTTAACACATATTATTTTAATTCATCGGGAAATTTCCTTACTAAATAGCACGCAACCTCTCAAAATTTATCTAGAAAAATTTGTATTTTAAGCCCTCATATTTTTGCTGGTAAAATCACTCGAGAAAACCGACATTAGGTAAATTATTTAATATTTACTTGTTGCTAAGTAGACAAATGTTATGCAAAACAAAAATTTATCGATGAAATCTGGAGGTCTAGTGCGTTTACTTTTGATAAAAAAAAAGTTATTATGTCTATCTTTGATTTGAAGTATCTAAAATAATTTAAGAAACGTTTGACAATAATTACTAAAATTAATCAGTTATTACAGTTCATTTTTAGTTAATAAATATATACGCTAGAATGTTTAAAAGATTGTATTTCATGATAGAAAATAATTAATTTACCAATATCTATATTATCACATAGTTGCCTCCCTCAAAAATGCAGAAATAGTGAAAAGGCGTACAGACGGATTTATTTGTATAATTTTAATTGGATAGATCTCTATCCAAACCTAGGTTGATCTACATAGAATGTAAAGCAACGTGTGGGTACAGAAATAAAAACGCCGCCGCGTAATATGATTTTGTTTCATCCGACAAGAACAAATGTAGATCCTATCGTTTCCTAGTTCGCTTGTAATCTCCATATTTAGTCAGGGACGGACGACATGAAAGCGCACATGTCGTCTCTAACAAAACAACACTAAACAGAGACAAATCTTACGTCGTCGAATGACAAATTCTAGAACTATTTACAGATATGTGTAGAACATGCTTTGCGGGACAATATTTCTTTGTTAATGTAGATTATTGATCGTGTTTCATAAGTATATGCGTGGAGAAGATATAGTCGGTGTCTTTTCTAGTAACACTATTAACTTTCGAGAAGACGCAAAAACGCGATAAAATTATTTCTTCAATATTACTTTATTGATAAAAATATCGTGGTTTAATTTAATTTTTATTTTCCTATTATTAAGATGTCATTTAACGTACTGGTTTCCATGGCGCTAAATGACATCTTAATCACATGTTGACAAGCTGACTTCGAATGGTTTAGTCACGGCTTGAAATTAGTTTCATGCATATCTTTCATTGTAATTTAACCTTACTTTTCAAATAATTTATAAAACTTTACATTTTGTTGTTGTCTTAATTTAGATACTAGTTTTTTATATACTCGTTACTAAATAGAAGTTTATAAAACTTGTAACATAATATACTATTATGTTTAATAATAAAATATCAAAATAAACACTTGTCTGGGTCTCACAAAATTCAGCCTCCAAGTCACCTTATGAGGGCGTCATCAGAGGCTGGCCAGCATTAAACCTAGTTTCACCAAGTGAGCATTTAAAGACAATTAATTTTGTCTTTGTTGATTTTAATTTAAATTGCTATTTCGTAGCTTTTGCTTTTTTCGGTAGATGGCATTACTGGTTCGATAGAACTTCTCATGTCATCTTACCGTTCTTTAGAGATCTTATTCTCTGCTGGCACAGTCCTTCGTCACCAACTTCTTCACGTGAACTTTGTTCTAGGTGAAGAAGTAGGTTATACCATACGGATGAGCTCTAATAAGAGCGAAACGCGTCTATGGTTACCAACTGTGCTGGCCAGCCTCTGATGATGCCCTCATAAGGTGACTTGGAGGCTGAATTTTGTGAGACTCAGACAAGTGTTTATTTTGATATTTTATTAATTAGATATGAAATTAATTTTCACTATAATCACTAGCTCACTGTACTGAAATTGTAATTATGTTCCTTTTGTACAATTTCGCTGAATATAATAATAAAATCATCGTCACCAGTCTACACGATGACGACTATATCTTTGACAAATGTCTTACTAGAATAATGTTCATATTTCAGGCGGTGAAAGCAAGCTTACAAACGGAATGTAAGTGCCACGGAGTTTCCGGAAGCTGTACAATGAAAACCTGCTGGAAAACTCTACCTCCATTTCGTCAAATCGGCGATAATTTAATGAAAAAGTATTTCCGGGCTCGACCAGTGTCTGCAGATCCTCTAGATTCGTCAATAAAGACGAAGAAACAAGTGAAACTACAACTATTGCTCCGGAAAAGTAGAGGCAATAGAACCCCGAAAAGATCGGATTTGGTGTTTTTGCAAAATTCGCCAAATTATTGTGAAAAAGATCTTGCGCATGGGTCGCTAGGAACTGTTGGCAGAAGCTGTAACAGAACTTCCAAAGGTAAGCATGCATATTTTTATATTTTTTGCGACATGCAAGCCTAAATATAAATAAATAAATATATCATCTCTCCTTTTACCTTTTACTGCGAGTGGAACTCTGGCGTAATAGATCTCGGTAAGTGATATATTTCTTCACGTGAAATCGAAGTGTAGTTACCGACTGTCAAACTAGAGCCATAGGGGAAGTTTTAAAGTGGTAACAATTGTTTGTCGCCTGTGGTAATCGAACCCGGGTTCTCAAATTCACAGGTCGATGCAATACCATTGATCCACCTACCCCCTTATTTTTATTCAACTTCATTTAAATTGATACTAAGTTTTTGGAGTTCTTAAGTGTTATTCATTAAGCCGTAATAATTTGTTGTAAATTTTCTGATGTAGGTATTAAATAGATTTGGATATCAAACAATGGGGTTCAAGTAAATATACTTATAGTCACGTAAATGATCTATTTTATTATTCAGAAAAATATACTTAAATAATATAAAATAAACACTTGGCTAAGTGTCACAAAAAAAGTGTTTATTTTATATTTTATTAAACCTAGTTTCACCAAGTGTATGGACGACAATTAATTTTGTCTTTTTTTAAGTTTAAATAATTTTCGTGCCCAATAATTATATATTATTTAAATGATTTTTAAAATAGTTTAAAAATGTATCACGTTCTAAACGATTTGTCATTAAAAAGAAGACTTTCATAATTAATATGCAAAAAAAAAAAGATTTGATTATCAATTTGCTAATCTGTGCCATTCAATATTTGCTATATCTCAAAAAAACAACAATGTATATTATTTATTATTGCTTTACAAAAATGACGTACTATCTATTTCCCCTTAAAAGAGTTTTATTTGCGTGATGGACTTATATTTTAAACTTAGTTTAATAATAATTTAAAGCAAGTTTAAAATTAAAGTTTATTGGTAAAACTGCCTATAAATGTTATTTTAAATGTAAATAAATAAAAAAAAAAGAAACCACAATTATATATTAATAAATATATCATCACTCCTTTTACTCATTACTGGGTGTGGCAGTCTGCCTAAGCAGATCTCGGTAAGTGATATATTTTTCGCATGAAATGCGATTACCAGCCGGCAAATCACGGCCCCCAAAGATATTAGTGGAGGGGACACCACAAATTATGAATGCTGATAATTAACTTTGAGCTTATATACATTGTTAAATTATAAAATAAATAAAATAAATATATCATCGCGCCTTTTACCCATAACTGGGCGTGGCACTCTGCCTAAGCAGATCTCGGTAAGTGATATATTTTTTCGCGTAAAGTGCGGTTACCAGCCGTCAAATCACGGCCTCCAAAGATATTAGTGGTGAAGGAGCCACAGGGGTAGATTTTTTAAATTGGTGAAAATTGTTTGTCGGCTGTGGGGATCGAACCAGGGTTCTCAAGATCCACAGGCCGACTCGATACCACTGAGCCACCTACCCCATTAAATTAAATTATAATAGTAGTATTTGATTAATCTTGAACCAAAATCTGTGTTTGCGCATCGGTTAACGCATTTCAGTTTTTAACTTCAATTGCTATTTAAATAGACTCTGGTTCGTTCTGATTCATTTATAATTATTCAACAAATAAAAAATATTTATCAAAATGAAATAGCTTCCAGTAGAATGGTTTCAAAAAAACAGTTAGTTGAAATTTGGGCTTCGGAAATAAATAAAACAAGTTTTGTACTCTAACGTTTCGACAATAATATTATCATCTTCAGAGAAATCTAAATCGTAATAATATATAACAAGTGATATAAACAGCAATTACTATACAATAATAAGCAAAATGATATTTTGCTTATTATCGTTTAGTTCAAATTCCAACTAATAGTTTATTGAGAAAATATTTACTATGATTATGGGGTAGGTGGCTCAGTGGTATCGAGTCGGCCTGTGGATCTTGAGAACCCTGGTTCCAATTTAAAAAATCTACCCCTGTGGCTCCTCCTCTACTAATATCTTTGAAGGCCGTGATTTGACGGCTGGTAACCGCACTTCACGCGAAAAAATATATCACTTATCGAGATCTGCTTAGGCAGAGTGCCACACCCTGTTATGGGTAAAAGGCGTGATGATATATTTATTTATTTTTATTTTATTAGTATTTAAATCTCATCTGGAAACATAAATTATTGTAGAAATAAATCAAGCGTCTTATACTCGATGATTTAATCTGAAATATTAGAAAGTAAAGCACATGTATTTTGTTTTTAATTTCTAGCGACGGAAGGCTGTGATCTAATGTGCTGCGGCCGAGGGTACAACACACATCAATTCATGCGAACTTGGCAATGTCGTTGTAAGTTTCATTGGTGTTGTCATGTCAACTGTGAAACTTGTAGCGAACGATCCGAAGAATACACTTGTAAATAACCACATTAGAAGCGCCTCCAGGGCTCCAGGAACAAAACTACCTTCTGCACTTCACTTAGCTGCTGATGAAAGTGGAAAATAGTGGAGATTGTCAATGAAAGAATTGTGTTAATTGTGTGAAAACTTGGTGAACGAATGCGTGTTCGACTGACAGTTACCGATGATAAACTGTGTGATAGTGGTGAATTCTTTGATTATTTATACGTAGTGTAATTCACAGTTCATTAATGTTTACTCTTTCTGCATTTACTCGAATAACGCGAAAGTTTAGTTTAATTTGTGAATACTATTCATAAATTAATTATTTTGTATCATTATTTAAATATGAACATAATATGTTAGTAATAAGTAACTACTAAATATGTTTTATACGTAGTATAAACAAAATAAAACAAAGTAATGTTGAAATTGTATTGTTTAAAGTAGTTTGTAGTTACTAACATGTTATTTTACTAACACTAGTGGTTTGTAGTTTATGAAAGATTTAAAAATAGTATCGTATAAGCGTATCGGTGTAGTAGCGACATCTGCAAAGTGGTAGACCATGCGGCAAAGAAGAGAACTGTTGAAGTAGGTCCATGTTTATATAATGTTACGTAATGATTTTATTTTTACAATTTAATCAAAGTATTTTTTCAAACTGAATAATGTTCTTTGTTCAAACAATGAAAAGTAGAACAATGAAAATATTTCGCCATGGTAATGATTCATTTTTTAATTTGTTTTGAAATTTATGACAATGTAGATTGAATTTAATGATGTTTTTGACTGCAATTGATTGATTATTTAACACATTTAAATATCGCTTTCACTTTGTACATGATTGTATCACAAACGTAATTTTGGCGAAATGCCAGTGCAGTTGTTTGCGAATTTGCACGCAAAGTAAATACTTTCTGTTTCGAGTTCGGGTGTTCATTAAAAGTAAAAGTGTTTGTCCGATTTTAATTACGAGGTGAAACTAACTAACCAGGTGGCGAGGGCTGCAACAAATGAACACGAATCATGATTCGATTTAAAAATTAAGCGGGTGGCTTGTGTGACAGTGCGCAAGCGGAAATTACAGGCTGAATAAATGACGAAGCGTAATGAATCACGGTGGCGGTGGTGGCGTCTCGGCGGCGCGGCGTCGTTCGTTCGGTGGACTCGTGGAGCCACGGAGGCGGCCGGCAGTCGGTGGTACTGACATGACTGAAATCCCATTGACACACATCTGGGCTGGGGTGCGTGCGCGCAGTGACGTCAGGTCGATGGATCGCGTGCGCGCGCAGACGAGTACTACACCCGCCTTCATTGATCAGTGCGCGACACCGGGGCCGGATCCACTTGGCACGACGTGAGAGCGACATGGACATGGAGTAGCCCCGCACCGACACGAGCACGAGCTGAACGAGGTGAACAGACAGACACTTGACAGAGTGCTGTACATAGTGCTAGGTATAGTGTGCAGTTGCAGCAGTTGTTGGCAGTGTGTCGGATACGGTAGTGTGCAGTGTGCGGTAGTTAGTGCAGGCAGCGGCGGAACAATGTCGGAACGATGACGACACCGACGACGACGACGTTGTTACCGCTGCGCTGCTGAAGACGTGCGACGTGGTGTCGGGTGTAGTAGTGGTGCTGTGAGGAGGCGATGCCGTCGCCGGCCGGACGAGCGCACGCAGGGACCGGGACCGGGATCGGAGGAAGCAGCAGAGACAGCAGGAACACTAGGAACGTAGCGGTAACACAGCAAGATAGATGTCTCGAGACGCGTACGTGGGAGCGGGCGGCAACCGGTCGCCGCGCAGCGTGAGGCGCGTGGGAGAGCTGCCCACCGTGGACCGGTCGCCGTCGCGCGCGTACCCCAGCGGGGGACGCGGCAGCCCGCTGGGCCGCAAAGGCATCCGGCAAACGCGCTCCGGTAACAACTCACCGGACCATGCTGGTTACGGCTACCACCATCAGATGGGGTCGCCGTACTACTCGCGCGACGACGAGCTAGGCAGCCCGCTGATGGAAGAGCGCGGCCGCTCCATGGGCACGAGCGGACACCACCGTAGTCGTAGCGCCAGTCGCCCGCCCATGGCCGCCAATCCCATGACGGTACGCTATCAGTCGCTAGACCGAGGCGGCGCCATGCTGGGTGACGCGGGCCATGAACGCGAGTTCATGCCCATCCGCGAGCCGCGCGACCGCAGCCTGGATCGCGGCGGCGTACGAGACCGCTCGCTGGAGCGCGGTCTCTACCTCGAAGATGAGCTATATGGCGGTGGTCGCTCGGCACGCCAGTCTCCGCATCTTCTGGGCGGCCGTGAACCACTCATCGGCGAGTTGCAACACCAGAACACCGATCTACAACGCGAGCTTGGTAACCTCAAGAAGGAACTCGAGCTCACCAACCAGAAGCTCGGCTCCTCCATGCACAGCATCAAGACGTTCTGGTCCCCCGAGTTGAAGAAGGAGCGTGCCCTCCGTAAAGAAGAATCCGCCAAGTACAGCCTCATCAACGACCAACTCAAACTCCTCAGCTCCGAGAACCAGGTACGGTACGCCACTGTGCTCTACTACTACGACATGACGTCAGTCACTCAATTTGACGTCGGGCGAGATGAACTTGGCAGTGTGTTGGCTGGCGGCCAGGCCGTACGGCAACGCAGCATCTGGAATGCCTCATGCGGCCTCGTGGCCCCCCCTGACCCCTCGCCAGATGCTTGCGTGTCACCCGCATCATACACATCGATAAAACTTAACAGCCTCGCTATTCAAAATTGTTCACGAACACCAAATCCTTAGTAAATATGTTTAGCTAACTGATTACGGTTTAACCCTAAAAATGCGGGCATTTTGTTTCGCCACACGCTAGCATAAATAAAAATAAATCACTCCGACGTCGACTACCCATTCCAGAATTAACCAACTTGAGAATGAACTCCAAATAGCTATATTTACTACACCTTTCCAAATGGAAATAAAAAATAATTACTTAATAAATGTAAATCAATTATTTGTTGCTGCGTTCAACCATCAGCTCTCACAAATAATTAATTTCCGAAAATGACAAATTGTAAATCAATACCAGTATAATTTAAATGCTACAGGTTAGGCAAACGTGTTTTACAACCAATCAATATAAACATATCAGTCCCATGATACACATCTAACTATAATTATCTACAGATACAAATATACAATCGATTACAATAACTCATAGTCTCAAGCACACAACATTGGGATACTATTTACTTTTCACAGTATAGAATGAGTTTATTGGGTCACCCTGACGCCGAGTGAGGGGGAAGGGTTTATGCGGGGGTGTGTAGGGGAAGTTAGCGAGGGTGTCCACCCACCGCCCCCGCCGGCCACGCTCTGATCGATCGGGAGGGTCGACGACCGAGTGTGGCCCTCGCGACGTGCGCGAATCACCGCGCACGCATCACGCGGCACGTGAAGCACGCCAGCGACTCGTTAGCCACCCCCGTACCTCATGTGTGTGCGTAATCAAACCACTACACAACATAAATAATACTTTGTTCTTACTGGGCAAAAACATCTATCGATTTGTTTTTATGCAATGCCAGGAAAATTATTCTTGATTGCATTCTAAGAATGGATTGTGAATTGATTTCTTTTTCTTAGACCTCTATTTTACATTCGTCGTATTACTATTTTTGTTGTACGTTTTCTAAATACATATCATTTCATTCTTTACAAGTACTTCATACATTGAACATTTTGTATACCTAGTAATTTTTCTCAGAAAAGTACATTTCTAAATTATTATTTTTTAAATACTTCAAATATAAATTAGTTCTTTCTCTAACTTTTATTTGAAACATTTGTCTTTTAATTAATTTAGAAACAAAAAATAATTTTAAAATACTATACTACGAAAAACAAACTTAAATAGATATTCAAGTAAACCCTCAAAAGAGTTTTAGCTAATCTTGAATATTGAATTAGTCAAATTAAGCTAAACGATATTCTAAAAGAAGTTTAAATAAACTCAAATATAATCTTGTTACCATTTGGTTTCCGAAATGTGATTTAGATTAACTTTTTATAATCGGAGTAGAATAATATTACCATGTTTAACCAAAACTTTTCTCAGTATTGGGCTGTTAAAGAATAAGTTCCTCCGCATCATAAATACAAGAAAATACCAAGATTTAAATAGCTACAGAAATAAATCTCAGTATCTTGTTCAAGACAAGAATAGTAGAGTAAGAATCTCGGAGGAATTTTCAATTTTCGATGGGAAATTTATGTGAAACTATTGAAAAGTCTGAAGTTCGTAAAATCGAAGTTTTATATCTATAAATTTTTCAATTTTCGATAAGAATTTTATATGAAACCTAGAACTAATAAAATATTGGTAACGTCAAGGTTTTAGTTTCGTAAAACGAGAATGTGTAACAAAATTTACAATTTGTTGTACGAGTATTTTATTGATAATTCAGGGAATATTTTTAAGACATGCGCTGGATTTTAACTGCTGTTTGTGAACGGATTATGTTTACCCTTAAATCAATCAATATCTTTTTATAAAGTGTCAGAAAATATACATGCTGCCGGACAGAATTCCATTAAAAAAAAACTTTAGTTCAAAGATGAATATTATGTTTGCGTTTGTATACGGTCGCATTTATTTTTCTTTACGCAATTCTTTTATATG
Organism: Pterostichus niger; assembly: GCA_947425015.1. Classification (NCBI taxonomy): domain Eukaryota; kingdom Metazoa; phylum Arthropoda; class Insecta; order Coleoptera; family Carabidae; genus Pterostichus; species Pterostichus niger. The sequence goes on along the minus strand of OX380337.1, from coordinate 5,335,225 downwards.
ATATGTTGCATGAATAAAATAGTTTTTTTTTTCTTTATATAACTTGGCAAAAGATACGAGACTAAGAAAGGAATATAAAAATCTATATCAGCGAAGCTCAGAACGAAATAGGTTACAGAATTTGACCTTCGCGTAATTCAATCGCTCAACCGGAAGTGACAGCATATTTGAAAATATTTTACGTTTTCCCCAATGGCATTTAAAAAACTGTTAGCTGTCTATACTCTCCAGTAAAAAAGTTTTAATAATCACCACCAGAATAAATTCTATCTTATCTTTTTTTTTGTTAGGAAAGCATTAACATTTTTAATACATTAAAAGCTAAGCATCAAACAGAATATTTAATTTATAATTACTTGAGCGTGAATGTTTACGTAATATAAATAACATTTCATACTCATACATAATTCTAACATTAACCTGCACTCGTGAATGAAATGCGGAATCACGCAATTTCAGTAAATGAAATTCTCGAGACAACAATCCTGAAGGTATATTAAAAGTGCACGCCTTTGGGCTACAGGCCATAACTTATCGATCCCATTCTACCGTCTTATGATAAGAATCTTCTCTTTTCATTCTCACTGATTATTTTTTTCTTTATTACCGTTTTTGTTATGTTAGCAGGCAGGCTCTTGTATACATCATTGGCGATATCGTTGATTGTTTTCTTGTCTGTAGAAACAAGCCATGTTGGTACGACAGCTGGAGGAAGAGCTCCGGATGCGAATGCGGGGGCCCAGCATCGAGATGCAGCAACAGATGGAAGTGCTGTTCCAGGAGAACGAGCATTTAACTCGCGAGATCGCCATTCTGCGTGACACCATCAAGGAGCTAGAGCTACGCATCGAGACACAGAAGCAGACGCTGCAAGCTCGCGATGAAAGCATCAAGAAGCTGCTGGAGATGTTGCAGAACAAGGGCATGGGTGAGTTGCGAGATGAATGGAGTGATGTATGTATTGGTGTTGACAAAGGTGTGTTTTGTGTTCCAGGCAAGGAGGAAGAACGTCAGATGTTCCAGCAAATGCAAGCCATGGCGCAGAAGCAGGTTGAACATGCACTCATTTCTATCTGTGTCTTTGTGTGTGCGTGTCGTCTCACTGCCCACTGCCCACACCAGCCCCCCCATCATAGTATCCGTGTCATATTTGGTCATATTTAGTAGATCCCATCTCTCTAGTCTAGATCTAGAGTCTCTCTATCTAGAGCACCCTGCACTGTATAACGAAACGTATTCGTGTTTACGCAAGTCTGGCAAGTTATCCTAGAATGGTTGAGTTGCGACGTGCGACGTGCACCAGCCGGGACGGGAGCCGGGCCCCGGGGGTTCTCGGATAACTTAGCGTTAGATGTGAGATGAGATGATGATGAGATAGAGAGTGAAGGTGGTAAAGTGTGAGCGCTCGCTCCTCCGATATAATTGATGAGCCCGCGCCGGCTGCGTTGCCTTGCACCCGAGACGCTGCGCGTCGCGCGTTGCACCGGGCAACGGGCGCCGGGCGCGTCTCTCACTCTCTGACCTGACCCGTGTGTTTCTGTGTGTTTGGGTCCGTGTCAGGAGCTAAGGGCCACCAATGAAACCCTGCGAGCGCTCCAGATGCAGTTAGAGAAAGCCATTCACACGCCTAGCCCGAGCAGCAGCACGTACAAAGCCATAATGGAGACGAAAGACGCTAGAATAGCGAATCTGGAGCGAGAGGTGTCGCTGCTCGAGCGAGAGCTGCAGCGCTCGATGGTGCGGGACAGCGCCGGCGCCGGGCTGCTCATGTCGCCGGCCATGTTGGGCCCCCCCGTCTCGCTGGACGCCGTCGCACCGGCCCCGATGCCTGTGCCGCTACCTCTGCCGCTCCCGCTACCGCTACCGCCGCTCACGCCGGTCCCGCCCCCCCATAAACACGATACTAGCTTTAAACGCCAAGTAAGTTTTCTGTTGAACAATGTGCAGATCCGGAAGGACGGAAAGGTCACTGTTATCATGTGACCTCCCCACTCGACTCGCTCTCCGTTCTTGACTGATTACTGATTGATTGATTGATTGATACATACCTGCCACCAACACCACCACAAGCGTTCTCTGTTCTGTTCTGTTTCTGTCCATTCCGTACGTACCGTTTAATTAGTTTATCGACTTGTACATAATAATAATAATTAATATAATAACGAACGTTATTAGTCTACATTAATTTTAAAACTAGATAGTTCTGGTTCTGGTTCTTGATTTGATCTGATCTAATTCTAAGATCTGATGATGATGATGTTAGTGAGTGAGGTAAATAAAACGCTCTATGAGATGCTAAACACACTGGTTTCATTTCACTCAATCAAACTGTGCGGCGATGCGATGTGCCCATGTGCCAGCGCCAGTGTCCCACACCGTGAGCGACTGCCAGCTGTTAGTCTTAGCAGTTTATACTTGTAATAAGTTAATATTATGTTCCCTGCTCTCTTATCATCCTTTGATACATACAAATTGAGTGAGACAATTTACCACCTATCTCTCTCTCTCTCTCTCTCTTCTTTCACTCTCACTATCAATCTATCACTCATTCTGTATCCTATGCGTCCCAATCTCTCTCTCTCTGTTTCTCTCTCTCACTCACACATCATCTTCAATCATGGTTCACTCATGTTGTCATGGCGCTCATCGCTCGCGCACTCACTCATCAACGTACGCCCCATGTCATGTCATGCTCTCAATCATGCGACGAACTCGCTCAGAATCAGTCAATTTCGCGTGCGCACACACACACTCTGTCACACTACATACACCTGCGCGCATCTTCATACCATGCAGACAGACGTACGCAGCGCAGCAGCAGACAGACACCCTCTGTGCCTTGCCTTGCCTTGCCTCGCCAAGCTTGACTCAGTCACTGCACCGCCCCGTCCTTCCCACCGCCTTTGCCGTGCTCTCTCATCACTGTTAGATCGAGTTGTCTTAGATGTGTTCCGTTATTCAGTGTTAGACGGGGTAGTCAATGTTCTGCATGTCACTGGAGTCGGTTGCAGCAGCAGATTTCACCTGTTGCATGCTCCCACCTCTAATCCTACACCTATCATAAACACGCACTTGACGCACGTACGTTCTAGGTGTAGACTCGAGTACTACTGCCCTCTACTTCTTGCAAGATGTTTGATTTATAGCACAGGAGAACTCTGATGACGAGAGATAACAAAATGCACTTGTTGTCACTCTGCAGAAAATTTATTTTCTCGTTTTCAATCGCATTGTTCCTTACATTTCTCTACCTATATTCCTATTAGTTTAATAGTATCATACGAGGCAACAGCTATGAATGGGGTCATTACACATTTTGTCAATTATTCTATATATATATAATTTATATTATTGTATGGTAGTAGTATTTTTAAAAAAAGAATGACCCTATTAGTAGCAGAACCTGGTCGATAAAATATCTTTTAGGCAGATTAGAATCTATTGCAAATATTTAGTGTAATTCTGTATAAATCAAATGTCTTGTGAATGGTTGTTGTCCTTGTTGTGTCACACTCACGGCACCTGCGCGCGCATGTGCATGCGTCGCGCGGTGGCGCGCAGGTAAGTGTCCCGCCACGACGCCGTCGTCGCGAGCGGATTCTGACGATGTGTGTGTGTGTCCCGCGCCGCCGCCCCCCAACCTCAGCTGGACGAGTTTCGCGTGGAGATCCAGCGCCGCGACCAGGAGATCCTCGCCATGTCTGCCAAGATGAAGACACTCGAAGAGCAGCACCAGGACTACCAGAGGCACATAGCGGTGCTCAAGGAGTCGCTATGTGCCAAAGAGGAACACTATAATATGCTCCAGGCTGACGTAAGTTGATCACACTCCCAGAAAAACCTTCCAGAAAATGATTCAAATTTTTCAAACATCCGTCGCAGGAGCTAATGTCTAAACACATCTATCACCTTCAGGTAAATTCTTCTAATACAATTCTTAGAATACACTCTTTGAAAATACATTTTAACAGGGCTTATTTTTCCTTTTCTATTTTTAAACTCGAATCTTTAAGCCCACAGGACCCACGTCCTCCAAAATCTATATTCTTCTAAGCCTGAAGTTGAAAAATATCGAAATAAATCTTATTAGTTCTGTAAATTAAATTTCAAAATCAACAAATTAAAAATATAATCAAAATGGTAAACACTTAAGAAAAATTTATTTTCGAAGAACTGTATTCTTGAAATTGGTATTTTCGAATAATTAAATGTAGTACACTTGTATGAGCATTGCAGTATTAATTATTATCGAGGAATTGTTTTTGAAGAATTTTCTTGCGAAGAAAAAATATGAAAATTTCTGTCTAATTTATTAAATTCTTTGCTTATTCTATATATGTATAAAAAGTAATCTATTCATTTTGCTTAATGTTAAGTTCGTTGTTCGTGAAGCTGACTGATTAAACTCAAAGTGAAGTCATACGTGTAAAAAGCTGTTTCCAAGTAGCGCGTGTGAGTCTTGACTTGTGTGAAGTGGCCCGACATGTAGAGCCCTTGAGTGACACTTCACGGCGCGTTGTTTCTCTGTTCTCTTTGTCTGGTGCAGGTTGAAGAGTTACGTCAGCGTCTCGATGAGAAGAACCGCCTCATCGAGAAAAAGACGCAGCAAGCTGTGGGGGCCCAACAGGACCGTAATCGCATTAACGGCGAGCTCACCGAACTCAAAGAGCACATGGACATCAAGGACCGTAAAATTAATGTTCTGCAACGCAAGGTGTGTATTCTAATGTATGTTTGTAGTGTATAATAGTTGTTTGCGTGCTATTACTGTAGCGTGGATCGAATCCGCATTCACGCGTTCCTTATTTCTTATTATGTTATTTACTGGTAGTAGCACACATGTATGATTTATTTCAACAGTATTCCGTTATGTTTTGTAGAGTGTTCCTCGTTCAAGTATCGATTTGGTTACTTGTATGTAAATGCGCTAGTGGTGGTTTTATTTCAGTCACAGGTATTTATGTTTTATTTTCTTCTTGATGTTTGTGCCTTGTGCGTGTGTAATGTTACTCGAAGTGATTCAGTTGGTTTTTTATTTTGGTTGCTTACGTAGTGTTCTGTGTCATGACAGTGGCAGTAGGAAAAGCAATCAGTATTTGCAATGATCCACAGATTGAAAATCTGGAAGACTTGCTGAAAGAAAAAGACAATCAAGTGGATATGGCGCGCGCTCGGCTCACAGCCATGCAAGCTCATCACTGCTCCTCCGAGGGCGCTCTGACCACGCTTGAGGAGGCCATCGGAGACAAAGAGAAGCAGATGCTGCAGCTGCGCGAGCAGCGGGACCGCGCCGAGCAAGAGAAACAAGAAGAGCGCGAACTCCACGAACGTGAGATCGCAGAATATAAAATGAAACTCCATCAACTGGAGAGCGAAGTTGAGAAACTCGGTGCTCGTCTGGAACGTGCCCAAGCCGAGAAAGATCGCCTTGAAGCCAAATTAGAAAGCTCCCAGTCTGAACTCGGCAAGTCTAAAGCCGAATTAGACAAAGCAGCAAGTGAAGTAGGCCGCAGCGGAGCTGACTGGGAAAATGCGAAACAGAGACTAGCTCGTCTAGAACTCGAAAATGAGAGACTCAAACATGACTTGGAGCGCTCTCAAGCCACGTTCGGTCGAAGTACACTTACCACATCGCAGGAATTAGACCGTGTGCAAGAACGTGCAGAGAAACAAGCTGCGGAACTGCGACGAACGCAGGCTGAACTTCGTGTAACTCAGGCAGACAACGAGCGCGCTCGCAACGAAGCCGCCGCCTTACAAGAGAAGCTTGAAAAGTCGCAAGGAGATGTGTACCGCTTAAAGGCTCGCTTAGAAAACGCACAAGGGGAACAAGAAAGCTTACGGGAGGAATATGATCGAGCACAGTCGGCTGTTGCGAGAATGCACGGTGATAAAGACAAGTGCTTGGCAGAACTGGAAAAATCACGTGAAGAACTCGAACGAACGCAAGCGACTTTAGGTAAGGCACAATTGCAACAGGATAAACTCCAAAATGCTCTCGACAAAGCGCAGACCGAAGTCGACAAATTGCAAGAACGTCTTGATAAAGCGATAGGAGAGATTCGCAGGGTACGTACATCACGTAGTAATCCCGATCATTCCAAGCAGTTGCCGATATCGTTTTTGTATTGTAGGTACAACTCGAAAAAGAAAAAGTTAGTTACGATTTCGAAAATGTTCAATCGCAATTAGATAAAGCTCTTGGTCAAGCCACACGAATGCAAAAAGAACGTGAAGCCGTGCAGTTAGAAGCGGAGCGATTCAGGGATAAGTATGAAAAATCACAGGTAATATAAGTCAACAACATTTATTTTATTATTATTATTATACTAATTATATTCATACTTGTAGGTGCTTCTTGCTCGTCTTCAAAAAGAAAGAGACAGCTTCCAAGATGAGTGCGACAAGTTCAAAGAAAGGCTTGAAGTTCAACAAAATCACGTGTCTAAAGCACAACGCGATCGCGCCGATATGGAAACTGAACTCGAGGTGTTGAAAGAACGGTGGGAAAAGGCTCACAATCAGCATCAAAAGTTACAGATCGAACGAGATGACGCCATTACGGAAATTGAAATTCTTAAAGATAAACTAGAAAAAGCCATTTATTCCTCACAAAAAGCAATAGACGACAAGGAACTTGCTAACAAAGAATTCGAAAAGATGTTAGAGAAATATGACAGGTACTGTATTACTTTATTTACTTATTAATAATGATTTATGTTAAATAAAAAAATTGTTTTAGGTCACAAAATGAAACTTACAGACTGCAAAATAAATTAGATCAGTCCGAAGCCGATAGAGACAGACTGCTACTGGAAGTTGAAAAGCAACAGTTGCTGGCGACAAAAGCACGCGAAGAACAACGGAAGGCACAAGAGGACCTCACACGAATCCAAGAAATGTACGACAGAGCGGCTATGCAACTTGGCCGAACGAAAGAACTGGAAGAGAAATCCAAAGAAGAGTTCGATCGATTATCCCTCGACATCGAAATGGTGCGTGAACGGTACGATAAAGCACAAATGGAGCTACGACGTGTCCAAGCTGACAAAGAGAAAATCCAAGCTGAAAACGAGCGAATGCAGTTTGAACTGGAGCGAGCTCACACGCAGTGCGCCAAAGTGCAGGCCAACCACGAAAAGTCCCAGGAAGAACTGGCGAGGATGCAAATAGAGTTAGAAAAAGTATACGATAAACATGATAAGTTACAAATAGAATTACGAAAGACGCAAGCCGAGTGCGAGGCTCTGAAAGAAGATACAGATAGGTACGGTTCACGATATAGCAAATATCAGGAATCGCACGAAAGAAGCAAAGAGGAGGCTGAACGACTGAAGATAGAAGTAGAGAGATTACGTGACCGCCTCGAAAAATCGCAGATGGAATTAGAGAGGGCCAGGAAGACAGAACAAGAAGCAGCGCGGCTTCGCAACGAACTGGATCGCATCGAGAGTGTGAGAGGTAAATACCAATTCGAGCAAGAGAAATGGTCGACAGAGAGTAGCAGAGTTCAGGCAGAGTGCGAGAAACTACGAGAACGATTTGATATGTCACAGCAAGAAGTGCAAAAAGTCATGGCACAGAATCAACAGCTCGAAACAAAACTTCACGAGGTCAACATACAGCTTGACATTGCGCGGGCCGACACTCAAAAGGTCGCAGGTTCCCAGGAGAAACAGCGCATGGATTTGGAGCGCGCACACATCGAATGCGAGAAGGTCAGAGATCGACACGAGAAACTCAAACTACAGACAGAGAAACTAGAGAAAGAAAACGAGCGTCTCAAGTTAGAGCTTAGGGAGTGGGAAAGAAAACAAGCGCTAGTCGGAGATAAGCTGAGAAGCGAAGATCGAATAGAATTAGAGAGATTACGAGACAAAATGGAGAAAGCAATACAAGCTCGCGATGCAACAGAAATGGAGGCTGGACGGCTTGCCAAAGAACTAGAAAAATCTCAATTACATTTGGCTAAAGCTCTTGAACAGAATGATGCTACAAAGATTGAGTTCGAAAGGATGTCAGCAGAATTGGCAAGAATACACGAGAAATTAGAAAGAAATAAGATGGAAATGAAGACATTAGAGCAAGAACGAGATGTATTAAGAGCAGAAATTCAACAACTGCGAAGCGGAATGGATCAACGACGTAATGTAGATCATCGGGCGCAAGATACAATTGTTAAACTTCAACAAGAACTAGCCCAAATGACTAGAGACAGAGATAAGATGGTGCAACTTATAGACAAACGTGATAAACAAGGAGACTCTATAGAAAAACAAATAGTGAAATACGATGCAGATGTAAAACAGTTAACAGCAGAACGAGATCAGTTAGTGATGCAATTAGAAAAATCTCAAGATATGTTAATGAATTTCCAGCAAGAATTGACACAATCAGAAACGGAATTAGATCGACAGAAGGCAGAGGTCAATCGGTTAAAAGGCGAACAAAGAAGGGTCACTCAAGACGTCGAAAGGGGCACAAAAGAAATGTTGGAAAATCGCGATCGAGAAATTCAGAAACTCCAAACACAAATTGCAGGCCTTCAACGAGACAAAGAGTCTTTCAAACAAAGAGCAGAGAAAGCCGAAAAGAAGTTCCAGGAAACTGGAGCGAGAGGAGATTCAGAACTCGAACAATGGCGTAAACTCGTTGAACAAGAGCGGAACAGAGCCGATGTTGCAGAGAAAACATCACAGGATTTGCAAAAGAGAGTTCAAGTTATGGAAAAACAACTTCATGCGCAGCAACAACAACTACAACAACAGTTGCAACAAATGGCAGCGTATCAGAGAGAAAAAGGAATCCACCCACCTTCTGTCGACGACAAAGAAGTACAAAGATTAAGAAAAGAACTGGAAAAAGCAGAAGGAAATGTTAAAAACAGTGCTGTTGAGAAAGAAAGACTTCAAGCTCAACTTGAAATGCTCGTTCAAGAACTCGAAAAGAACCAGGTTAGTTGGAGAGAGGCCCAACGTGGTTACAACTGTTTTACTGTTTTTTTGGGCTTTCTCCAACCTTCATTTGGATGTACACATTTCATTTGTTTTACACAACTCATCGTCTCGCACAAGATGTCTCAATTTTGTTGTGTTATAAAGCATGTTTAAACAGAAACATACACTGTGTATATAATTTGTTACAGATATATTGTTAGATATTTTGTTAAATCTCATTATTATTATTATTATTTATTTTCCATGTCTATACAATACAGAAAAACAATTAAATTGCATTATTATTAATTCTGTCTGTTTTTGCGCAGCTGGATCTGCACGAAGCGAACAAGAAGCTTCAGTCGGGCGTAGCAACGAGACCTGGCGAAGATATGAACGCAGCTAGGAAACAATTAGAAGAACACAGTAAAAAGATAGAAGAACAAAGTAGACATGTAGAAGATCAAAGAAGAAACGTAGACAACAAACTCAAACAAATTAGTGAAAGAGAAAAGGCGCTGCAAGAAGAAAGTAAACAAATTCAGCGAAGAAAAGACCAAATAGATCAGTTAGAATCATCGTTGAAAAAAGTAAATTACCGCTACGGATTTATTGAACAATTAATGAATAATCTTAATTTCAGTCGGGCGGAAATGCAGCTGCGGTAGCAGAAATGAACAAACAACTAGACAATATGCAACAACAATTACACAAAGCCAAAGAGGAATCACAGAGATCAGGTGCAGAAATGGAACGTCTCTTGCAACTTGTACAGATGAGCCAAGAAGAACAGAATGCCAAAGAAAAGACAATTATGGACTTACAACAGTTAGTATAGTGTGTTGTTTGAATGAAATGGGTGTTTAAGTTGTTCACTGTTTGTTACAGAGCGTTGAAAAACGCGCAGGCCAAGCTGAAGAGCCAGCAGCAAGCCGCCGCACATCTAGAGGAGCAACGGAAGAAAGAGGAGGTCTGTAGAAGTGTGTAATGGTAACGCATCATGAGATACTAACGATCATCTGATTTTGCACGCTCTGCCTAATGATGGATCGAACTTACATGATACGATGGTAGGCCGGCCCAGCTGGTTTCCTCAAAAGCTTCTTCTAATTCTCTGAGCCTAATGTTACGTGGACACAAGTTTGCCTCATTTTTCTGTTATGATTTTCATAGTGTTCTGTTGGCATGTGAATTTTAGTGAGTGTGCACTCTTATAAAGCTTCTGTGTATTGGTGTATCGCAAAACTGCTATCGTTGTGTTTCGTTTTCACTCGATTTTCATTTTCGTTCCCCTTGTCCCGCCGACTTTACCCACCTAGATACCGAGAGCAACCGATCAAGTAACGATCGACGTCGCGGATAAATTAATCGAGCTCGAAACTAGATCCGAGCCTCCCACAGCCTCTCGGCCTCACGGTAACGGAAATGACAATACAGCACTGTCGTTAGACGACGTCGAAGGCATCATGGACCTAGTGGAAGTCAGAGACAAGCGCATCCATGAACTGGAGGACGCATTGCGTGAGAGCGCCACCATGGCCACTGAGCGCGAGGACGTGCTGCATCAGGAAGAGTCCAAGAGGAAGCAAATTATGGAAAAGGTAGGCTACCGTTGAATTTAATCTATTTTCACGACAGGCACACAAATCTCAACTTTCTTCTCGCAAAGTAGTGAGAATATTTAATGTTCGGATAAATCTTTTCTGAAGCATGTCGTGATTTTTTTGTGTGTAACACAAAAGGAAAGCGTTTTTTCCACTCTCATTCCAATGCCTTGCTCAAAATAAACTTCTAACTAAAGTAGGAAAAATAATTGTTTTTCTTTCTAGTTTCTTTCTATTTTCATAAATATTAAAAGAAAACTGGATATTTGGAAGATGTTGCGATATTCTAGTGCTGTATTAAAATAAAAATATAATTATTACTAAACCAATTGTTTTTGTAGGTGTCCAAACTAGAACAACGTTTACTCTCTCTCCAATCAGCACAAGCGATGCGATGTCATTCTTGTCGACCGCTCGTGTCTAGGCTCGGAAAACTCGAAGCCACGTTACACCGGTTAATATCTGAAAGAAAGCAGCACCTGCAAGAAGTTTCTGACATGAAGTAAAACTTATTTTTTGGTCATTATTTCTGGGTTTAATGATGATTTTGATGCAGACAGGAGGCGCTAGAAGCCGCAATCAGTGAGAAGGATGCGCACCTGGCATTGTTGGAAATGTCTGGGATTAGAACAGAACGCCAGTCTGCCGAGGTTGATCAACTGCGGAAGGACAAACGCAGGCTCATGGAGAGGCTGAAAAGAGAAGTAAATATTTTGTAGATGATTTGTTCGTAGGTGTATTATTTGTATATTGAATGAAAGTTGGTAAAATTGTATGACTAACCTGGGAATAAATAGGTGGATATGATTGAAAGTTTGTTACGTGAACGAAAGTGATTGGGCAGGAAAAATATAATAAATGTTCTACACGTTACAATGTGTTTTGTTGTAATTGCAGAACGAGCAAAGCATCACACTGATAGAAGAGTGCCGCGAACCAGGTCTATCTTCATCGTTGTACGAAGACGATTCGTCGTCATGATGCACAGTGCGCGACGGCTTGACGGCGGCTCTCCGGAACGCGACAATAACGTCTCTTCGTCCGCGAGGGAGACGATGTTCAGTGGATAATCCTGATGAATTCTTTGTCTCTTCGCACGCAACACACACACACACACCCACACACCTACATGGTCACACAACAACGTCTACACCTACACTCACTCACCGAGACACCAAGTACGTAACACGTCTTTTTTTGTACAATAAAGTTCCGTTGGAGTTTGTTGCGATCAGAACAAGAACCAAGAGTCAGTTGGGAGAATTTCAAATGCCTTGTATAAATATATATCAAATGTACATTCATAACATAACCATATCATGCGAGTGTGCTGTGGAACATAGAACAGAATAGAGAAAAGGAGTAAAATACGTGGGTAGTTGTAGGCCGACAGCCGGACCTGTGGTGGTCTGGTGGTCTGGTGAGACGTAAGTAAGTAGGCGCGCAATACTGCCATATATGTGCCATTATCATTCGCTACGATCATCGCAGAAACGAACGTTGGGGCGTCAGAGCGGCCCGCCCCACACGCACTGCCAGCGGCGGCCGTGATGACTGCCGCGCCCGCGACGCGACCAACCCCCACCCCCACCTGTGACGAGTCAACGCTGCTCGCTGCTCTCCAGCTCTCCCACTTACTTACTTACTTACTGACATTACTTCATTCATACTCGTAGCTCTTCAGCAATGAAACAAAGACATATATTATATCATAAATTCCCCTCTGATGTTTAAACATGCTGTCCGTATATATAGTCTCTATGAAATGTTGTTTATTTTTCAAGTTCCTGATCTTTTGGGGGCCACCGGCACAAATGATTCACTTTTAAATCTTGTTAAAGCGAGCTATACTAAATATAATAAACAATAATTGATTAATAATAATAATAATAATAAATTCGAATATATTTATTAATTAAATATCAATGTTAAAAAGTACGTATATTATGGCAAGTATTGAACTAAGCACAATAAAATGTAATAATGATTTATTAAGATGTATAGAAGAAACTATAGATAGATCGTTTTCACTCATTGGTTTGTTTTTCAAATGCTCAAATTTGTTAACTGATCGCTGAAGGATTTCTCTCGCACACAGATGTGCCAACATTACAGTCACTTGATTATACTACAGTCCGCACAAGTCACGATTGCTCCATGTTTCCTTACGCTACTATTCATCAGAGACACACCAAAATGCACAAAAACGTTCACAGTGAATTCAGACATTTTGTAACCGAATAGTAACAGCAGAAAACAAGAAGCAGACTTGTGCGAATTCTGATTTATCAAATGACTCTAGCTGGAGTGCGTGCGAGAGATGTTTTTTGTCGTCTCGTTCCGATGGTGGTTTTGTTAGCGGGTCCGCGGAGCCCTGGCCTTGTTTGGTTGTTCCGGTTGCCGAGGGCTCCGTGGCTCCGCATTTAGCCGCGCGGGGCGCTCGTCGCCGCCGCCCGCGCATCTAGCGTAGTCGATGTTCAGTCGTAACTTTAACAGACAATTATACGCTGTTGTATAAATATGTTACATGAGCGTTGTAAGGATAAAGAGTGTGAAATGAAAATGTTGAAAATACGTAACCCTTTGATGATCTCTGATCTGTAAATATATATAATTACCTTCCTGCTATTCTCTTTCAATACGTTTTTTTTCCTCTATCGATTGATGATACATATTTTTCAAGAAATATACATCATCTTAATAAATGTATTTGTATTTGGTACATTCAAATACAACACTATCAGAAAGCTTCCAATTTTTTTTTGAAGACAGTTAAATACAAATACTTTTATTATTAATCATTTTAAATTAACTATTAGTGGTAGTTTTCATTATTTTAAAATAATATACAATTTTGTCTTGACTTATTTTGTTACCTCTTCCTCTTATTTTGTTTATTTTGTTCTTCTTATTGGTTTTCTCTAATATTAAACAACAAAAATTACTATTTTGTCAATATAATATAAACTATTCAGTTCTTTTTTAAATGAATTAAAATTACTGTCATTTTACCATATTATTTTTTGTATAAATATACATGTAGTAAAGATATAGCTATAATCAGTATTTTGCAAATAGACTGATACAAATTTCGTCTCATAACTTGTATTTAAAAAATCAGTGTTTATGTGGTTCGAATTCCATCATAAACTGTAAAATCGCTGTACTGTAATTGAGATTAAATTCCTGTTGTGCAAAGTAGCAAATGAATATTTAGATTGAAATTGTAAGATGTGAGATCACTGAATTTGAAACGAATAATTATTAAAACTGCGAACAAAGCGATCCTTTCCATTTTTATATATCTTTATAACAATCTGAATTTGTGTATTTCGTTACTGTATACAAGTATCCGACGAAAACTCCACTCTAAGCGAATGGAAATACGATTTATGCTACCATTTCTTCCCGTATTACTGAACAGAAAAAAGTTTCAAATAAAAGTTGTTGAGATTTAAAATAGATCTACTTCTTTAATTATTGATAAAATCTAGTTTAAAATGTGTTTGTGTTACATATTTATTTGTATTTGTTCTAGTTTTATGACGACTAATTATGAATAATATCAGTTTTTAACAACTTTTAAAATTAATTTTATTAATAGCCACAGCTTTTATTTGAGTTCTTTTGTAAAATAATCCGAGAAATAGTAGTAGTAGAAAACTCATTTTTCATGGCGCAGTTTTCGTGAAACACTCTGTACACATACATATAAATAAAATGACAACAATGTTAGTTAATTTTAAAAGAAAAGTGGATAGTTTATAAAGCAACCTAGTAGTCAATTTATTCAAAACAATAATGTACACATATTTTGGTGCATTAATCAAATCAATATCCAAAGTTTTATTCTCTATTAAAAAAATGACCTAACGATACATCATCAAATATAAAATTACATTCGTTGTTTATAATTACAGTCCATTTAAGCATTAACATATGAAATAATTTATAGGTTTACTTTCCTTTTACCATGCTACCGAATCGATCGATAGTAGAAATATCGTGTAACATGAAACAGAATAGCAGTGATATATCGTAAATTCCATCCCATCATAACCAAACCCTTTCAGTTTCAATCACCATCACGGCATCGGTCATCAAGATTCCATCAGGGTAGGTATGTTGATAGGTCAGGCTGGCTATAAAACAGCAGTAAACCTTGACTGAGACCCTGGCTGAGAAACAAATCAATAACACAAACGTCAATTAGGAAGATGCATCGCTAATGCGTGAGGATGTTTGTGTTGGTGGTTCGAACAGCGAAATTCGCCTGTTTCCGGTTCAACCGAGCCGGAAACGAGCCCCGGAGTCGAGCCAAAATGCGGGAAATCAATATTGATGGAGTGAAATGGAAAGTAAATTATTTTCACTCAAACCAGACACGCAATTTGCTTTGGAAATATTCATTTATAAATAGTATTTTTAAATAGCTACATATATTTAACTTTTTGGAAATTATTTATTTTTCATTTAAAATTTCTAAATATAATGCGTTAAGGGTTAAATAACAAGTAATAAAATTCAAAATATTATTTGTAAAACTGCGAATTATTAATATTATTTCTGATACTTAGAATTGGTCTATATTAAATTAAATATTTATATACATAATATGAATTTACAGATATACGTATAACTATTATTTTGACGAGTAGTAAAGTATCTAGTAAAAGTTGTATTAATTCCATATATCTATTAGTATATATATGATTAATTCTAACAGAAGTAATTAACTTAATTACCATAAAAAAACTATTAAACTCTCATTTAATATTACTTTAATTAACAGAGATTTTATTGATCAACGTAGACTATATACTTTTGTAACTTGCCATATACAAACTGTTATTTAATTTCATTTAATGTCATTTACAGTAACTGAAAAAAAGATGTTTTACATTAATTCTTTATAAACCAAAATCCTCGTGAGAATTTAAAAGACATTTTACATGAAATCTTTTCAAGATTAAATAAACGAGTAGAATCTATGGTACAGTTCATTTCGCGGACCATGTAGCAAAATTTACTAAATGCTTCCTGGCTGCAGTGGTGCAATTCTATTTATAAATTCATGTAAACTTTCTTGTGTAAAACAACAAAAACAAACAAAACCTAATCCTCGTGAGAAATCCAGTACTTTACATCCTAAAAAAGATTTTATGACAGAAAGGACAACTAGATTGTAGCAAACCTAACTATTTAGTTTAAATACTTCTTAACAACAACAATCCTTAATAAACCCAAATCCTCGTGAGAAATTCGTGTATGGGAATTGTTTTAATGGCACGAAGCACGTATCGCGTCCTTCACAGCAGGGGGGCGTGCACAAGCGGTCAATATCCCACTGCTCAGCAGGAGCTCGGAGCCAAGTGACCCAGTGCCGGCGCAATGCAGTGCTGAGGGTAGGACGAGCAAGACTGGCAGGTTAGCAGGAGCGACAGTGGCATGTGAGGGGGCGACGAGCACGTGGAGCTCGTCTGCAGGGATGACGAGGGAGCAGTATCGACATACGGTGAGCACTAGGTCCCGTAGTGACTTGTTCTAGTGAAAGTTGGTGCTAGCCAATGGACGCGTCTAAAGTAAATGTTGTTGTTTGTTGTTCTACGAATTTTAATGCAGAAAATGTTTAGTTATTGTTTTAATAATTAATATACTTCGTTACAAGTCGCTTTAAATAATACAAGTTTAAGGATTATTTGTAGATTTGTAGTTTATGGATAAGCATGCGCTAGCTATAGAATTTCGCCTGCTTTATTTACTTATCTCCTTTAAGTTACATATTTGAATTTGGTGTTCTATGTATACAGTTCAAAACTCTGAAGATATATTTTGTTTATGCTTGACAAACAATGTTTTGCAAGAACGTTATAATATAAACACTTGTTTTCCGTGGAATAAATAGGAAGTGTACTGTATTCTGCATTTATGTTTAAATTACTAATTTATATTTTAGTATTGTTATTTGTAAATATAAATTAATAACTAATTTATAGGAGTTCATATTAATTTTTACATATTGTTAATTTTTTTACAATTTTATGATAGTTAAATTTCAACTCAAATATTACTTTGTAATTATACTAAACTAATAGGTGATCAATAATATTTCTCACTGTTTAATGTTTACAAATTATTTAAAGAGTCTTCGTTTTAATTGAATGATTTTTTTAAGTACCAATAGGTACTTATTATTTTAATTAATAAACTAAGCGAGCCAAAATTCGTTTTATGGTAGAGGATGATAGAATTTAGTTTGAGTTTGCTGAAGCCACTTTTGTATTTCTGTACAAACTATAAATTTAGTTTGTCGGGCATAAGATTGACAAATTTAAATCTATGATATATGGAAAAAGTTTTCAGAAATCATATTTAATAATTTAAACAATTTATAGAACTTAAAAAACAATTTGTTTTAATATTAATTCTATGATATTATTTATACTGAAAGTGAAAGAATGCTTGGATGAAAAGGATTTACGAATGTAAATGAATCGAAACTGGCGTGCCAGGAGAGAAAAGTTTGATTTTAATGAATAAACGCTCATTGAATATTTGAAGGGGTCGTGCAACCTCATTTAATATGATAACATAATATACGTGTATATACATTTAATTATTTTTCATTTAATTTTATTTTGTATGAAATATAATTCTAGCAATTTGCAATCAGATCGCGGCATGTCCGCCAAGTGTTATTTTGAAATAGTCAAAAATAAACAAAATACTTTACATTTGTAATTTAAAAATCTAATATCAATGAGAATTCTTCCATCTCTTGTTCCTCTAGGTGGTATCGGGTCCGCACCACGGCATGTCCTCCCCCACGACCACAATTCACCTCAACCAGCCACGCTACCTGAGCCAGGTCCTCGCGGCATTGGCAATGTCCATTGGGCCATTTGCCGCCGGCATGGGCAAAGGCTACAGTTCACCCGCCATCGCATCTCTTCAGCAACGCGACTCAGCTGACTTCTCTGTCAACGGCCAGCAAGCTTCCTGGGTAGCCAGCCTCAGCCTGCTGGGCGCACTCTTCGGAGGCATCACCGGCGGAGCAGCCATGAGATACGGAAGAAGAAGGTTGTTGTTAATTGTCAGTGCTCCGCTCTCGGCTTCATGGATGGCGACAGTGTTTGCAATCTCGGTGGAAGTTATTTGTGTTACTTCTTTCGTAGGTGGTGAGTTATTTTACGTGTTTTTTTTAAATTTATTTTTCTGTGCATATGTTATCTTTTATTTTATAAATAATCTTTTTGTTGGAGAAAAGAATTAAAATCGGCACAATGTATGCCAAAATAAGTATATATTTTTAGTTACACAAGACGGGATCGTGTTCAGAATAAATTGGTGTATGATTTTTTTCACTTCAAACAAATACATTCCATTAATAACTAACTAACCATACAATTAAAACTGAAAGTTAAGCTAATTGAGATTTCAACTAATTTATTTCTTCAAAAAGTAAATTGTATTTATTTTGTATTCTTTTATGTTTATCTTGAAGACCAAAATAGAAGTCTGACATTTTAAAATGAAATTAGAAAACTTTTTGAAAAGTTACGTTCATTTAATAAAGTAAACTTTTAATTAAATTTTCGTCAGAATCAAAACATTTGGCAAAACGTAAATAAAAGCAACCCAACAAAAATATGAACGCGGAACTAAACGCGAACAATTAATTCTTTTAAATATCTATTTATTATTTAGTTCAAATAAATAAATGCACGTATTAGTTGAAACTGAATCAAGTCAGTCAAATAAGTAAATGATCTGATTTGTTAAGTTCAAGTTAAATTTCATCCAAAAGGCAAATAAAATATGGCGTACAAAAAAATATGATAAAAACAATATAATAAAGCAATTAATTGTTGACTACAAAATATTTCTTTCCAAATCTGATCGTTCTTTTATTGAATGGTTTATTGTTTCCTGTGATTAATGCGACATCATTCAATTATGACTTATGATTGATTTTTTATAGGTTTCTGCGTCGCAATCGTACAAATGGTTACCCAGGTAAAATATGCCTTCCTTAGATGTACATCTTATGATTAAAACATCAACTGTTTAGGTATATGTGAGTGAAATCTCAGTCCCAGCAATCCGCGGTGGCTTAAGCGCTCTTCTGAAAATATCCGGCCACATTGGAGTCCTCGTTTCATTCGCGGCGGGCGCTTGGCTCAACTGGCGTCAGCTTGCCGCTTTAGTAGCAGCAGCTCCTGTCGCATTATGCGTCGCCGTCGCTTTAGTTCCCGAAACTCCAAGCTTCCTCATCCTTCGAGGTCGTGACCAAGAAGCTGAACACGCTCTTCGGTGGCTCAGAGGCGGAAACCAAGCTGATGTTTTGCTAGAACTAGCAACTATAAAAGCGGGCGTGAGATCTAGCAGAGAAAGAAGCCATGGAACTGATTGCAACAGACTGTTGGGGGAATTAAGAGAACCTGTGATGATTACATGTGGACTGATGTTCTTTCAAAGGTTTTCTGGGGCGAACGCGTTTAATTTTTATGTAGTTAGCGTATTTAGACAGACTTTCGGAGGTATGAATCCGCATGGTGCTGCTGTTGCTGTTGCTCTTGTGCAGTTATTAAGCACCATATTAAGTGGGCTACTTGTAGATACTGCTGGAAGGTAAAGCTACAACTAACTTAATTCAAGTAAGGGACGTACATTTTAAATTTTATAGATTACCATTATTAGTGGCAAGCAGTGTCCTGATGTCTCTAGCTCTGGCAGCATTTGGATCTTATGCTTACTATGAAGATGTTCACCGGCACTCATTAGGAGGCCAGTTGGACTGGTTAGTGTTACTTCAGTTTTCCCTTAAGTGTTAACTTAATATAGTTTTATTTCTTGCAGGGTGCCACTTCTTTGTGTTCTAGCGTTTACAGTGGCATTTTCCTTGGGAATCAGCCCTATCTCTTGGCTTCTTGTAGCGGAATTGTTCCCTTTAGAACATCGTGGATTGGGTACTGCTCTTGCTACATCTTTCAGCTACTTGTGCGCCTTTGTTGGCGTCAAAACCTTCGTTGACTTCCAGGTATTATCATGGAGATGCTAACAAGTAAAATTAATTTTTATATTTCATTATTTAATAAAAAGAAACTTAAAATTTAATTTTATACAATTAATATGTCATCGAATCTTATCACAACTTTTATTTTTAACATTGTTTTTTTTTTTCACTCGCTAAACATACAAAAAATATATAACAACAGTTATCTATCATGCAAAGCCATTATCATTATATTTTTTTGCGATGAACATTAGGACTGTATAAACCATTAAAACTCTCATCTAATATTCATGACTGTTACAACAGAGATTAAAACTTTTTTCATTCTCATTTAGTGACTATTATCTGCTTTTTCCTTTAGGACCTCTTCGGCCTATATGGGGCATTTTGGTTGTACGCCGCCCTCTCCGTATGCGGTCTGTGCTTCGTAGTGTGCCTCGTCCCGGAGACCAAGGGCCAGAACCTGACGGAGATGGACCCCAAGCACCTGAGTTCGACAAACGGGACGCGATGACGGGGGCTTCCAGCCGCCGTGCCTTTGAGTGAACCGCCCGGGACGCACACACACACGTATACACATTACTACACGACCGCAGCATTGCCAAAACATTGTTTCATTGAGAGGGAGATTTAGAAATTACGACAATAAATATTTATTTTCTACTGAAAGAACGCACACATAGCTCTAAAGGTAGAGCTTGTATCTCAGAGAATAACGTGATAATATTATCATAAAATATGAAGAGACCATTTTTGAATTAATAGACTTTATTTTATTTCGTTTCGGATTTGGATCTTCAGACAATAATTTGGTAGGTACAAAAATCAGATATTTATTTGTTGATTAATTTATTTTTTTTAACTAGCTGGCTTAATCATAATTCCTTACATAATAAATTATATATCGAAAAGTTATATTCCAATATTCAAATTTATTTATATACAAAATGCAAATAATGCATAAAGCGCTCATTATTTAAATATGAGCAACTTTATCTATTAAAAAGAGTTGTTAAAATCTTCTACAGATTTCACATTTAAAACAAATAATATATTCAGAAAATACGTCATAAACGATACACAAAACAGAATATAAGTCAGTTTAAAGTTCAAACATAATAGCAGTATTAGAAGAAATATATTCTGACAATTTTACTGTTCTATGAAAAAAGTTGCCTATTTCTAAGGCAAACAAGTTCCGTTTTCATATTTTTTTATCTGAAGAAACTTCTTCATTCAGTTATAAATAACTGTAAATAGCCATAGGCGTGAAAGTATATAACTCTTTTTATAGAAACGTAATAATAACAAGTGAAATGGAACTTGTATGACAAGAACTTTCCTTTTCACTTTACTGTTGTCTATTTAGAACATATCTGATTTACGTATCAGAAAAAAATCAAAAACATAATCAAATTTAATTTGAGAAAATAAGAATAAATAATTAAAGATTTAGCGATGTTTTGGTAATATAATGTGCGCGAAAAATGTACACAAAACACACCAATTACAAAGCATTAGGCCATTTTCCAATTTTATAGAATTTGACTAGCGACAATCGGATCTCCGAATAAATCAATTCATATAAGAAATTTGAACTGCGCACTTTGTGAATTGACAATAACAACAATTTATATACTATACTATCCAGACAATAATATTTTTGTAGATCGCGTAATTCATACTACATAGGTAGTATCAGTTATTTGATGACAATAATTATACTTTTGCTAACTGATGCTGTAAGCAATGGTAATGGTCGTATTGGGCCTCACTTCTAACGAAAGTACATATTAGACAATAAAGAACTTAAATGTTCATTTGCTTCATTATAGTTCGTATTCGAGCTTTTAGTACAAATACTAGGGACTTTGTGATTCTAATTTACTTATATAATGCATTTAATGCTTTACATTTAATAATACAAACTTTCTATCCACAATTTAGTATTAAATTTATATTTCTAGACTTTTAGAATATCTACTTCTGAAAGGACATACAGCATATCGAATGAAATTTAATATTCTGTAAACCAAACACCACTTTAATAATATTTTTTAAATAAATAAAATAATTATCAAAACAATGCAACCCTTAATGAAAATCCTAAATATCTATCATTTCTGTTTAGTTTTTTGAAAACTTTAGTTTAAATTTTGCCGCTGGAAATAAGTGCTGCCCTCGAGGCAACACATGTTCAATGACGTCTGACCAATTAGAATGCGACAAATACGTACATCTCATGGCTGTCGTAGTGTAATGTTGATAAATATGTCACTTCTCCTATTTATATCAAGTTTATAGAATTTGTAATAACTGAATAGAGTTAAATTTAGTTGTGTAACAGTGCTCTATTATTGTTCTTTCGTTTTTTTGTTGCATAGTTTTGATATGGATATCACAATCCCTATTACGTTGATAGTGAAAGCTCCTAATCAACAAATTGAAGATCAAACTGTCAAATGTGAACTTTCTTGGACAATACACAAATTGAAGGGTCACCTTTCTGAGGTGTATCCTAGTAAACCGGTGAGTAAAATATTCAAATAGAATTATTAATTACATTGTATGTATGGGGAAATTATTTGCAATGATTGATGATATGGGTGATATTAACAGCATAACTACTTTTTGCAGGCACGTGATGAACAGAAATTAATATATTCTGGACAGTTATTATCAGATTCAGTTGTTTTGAAAGACGTACTTCGAAACTACGATGAACAAAATACTCATACGGTACATTTAGTTTGTACACCATCTCGAAATTTTAAGTTTGAGACTCAGAAAGTGAAACCAAAACCAGAAATGGAACAAACAACACAAACAACCACCTCAGATGCCTCTCCAACTACCAGTTCAGGACTTCGCCATCGTCAGGGACACAGTACTCAGGAAACTATGACAGATTTTCAGACTATGTGGACGACGTTCGCGCAACCTCAGGCCAATGTTGTTGATCCCAGTCAGTATGCAGTGCAGTTGGCTCTTTTTCAGCAAGCCTACGTGCAGTACATCAACCAGTACATGCAGATGTAAGTGATTTTTTATCTCACTTAACGTATATATATAAGGAAAATAATTTGTGTGAATTTATAAAATATATATATAAACAAAAATTTCACGAATGGTCAATAGTATCCTAGATAGCGTAGGAAACACCGAAATGTTGATAGATTTTGTTAAAGTAATTGTAAACAGAAAAAGTGAGTACATAGTTTTATCGATTCGATAATAGGTTTATCTGTAATTTTGTTTGTGCCAACAGGGTTACCAATCAAGTTCCGCAGCGAGCAGCCGAAGCCCAACCAGAACCAGAACCAGCGGCTCCTGAACCAGCTGTAGAAGCTGGTCCTGGCGATGAACAAGAAGGCGACGAAGTTCAGGCCGACCGCGATTGGCTCGACTGGTTTTATGTGTTCAGCCGTGTCTTAGTACTCTTCTGTATAGTGTATTTCTACTCCTCGCCCCTAAGATTCGCCTTCGTGCTCTTGCTGGGAATTGGATTATATCTCTATCAAATGGGATTCTTCAGGGTGCAAGCTGTAAATAATAACGAAGCTCGTAGACCAGAAAATAACAATGTGCCCCCACAAGGCCAACCAGAAGCAGGAAGTACTCATACTCCGCCTGTGAATCAGGAGCAAAGACCGACGATGTTAAACATTATGTGGACATTTTTCACTACATTTTTCGCATCTTTGATTCCTGAAATACCGAATGCTGTATAGTGGGGATTTAAAGGTAACTTGTATATATTACTAAACTTTATTTTACCTTGTATTATTATTACGTTGATAGTAAAAAAGCTGTGTTATTATAATTAATATTATCATTACAAAAATAAACAATTGTTACCTACATCAAAACAATTTACTTCGATGTTGCAATATTTTACATGTGGTATCAAAGTACAGTACATGATAAATATTTATTAGATATAAACATAAATAAAAATTACTTAAATACACACACATCGAAAAGTATTCGTGGCCTTCAGATAAGTTTAATCAATTATTTAGTTTTATTTTTTAAATATTTTCACAAAGATAATTTAAGTCAGCGATAAATAATTAACAAAAAGTCAAATGTGCATAACAAAACAAAAATATATGAAAAGTAAGTTTCTGTTGTAATTTCTGCGAATCTGAAGACAATATTTTTTATGCCAAATTATTTTCTTGAGAAGGATCGACATCCATTTTAGTTTCACTTAAGTTTTGACTCGAATTACTAATTTTATCAATTTCATTTCCTTGGTTTGTGGATTCCTTGATCATTTCGTTTTCTTAAGTGGAATCATCGATTTTTTCAGTATCATTTTCTTGGTTTACATATTCATCTATCATTTCATTTTCTTGATTTGTAGAATCATCGATCGTTTCAGTTTCATTTTCTTGGTTTGTAGACTTATTGAGCATTTCATTTTCTGGATTTATAGCGTATTCTAGAGTTATATTTTGTGAAGAACATTGTGATAAATTATTTTCAAATATGTTTAATTTATTCTGTAATTGCCGTCTTTTTTCAACAGCTAACAATCGATTCTTTTCAATAATTAATCTTTGTTCCTCAGTTAACTTAGGTGACTGAGAATTTGTAGGAGTTTGCGATGAATCTTGTTTTTCTTTCATAGCTTCTAGTCTAGCTTGACGTCGTTCAGCAGCAAGTTGACGGTTTCTCGCTATCATTTCCTTTTGCTCTTCTGTCAATTCAACAACATCGGCAGTAGCTGGTTGTGTAGTAAAAGGAGTTGGTATTGGTTCTTGATTTAATAACATGTCGAATTCACTTAACTCTTCTTGCTGAGACTCTATAACATCATCAATAATTTCTGAATCATCTGCTACAAGATCTTCTATCATATCAAAAAGGATCTTTTTCTTTAGAGTCTATAAAGAAAATTATATTAAATAATATTTTGTTGTCTAATATAGTGTACTTACAATTACTGGTTTCTTCGTGCCAAGTCTTTCCAGCTGTGCTAAACAGTCATCAAATGTAAATTTTGGATAAAGACGATGACACCAATACTGTAAAGTATTCATAATTTGATTTAAATCTTGTTTTTCATAACCATGCCCTTTAAAGTTTAACTCTGAGAACATTTTTTCCATGCAAATTAAACCCCTTGAACCTTTAAGTCTTTCAGCATCCAATTTTGGACGACTACCACCTTTTCTCTTTACTTTAGCTTTAATTTTAGTAGCATTTTCATCTTCATTTTCTTGAGAAACATCTTCAGCATCTTCTACATCACCCACATTATCTTCTATGCCACTTTCTTGATCAATTTGCTCGATTATTTCATCTACAGAATACATGACGCGGTGCACAATGTTTTGAGCGGAAAACTAAGTTTAGGTTATGTATGTCTTATATTACTTTATAATACTATTCAGCAAAATATTTAATTACAATTAGAACTTAATTTTTAAAATAGATTAAATTTGACTTTATATTTACACAACTGACTTTGGTACCCACATACTGAGTATTCTGATGTATGATAGAAAATTATTATTCGAACTGGTTTTCACTATCTGATTTTGACGTCTCCGGTTCTGATATATTACTCAACAAATTATTAAATGTTGTGTCATTTGAATTTATTCTTGCCAAGAATGAATTCAATAATTTCTTATTAAGATGATCTGTTAATGTTAGTTGCTTAGCATCTTCTACTTCTTCATTTTCAGCAACTGATTTATTATTTTCTTCAATTCCCGGCATTATGACTTACTTGTAAAATTTAGAAACTACGAACCACGATCTATATGAAACCAGCAATACTTTTTCCTCGCAATACCCAAACCTATCTCAACTATAGTTCCACCGTTCAAATGTATTGGTGGCTGTCAGTAACAGTTCCGTAGCAAATTTAGTATATTTATAAACAATAATGTTTACTACAATTAACTGAAAATTGATACATTGTTCCATATAGAAATATGAGACGTTTATACCCAGCAATAGATTTAAAACATAGCGAAGTGACGTCATCAATATGCACGACATGTATGATTTAATTTATTTCACCCCTATTAAACTAGCAGCTATAAAATTTCGTGCACATATAAACAATTATATGTACTTCAATAAGTAATGAACAAAAATGTGAAATTTTAGTTAAATGAGGCGTTATGGACACATTTATATCTAGCAACAGATTTCGATAAATCTACCCCTATTAAATTCTCAGCTATAAAACTTCTTACACATATAAACAATTACGTTTACTTTAATAAACTATCAACAAAAAATGAAACCTTGGTTAAAATGAGGCATTATGGCCATATACGTAGCAATAGATTTCGATAAATCCACCTCTATTTAATTATCAGCTATGAAACTTCTTACACATATAAACAATTACGTTTACTTCAATAAAACAATCAACAAAAAGTGAAACCTTGGTTAATATGAGGTGTTATGGCCATACTTATTTCTGTATTTAAATATTTTAATTACTGATGAAAGTCATAAACACTAATTAAAAAAACAATTTTTGAATTAGTGTTATTAAATATATGTCATTTTCAATAAATTATAATTTTTATACATAAAATACACTCCAAGACATTTTGATGTGCACTGGTTTGCTCGGAAGGACGCAGGCCACCTGATCTCTATATATAGAGATCAGTGACGCAGGCGCTGCGTCGGCTACACAGTTCATAACTTGCAAGCGTGGTAGCTAGATTTGCTGCTAGAAAATTAGTGGTTTTAAGTAAAAATATCAATAAATATTAATAAAATATAGTGCCTTTCGTAAGTATAGATGTTATTCTGACGATTTCGATACAAATTTCACCTGGAAATATAGTTTTTGATAATTAAAAATGTATCAACATTTTATTACATAAATTGCTTTGTACGTAACACATATATAGGATGCGATAACATAGGAATTTTACATTTCAACAATTAAATTTGATATAAACGGCTTTAACATCATATTTGAACATGATTTTTAATAAATTTTATTTAAAATCACAATAATATTTTTGCATATCTTTAGATTTTAACAGTTATAAATAGTGTTTTTATTTCGAAAAGCGTGATATATATTATTTATTATTATCTACATACATATATATATATATATATATATATATATATATATATATATATTACTTTTTATACATGTAAATTAATAAAAGTACTGAATTTGAATGTATTTTCTTTATTTTATATAAATTTATAAAAGTATTTGATTTGTTCAAACGATAAATTTACCGAAGTGAACCTGTTTATTCCATAAATTTAGTCTTGTATGACGCTGTGTTGTTGAATGTTGTTGGATACATAATTGTACGTTATAACAAAATACTGGTAAATAGTTAACGAGAACATTATTCTAATATTTTCGATAGATATTTGTACTTAAAAATAGTGTAAAATGTACTTTGTAATACATAACAGCTACAAGTGTTACGACATCTTAATAATGTATTTAACTAGTTGGTTTTGCCAATTGTTATTATTATTTCAAAACAATATTCTATTCATTTTGAGTATCTTTCTCAATTTTCATTTATAAAAATTTAATTCAAATATTGTTAATGGCTAAATACGTATTCATGTTATTTATTATCATTTGCTTTCTGTATATTTAAATTGGTAAAGTATTGATTTGATGGCAGCTGAAACAATAATTAAACAAGACTGTGCGTATTCAAGTTCACCTGCACTCAACAAGCAGCGTTTACAAATACAGTCTTAATAATATTTACTCAATTCAGTCATTTTGTAGTTGGTGATGGCATTCGAAAGCCTTCTAAATAGTAGGTTCTTTTTTAAAGGCATTTTAGAGCTATTCTATTAATTGTTTTCTCTGTTATCATTATTAACTTTAATAAATGTTATGAAGTATGTTACTAATATATTGTTTTTATGTTTATAGGGACATCACGGGACCTGCAAGCATCCTCAGCGTGTATCAACATCAATAATGTAAGAACATTGTTATTTTTTAATTATTTGAGAATTTGTGAAATAAATTCATATTCAGTTTAAAATAATAATGATGAATAGTAACTAGATATTTGTTAATGATAACGCTAGTAAATTGTTAGCTAGTGTCAGTTATTATGGAGGGTAATTAACTATATTCTTAATTGTTAAACCTTCCGAAATTATTTTGGTCAAAAATATTTCAAGTTAAAGTTTGATATAAATAAATGTTCTGTCCTAAAATAATGAAAATGAATCTCCCTGAATAGACTAGCGGTCATTGTATTGAATTGAGTGCCGGTGAATGAGGGGAATGAGGGGGAGGCACCTAGGAAGGAAGCCATGTTTATTATCGATTAGCTAAACAAAAGTTAGCGGTAATTAGCAATTAAAATTAATAGTAACTGTTTATTGTTTGTTCCAGACGTAATCGGAGAGAAATGCGAGCACTGGATACTCATCCACAACGAGAGAAGAGATTGGAACCTGCAGAACCGGAGTCGAGGAATTTAAACAGAATGAGCTTCGCCAGAGAGCAGCTGTCCTGCTCTTATTGCATTCCTGCGCTGATTGGGAATTGGTACCGATCGATATTTTAAACAAATCATTAAAAATACTTGGAGAGCTGGTGTTGACTCAGACAGCAAACACCGTGGTGATGGTGTCGACGACGATCGCTCTTCAGAAACCTACTCTTCATGTCGGCTGCAAGTGAAGAGAATGGAATCAGACGGAAATGTTCTGGCATTGGTGAGAAACTTATTTATAAATCAAATCACGCCTTTTACCCATTACTGGGACATTATTCACGTATAAACGTTTTACGTTTTAAATTTGTTATTTTTATAAAAAAAAATATAACAATAATAATTTATAAGAATTAATGAAAAAAGTTAAATGAGAAATATTTTATTTGAAATGTAGACATGTTGTGTACGTTTCAATGAATTGAGTTGTGTCATCAATTAGTTAACTAATTAACTAGTCGGGCGAGTCATCATGCAACGAGCTCGAGCTTCGCACTTGCAAACAAAACGGTGACCAGAGCTTGTCGTTTGAAAATAATCACGTGCTAGTTAGTTGTTAGTTAGTGACACGTTGTGCTAGTGAGTTGTTAGTGCTAGTGATTAGTGTCAAAGGTGAGCAAATATATTTCTATCACGAACAGTCCGTGTATTTTGTAAATAAAGTTCACAAATACTTTTATCCTTTTTGGGTAATTATTTCCAATATTTAAAATATATAAGAGTTTTAAAAGTTTTCTTTACAATATTTAAATTAGGTTGTACGTATTTATCATCATTTAAAACAATGACCTACAGCTGTGGTGGCTGGAATTTGACCCAATAATGGGTAAAAGGTGTGGTGATGTAATTATACATTCAATTAATTAATTAATTAATGACAACATCGTAACACAAGAGACTTGATATGTTTAACACTCGCTCTGTGTTCATTCAGGTGACTTTGGACAACTGCAAGAAGTCGACGGAGAATCTGGAGCACCAGGAAGCCGAGCTGGAGGAGATGATGGCCCCGGGGACTTGATGTTTGATGGCGTGTCCGGACGCTTCACTTCCAGTACTTTTGCAAGTGAGTGTATCTTTTAAAATTTAAATTGACTGTAAATTATAAAATGGCTGAAACTTGTATAATTAAACATTTTTTTAAACGGCTGTAACTTTTAAATTAGTCAAGATAATTGAAATTGGTTTTAAATTTTGAATTCTCTATGTTTTCAACTATATTTAATCATATTTTTATTATGAAAATGATTCTTTGATGAATCTGATAAATGGATTGGTTTCAATATAAACCTACGTTCCGCGTACATCTGTGTAAAAGTCATTTAATTGAGTCCTTGGCCTAAATAATTTAGTTGGACGATTAAATATTCTTCTAGAAGTATTTTTGATTTGGTAAATTACGTAAAACATTAATTATCTCTTGCTTCAATTAACTTGTAAACTTATTTTCAGTCATTAACCAAACACTTATATATTTGTTAATTAAACAACTAATATAATGGATTGTAATTGCCCAAAATCTGCAATTGCTGATTAGGCATGTGCATACTGAACCACCTTTAGAGTTTGTTTCATTCATGAACTTGGAATAATTCTAATATTTTTTACAAAATCGCATGAATTTTATATGAAAAACTTTTCATTCCGCCGCTAAAATCCACGTTTAATTAAATTAATTGAAGCACCAAATTATTTTATTTTAATTATTTTTCGTTTAAATTATCTACATATTTGTTTTAAAATAAGTTTAAATAGTTTTTCAATCAGTCATTTTGAATTCAAATATAAATCTGTAGACTATTTTGGGGGCAAGTACATTAAAATATTAGTTTTCGGGGTTAAATGCTGTTTATAATTAAAAAATATGTTATGAACGTTAATAATAATTACTAATAAATAATATAGAGTAGTTTTTTATTGATTAGAAATCAAATTATTTTTATAATATAAACATCCAATAATTTGGATGCATACTGCGCCACTGATACAGTTCAACGTTTTATGAATAGATGGCAGTAGTATGTTAGTTGTCAGAAACTGATATTTGACAAGTAAACTAGATTTGTAAAATGATGTGATTTTAAACTAAAATATTGTTAATTAGCAACAAATGTAGTAGAATAAGTAAGTTTGAATTAATTTTTATTGCGCCAATGTCGTTTTTAGGTATGGATTTCATCCATAAACCATAGACAGATGTCAGGGAATGAAAACAATATTTGTCGACTTTAAAACCAATTATTATGGAAGACAATGTTTACAATCACCACAAATCAACGACAAAACCAACTTGTGGACCTGGTGCACCAGGTTGTTGATGCACAGTGAAAGCGCCAAACAGGTGAGATGATTTTTTATTTATATTTTTGGGGCTTTATTTTTTGTTTCTTTGTACTTTTAAAATATCTCGATTAGTACAAGACTTACGAGCTGCTAAATAAATAAAATTATTTTTTTAATTTAATTACTTTTTAAACAATGAGTGTATCTTTTAAATGACTAAATGTGGGTTTCCTTTTACTATTTCTAGTATACTCACTCTCAAAAGTTATGATGATTATGAAACTTAAAATAAACATGATGAAGGGTGCTATGCTATGTTACTAATACATTGTTTTTATGTTTATAGGGACATCATCAAGATGTTGAAGTAGCTGGTGTCATTGGAGCTGCCGCCATCCAGAGCTTGGAGCAGCTGGAGCTGGTGTCACCGTGGACATTATCATCAATGTAAGTACATTGTTATTTTTTAAATTATTTGGGTAAAAACAATAATAATAATGATGGTGAATGATTAGTAACTGACAATCTACTAAATATTCATTAATGATAACGGTAGTACATTATTAGCTAGTCAAGGGTGATTAATTATAAAGCTTGTCCCAGAAAAAAATGTCGCCTATAATTTTTAACTAAAAACCATATAATTAAATGAATTTTTTAAAAACTATTGAAGACTTTATTGGTCAACAACTAAATAGTACATAATAGCACATATATTTACATTTTAATTATGATTCATACAAAAGTTGCGCAATTTCCTTTTCACCCCAATAATTAAAATTTGTACAACATAATCAGATATCATTTTTGTAATTTGTTTCCACTTATATTTGAAATTATCGACAGAATTGGTTTGTTTCTTATATTTTAATAACTTCTGCTTCATATGGGCCCAATATTTTTTGATTGGGCGCAATTCAGGACAATATGTAGGATTTTTAGATTTATGTACAAATTCTATATGTGGGGTTTCTTTTTTATACCAATCAATGACATTTTTTGTGTAATGACATGTTGCCAAATCTGGCCAAAATAGTACTGGTGTGTTATGAAGCCTTATAAAGGGCAATAATCATCTTTCAAGACACTCGCTTAAATATCTTTCGCCATTGGAACAAATGGCCTGCCATACAAGCATCTTTTTTGTGAATTTTTCTATTTTAATTACCTTCAATTAGCTACTAACAGATTTGATATCACTTTAAAGTAAAGTTTTCTTGATCTTGATTTTGTGTTAGTTTCTTGCTTAGTATCCCTGTTGGACACTTTTGTTTTTTTTAATGACTTTATAGAATTCTTTAGCTTAATTTTCTGGACTGTTGATTTAGTAGTTTCAAATTTTTTACCCAAATCTCTCAAAAAGATTTTTATTTTTACACAAAGCCTTTAAGACATTTTCTCAGTATTTTAATCTATAAATCCAGGTTTGCATCCACTTCCACATTATTTTTTGTGTATCACCCGTTTCATTATATCTTAACACCCTTTGAACAGTCCTTGTTGTAGATTTTAACTCTAAAGCTACTTTTCTTGTGGATATATGCCTATTTTGAACACATTTGTACAAAATATTTTCGCGTAATTCTTCGTGTTTTGATGACATCTTTGTAGAATTTAGTATGAACGTTGTCAACTAATTGTTTTGTATAATGCATAGCAAACTAATAAAAACGTATCACATACAAATTTGTATATCTATAAAAGCAGTAAACGAAAAGGCCCAAATCTAAGCGACACTTTTTTTCTGGGGCAAGCTTTATTTTACTTTAACAATTATTTTTCTCCTAAAATAATTGATGTCCGGTTCAAAGCAGAAAATTAAAATTAATCTCCTTTAATAATAATTTGATTTTATTAGCGGTGACTATTACCTAATATTTAAAATATATGAGTTTTAAAAATGTTGTTTACAACATTTAATTTTGAAGTGGTTTGAAAATGTGGACTGTCTATAGTTTTGTTTGTAAATCTGGTTAATTTTATGAATTTTTTGAGAGAAAATATGAACGACAGTTTTTCCGTAACTTTAGATATAAACATGTTTTAAAAACGGCTGTAATTTAGTAACCAGTCAACCGGGTTTCAACATTCAATTCCTCATCTGTTGGCCATAGTTTCATCCTAAGGGATATTAAGATATCAACCCTCCAGAAAATAATTAATTTTAAAATAAACGTTATTGAAGCGAGGATGGTGTGTTGGATTGTGAATGTTCTGTGAATGTCTCAGTGGACAATTATTTACAATTGGTTTAAACATATAATTTTATTTTGATAATTTACTATTCTTTAATATTAAAAATTACTTTTAAAGATTGTTTAGTATTTTTAATGATAGATGCTCATATTAAATTGAGTTTTACAGTTTACGCAAATTATCTGAATGCGGCATTCAGTCCCAGGAGTCGAGCGCCATGGCCACGCTGTCCACGCTGTCCACGGGTTACTTCAACACACTTCAGGAACAAAAGATAAGTACAAATTTTATTTATATTTTAATTAATCTAAAAAATGAAAATAGTTATTTGTGTATTAAGAGCGTAAAGTGATTCTTTGTTACTCGAGCACGGTAATTGCAGCGCGAGCCGAAGGCGAGAGCTGCAATAGTGCAAGAGGAACAAAGACACTTCACGCTCGTGATACACACATAATTTTTTCTACGATTGCATCTTAAAGTTATTAAAAACGTAGGTATACGTCTAAAACTAAATTCGTTTTGTTAACTGTCAATATGACAAGTTTCTGTTTTGTTTGTATCCCTGGTAACTATTTAATATCTTTTTCGCGCGTTGCCATTGGAAACGCGCGAATTTAACGTCTTTTTCGCGCGTTGCCATTGGAGACGCGCAAAAAAGATATTTTTCGATTGTTCCACAGAAAACGTCAACTTTACGATGACAAATGAGAGCGTAATTGTCATCTTTTCATAGCAATCGTAGAAAAAAGAAATTATTAATAATTTATTTAGAATTTTATTGAGACACAGCCTTGACATACATCTGCTGTCTTTTAATTTAATTTATTGTTAGATGTGAGAAATATTTGTTTAAAGTGTTTTAAAAGTAAATTGCTAAATTCTAAAAAACGTTATTATTTTACTTTTGTTTATTCTAAATAATAATATATTAATAATTTCTAATAATAATAACAGTCAACTGAGTAATATTGTATTTGAAGTGTATGTTAGATGTGTGTATGTTTCAAATTCACTTTAATCTCATTCATTGGTTGTGAGTGTGTCATCAAATAGGTCGTTGCTGCGAGTCTGCAACAAGAAGTTCACTTGCCAAACAAACGTCGTCGTCGTGTAATTTAACTTTTGTCTGCCTTATTTAAAGGCCTTCATAACTTCATAACCGATATCGTATCGTGGGCTTGATTTATAGTTATACTATAAGATCAACTTCTCGAGTCGATATCGTGTTTGTTTTTATTGTTCACTCACTACGTACATTTTAATTTAGTTAGTTAGTTGCTGCCTTAATAGGAGGCCATCCTAACTATGTGTAGTTCTTTTCGTGGGGTTGATTTATTACTATAAATCAATTTTACGAATCGAAATTGTGTAGATCGATATCTATCGTGGGTTTGATTTGAAATCAACCTCACGAGTCGATATCGTGTATTTTGTATTATCCACCAAAAAACGCAGGCCCCACGTGGGGCCGCAACATACATCCCATCACCAGGAGGCAAGTTTGTAAGCGTTTCGTGTTCCGGGTTGGGGCGAGTCCCTCGCGAGCGTGCTGCTGAGTGTAGCTAGAAGGTGTAAGCCGATGCCTTGGGTGGTCGAGTTATCGAATCACAGGAACCATATTGTCCAATGAGTCATTGGGAGATCTAGACATAATTCGACTGTTCGAGCACTGCGAAATCTTCCCAGCAGTCGGGTAGGTTGGTAGGCGGTGAACCGAGAGGTCGTGGGCACGGAATATGCTCAACGTTTTTGCTAACTTGACAAGCACGCTTCGGTTGCTTTGTCGTAGATTCGTAGCTAGTCGTTGGCAAACACTTAGGTAAGATAGGGTAGGTAGGGAGAAAAAGATGGCACCTTTACTGAAGACTACGTAAAATGTGAGTCTCTTTCAGGTTCTTCCTAACACTTGACCGATATCTTATCGTGGATATGATTTATAGTTATACTATAAGATCATATTCACGAGTCAATATCGTGTCTTATCTCTACGTACATTTAAATTTAGTTAGCTTAGTTTCTGCCTTATTAGAAGGCCTTCCTAACAACTGTGTAGTTCTTTTCGTGGGGTTGATTTATTACTATAAATCAATTTTACGAATCTAAATTGGTTAGAACAATATCTATCGTGGGGTTGATTTATTTCCATAAATCAATTTTACGAATTGATATTGTGATATCTATCGTGGGTTTGATGTGTAATCAACCTCACGAGTCGATATCGGATGTTTTGTATTGTCCACCATAAAACGCTGGCCCCACGTGGGGCCCCATCATAGCGTTTCGCGGTTGCTTTGTTGTAGATTCGTAGCTAGTCTTTGACAAAAACTTAGGTAAGATAGGGTAGGTAGGGAGAAGAAGGACACCATCATTGAAAACTTACTGTTTTTCAAGGAGTATTTGTACTGGTTTCTAATAATATTTTGTTGTTAGGTGCGGTAGTGAATGAAGAAAACCAACGTTTCCTGTTGGTGATTACATCAAAATGCTGGGAAAATTCATCAGCAACAGAATCAACAGCTTCTCTTCAAACACATCAGAAGATGACTGCAAAGTCAACGCAGAACGTCGTCA
This sequence comes from Pterostichus niger, assembly GCA_947425015.1. Taxonomy (NCBI): domain Eukaryota; kingdom Metazoa; phylum Arthropoda; class Insecta; order Coleoptera; family Carabidae; genus Pterostichus; species Pterostichus niger. Next base: position 5,300,136 of record OX380337.1, on the reverse strand, counting down.
AGACCGCTGCCTCCAACATCAATATAAGATAATTATTAGTTTTAAGTGGGTTGTATTTAATCGAGCACCAAAATATCAGCTCTAAATAATTCATATTCGATTTCCAAAATACTAGACTTTGCTAATCTGTTTATCAATTTAAATATCAAATATTTGTATTTGCTATTTGCCATATTAGCATTTAATTGTCCATGAAGCTTATTATATTTAAAGATCAGTTAGTATTTTTTTATGCTTAATTATTATTTTTAGTATTCATTTAATTATTTCAGACTATCAAAATATAATTTAACTCGAGTTAAAAATATATATTTTTGGTGTTTAATAAATATATTTCTGGCAAGAGCAACACAGTTCTTATTGATTATTTAAGATACAATGATTTCGGTGCTCATTTAAATTATTCCCTTTTTAAATTATTTGGGTAAAAGTCTGTTAAAAACATTAGTAAATATGTTGTTTTAAATTAATATAAAATAGCGCAATTGTGTACAAGGGAGAATGTGAGTGAAAGTGGACAGAGAGTGATTGATTTTATTCTGTGTGATGAATGATTGATGCGCGGTTTTTCAGTTCATTCTGACATTTATATGTCATAATTATTTGTCGCAATTTTGTTGAGCGACTTGGTCGTGTTTGAAGACCTAAAATAATTCGAAATGTAGTAAAACCGTCAGAAGGGTATCATTAGAAATATATTGCAATATACACTTTTCTATTTACTATTTCATATACAATTTAATTCTTTTATTATTGAGTTAATTTGTAATTTTACGTATTCCTCTTTTTCTGCCAATTTGCACCAATTTTTAATTGTCTGCCCCTATTAATTTTCTCTTTAAAATTATTTAAACTTGTTAGAATTTTAATGAACACGTACCTGACGTAGAACTTAAATTTAATCTTGTACATTATTAATATTTTTATCTTTGGACTAGAGAACTTTTAAAATTTTGGCCCTACAGTATTAAATGAGGCTGAAATTTCCTCCCAACACTTTTCTTCCTTTTAACACAATACTTTATCAGTTTTTTTTTTCATTCTATACATGTTTTTAACTCTCACTAAATCTATTAATAATTCAACTTCATTGGTGGAAAAATTTGCAGCTCTTTTAATATTTTCCATCATGTGTATATAAATATATTTCTTATTTTACCTGTGCCAGAATATGAACTGAGGCAATGATTATAATTTTCTCAGAATTCCAAATTACACAACACCATAAAATGATTTAGACATTGAGTTTAGGTTCAGCTGAACTAGATTAATTTGAAAAGTTATAAACAAAAAAATGTTGAGGCTCAAGTTCAAGGTTCAACTGAAAAACCGAGCATGAGAAGTGTATTTGATGGTGTCGCGTATACGTCTGGATAAAAGTTGGTGAATGAGGGTGTTAGAGATATGTCTGTTGAGTAAATAAATGAATGAATGAATGGTACGAATGGTGAATTATATTGTGGAATGAGTCAGATGAGAATGATGTTGCGTGTAAAGAATGGCAAGGCTCCCGGCTTGAATGAGATGTTGATGTATGGAGGTGAGAGGTTATTTGACTCCTGGTGATTGGAAATGCGCGCACGCAGTTAGAGTGTTTGAAGGTAGCGAGGCTGCGGTAGTGTCTGCGTTACCTGGTGCGGATGGTGTTGTTGTAAATGATTTCAATAAATGAAGCAGAAAACGATTTCAATAATGTTAATTAATGATAATGTGTTAGTAGAATTAATAAATTAAAGTACTTAGTAGTTAGTTTTATAAATTTGGCAATAACATTTATTGGTAGATATGGTTTACAAAACAAATTTACAAACACTTATATATTGTACAAATACAAACACATTGTTAATAGAGAGAGGGACTGTTTAGGGAATTTCCGTTTAATGACAACGTCTATGAAAGTTGAGTTTAGAACATCTAAATATTCATTCATTAGTTTCTGGTCGGCCCTAACGGCTTTCTTAATTTTAAAAGCTTCAAGGAAAGTGAATCGATATCCTTTCCTTTTTATATGTAGAACTGACAAATTACATATAGAACTTTTATGATAAAAATCTATCAAGTGTTTAGCTAGATTAGACTGGGAACTTTTGATCATATAATTATAACAATACTCTTTAAATCTAGTCTGGAAACTTGGTCCTGTTTGCTCTATATAAACAAATTCACAATCTTTACATTTAATTTAACAAAGGGTCTTTATTCATTAGTTTATTATTATTAGTATATAATGTCAAATTTCCTCCAATTCTTGGCCATACTACGATTCATGCCATTAACATAATTTAATTTTTTATAAATTGTTTTAAATCTAGTTTCAAAGTGTCCAGGATAAAATTAATTTCTTGTAATTGATCTAATTTTCTTATTTATTAGCTTCACAGTGATTGACAATTGTTTTCTGCAATATTTAAAATGATTTTAATTCAGATAAATTATAAAACGTTGCTAGTTTTATATTACATGGGTGATACAAATTAGTGGGTTTCCTGTAAATACTAAAATGAAATTTATTGTTAATGTGTTGGATAGTAATGGCCAAGATATTTATGCTTTTATGAACTTTCACTTCAGTGGTGAATTATGTATTTTAATCAAATGAATTAAGGACATTTAGTAGTTGTTGCTCCTGGTGTAAAGGGATTAAAACATCGTCGATATATCTATACCAAAAATGTAAATATTTTCGGAGGTATTTTTTGGAATTGAGGCATATATATATTCTCTAAATTGTTGATGAATATTTCAGATAATAAAGACCCACATTTTGTTAATTATAAATGTCACCAAAGAGCAAAAATAATTTGTTTGTAGACAAACTTCCAGCAAGTTTAAAGTTACATGGTTAACTTCAAGCTGTTTTTATTTATTAATTTTAAATCACGTTTCGCCGAATGCAAACAGCTTCATTAATTGAAATGATGAATGTGTTAGTGTTTGAGAAGAGCGATTGCAATGTTTCGGTGATGGATGATGTGAGATTGGAGATGATATGAATGTGTTTGTATATTAGGGTAGTATGTGATGTATTAATTCAGAATACATTGGTGTATGTTGTATGATGACTCTGAGATTGACATGAATGTTGTTGAAAGAGTGAGTATAAGTCAGATGAGATAGTTTAGGAATGTGGAACGTGTGTCGAATGGAAGATATGAATGAACTTGTATGAATGTATATGTATGTATTTATGTATGAAGAGCATGTGGTTGAAGCAAGGATGACTGAATGTTTCTGGGGTTCGTGTTACCCCATTTAATAAGATATTATCTTTACAACATATGTATTATTTGTTTAAACTATATAATAATGAATGATTCACTTTAAAATTATAATGATGAATCGTTCTCATCTGTAACACAATACTTTGCTAGCTGACAATTTATTATACATACATATATATTTTTTATTGTAACATTAGCAGATTGTCAGCTACTGAAACATTGTGATACAGAGACAGTTAGTATAAAAAAACAAACAAATTACGAATGATTAACTAGATTTTTCATTGTTAAACATTCCGGCATTATTTTATACAAATATATTTGAAGTAAATGATTGATATAAATAAATTTGAATCAGTTTTATTTTAAATATTATTCTCTAAACAACTTATGACCGATTTAAATAAAGTTAATCAAATCATCCTCCATCGATTATTTATACTAACAGTCAACATATTTTGTAAATAAAGATAATGAAATACTTTTACCCAAAATAATTGTATCAAAGTATTAATTCTAAAAGTTTCCATTATAATAATTAAATTGATTTCTTTTTAAAAATTGGGAAAACTGACAGAATTGATATTTACTAATGATAATAACAAATATGTTTTAAGTAGATAGTTGACAATAACTTTGTTTAACACATATTTATTCTTGAAGAATAAGAAATAGATACATATTGTAATAAGTTATACATACATCTTATTACAATATTCTTTATTCTTAAAAAATAAATTTGTGTTGAAGAGATTTATTGTGAATTATTTAATTTAAAATATAGTTTTTATTGTTTAAGATAAATAAGTAAATAATATTATTGTAATTAAATATGTAAAAATAATAACAAATATGTTTTAAATAGGTAGTTTACAATAACTTTGTTTAACACATATTTATTGTTTAAGAATAAGAAATAGGGTACCCATTGTAATAAGTTAACATATATCTTATTACAATATTCCTTATTCTTAAAGAATAAATGTGTGTTGAAGAGATTTATTGTGAATTATTTAATTTAAAATATAGTTTTTATTGTTTAATATAAATAAGTTAATAAAATTGTTGTAATTCAGTATGTAATAATAAATATGTTTTAAATAGATAGTTTAGAATAACTCTGTTTAAAACATATCTATTCTTTAAGAATAAGAAATATTGTAATAAGAAAACATACATCTTATTGCAATACGTCTTATACTTCAAGAATATATATGTTTTAAAGAGACTTATTCTAAATTAATTTATTTAAAAAATAGTTTGTATTATAAATAAAATGTACTAGTCTAGGAATTTAAACAGAATGAGCTTCGCCAGAGAGCAGCTGTCCTGCTCTTACTGCATTCCTGCGCTGATTGGGAATTGGTACCGATCGATATTTTAAACAAATCATTAGAAATACTTGGAGAGCTGGTGTTGACTCAGACAGCAAACATCGTGGTGATGGTGTCGACGACGATCGCTCTTCAGAAACCTACTCTTCATGTCGGCAGCAAGAGAAGAGAAGAGAATGGAATCAGACGGAAATGTTCTGGCATTGGTGAGAAATTTATTTATAAATCAAATCACGCCTTTTACCCATTACTGGGAAATGATTCACGTATAAACGTTTCACGTTTTAAATTTGTTTACTTTTATAAAAAATATATAACAATAATAATTTATAAGAATTAATGAAAAAAGTTAAATGAGAAATATTTTATTTGAAATGTAGACATGTTGTGTAAGTTTCAATGTATTGAGTTGTGTCATCAATTAATTAGTCGGGCAAGTCATCATGCAACGAGCTCGAGCTCCGCACTTGCAAACAAAACGCTGATCAGAGCTGGTCGCTTGAAAATAATCACGTGCTAGTTAGTTGTTAGTTCGAGTGGCTGTGATTTGACCCAATAATGGGTAAAAGGTGTGGTGATTTAGTTATACATTCAATTAATTAATTAATTACAACATCCTAACACAAGAGACTTGATATGTTTGACACCTGCTCTGTGTTCATTCAGGTGACTTTGGACAGCTGCAAGAAGTCTACGGAGAATCTGGAGCACCAGGAAGTCGAGCTGGAGGAGATGATGGCCCCGGGGACTTGATGTTTGATGGCGTGTCCGGACGCTTCACTTCCAGTACTTTTGCAGGTGAGTGTATCTTTTAAAATTTAAATTTGCTGTAAATATGTCGGCTGTAACTTTTAAATTAGTCAAGATAATTGAAATTGGTTTTAAATTTTGAATTCTTCATGTTTTCAACTATATTTAATCATATTTTTATTTTGAAAATGATTCTTTGTTGAATCTGATGAGTGAATTGGTTTCAATATAAACCTACGTTCCGCGTACATCTGTGTAAAAGCCATTTAATTGAGCCCTTGGCCTAAATAATTTAGTTGGACGATTAAATATTCTTCTAGAAGTATTTTTGGATTTGGTAAATTACGTAAAACATTAATTGTCTCGTGCTTCAATTAACTTGCAAACATATTTTCAGTCATTAACCATACACTTATATATTTGTTAATTAAATAACTAGTATGATGAATTGTAATTGCCCAAAATCTGCAATTACAGATTAGGCATGTGCATACTGAACCTTTTAGAGTTTATTTCATTCGTGAACTTGGAATAGTCTAATATTCTTTACAAAATCTCATGAATTTTATATGAAAAACTTTTCATTCCGCTAAAATCCACGTTTAATTAAATTAATTGAAGCACCAAACTATTTTATTTTAATTATTTTACGTTTAAATTATATACATATTTATTTTAAAATAAGTTTAAATAGTTTTTAAACTAAAATATTGTTAATTACCAACAAAATGTAGTAGAATAAGTAAGTTTGAATTTAAATTAATTTCTAATGTGCCAATGTCGTTTTTAGGTATGTATTTCATGTACAAACCATAGACAGATGTCAGAGAATGAAAACAACATTTGTCGACTTTAAAACCAATTATTATGGAAGACAATGTTTACAATCACCACAAATCCACGACAAAACCAACTTGTGGAGCTGGTGCACCAGGTTGTAGATGCACAGTGAAACCGCCAAACAGGTGAGATGATTTTTTATTTATATTTTTGGGGCTTTATTTTTTGTTTCTTTGTACTTTTAAAATATCTTGATTAGTACAAGACTTACGTGCTGCTAAATAAATTAAATTATTTTTTTAATTTAATTACTTTTTAAACAATGAGTGTAACTTTTAAATGACTAAATGTGGGTTTCCTTTTACTATTTCTAGTACACTCACTCTCAAAAGTTATGATGATTATGAAACTTAAAATAAACATGATGAAGGGTGCTATGCTATGTTACTAATACATTGTTTTTATGTTTATAGGGAGATCATCAAGATGTTGAAGCAGCTGGTGTCATTGGAGCTGCCGCCATCCAGAGCTTGGAGCAGCTGGAGCTGGTGTCACCGTGGACATTATCATCAATGTAAGTACATTGTTATTTTTTTAATTATTTGGGTAAAAACAATAATAATAATGATGGTGAATGATTAGTAACTGACAATCTACTAAATATTAATTAATGATAACGCTAGTACATTATTAGCTAGTCAAGGGTGATTAATTATAAAGCTTGTCCCAGAAAAAAATGTCGCCTATAATTTTTAACTAAAAACCATATAATTAAATGAATTTTTTTAAAACTATTGAAGACTTTATTGATCAACAACTAAATAGTATATAATAGCATATATTTACATTTTAATTATGATTCATCCAAAAGTTGCACAATTTCCTTTTCAGCCCTTCATTAAAATTTGTACAGCATTCAATCTAAAAATTATATAAACTATCACACTGCGACTCGGTGAGTGCGGACCCTGTACTGTAATTGGGATTAAATTCCTGTTGTACAGCGTAACATAAATAAATAAATAAATAAATAAATAAATAATCAGATATCATTTTTGTAATTTGTTTCCACTTATATTTGAAATTATCGACAGAATTGAGTGGTTTCTTATATTTTAATAACTTCTGCTTCATATGGGGCCAATATTTTTTGATTGGGCGCAATTCAGGACAATTTTTAGGATTTTCAGATTTATGTACAAATTCTATATGTGGGGTTTCTTTTATACCAATCAATGACATTTTTTGTGTAATGACATGTTGCCAAATCTGGCCAAAATAGTATTGGGAATAATCATCTTTCAAGGCACTCGCTTAAATATCTTTCGCCGTTGGAACAAATGGCCTGCCATACAAGCATCTTTTTTGAGAATTTTTCTATTTTAATTACCTTCAATTAGCTACTAACAGATTTTCTGAACTTTCCAGAATAATAATAATGACTTGGTCGAGATTTTAATTCAAGTTAACAATACGTTTCGACATCCATGATAACACATAATTTTTTTTGATATCACTTTAAAGTAAAGTTTTCTTGATCTTCATTTTGTGTTAGTTTTTTGCTTAGTATCCCTGTTAGGCACTTTTGTTTTTTTTAAATACTTTATAGAATTCTTTAGCTTAATTTTCTGGACTGTTGATTGAGTAGTTTCAAATTTCTTAACCAAATCTCTCACAGAAAGATTTTTATTTTCACACAAAGCCTTTAAGACATTTTCTCAATATTTTAATCTACAAATCCAAGTTTGCATCCACTTCCACATTGTTTTGTGTAACACCCGTTTCATTATATCTTCTTAACACCCTTTGAACAGTCCTTGTTGTAGATTTTAACTCTAAAGCTACTTTTCTTGTGGATATATGCCTATTTTGAACACATTTGTACAAAATATTTTCGCGTAATTCTTCGTGTTTCGATGGCATCTTTGTATACTAAATTGTATGAAAGTTGTCAACTAATTGTTTTTGTATAATGCAAAGCCAACTATAAAAACGCATCACATACAAATTTGTATATCTATAAAAGCAGTAAACGAAAAGGCCTAAACCTAAGAAGCGACAATTTTTTCTGGGGCAATCTTTATTTTACTTTTACAATTATTTTTCTCCTAAAATAATTGATGTCCGGTTCAAAGCAGAAAATTTAAATTAATCTCCTTTAATAATTTGATTTTACTAGCAGTGACTTTTACCCAATATTTAAAATATATGAGTTTTAAAAATGTTGTTTACAACATTTAATTTTGAAAAGGTTTGAAAATGTGGACTGTCTATAGTTTTGTTTGTAAATCTGGCTAATTTTATTAATTTTCTGAGATAAAATATGAACGACAGTTTTTCCGTAAACATGTTTTAAAAACGGCTGTAATTTAGTAACCAGTCAACCGGGTTTCAACATTCAATTCCTCATCTATTGACTATAGTTTCATCCCTTAATATCAACCCTCCAGAAAATAATTAATTTTAAAATAAACTTTATTGAAACGAGGATGGTGTGTTGGGTTGAGTGGATGTTCTGTGAATTATTCACAATTGGTTTAAACAAATAATTTTATTTTGATAATTTACTATTATTTAATATTAAAAATTACTTTTACAGATCGTTTAGTATTTTTAATGATAGATGCTCATATTAAATTCTGTTTTGCAGTTTACGCAAATTATCTGAATGCGGCATTCAGTCCCAGGAGTCGAGCGCCATGCCCACGCTGTCCACGCTGTCCACCGGTTGCTTCAACACACTTCAGGAATAAAAGATAAGTACAAATTTTATTTATATTTTAATTAATCTAAAAAATGAGAAAAGAAATTATTAATAATTGATTTAGAATTTTATTGAGACACAGCCTTGATATACATCTGCTGTCTTTTAATTTAATTTATTGTTTGATGTGATAAATATTTGTTTAAAGTGTTTTAAAAGTAAATTGCTAAATTATAGTAACGTTATTATTTTACTTTTGTTTATACTAAATAAAAATATATTAATAACATTAATAATTTCTAATAATAATAACAGTAAACTGAGTAATATTGTATTTGAAGTGTATGTTAGATGTGTATATGTTTCAAATTCACTTTAATTTTAAGTAGGTCGCTGCGAGTCTGCAACAAGAAGTTCACTTGCCAAACAAACGTCGTCGTCGTGTAATTTAACTTTTGTCTGCCTTATTTAAAGGCCTTCATAACTTCATAACCGATATCGTATCGTGGGCTTGATTTATAGTTATACTATAAGATCAACTTCTCGAGTCGATATCGTGTTTGTTTTTATTGTTCACTCACTACGTACATTTTAATTTAGTTAGTTAGTTGCTGCCTTAATAGGAGGCCATCCTAACTGTGTGTAGTTCTTTTCGTGGGGTTGATTTATTACTATAAATCAATTTTACGAATCGAAATTGGTTAGAACAATATCTATCGTGGGGTTGATTTATTTCCATAAATCAATTTTACGAATTGATATTGTGATATCTATCGTGGGTTTGATGTGTAATCAACCTCACGAGTCGATATCGGATGTTTTGTATTGTCCACCATAAAACGCTGGCCCCACGTGGGGCCCCATCATAGCGTTTCGCGGTTGCTTTGTTGTAGATTCGTAGCTAGTCTTTGACAAAAACTTAGGTAAGATAGGGTAGGTAGGGAGAAGAAGGACACCATCATTGAAAACTTACTGTTTTTCAAGGAGTATTTGTACTTGTTTTTAATAATATTTTGTTGGTAGGTGTGGTGGTGAATGAGGAAAACCAACGTTTCCTGTTGGCGATTACATCAAAATGCTGGGAAGATTCATCAGCAGCAGAATCAACAGCTTCTCTTCAAACACATCCGAAGATGTCTGCAAAGTCAACGCAGAATGTCGTCAAGACCGCTGCCTCCAACATCAATATAAGATAATTATTAGTTTTAAGTGGGTTGTATTTAATCGAGCACCAAAATATCAGCTTTAAATAATTCATATTCAATATCCAAAATACTAGACTTTGCTAATCTGTTTATCAATTTAAATATCAAATATTTGTATTTGCTATTTGCCATATTAGCATTTAATTTTCCATGAAGCTTATTTACTATTATATTTAAAGATCAGTTAGTAATTTTTTTATTATTATTTTTAGTATTAATTTAATTATTTCAGACTATCAAAATATAATTTAACTAGGGTTAAAAATATATATTTTTGGTGTTTAATAAATATATTTCTGGCGAGAGCAACACAGTTCTTATTGATTATTGATGATACAATGATTTCGGTGCTCATTTAAATTATTCCCTTTTTAAATTATTTGGGTAAAAGTCGGTTAAAAACAGTAATAAATATGTTGTTTTAAATTAATATAAAATAGCGCAATTGTGTACAAGGGAGAATGTAAGTGAAAATGGACAGAGAGTGATTGATTTTATTCTGTGTGATGAATGATTGATGCGCGGTTTTTCAGTACTTTCTGACATTTATATGACATAATTATTTGTCGCAATTTTGTTGAGCGACTTGGTCGTGTTAGAAGACCTAAAATAATTAGAACTATAGTAAAACCGTCAGAAAGGTATCGTTAGAAATATATTACAATATACACTTTACTATTTACTATTTCATATACAATTTAATTCTTTTTTTATTGAGTTAATTTGTAATTTTACGTATTCATCTTTTTTCTGCCAATTTGCACCAATTTTTAATTGTCTGTCCCCATCATTTTTCTCTTTTTTAAATTATTTAAACTTGTGCTAGAATTTTAATGAACACGTACCTGACATAGAACTTAAATTTAATCTTGTACATTATTAATATTTTATCTTTGGACTAGAGAACTTTTAAAATTTTGGCCCTACAGTATTAAATGAGGCAGAAATTTCCTCCCAACACTTTTCTTCTTCTTAACACAATACTTTTATCAGTTTTTTTTTCATTCTATACATGTTTTTAACTCTCACTAAATCTATTAATAATTCAACTTCATTGGTGGAAAAATTTGCAGCTCTTTTAATATTTTCCATCATGTGTATATAAATATATTTCTTATTTTGCCTGTGACAGCATTTGATGGTGTCGCGTATACGTCTGGATAAAAGTTGGTGAATGAGGATGTATAATGAGGATGTTAGAGATATGTCTGTTGAGTAAATAAATGAATGAATGAATGAATGAATGGTGAATTATATTGTGGAATGAATCAGATAAGAATGATGTTGCGTGTAAAGAATGGCAAGGCTCCCGGCTTGAATGAGATGTTGATGTATGGAGGTGAGAGGTTATTTGACTCCTGATGATTGGAAATGCGCGCACGCAGTTAGAGTGTTTGAAGGTAGCGAGGCTGCGGTAGTGTCTGCGTTACCTGGTGCGGATGATGTTGTTGTAAATGATTTCAATAAATGAAGCAGAAAACGATTTAAATAATGTTAATTAATGATAATGTGTTAGTAGAATTAGTATTTAGTTTTATAAATTTGGCAATAACATTTATTGGTAGATATGGTTTACAAAACAAATTTACAAACACTAATATATTGTACAAATACAAACACATTGTTAATAAAGAGAGGGACTGTTTAGGGAATGTCCTTTAATGACAAGGTCTTAATTTTAAAAGCTTCAAGGAAAGTGAATCGATATCCTTTCCTTTTATATGTAAAACTGACAAATTACATATAGAACTTTTATGATAAAAATCTATCAAGTGTTTAGCTAGATTAGACTGGGGACTTTTGATCATATAATTATAACAATACTCTTTAAATCTAGTCTGGAAACTTGGTCCTGTTTGCTCTATATAAACAAATTCACAAACTTTACATTTAATTTAACAAAGGGTCTTTATTCATTAATTTATTATTATTAGTATATAATGTCAAATTTCCTCCAATTCTTGGCCATACTACGATTCATGCCATTAACATAATTTAATTTTTTATAAATTGATTTAGATCTAGTTTCAAAGTGTACAGGATAAAATTAATTTCTTGTAATTGAGCTAATTTTCTTATTTATTAGCTTCACAGTGATTTCTGCACTGTAACCATTGTTTGCTGCAATATTTAAAATGATTTTAATTCAGATAAATTATATTACATGGGTGATACAAATTAGTGGGTTTCCTGTAAATATTAAAATTAAATTTATTGTTAATGTGTTCGATAGTAATGGCCAAGATATTTATGCTTTGATTAACTTTCACTTCAGTGGTGAATTATGTATTTTAATCAAATGAATTAAGGACATTTAGTAGTTGTTGCTCCTGGTGTAAACATCGTCGATATATCTATACCAAAAATTAATTTTTTTAGGAGGTATTTTTTTGAATTGAGGAATATATTCTCTAAATTGTTGATGAATATTTCAGATAATAAAGACCCACATCTTGTTAATTATAAATGTCACCAAAGAGCAAAAATAATTTGTTTGTAGGCAAACTTCCAGCAAGTTTAAAGTTACATGGTTAACTTCAAGCTGTTTTTAATGATGTCTAGAATTTTGAAAATTGGAATGGAAGTTAATTCCCAAAACCTCCCTCTCTCTATTAACAGAGTTAGTTTGTATTTGAACTACTTATAAGTGTTTGCAAAACCAAGTGTTTTTATTTATTAATTTTAAATCATGTTTCGCCGAATGCAAACAGCTTCATTAATTGAAATGATGAATGTGTTAGTGTTTGAGAAGAGCGATTGCAATGTTTCGGTGATGGATGATGTGAGATTGGAGATGAAAGGAATGTGTTTGTATATTAGGGTAGTATGTGATCGAGGTATGGACGTATTAATTCAGAATACATTGGTGTATGTTGTATGATGACTCTGAGATTGACATGAATGTTGTTGAAAGAGTGAGTATAAGTCAGATGAGATAGTTTAGGAATGTGGAACGTGTGTCGAATGGAAGATATGAATGAACTTGTATGAATGTATATGTATGTATTTATGTATGAAGAGCATGTGGTTGAAGCAAGGATGACTGAATGTTTCAGGGGTTCGTGTTACCCCATTTAATAAGATATTATCTTTACAACATATTTATTATTTGTTTAAACTATATAATAATGAATGATTCACTTTAAAATTATAATGATGAATCGTTCTCATCTGTAACACAATACTTTGCTAGCTGACAATTTATTACACATACATATATATTTTTTTATTGTAACATTAGCAGATTGTCAGCTACTAAAACATTGTGATAGTGACAGTTAGTATAAAAAACAAACAAATTACGGATGATTAACTAGATTTTTCATTGTTAAACATTCCGGCATTATTTTATACAAATATATTTGAAGTAAATGATTGATATAAATAAATTTGAATCAGTTTTATTTTAAATATTATTCTCCAAACAACTTATGACCGATTTAAATAAAGTTAATCAAATCATCCTCCATCGATTATTTATACTAACAGTCAACATATTTTGTAAATAAAGATAATGAAATACTTTTACCCAAAATAATTGTATCAAAGTATTAATTCTAAAAGTTTCCATTATAATAATTAAATTGATTTCTTTTTAAAAATTGGGAAATCTGACAGAATTGATATTTACTAATGATAATAACAAATATGTTTTAAGTAGATAGTTGACAATAACTTTGTTTAATACATATTTATTCTTGAAGAATAAGAAATAGATACCTATTGTAATAAGTTATACATACATCTTATTACAATATTCTTTATTCTTAAAAAATAAATCTGTTTTGAAGAGATTTATTATGAATTATTTAATTTAAAATATAGTTTTTATTGTTTAAGATAAATAAGTAAATAATATTATTGTAATTTAATATGTAAAAATAATAACAAATATGTTTTAAATAGATAGTTTACAATAACTTTGTTTAACACATATTTATTGTTTAAGAATAAGAAATAGGGTACCCATTGTAATAAGTTAACATATTGCAATAAGATGTATGTTTTCTTATTACAATATTCCTTATTCTTAAAGAATAAATGTGTGTTGAAGAGATTTATTGTGAATTATTTAATTTAAAATATAGTTTTTATTGTTTAAGTTAATAAAATTGTTGTAATTCAGTATGTAAAAATAAATATGTTTTAAATAGATAGCTTAGAATAACTCTGTTTAAAACATATCTATTCTTTAAGAATAAGAAATATTGTAATAAGAAAACATACATCTTATTGCAATACGTCTTATACTTCAAGAATATATATGTTTTAAAGAGACTTATTCTAAATGAACATTATGAAGAAGTTTATGTTTGTTCACTTGCCCAACAAACATCGTCGTGTAATTTAACTTTTGTCTGCCTTATTTAAAGGCCTTCATAACTTCATAACCGATATCGTATCGTGGGCTTGATTTATAGTTATACTATAAGATCAACTTCTCGAGTCGATATCGTGTTTGTTTATCGAATCACAGGAACCATATTGTCCAATGAGTCATTGGGAGATCTAGACATAATTCGACTGTTCGAGCACTGAGAAATCTTCCCAGCAGTCGGGTAGGTTGGTAGGCGGTGAACCGAGAGGTCGTGGGCACGGAATATGCTCAACGTTTTTGCTAATTTGACAAGCACGCTTCGTTTGCTTTGTCGTAGATTCAATTCAAAGACAGTGTTTGACAAACTTAGGTAAGATAGGGTAAGTGTAGGAGGAAGAAAGAAACCATCATTGAAAACTACTGGAAGAACAAGAAGTGTATTCATGTACTATGAGTGTCTGTTTCAGATTCATTAATCATCAAAATCCAACTATTTTATGTTACTAATATATTTTTGTTGATAGGGACATCACCGGACATGCAGGCATCTCCTGCGGCCTCTGCATCATCTTGGAACAATTGATATTCATACCCGTGTCATCAACATTCTGGACAACGTCACCGGAGCTTTGGAACATCATCTTGGAGCAGCATCATTGAAGCTGTTATCATCTTCTCTTGAAACTACGTCAGTCGAGATCGACAATTAGTTATTAATGTAAGAAAATTGTAAGATAAGAAGATAATTCACAACAATTCTATTTAAACCATATTTATTCTTAAAGAATAAGAAATAGAGGGTACCCATTGTAATAAGTTATTCATACATCTTATTACAATATTCCTTATTCTTAAAGAAGAAATATGTTTTAAATAGAGTACTTGCAAATTGATTAATTTAAACATAGTTTTTATTGTTTAAACTTAATAAATAAATAAATAAAATTATTGTAACTTAGTAGGTAATGTAAGAACAATAATAAATATGTTTTAAATAAATAATTTACAACAATTCTATTTAAACCATATTTATTCTTTAAGAATAACATATATTGTAAGTTGTTTGTGAAAACATACATCTTATTACAATATGTATATATACATATATATATAAAACTACTGTAATTGAAATGATGTTCCTGTAGCAAATAAATGACCACATTTTATATGTATTCTCTGAGCTCTTGCAGTTTACGCAACTTTGCTGCATCGGCATTCAGTCCCGGGAGTCGAGCTGGCTGTTTGATCCAATGCTGTCAACCGCTTCACTTGTAGAATCACACCGTTCAGGAAAAAAATGTAAGTGATAATATCATTTATTTATATTTTAATTAGTCTAAAAAGTCTGTAGTCCATAAAATAAATCAGTATATTAAAATGAGAAAAGAAATTATGAATAATTTGTTTACAATTTACGCAAAAGCCTTTTAATTTAGTTATCTATAACTGGCCTGAATTATTGTGCTGGACTATAAGATATTCTTTCATGTTGAATGTTGTTTGATGTGCTACATACTTGTTTAACGTATAAAGATGTAGAGACATAGAGATATAGAGATACAGAGATATAGAGGTATCGAGGTATAGTGGTATAGAGGTTTAGAAGTTTAGAGGTTTAGAAGTTTAGAGGTTTAGAGGTTTAGAGGTTCAGCGGTTTAGAGGTTCAGCGGTTTAGAGGTTTAGCGGTTTAGAGGTTTAGCGGTTTAGAGGTTTAGCGGTTTAGAGGTTTAGCGGTTTAGAGGTTTAGAGGTATATATATATATATATATATATATATATATATATATATATATATATATATATATATATATATATATATATATATATATATATATATATATATATATATATATATATATATATATGTATATATATATGTATATATATATGTATATATATATGTATATATATATGTATATATATATGTATATATATATGTATATATATATGTATATACCTATATATATGTATATACCTATATATATGTATATACCTATATATTTAATAAATATATACCTATATATTTAATAAAATATATACCTATATATTTAATAAAATATATACCTATATATTTAATAAAATATATACCTATATATTTAATAAAATATATACCTATATATTTAATAAAATATATACCTATATATTTAATAAAATATATACCTATATATTTAATAAAATATATACCTATATATTTAATAAAATATATACCTATATATTTAATAAAATAATAATCGCAATACATATATATATTTAATAAAATAATAATCGCAATACATATATATATTTAATAAAATAATAATCGCAATACATATATATATTTAATAAAATAATAATCGCAATACATATATATATTTAATAAAATAATAATCGCAATACATATATATATTTAATAAAATAATAATCGCAATACATATATATATTTAATAAAATAATAATCGCAATACATATATATATTTAATAAAATAATAATCGCAATACATATATATATTTAATAAAATAATAATCGCAATACATATATATATTTAATAAAATAATAATCGCAATACATATATATATTTAATAAAATAATAATCGCAATACATATATATATTTAATAAAATAATAATCGCAATACATATATATATTTAATAAAATAATAATCGCAATACATATATATATTTAATAAAATAATAATCGCAATACATATATATATTTAATAAAATAATAATCGCAATACATATATATATTTAATAAAATAATAATCGCAATACATATATATATTTAATAAAATAATAATCGCAATACATATATATATTTAATAAAATAATAATCGCAATACATATATATATTTAATAAAATAATAATCGCAATACATATATATATTTAATAAAATAATAATCGCAATACATATATATATTTAATAAAATAATAATCGCAATACATATATATATTTAATAAAATAATAATCGCAATACATATATATATTTAATAAAATAATAATCGCAATACATATATATATTTAATAAAATAATAATCGCAATACATATATATATTTAATAAAATAATAATCGCAATACATATATATATTTAATAAAATAATAATCGCAATACATATATATATTTAATAAAATAATAATCGCAATACATATATATATTTAATAAAATAATAATCGCAATACATATATATATTTAATAAAATAATAATCGCAATACATATATATATTTAATAAAATAATAATCGCAATACATATATATATTTAATAAAATAATAATCGCAATACATATATATATTTAATAAAATAATAATCGCAATACATATATATATTTAATAAAATAATAATCGCAATACATATATATATTTAATAAAATAATAATCGCAATACATATATATATTTAATAAAATAATAATCGCAATACATATATATATTTAATAAAATAATAATCGCAATACATATATATATTTAATAAAATAATAATCGCAATACATATATATATTTAATAAAATAATAATCGCAATACATATATATATTTAATAAAATAATAATCGCAATACATATATATATTTAATAAAATAATAATCGCAATACATATATATATTTAATAAAATAATAATCGCAATACATATATATATTTAATAAAATAATAATCGCAATACATATATATATTTAATAAAATAATAATCGCAATACATATATATATTTAATAAAATAATAATCGCAATACATATATATATTTAATAAAATAATAATCGCAATACATATATATATTTAATAAAATAATAATCGCAATACATATATATATTTAATAAAATAATAATCGCAATACATATATATATTTAATAAAATAATAATCGCAATACATATATATATTTAATAAAATAATAATCGCAATACATATATATATTTAATAAAATAATAATCGCAATACATATATATATTTAATAAAATAATAATCGCAATACATATATATATTTAATAAAATAATAATCGCAATACATTGCAATATAAAATTTAATAAATAATTAAGGTAATTGCAAATACCAATTGCACATATAAAATGTAAAAAATAATTCTAAGTAAATTGCAAATACAATTGCACATATAAAATGTAAAAAATAATTCTAAGTAAATTGCAAATACCAATTGCACATATAAAATGTAAAAAATAATTCTAAGTAAATTGCAAATACCAATTGCACATATAAAATGTAAAAATAATTCTAAGTAAATTGCAAATACCAATTGCACATATAAAATGTAAAAATAATTCTAAGTAAATTGCAAATACCAATTGCACATATAAAATGTAAAAAATAATTCTAAGTAAATTGCAAATACCAATTGCACATATAAAATGTAAAAAATAATTCTAAGTAAATTGCAAATACCAATTGCACATATAAAATGTAAAAAATAATTCTAAGTAAATTGCAAATACCAATTGCACATATAAAATGTAAAAAATAATTCTAAGTAAATTGCAAATACCAATTGCACATATAAAATGTAAAAAATAATTCTAAGTAAATTGCAAATACCAATTGCACATATAAAATGTAAAAAATAATTCTAAGTAAATTGCAAATACCAATTGCACATATAAAATGTAAAAAATAATTCTAAGTAAATTGCAAATACCAATTGCACATATAAAATGTAAAAAATAATTCTAAGTAAATTGCAAATACCAATTGCACATATAAAATGTAAAAAATAATTCTAAGTAAATTGCAAATACCAATTGCACATATAAAATGTAAAAAATAATTCTAAGTAAATTGCAAATACCAATTGCACATATAAAATGTAAAAAATAATTCTAAGTAAATTGCAAATACCAATTGCACATATAAAATGTAAAAATAATTCTAAGTAAATTGCAAATACCAATTGCACATATAAAATGTAAAAAATAATTCTAAGTAAATTGCAAATACCAATTGCACATATAAAATGTAAAAAATAATTCTAAGTAAATTGCAAATACCAATTGCACATATAAAATGTAAAAAATAATTCTAAGTAAATTGCAAATACCAATTGCACATATAAAATGTAAAAAATAATTCTAAGTAAATTGCAAATACCAATTGCACATATAAAATGTAAAAAATAATTCTAAGTAAATTGCAAATACCAATTGCACATATAAAATGTAAAAAATAATTCTAAGTAAATTGCAAATACCAATTGCACATATAAAATGTAAAAAATAATTCTAAGTAAATTGCAAATACCAATTGCACATATAAAATGTAAAAAATAATTCTAAGTAAATTGCAAATACCAATTGCACATATAAAATGTAAAAAATAATTCTAAGTAAATTGCAAATACCAATTGCACATATAAAATGTAAAAAATAATTCTAAGTAAATTGCAAATACCAATTGCACATATAAAATGTAAAAAATAATTCTAAGTAAATTGCAAATACCAATTGCACATATAAAATGTAAAAAATAATTCTAAGTAAATTGCAAATACCAATTGCACATATAAAATGTAAAAAATAATTCTAAGTAAATTGCAAATACCAATTGCACATATAAAATGTAAAAAATAATTCTAAGTAAATTGCAAATACCAATTGCACATATAAAATGTAAAAAATAATTCTAAGTAAATTGCAAATACCAATTGCACATATAAAATGTAAAAAATAATTCTAAGTAAATTGCAAATACCAATTGCACATATAAAATGTAAAAAATAATTCTAAGTAAATTGCAAATACCAATTGCACATATAAAATGTAAAAAATAATTCTAAGTAAATTGCAAATACCAATTGCACATATAAAATGTAAAAAATAATTCTAAGTAAATTGCAAATACCAATTGCACATATAAAATGTAAAAAATAATTCTAAGTAAATTGCAAATACCAATTGCACATATAAAATGTAAAAAATAATTCTAAGTAAATTGCAAATACCAATTGCACATATAAAATGTAAAAAATAATTCTAAGTAAATTGCAAATACCAATTGCACATATAAAATGTAAAAAATAATTCTAAGTAAATTGCAAATACCAATTGCACATATAAAATGTAAAAAATAATTCTAAGTAAATTGCAAATACCAATTGCACATATAAAATGTAAAAAATAATTCTAAGTAAATTGCAAATACCAATTGCACATATAAAATGTAAAAAATAATTCTAAGTAAATTGCAAATACCAATTGCACATATAAAATGTAAAAAATAATTCTAAGTAAATTGCAAATACCAATTGCACATATAAAATGTAAAAAATAATTCTAAGTAAATTGCAAATACCAATTGCACATATAAAATGTAAAAAATAATTCTAAGTAAATTGCAAATACCAATTGCACATATAAAATGTAAAAAATAATTCTAAGTAAATTGCAAATACCAATTGCACATATAAAATGTAAAAAATAATTCTAAGTAAATTGCAAATACCAATTGCACATATAAAATGTAAAAAATAATTCTAAGTAAATTGCAAATACCAATTGCACATATAAAATGTAAAAAATAATTCTAAGTAAATTGCAAATACCAATTGCACATATAAAATGTAAAAAATAATTCTAAGTAAATTGCAAATACCAATTGCACATATAAAATGTAAAAAATAATTCTAAGTAAATTGCAAATACCAATTGCACATATAAAATGTAAAAAATAATTCTAAGTAAATTGCAAATACCAATTGCACATATAAAATGTAAAAAATAATTCTAAGTAAATTGCAAATACCAATTGCACATATAAAATGTAAAAAATAATTCTAAGTAAATTGCAAATACCAATTGCACATATAAAATGTAAAAAATAATTCTAAGTAAATTGCAAATACCAATTGCACATATAAAATGTAAAAAATAATTCTAAGTAAATTGCAAATACCAATTGCACATATAAAATGTAAAAAATAATTCTAAGTAAATTGCAAATACCAATTGCACATATAAAATGTAAAAAATAATTCTAAGTAAATTGCAAATACCAATTGCACATATAAAATGTAAAAAATAATTCTAAGTAAATTGCAAATACCAATTGCACATATAAAATGTAAAAAATAATTCTAAGTAAATTGCAAATACCAATTGCACATATAAAATGTAAAAAATAATTCTAAGTAAATTGCAAATACCAATTGCACATATAAAATGTAAAAAATAATTCTAAGTAAATTGCAAATACCAATTGCACATATAAAATGTAAAAAATAATTCTAAGTAAATTGCAAATACCAATTGCACATATAAAATGTAAAAAATAATTCTAAGTAAATTGCAAATACCAATTGCACATATAAAATGTAAAAAATAATTCTAAGTAAATTGCAAATACCAATTGCACATATAAAATGTAAAAAATAATTCTAAGTAAATTGCAAATACCAATTGCACATATAAAATGTAAAAAATAATTCTAAGTAAATTGCAAATACCAATTGCACATATAAAATGTAAAAAATAATTCTAAGTAAATTGCAAATACCAATTGCACATATAAAATGTAAAAAATAATTCTAAGTAAATTGCAAATACCAATTGCACATATAAAATGTAAAAAATAATTCTAAGTAAATTGCAAATACCAATTGCACATATAAAATGTAAAAAATAATTCTAAGTAAATTGCAAATACCAATTGCACATATAAAATGTAAAAAATAATTCTAAGTAAATTGCAAATACCAATTGCACATATAAAATGTAAAAAATAATTCTAAGTAAATTGCAAATACCAATTGCACATATAAAATGTAAAAAATAATTCTAAGTAAATTGCAAATACCAATTGCACATATAAAATGTAAAAAATAATTCTAAGTAAATTGCAAATACCAATTGCACATATAAAATGTAAAAAATAATTCTAAGTAAATTGCAAATACCAATTGCACATATAAAATGTAAAAAATAATTCTAAGTAAATTGCAAATACCAATTGCACATATAAAATGTAAAAAATAATTCTAAGTAAATTGCAAATACCAATTGCACATATAAAATGTAAAAAATAATTCTAAGTAAATTGCAAATACCAATTGCACATATAAAATGTAAAAAATAATTCTAAGTAAATTGCAAATACCAATTGCACATATAAAATGTAAAAAATAATTCTAAGTAAATTGCAAATACCAATTGCACATATAAAATGTAAAAAATAATTCTAAGTAAATTGCAAATACCAATTGCACATATAAAATGTAAAAAATAATTCTAAGTAAATTGCAAATACCAATTGCACATATAAAATGTAAAAAATAATTCTAAGTAAATTGCAAATACCAATTGCACATATAAAATGTAAAAAATAATTCTAAGTAAATTGCAAATACCAATTGCACATATAAAATGTAAAAAATAATTCTAAGTAAATTGCAAATACCAATTGCACATATAAAATGTAAAAAATAATTCTAAGTAAATTGCAAATACCAATTGCACATATAAAATGTAAAAAATAATTCTAAGTAAATTGCAAATACCAATTGCACATATAAAATGTAAAAAATAATTCTAAGTAAATTGCAAATACCAATTGCACATATAAAATGTAAAAAATAATTCTAAGTAAATTGCAAATACCAATTGCACATATAAAATGTAAAAAATAATTCTAAGTAAATTGCAAATACCAATTGCACATATAAAATGTAAAAAATAATTCTAAGTAAATTGCAAATACCAATTGCACATATAAAATGTAAAAAATAATTCTAAGTAAATTGCAAATACCAATTGCACATATAAAATGTAAAAAATAATTCTAAGTAAATTGCAAATACCAATTGCACATATAAAATGTAAAAAATAATTCTAAGTAAATTGCAAATACCAATTGCACATATAAAATGTAAAAAATAATTCTAAGTAAATTGCAAATACCAATTGCACATATAAAATGTAAAAAATAATTCTAAGTAAATTGCAAATACCAATTGCACATATAAAATGTAAAAAATAATTCTAAGTAAATTGCAAATACCAATTGCACATATAAAATGTAAAAAATAATTCTAAGTAAATTGCAAATACCAATTGCACATATAAAATGTAAAAAATAATTCTAAGTAAATTGCAAATACCAATTGCACATATAAAATGTAAAAAATAATTCTAAGTAAATTGCAAATACCAATTGCACATATAAAATGTAAAAAATAATTCTAAGTAAATTGCAAATACCAATTGCACATATAAAATGTAAAAAATAATTCTAAGTAAATTGCAAATACCAATTGCACATATAAAATGTAAAAAATAATTCTAAGTAAATTGCAAATACCAATTGCACATATAAAATGTAAAAAATAATTCTAAGTAAATTGCAAATACCAATTGCACATATAAAATGTAAAAAATAATTCTAAGTAAATTGCAAATACCAATTGCACATATAAAATGTAAAAAATAATTCTAAGTAAATTGCAAATACCAATTGCACATATAAAATGTAAAAAATAATTCTAAGTAAATTGCAAATACCAATTGCACATATAAAATGTAAAAAATAATTCTAAGTAAATTGCAAATACCAATTGCACATATAAAATGTAAAAAATAATTCTAAGTAAATTGCAAATACCAATTGCACATATAAAATGTAAAAAATAATTCTAAGTAAATTGCAAATACCAATTGCACATATAAAATGTAAAAAATAATTCTAAGTAAATTGCAAATACCAATTGCACATATAAAATGTAAAAAATAATTCTAAGTAAATTGCAAATACCAATTGCACATATAAAATGTAAAAAATAATTCTAAGTAAATTGCAAATACCAATTGCACATATAAAATGTAAAAAATAATTCTAAGTAAATTGCAAATACCAATTGCACATATAAAATGTAAAAAATAATTCTAAGTAAATTGCAAATACCAATTGCACATATAAAATGTAAAAAATAATTCTAAGTAAATTGCAAATACCAATTGCACATATAAAATGTAAAAAATAATTCTAAGTAAATTGCAAATACCAATTGCACATATAAAATGTAAAAAATAATTCTAAGTAAATTGCAAATACCAATTGCACATATAAAATGTAAAAAATAATTCTAAGTAAATTGCAAATACCAATTGCACATATAAAATGTAAAAAATAATTCTAAGTAAATTGCAAATACCAATTGCACATATAAAATGTAAAAAATAATTCTAAGTAAATTGCAAATACCAATTGCACATATAAAATGTAAAAAATAATTCTAAGTAAATTGCAAATACCAATTGCACATATAAAATGTAAAAAATAATTCTAAGTAAATTGCAAATACCAATTGCACATATAAAATGTAAAAAATAATTCTAAGTAAATTGCAAATACCAATTGCACATATAAAATGTAAAAAATAATTCTAAGTAAATTGCAAATACCAATTGCACATATAAAATGTAAAAAATAATTCTAAGTAAATTGCAAATACCAATTGCACATATAAAATGTAAAAGTAAATTGCAAATACCAATTGCACATATAAAATGTAAAAAATAATTCTAAGTAAATTGCAAATACCAATTGCACATATAAAATGTAAAAAATAATTAGCTAGTTTATAAGAAAGAAACAAAATTGTTTTATTGTAAATTAATTTTAGCTAGTTTATAAGAAAGAAACAAAATTGTTTTATTGTAAATTAATTTTAGCTAGTTTATAAGAAAGAAACAAAATTGTTTTATTGTAAATTAATTTTAGCTAGTTTATAAGAAAGAAACAAAATTGTTTTATTGTAAATTAATTTTAGCTAGTTTATAAGAAAGAAACAAAATTGTTTTATTGTAAATTAATTTTAGCTAGTTTATAAGAAAGAAACAAAATTGTTTTATTGTAAATTAATTTTAGCTAGTTTATAAGAAAGAAACAAAATTGTTTTATTGTAAATTAATTTTAGCTAGTTTATAAGAAAGAAACAAAATTGTTTTATTGTAAATTAATTTTAGCTAGTTTATAAGAAAGAAACAAAATTGTTTTATTGTAAATTAATTTTAGCTAGTTTATAAGAAAGAAACAAAATTGTTTTATTGTAAATTAATTTTAGCTAGTTTATAAGAAAGAAACAAAATTGTTTTATTGTAAATTAATTTTAGCTAGTTTATAAGAAAGAAACAAAATTGTTTTATTGTAAATTAATTTTAGCTAGTTTATAAGAAAGAAACAAAATTGTTTTATTGTAAATTAATTTTAGCTAGTTTATAAGAAAGAAACAAAATTGTTTTATTGTAAATTAATTTTAGCTAGTTTATAAGAAAGAAACAAAATTGTTTTATTGTAAATTAATTTTAGCTAGTTTATAAGAAAGAAACAAAATTGTTTTATTGTAAATTAATTTTAGCTAGTTTATAAGAAAGAAACAAAATTGTTTTATTGTAAATTAATTTTAGCTAGTTTATAAGAAAGAAACAAAATTGTTTTATTGTAAATTAATTTTAGCTAGTTTATAAGAAAGAAACAAAATTGTTTTATTGTAAATTAATTTTAGCTAGTTTATAAGAAAGAAACAAAATTGTTTTATTGTAAATTAATTTTAGCTAGTTTATAAGAAAGAAACAAAATTGTTTTATTGTAAATTAATTTTAGCTAGTTTATAAGAAAGAAACAAAATTGTTTTATTGTAAATTAATTTTAGCTAGTTTATAAGAAAGAAACAAAATTGTTTTATTGTAAATTAATTTTAGCTAGTTTATAAGAAAGAAACAAAATTGTTTTATTGTAAATTAATTTTAGCTAGTTTATAAGAAAGAAACAAAATTGTTTTATTGTAAATTAATTTTAGCTAGTTTATAAGAAAGAAACAAAATTGTTTTATTGTAAATTAATTTTAGCTAGTTTATAAGAAAGAAACAAAATTGTTTTATTGTAAATTAATTTTAGCTAGTTTATAAGAAAGAAACAAAATTGTTTTATTGTAAATTAATTTTAGCTAGTTTATAAGAAAGAAACAAAATTGTTTTATTGTAAATTAATTTTAGCTAGTTTATAAGAAAGAAACAAAATTGTTTTATTGTAAATTAATTTTAGCTAGTTTATAAGAAAGAAACAAAATTGTTTTATTGTAAATTAATTTTAGCTAGTTTATAAGAAAGAAACAAAATTGTTTTATTGTAAATTAATTTTAGCTAGTTTATAAGAAAGAAACAAAATTGTTTTATTGTAAATTAATTTTAGCTAGTTTATAAGAAAGAAACAAAATTGTTTTATTGTAAATTAATTTTAGCTAGTTTATAAGAAAGAAACAAAATTGTTTTATTGTAAATTAATTTTAGCTAGTTTATAAGAAAGAAACAAAATTGTTTTATTGTAAATTAATTTTAGCTAGTTTATAAGAAAGAAACAAAATTGTTTTATTGTAAATTAATTTTAGCTAGTTTATAAGAAAGAAACAAAATTGTTTTATTGTAAATTAATTTTAGCTAGTTTATAAGAAAGAAACAAAATTGTTTTATTGTAAATTAATTTTAGCTAGTTTATAAGAAAGAAACAAAATTGTTTTATTGTAAATTAATTTTAGCTAGTTTATAAGAAAGAAACAAAATTGTTTTATTGTAAATTAATTTTAGCTAGTTTATAAGAAAGAAACAAAATTGTTTTATTGTAAATTAATTTTAGCTAGTTTATAAGAAAGAAACAAAATTGTTTTATTGTAAATTAATTTTAGCTAGTTTATAAGAAAGAAACAAAATTGTTTTATTGTAAATTAATTTTAGCTAGTTTATAAGAAAGAAACAAAATTGTTTTATTGTAAATTAATTTTAGCTAGTTTATAAGAAAGAAACAAAATTGTTTTATTGTAAATTAATTTTAGCTAGTTTATAAGAAAGAAACAAAATTGTTTTATTGTAAATTAATTTTAGCTAGTTTATAAGAAAGAAACAAAATTGTTTTATTGTAAATTAATTTTAGCTAGTTTATAAGAAAGAAACAAAATTGTTTTATTGTAAATTAATTTTAGCTAGTTTATAAGAAAGAAACAAAATTGTTTTATTGTAAATTAATTTTAGCTAGTTTATAAGAAAGAAACAAAATTGTTTTATTGTAAATTAATTTTAGCTAGTTTATAAGAAAGAAACAAAATTGTTTTATTGTAAATTAATTTTAGCTAGTTTATAAGAAAGAAACAAAATTGTTTTATTGTAAATTAATTTTAGCTAGTTTATAAGAAAGAAACAAAATTGTTTTATTGTAAATTAATTTTAGCTAGTTTATAAGAAAGAAACAAAATTGTTTTATTGTAAATTAATTTTAGCTAGTTTATAAGAAAGAAACAAAATTGTTTTATTGTAAATTAATTTTAGCTAGTTTATAAGAAAGAAACAAAATTGTTTTATTGTAAATTAATTTTAGCTAGTTTATAAGAAAGAAACAAAATTGTTTTATTGTAAATTAATTTTAGCTAGTTTATAAGAAAGAAACAAAATTGTTTTATTGTAAATTAATTTTAGCTAGTTTATAAGAAAGAAACAAAATTGTTTTATTGTAAATTAATTTTAGCTAGTTTATAAGAAAGAAACAAAATTGTTTTATTGTAAATTAATTTTAGCTAGTTTATAAGAAAGAAACAAAATTGTTTTATTGTAAATTAATTTTAGCTAGTTTATAAGAAAGAAACAAAATTGTTTTATTGTAAATTAATTTTAGCTAGTTTATAAGAAAGAAACAAAATTGTTTTATTGTAAATTAATTTTAGCTAGTTTATAAGAAAGAAACAAAATTGTTTTATTGTAAATTAATTTTAGCTAGTTTATAAGAAAGAAACAAAATTGTTTTATTGTAAATTAATTTTAGCTAGTTTATAAGAAAGAAACAAAATTGTTTTATTGTAAATTAATTTTAGCTAGTTTATAAGAAAGAAACAAAATTGTTTTATTGTAAATTAATTTTAGCTAGTTTATAAGAAAGAAACAAAATTGTTTTATTGTAAATTAATTTTAGCTAGTTTATAAGAAAGAAACAAAATTGTTTTATTGTAAATTAATTTTAGCTAGTTTATAAGAAAGAAACAAAATTGTTTTATTGTAAATTAATTTTAGCTAGTTTATAAGAAAGAAACAAAATTGTTTTATTGTAAATTAATTTTAGCTAGTTTATAAGAAAGAAACAAAATTGTTTTATTGTAAATTAATTTTAGCTAGTTTATAAGAAAGAAACAAAATTGTTTTATTGTAAATTAATTTTAGCTAGTTTATAAGAAAGAAACAAAATTGTTTTATTGTAAATTAATTTTAGCTAGTTTATAAGAAAGAAACAAAATTGTTTTATTGTAAATTAATTTTAGCTAGTTTATAAGAAAGAAACAAAATTGTTTTATTGTAAATTAATTTTAGCTAGTTTATAAGAAAGAAACAAAATTGTTTTATTGTAAATTAATTTTAGCTAGTTTATAAGAAAGAAACAAAATTGTTTTATTGTAAATTAATTTTAGCTAGTTTATAAGAAAGAAACAAAATTGTTTTATTGTAAATTAATTTTAGCTAGTTTATAAGAAAGAAACAAAATTGTTTTATTGTAAATTAATTTTAGCTAGTTTATAAGAAAGAAACAAAATTGTTTTATTGTAAATTAATTTTAGCTAGTTTATAAGAAAGAAACAAAATTGTTTTATTGTAAATTAATTTTAGCTAGTTTATAAGAAAGAAACAAAATTGTTTTATTGTAAATTAATTTTAGCTAGTTTATAAGAAAGAAACAAAATTGTTTTATTGTAAATTAATTTTAGCTAGTTTATAAGAAAGAAACAAAATTGTTTTATTGTAAATTAATTTTAGCTAGTTTATAAGAAAGAAACAAAATTGTTTTATTGTAAATTAATTTTAGCTAGTTTATAAGAAAGAAACAAAATTGTTTTATTGTAAATTAATTTTAGCTAGTTTATAAGAAAGAAACAAAATTGTTTTATTGTAAATTAATTTTAGCTAGTTTATAAGAAAGAAACAAAATTGTTTTATTGTAAATTAATTTTAGCTAGTTTATAAGAAAGAAACAAAATTGTTTTATTGTAAATTAATTTTAGCTAGTTTATAAGAAAGAAACAAAATTGTTTTATTGTAAATTAATTTTAGCTAGTTTATAAGAAAGAAACAAAATTGTTTTATTGTAAATTAATTTTAGCTAGTTTATAAGAAAGAAACAAAATTGTTTTATTGTAAATTAATTTTAGCTAGTTTATAAGAAAGAAACAAAATTGTTTTATTGTAAATTAATTTTAGCTAGTTTATAAGAAAGAAACAAAATTGTTTTATTGTAAATTAATTTTAGCTAGTTTATA
This sequence comes from Pterostichus niger, assembly GCA_947425015.1. Classification (NCBI taxonomy): domain Eukaryota; kingdom Metazoa; phylum Arthropoda; class Insecta; order Coleoptera; family Carabidae; genus Pterostichus; species Pterostichus niger. The sequence goes on along the minus strand of OX380337.1, from coordinate 5,270,573 downwards.
AGAAAGAAACAAAATTGTTTTATTGTAAATTAATTTTAGCTAGTTTATAAGAAAGAAACAAAATTGTTTTATTGTAAATTAATTTTAGCTAGTTTATAAGAAAGAAACAAAATTGTTTTATTGTAAATTAATTTTAGCTAGTTTATAAGAAAGAAACAAAATTGTTTTATTGTAAATTAATTTTAGCTAGTTTATAAGAAAGAAACAAAATTGTTTTATTGTAAATTAATTTTAGCTAGTTTATAAGAAAGAAACAAAATTGTTTTATTGTAAATTAATTTTAGCTAGTTTATAAGAAAGAAACAAAATTGTTTTATTGTAAATTAATTTTAGCTAGTTTATAAGAAAGAAACAAAATTGTTTTATTGTAAATTAATTTTAGCTAGTTTATAAGAAAGAAACAAAATTGTTTTATTGTAAATTAATTTTAGCTAGTTTATAAGAAAGAAACAAAATTGTTTTATTGTAAATTAATTTTAGCTAGTTTATAAGAAAGAAACAAAATTGTTTTATTGTAAATTAATTTTAGCTAGTTTATAAGAAAGAAACAAAATTGTTTTATTGTAAATTAATTTTAGCTAGTTTATAAGAAAGAAACAAAATTGTTTTATTGTAAATTAATTTTAGCTAGTTTATAAGAAAGAAACAAAATTGTTTTATTGTAAATTAATTTTAGCTAGTTTATAAGAAAGAAACAAAATTGTTTTATTGTAAATTAATTTTAGCTAGTTTATAAGAAAGAAACAAAATTGTTTTATTGTAAATTAATTTTAGCTAGTTTATAAGAAAGAAACAAAATTGTTTTATTGTAAATTAATTTTAGCTAGTTTATAAGAAAGAAACAAAATTGTTTTATTGTAAATTAATTTTAGCTAGTTTATAAGAAAGAAACAAAATTGTTTTATTGTAAATTAATTTTAGCTAGTTTATAAGAAAGAAACAAAATTGTTTTATTGTAAATTAATTTTAGCTAGTTTATAAGAAAGAAACAAAATTGTTTTATTGAAGTACATTTTATTTATAATACAAACTATTTTTTAAATAAATTCATTTAGAATAAGTCTCTTTAAAATATATTTATTCTTGAAGTATAAGACGTATTGCAATAAGATGTATGTTTTCTTATTACAATATTTCTTATTCTTAAAGAATAGATATGTTTTAAACAGAGTTATTCTAAGCTATCTATTTAAAACATATTTATTTTTACATACTGAATTACAACAATTTTATTAACTTAAACAATAAAAACTATATTTTAAATTAAATAATTCACAATAAATCTCTTCAACACACATTTATTCTTTAAGAATAAGGAATATTGTAATAAGAAAACATACATCTTATTGCAATATGTTAACTTATTACAATGGGTACCCTATTTCTTATTCTTAAACAATAAATATGTGTTAAACAAAGTTATTGTAAACTATCTATTTAAAACATATTTGTTATTATTTTTACATATTAAATTACAATAATATTATTTACTTATTTATCTTAAACAATAAAAACTATATTTTAAATTAAATAATTCACAATAAATCTTTAAGAATAAAGAATATTGTAATAAGATGTATGTATAATTTATTACAATAGGTATCTATTTCTTATTCTTAAAGAATAAATATGTGTTAAACAAAGTTATTGTCAACTATCTACTTAAAATATATTTATTATTATCATTAGTAAATATCAATTCTGTCAGTTTTCCAAGTTTTTAAAAAGAAATCAATGTAATTATTATAAAGGAAACTTTTAGAATTAATACTTTGATACAATTATTTTGGGTAAAAGTATTTCATTATCTTTATTTACAAAATATGTTGACTGTTAGTATAAATAATCGATGGAGGATGATTTGATTAACTTTATTTAAATCGGTCATAAGTTGTTTAGAGAATAATATTTAAAATAAAACTGATTCAAATTTATTTATATCAATCATTTACTTCAAATATATTTGTATAAAATAATGCCGGAATGTTTAACAATGAAAAATCTAGTTAATCATTCGTAATTTGTTTGTTTTTTTATACTAACTGTCTCTGTATCACAATGTTTCAGTAGCTGACAATCTGCTAATGTTACAATAAAAAATATATATGTATGTATAATAAATTGTCAGCTAGCAAAGTATTGTGTTACAGATGAGAACGATTCATCATTATAATTTTAAAGTGAATCATTCATTATTATATAGTTTAAACAAATAATACATATGTTGTAAAGATAATATCTTATTAAATGGGGTAACACGAACCCCAGAAACATTCAGTCATCCTTGCTTCAACCACATGCTCTTCATACATAAATACATACATATACATTCATACAAGTTCATTCATATCTTCCATTCGACACACGTTCCACATTCCTAAACTATCTCAACTGACTTATACTCACTCTTTCAACAACATTCATGTCAATCTCAGAGTCATCATACAACATACACCAATGTATTCTGAATTAATACATCACATACTACCCTAATATACAAACACATTCATATCATCTCCAATCTCACATCATCCATCACCGAAACATTGTAATCGCTCTTCTCAAACACTAACACATTCATCATTTCAATTAATGAAGCTGTTTGCATTCGGCGAAACGTGATTTAAAATTAATAAATAAAAACAGCTTGAAGTTAACCATGTAACTTTAAACTTGCTGGAAGTTTGTCTACAAACAAATTATTTTTGCTCTTTGGTGACATTTATAATTAACAAAATGTGGGTCTTTATTATCTGAAATATTCATCAACAATTTAGAGAATATATATATGCCTCAATTCCAAAAAATACCTCCGAAAATATTTACATTTTTGGTATAGATATATCGACGATGTTTTAATCCCTTTACACCAGGAGCAACAACTACTAAATGTCCTTAATTCATTTGATTAAAATACATAATTCACCACTGAAGTGAAAGTTCATAAAAGCATAAATATCTTGGCCATTACTATCCAACACATTAACAATAAATTTCATTTTAGTATTTACAGGAAACCCACTAATTTGTATCACCCATGTAATATAAAACTAGCAACGTTTTATAATTTATCTGAATTAAAATCATTTTAAATATTGCAGAAAACAATTGTCAATCACTGTGAAGCTAATAAATAAGAAAATTAGATCAATTACAAGAAATTAATTTTATCCTGGACACTTTGAAACTAGATTTAAAACAATTTATAAAAAATTAAATTATGTTAATGGCATGAATCGTAGTATGGCCAAGAATTGGAGGAAATTTGACATTATATACTAATAATAATAAACTAATGAATAAAGACCCTTTGTTAAATTAAATGTAAAGATTGTGAATTTGTTTATATAGAGCAAACAGGACCAAGTTTCCAGACTAGATTTAAAGAGTATTGTTATAATTATATGATCAAAAGTTCCCAGTCTAATCTAGCTAAACACTTGATAGATTTTTATCATAAAAGTTCTATATGTAATTTGTCAGTTCTACATATAAAAAGGAAAGGATATCGATTCACTTTCCTTGAAGCTTTTAAAATTAAGAAAGCCGTTAGGGCCGACCAGAAACTAATGAATGAATATTTAGATGTTCTAAACTCAACTTTCATAGACGTTGTCATTAAACGGAAATTCCCTAAACAGTCCCTCTCTCTATTAACAATGTGTTTGTATTTGTACAATATATAAGTGTTTGTAAATTTGTTTTGTAAACCATATCTACCAATAAATGTTATTGCCAAATTTATAAAACTAACTACTAAGTACTTTAATTTATTAATTCTACTAACACATTATCATTAATTAACATTATTGAAATCGTTTTCTGCTTCATTTATTGAAATCATTTACAACAACACCATCCGCACCAGGTAACGCAGACACTACCGCAGCCTCGCTACCTTCAAACACTCTAACTGCGTGCGCGCATTTCCAATCACCAGGAGTCAAATAACCTCTCACCTCCATACATCAACATCTCATTCAAGCCGGGAGCCTTGCCATTCTTTACACGCAACATCATTCTCATCTGATTCATTCCACAATATAATTCACCATTCGTACCATTCATTCATTCATTTATTTACTCAACAGACATATCTCTAACACCCTCATTCACTAACTTTTATCCAGACGTATACGCGACACCATCAAATACACTTCTCATGCTCGGTTTTTCAGTGGATCCTTGAACTTGAGCCTCAACATTTTTTTGTTTATAACTTTTCAAATTAATCTAGTTCAGCTGAACCTAAACTCAATGTCTAAATAATTTTATGGTGTTGTGTAATTTGGGATTCTGAGAAAATTATAATCATTGCCTCAGTTCATATTCTGTCACAGGTAAAATAAGAAATATATTTATATACACATGATGGAAAATATTAAAAGAGCTGCAAATTTTTCCATCAATGAAGTTGAATTATTAATAGATTTAGTGAGAGTTAAAAACATGTATAGAATGAAAAAAAAAACTGATAAAGTATTGTGTTAAAAGGAAGAAAAGTGTTGGGAGGAAATTTCAGCCTCATTTAATACTGTAGGGCCAAAATTTTAAAAGTTCTCTAGTCCAAAGATAAAAATATTAATAATGTACAAGATTAAATTTAAGTTCTACGTCAGGTATGTGTTCATTAAAATTCTAGCAAAAGTTTAAATAATTTTAAAGAGAAAATTAATAGGGGCAGACAATTAAAAATTGGTGCAAATTGGCAGAAAAAGAGGAATACGTAAAATTACAAATTAACTCAATAATAAAAGAATTAAATTGTATATGAAATAGTAAATAGAAAAGTGTATATTGTAATATATTTCTAATGATACCCTTCTGACGGTTTTACTACATTTCTAATTATTTTAGGTCTTCAAACACGACCAAGTCGCTCAACAAAATTGCGACAAATAATTATGACATATAAATGTCAGAATGAACTGAAAAACCGCGCATCAATCATTCATCACACAGAATAAAATCAATCACTCTATGTCCACTTTCACTCACATTCTCCCTTGTACACAATTGCGCTATTTTATATTAATTTAAAACAACATATTTACTAATGTTTTTAACAGACTTTTACCCAAATAATTTAAAAAGGGAATAATTTAAATGAGCACCGAAATCATTGTATCTTAAATAATCAATAAGAACTGTGTTGCTCTTGCCAGAAATATATTTATTAAACACCAAAAATATATATTTTTAACTCTAGTTAAATTATATTTTGATAGTCTGAAATAATTACATGAATACTAAAAATAATAATTAAGCATAAAAAAATACTAACTGATCTTTAAATATAATAAGCTTCATGGACAATTAAATGCTAATATGGCAAATAGCAAATACAAATATTTGATATTTAAATTGATAAACAGATTAGCAAAGTCTCTAGTATTTTGGAAATCGAATATGAATTATTTAGAGCTGATATTTTGGTGCTCGATTAAATACAACCCACTTAAAACTAATAATTATCTTATATTGATGTTCGAGGCAGCGGTCTTGACGACGTTCTGCGTTGACTTTGCAGTCATCTTCTGATGTGTTTGAAGAGAAGCTGTTGATTCTGTTGCTGATGAATTTTCCCAGCATTTTGATGTAATCACCAACAGGAAACGTTGGTTTTCTTCATTCACTACCGCACCTAACAACAAAATATTATTAGAAACAAGTACAAATACTCCTTGAAAAACAGCAAGTTTTCAATGATGGTGTCCTTCTTCTCCCTACCTACCCTATCTTACCTAAGTTTTTGTCAAAGACTAGCTACGAATCTACAACAAAGCAACCGCGAAACGCTATGATGGGGCCCCACGTGGGGCCAGCGTTTTGTGGTGGACAATACAAAACATCCGATATCGACTCGTGAGGTTGATTACACATCAAACCCACGATAGATATCACAATATCAATTCGTAAAATTGATTTATGGAAATAAATCAACCCCACGATAGATATTGTTCTAACCAATTTCGATTCGTAAAATTGATTTATAGTAATAAATCAACCCCACGAAAAGAACTACACAGTTGTTAGGAAGGCCTTCTAATAAGGCAGAAACTAAGATAACTAAATTTAAATGTACGTAGAGATAAGACACGATATTGACTCGTGAATATGATCTTATAGTATAACTATAAATCATATCCACGATAAGATATCGATCAAGTGTTAGGAAGAACCTGAAAGAGACTCACATTTTACGTAGTCTTCAGTAAAGGTGCCATCTTTTTCTCCCTACCTACCCTATCTTACCTAAGTGTTTGCCAACGACTAGCTACGAATCTACGACAAAGCAACCGAAGCGTGCTTGTCAAGTTAGCAAAAACGTTGAGCATATTCCGTGCCCACGACCTCTCGGTTCACCGCCTACCAACCTACCCGACTGCTGGGAAGATTTCGCAGTGCTCAAACAGTCGAATTATGTCTAGATCTCCCAATGACTCATTGGACAATATGGTTCCTGTGATTCGATAACTCGACCACCCAAGGCATCGGCTTACACCTTCTAGCTACACTCAGCAGCACGCTCGCGAGGGACTCGCCCCAACCCGGATCACGAAACGCTTCAAACTTGCCTCCTGGTGATGGGATGTATGTTGGGGCCCCACGTGGGGCCTGCGTTTTTTGGTGGATAATACAAAATACACGATATCGACTCGTGAGGTTGATTTCAAATCAAACCCACGATAGATATCGATCTACACAATTTCGATTCGTAAAATTGATTTATAGTAATAAATCAACCCCACGAAAAGAACTACACATAGTTAGGATGGCCTCCTATTAAGGCAGCAACTAACTAACTAAATTAAAATGTACGTAGTGAGTGAACAATAAAAACAAACACGATATCGACTCGAGAAGTTGATCTTATAGTATAACTATAAATCAAGCCCACGATACGATATCGGTTATGAAGTTATGAAGGCCTTTAAATAAGGCAGACAAAAGTTAAATTACACGACGACGACGTTTGTTTGGCAAGTGAACTTCTTGTTGCAGACTCGCAGCAACGACCTATTTGATGACACACTCACAACCAATGAATGAGATTAAAGTGAATTTGAAACATACACACATCTAACATACACTTCAAATACAATATTACTCAGTTGACTGTTATTATTATTAGAAATTATTAATATATTATTATTTAGAATAAACAAAAGTAAAATAATAACGTTTTTTAGAATTTAGCAATTTACTTTTAAAACACTTTAAACAAATATTTCTCACATCTAACAATAAATTAAATTAAAAGACAGCAAATGTATGTCAAGGCTGTGTCTCAATAAAATTCTAAATAAATTATTAATAATTTCTTTTTTCTACGATTGCTATGAAAAGATGACAATTACGCTCTCATTTGTCATCGTAAAGTTGACGTTTTCTGTGGAACAATCGAAAAATATCTTTTTTGCGCGTCTCCAATGGCAACGCGCGAAAAAGACGTTAAATTCGCGCGTTTCCAATGGCAACGCGCGAAAAAGATATTAAATAGTTACCAGGGATACAAACAAAACAGAAACTTGTCATATTGACAGTTAACAAAACGAATTTAGTTTTAGACGTATACCTACGTTTTTAATAACTTTAAGATGCAATCGTAGAAAAAATTATGTGTGTATCACGAGCGTGAAGTGTCTTTGTTCCTCTTGCACTATTGCAGCTCTCGCCTTCGGCTCGCGCTGCAATTACCGTGCTCGAGTAACAAAGAATCACTTTACGCTCTTAATACACAAATAACTATTTTCATTTTTTAGATTAATTAAAATATAAATAAAATTTGTACTTATCTTTTGTTCCTGAAGTGTGTTGAAGCAACCCGTGGACAGCGTGGACAGCGTGGCCATGGCGCTCGACTCCTGGGACTGAATGCCGCATTCAGATAATTTGCGTAAACTGTAAAACTCAATTTAATATGAGCATCTATCATTAAAAATACTAAACAATCTTTAAAAGTAATTTTTAATATTAAAGAATAGTAAATTATCAAAATAAAATTATATGTTTAAACCAATTGTAAATAATTGTCCACTGAGACATTCACAGAACATTCACAATCCAACACACCATCCTCGCTTCAATAACGTTTATTTTAAAATTAATTATTTTCTGGAGGGTTGATATCTTAATATCCCTTAGGATGAAACTATGGCCAACAGATGAGGAATTGAATGTTGAAACCCGGTTGACTGGTTACTAAATTACAGCCGTTTTTAAAACATGTTTATATCTAAAGTTACGGAAAAACTGTCGTTCATATTTTCTCTCAAAAAATTCATAAAATTAACCAGATTTACAAACAAAACTATAGACAGTCCACATTTTCAAACCACTTCAAAATTAAATGTTGTAAACAACATTTTTAAAACTCATATATTTTAAATATTAGGTAATAGTCACCGCTAATAAAATCAAATTATTATTAAAGGAGATTAATTTTAATTTTCTACTTTGAACCGGACATCAATTATTTTAGGAGAAAAATAATTGTTAAAGTAAAATAAAGCTTGCCCCAGAAAAAAAGTGTCGCTTAGATTTGGGCCTTTTCGTTTACTGCTTTTATAGATATACAAATTTGTATGTGATACGTTTTTATTAGTTTGCTATGCATTATACAAAACAATTAGTTGACAACGTTCATACTAAATTCTACAAAGATGTCATCAAAACACGAAGAATTACGCGAAAATATTTTGTACAAATGTGTTCAAAATAGGCATATATCCACAAGAAAAGTAGCTTTAGAGTTAAAATCTACAACAAGGACTGTTCAAAGGGTGTTAAGATATAATGAAACGGGTGATACACAAAAAATAATGTGGAAGTGGATGCAAACCTGGATTTATAGATTAAAATACTGAGAAAATGTCTTAAAGGCTTTGTGTAAAAATAAAAATCTTTTTGAGAGATTTGGGTAAAAAATTTGAAACTACTAAATCAACAGTCCAGAAAATTAAGCTAAAGAATTCTATAAAGTCATTAAAAAAAACAAAAGTGTCCAACAGGGATACTAAGCAAGAAACTAACACAAAATCAAGATCAAGAAAACTTTACTTTAAAGTGATATCAAATCTGTTAGTAGCTAATTGAAGGTAATTAAAATAGAAAAATTCACAAAAAAGATGCTTGTATGGCAGGCCATTTGTTCCAATGGCGAAAGATATTTAAGCGAGTGCCTTGAAAGATGATTATTGCCCTTTATAAGGCTTCATAACACACCAGTACTATTTTGGCCAGATTTGGCAACATGTCATTACACAAAAAATGTCATTGATTGGTATAAAAGAAACCCCACATATAGAATTCGTACATAAATCTAAAAATCCTACAAATTGTCCTGAATTGCGCCCAATCAAAAAATATTGGGCCCATATGAAGCAGAAGTTATTAAAATATAAGAAACAAACCAATTCTGTCGATAATTTCAAATATAAGTGGAAACAAATTACAAAAATGATATCTGATTATGTTGTACAAATTTTAATGAATGGGGTGAAAAGGAAATTGCGCAACTTTTGTATGAATCATAATTAAAATGTAAATATATGTGCTATTATGTACTATTTAGTTGTTGAACAATAAAGTCTTCAATAGTTTTTAAAAAATTCATTTAATTATATGGTTTTTAGTTAAAAATTATAGGCGACATTTTTTTCTGGGACAAGCTTTATAATTAATCACCCTTGACTAGCTAATAATGTACTACCGTTATCATTAATGAATATTTAGTAGATTGTCAGTTACTAATCATTCACCATCATTATTATTATTGTTTTTACCCAAATAATTTAAAAAATAACAATGTACTTACATTGATGATAATGTCCACGGTGACACCAGCTCCAGCTGCTCCAAGCTCTGGATGGCGGCAGCTCCAATGACACCAGCTACTTCAACATCTTGATGATGTCCCTATAAACATAAAAACAATGTATTAGTAACATAGCATAGCACCCTTCATCATGTTTATTTTAAGTTTCATAATCATCATAACTTTTGAGAGTGAGTATACTAGAAATAGTAAAAGGAAACCCACATTTAGTCATTTAAAAGATACACTCATTGTTTAAAAAGTAATTAAATTAAAAAAATAATTTTATTTATTTAGCAGCTCGTAAGTCTTGTACTAATCGAGATATTTTAAAAGTACAAAGAAACAAAAAATAAAGCCCCAAAAATATAAATAAAAAATCATCTCACCTGTTTGGCGCTTTCACTGTGCATCAACAACCTGGTGCACCAGGTCCACAAGTTGGTTTTGTCGTTGATTTGTGGTGATTGTAAACATTGTCTTCCATAATAATTGGTTTTAAAGTCTACAAATATTGTTTTCATTCCCTGACATCTGTCTATGGTTTATGGATGAAATCCATACCTAAAAACGACATTGGCGCATTAGAAATTAATTCAAACTTACTTATTCTACTACATTTGTTGCTAATTAACAATATTTTAGTTTAAAATCACATCATTTTACAAATCTAGTTTACTTGTCAAATATCAGTTTCTGACAACTAACATACTACTGCCATCTATTCATAAAACGTTGAACTGTATCAGTGGCGCAGTATGCATCCAAATTATTGGATGTTTATATTATAAAAATAATTTGATTTCTAATCAATAAAAAACTACTCTATATTATTTATTAGTAATTATTATTAACGTTCATAACATATTTTTTAATTATAAACAGCATTTAACCCCGAAAACTAATATTTTAATGTACTTGCCCCCAAAATAGTCTACAGATTTATATTTGAATTCAAAATGACTGATTGAAAAACTATTTAAACTTATTTTAAAACAAATATGTAGATAATTTAAACGAAAAATAATTAAAATAAAATAATTTGGTGCTTCAATTAATTTAATTAAACGTGGATTTTAGCGGCGGAATGAAAAGTTTTTCATATAAAATTCATGCGATTTTGTAAAGAATATTAGAATTATTCATGAATGAAACAAACTCTAAAGGTGGTTCAGTATGCACATGCCTAATCAGCAATTGCAGATTTTGGGCAATTACAATCCATTATATTAGTTGTTTAATTAACAAATATATAAGTGTTTGGTTAATGACTGAAAATAAGTTTACAAGTTAATTGAAGCAAGAGATAATTAATGTTTTACGTAATTTACCAAATCAAAAATACTTCTAGAAGAATATTTAATCGTCCAACTAAATTATTTAGGCCAAGGACTCAATTAAATGACTTTTACACAGATGTACGCGGAACGTAGGTTTATATTGAAACCAATCCATTTATCAGATTCATCAAAGAATCATTTTCATAATAAAAATATGATTAAATATAGTTGAAAACATAGAGAATTCAAAATTTAAAACCAATTTCAATTATCTTGACTAATTTAAAAGTTACAGCCGTTTAAAAAAATGTTTAATTATACAAGTTTCAGCCATTTTATAATTTACAGTCAATTTAAATTTTAAAAGATACACTCACTTGCAAAAGTACTGGAAGTGAAGCGTCCGGACACGCCATCAAACATCAAGTCCCCGGGGCCATCATCTCCTCCAGCTCGGCTTCCTGGTGCTCCAGATTCTCCGTCGACTTCTTGCAGTTGTCCAAAGTCACCTGAATGAACACAGAGCGAGTGTTAAACATATCAAGTCTCTTGTGTTACGATGTTGTCATTAATTAATTAATTAATTGAATGTATAATTACATCACCACACCTTTTACCCATTATTGGGTCAAATTCCAGCCACCACAGCTGTAGGTCATTGTTTTAAATGATGATAAATACGTACAACCTAATTTAAATATTGTAAAGAAAACTTTTAAAACTCTTATATATTTTAAATATTGGAAATAATTACCCAAAAAGGATAAAAGTATTTGTGAACTTTATTTACAAAATACACGGACTGTTCGTGATAGAAATATATTTGCTCACCTTTGACACTAATCACTAGCACTAACAACTCACTAGCACAACGTGTCACTAACTAACAACTAACTAGCACGTGATTATTTTCAAACGACAAGCTCTGGTCACCGTTTTGTTTGCAAGTGCGAAGCTCGAGCTCGTTGCATGATGACTCGCCCGACTAGTTAATTAGTTAACTAATTGATGACACAACTCAATTCATTGAAACGTACACAACATGTCTACATTTCAAATAAAATATTTCTCATTTAACTTTTTTCATTAATTCTTATAAATTATTATTGTTATATTTTTTTTTATAAAAATAACAAATTTAAAACGTAAAACGTTTATACGTGAATAATGTCCCAGTAATGGGTAAAAGGCGTGATTTGATTTATAAATAAGTTTCTCACCAATGCCAGAACATTTCCGTCTGATTCCATTCTCTTCACTTGCAGCCGACATGAAGAGTAGGTTTCTGAAGAGCGATCGTCGTCGACACCATCACCACGGTGTTTGCTGTCTGAGTCAACACCAGCTCTCCAAGTATTTTTAATGATTTGTTTAAAATCGGTACCAATTCCCAATCAGCGCAGGAATGCAATAAGAGCAGGACAGCTGCTCTCTGGCGAAGCTCATTCTGTTTAAATTCCTCGACTCCGGTTCTGCAGGTTCCAATCTCTTCTCTCGTTGTGGATGAGTATCCAGTGCTCGCATTTCTCTCCGATTACGTCTGGAACAAACAATAAACAGTTACTATTAATTTTAATTGCTAATTACCGCTAACTTTTGTTTAGCTAATCGATAATAAACATGGCTTCCTTCCTAGGTGCCTCCCCCTCATTCCCCTCATTCACCGGCACTCAATTCAATACAATGACCGCTAGTCTATTCAGGGAGATTCATTTTCATTATTTTAGGACAGAACATTTATTTATATCAAACTTTAACTTGAAATATTTTTGACCAAAATAATTTCGGAAGGTTTAACAATTAAGAATATAGTTAATTACCCTCCATAATAACTGACACTAGCTAACAATTTACTAGCGTTATCATTAACAAATATCTAGTTACTATTCATCATTATTATTTTAAACTGAATATGAATTTATTTCACAAATTCTCAAATAATTAAAAAATAACAATGTTCTTACATTATTGATGTTGATACACGCTGAGGATGCTTGCAGGTCCCGTGATGTCCCTATAAACATAAAAACAATATATTAGTAACATACTTCATAACATTTATTAAAGTTAATAATGATAACAGAGAAAACAATTAATAGAATAGCTCTAAAATGCCTTTAAAAAAGAACCTACTATTTAGAAGGCTTTCGAATGCCATCACCAACTACAAAATGACTGAATTGAGTAAATATTATTAAGACTGTATTTGTAAACGCTGCTTGTTGAGTGCAGGTGAACTTGAATACGCACAGTCTTGTTTAATTATTGTTTCAGCTGCCATCAAATCAATACTTTACCAATTTAAATATACAGAAAGCAAATGATAATAAATAACATGAATACGTATTTAGCCATTAACAATATTTGAATTAAATTTTTATAAATGAAAATTGAGAAAGATACTCAAAATGAATAGAATATTGTTTTGAAATAATAATAACAATTGGCAAAACCAACTAGTTAAATACATTATTAAGATGTCGTAACACTTGTAGCTGTTATGTATTACAAAGTACATTTTACACTATTTTTAAGTACAAATATCTATCGAAAATATTAGAATAATGTTCTCGTTAACTATTTACCAGTATTTTGTTATAACGTACAATTATGTATCCAACAACATTCAACAACACAGCGTCATACAAGACTAAATTTATGGAATAAACAGGTTCACTTCGGTAAATTTATCGTTTGAACAAATCAAATACTTTTATAAATTTATATAAAATAAAGAAAATACATTCAAATTCAGTACTTTTATTAATTTTCATGTATAAAAAGTAATATATATATATATATATATGTATGTAGATAATAATAAATAATATATATCACGCTTTTCGAAATAAAACACTATTTATAACTGTTAAAATCTAAAGATATGCAAAAATATTATTGTGATTTTAAATAAAATTTATTAAAAATCATGTTCAAATATGATGTTAAAGCCGTTTATATCAAATTTAATTGTTGAAATGTAAAATTCCTATGTTATCGCATCCTATATATGTGTTACGTACAAAGCAATTTATGTAATAAAATGTTGATACATTTTTAATTATCAAAAACTATATTTCCAGGTGAAATTTGTATCGAAATCGTCAGAATAACATCTATACTTACGAAAGGCACTATATTTTATTAATATTTATTGATATTTTTACTTAAAACCACTAATTTTCTAGCAGCAAATCTAGCTACCACGCTTGCAAGTTATGAACTGTGTAGCCGACGCAGCGCCTGCGTCACTGATCTCTATATATAGAGATCAGGTGGCCTGCGTCCTTCCGAGCAAACCAGTGCACATCAAAATGTCTTGGAGTGTATTTTATGTATAAAAATTATAATTTATTGAAAATGACATATATTTAATAACACTAATTCAAAAATTGTTTTTTTAATTAGTGTTTATGACTTTCATCAGTAATTAAAATATTTAAATACAGAAATAAGTATGTAAACATTGAATTTTAAAAAAAAAACTAGTACTTAAAATATGATTAAATTTACAACATAGAAATAGGGAAACAATTCTTGATTTTCTATTGTACTTTAATTAAAAAAATCGAAATAATAAATTTAATAGGGATGTTTTTATCGCGATTTATTGCTAGGTATAAGTATGTTGATAGATTATTGAAGAAAACGTAATTGTTTATATGTATACGAAGTTTCATAGCTGAGAATTAAACAGAGGTGGATTTATCGCAATCTATTGCTACGTATATGGCCATAACGCCTCATTTTAAGCAAGGTTTCATGTTTTGTGGATAGTTTATTGAAGTACATGTAATTTTTTATATGTGTACGACATTTTATAGCTAAGTGTTTAATAGAGGTGAAATAAATTAAATCACAGATGTCGTGCATATTGATGACGTCACTTCGCTCTGTTTCTAGTGCGCCTTTAAATCTATTGCTGTGTATAAACGTCTCATATTTCTATGTGGAACAATGTATCCATTTTCAGTTAATTGTGGTAAACATTATTGTTTATAAATATACTAAATTTCACATGATGAAGTTTAATAGTTATGGAAACAATGAAACTATTACTGGCTTATTGCTGCGGAACTGTCTCTGACAGCCAGGAATACATTTGAACGGTAGGACTATAGTTGAGGTAATAGTATTGCTGCTTTCATCAAAATTCATGCTTTTCATACCAACATAATTATTTCATTTTTATATTCTCCAGAGAAGGAATAACTGAAAATGATATATTTTTGTATAATTGTTACAATAACATATTGAATATTCGAATTGTATTTTTAACATACTTACGGCCAGGAATCTAGAATGTTGATATAATCATTATTTTATCTCTTGTTTTACTGTCGGTAATGTAGATATGAAAGTTGGCAGATGAATCATTCAAGTGTCGGTAAAGTTGTTAGACCAAGATAAAATCTTATTGTTGTGTTGCGTAGTTTTGTGTAGTTTAGAATATAAGTTGTGGCAAATTGAATAAAACACTACTCTGTAGTGTTTTTCAATGTGGTGTTGTTGGTCGGAATCGAACACAGGTAAATAGTCGCTACGAATATTGTTTATTTTGTTGGCCTAGTGTGATTTTGTCTTGACGGACCCGCCTCCCCTGCGGGCGCCTGCTTGATCATAGCAGTCAGCCATCTTAGTTATAAGTCAATAGGCGTTGACTTGTGTGTTTGTAGTGTTAAGAGTATTTTTTGATAGGACCTATGGCTGCTATTCGTAAGAAATTGGTCATCGTCGGCGACGGTGCCTGCGGTAAAACTTGCCTGTTGATTGTATTCAGCAAGGACCAATTCCCAGAAGTATATGTGCCGACAGTTTTTGAGAATTATGTCGCCGATATTGAAGTCGATGGCAAACAAGTGGAATTGGCACTATGGGATACCGCAGGACAAGAAGATTACGATCGACTTCGACCATTGTCATATCCTGACACGGATGTGATTTTGATGTGCTTTTCCGTCGACTCACCTGATTCACTGGAAAACATCCCGGAGAAGTGGACTCCAGAAGTCAAGCACTTTTGTCCAAATGTACCGATCATTTTGGTAGGCAATAAAAAGGATTTAAGAAATGATCCGGGCACGATCAAAGAGCTCAGTAAAATGAAACAAGAACCAGTGAAACCACAGGAAGGGCGAGCTATGGCCGAGAAGATAAATGCATTTGCGTATCTCGAGTGTTCAGCCAAAAGCAAGGAGGGTGTGCGAGAAGTGTTTGAGACTGCGACTAGGGCTGCACTGCAAGTCAAGAAGAAGAAGAAAGGCCGGTGTCTGCTTCTTTAATCTGTCTGTCACATTATATTTTTATTGTGAATTTATTAATAAATTAATTTTATGTAAACTGCCTATGCACTCTCATTAAACGCTACACTTGAAAGCAACGAACAATTGGGGCTGCCCAGCACAATGCCTCCGCACAGTCTGCCAAGTGCCTGTCCGACTCGGTGCCACTCTGCGTGTTCCATCGCCATCCTACTTGTGTCTAAAGGCAGTTGAAAATCTATACCTTGATCATCATCTACTATATACATACTATTATATATTATTATTATTGTCAATGTTACAAACTTGTGTGAAATATTAATCATTTGGGGTACCTTTTATGTAGTCAGATTGCATGATTGTAATTTACAAGAATTTCACTAATAAACCCCCATATTTTATCTTTTGTTTTCATTATTTACTTGTGCTTCCTGTAGAACTTGCATCTCGCTTACTTATTACTCATGTGAATGATGTCAGCACTGAAAATACATTCGGCATACGACTAACTAGGAACCAGTCCATTTATTATTATAATATTGTATGTAACTCACTTGTTTCTTAATCAATCGTGAGTGATATATGGATCAAGTTCAACTCAAGTATTCTTTTCAATTTTTTTCGTCTAGGTCTAAATTTTTCCAAGTCAACGTTTTGGGATTTTATCGGTGATACGAGGTCAAAGAAAATGAAATGTTCGCTTATTAAAACTATAGTTTATACATAAAATACGCACAACATAGATTTAAGCAAAATTGACAGCCTTATAAATTATTACAGAAAAAAATCATCTAGCGTAAGAACTTATTGTTGTATAATATTATATGTATAGGAAGTGTGCGTAATGTCATACATGTAATAAAATATAAAATTAATTAATTAGTAATTTGACTCTTGCTACATGTAACCTGAACACGAAATCTTAATCGTATGATATAAAAAGTTTGTTCCTTTACAAAATGATGATGAGTGAAGTCAAGTGTCAAGTGGCAGTGACACACTGTACGTGTTCGTTGAAGGTGTTATTGCTGACACGGAGGATCGCTAAGCCGCGTTAGGGCGGTACGTAAGGGGGCGGCTTCCTGTATGTAGGCGTGGGCTTCGGACGCGGCTGGCGTCCGTTGTCCTGACTAGCTGCGAATGGCGGCGGCGGCTGGTACGGCGCGTCGCTACTCTCCTCCGCCGGTTGTACAGGCGTCCCACTCTTTGAGTACTCCGGCGGGGCTAGCGGAGGCTTCTCCTCTTTCAGTATCACCGGCGCTTTCGTTCCAGACTCTGGCTTTTCATCAATCTCATCCTGGAATATTACTGGAATTCCTTTACTTCGAAAATTATTCAATCTTTCATCATCTTCTACATTCATTTTTCCTGTTCGCCTTCTTCTATACAGGACACAAGCGACAACTCCTGCCAGAGCTAACATAGCTGCAATGATGACTGCAGGAACCACAAAGGTAATCAAATATTCATCAGACGCATCAGCAGATGGATGATCATCAACTGGAGGGTTTGTATCGGGCGGATGAACCACTGTAAACTCTCCTTGACAAACTCCAGTTGGCGTTAGCGAAATCGCAGATACTGGAAACTCAGGTCCCATGATAACTTCAACTCTATCGGCATAGGTTTCATCATCATTCACTAGAACTTGTCGCAGTCTTTTAATTTCTTTATCGGGACATCTATCCGTAGCTAATGTCTTATTATTCCAACTGACAATTGTGCTTCCTTCCATGATGCTACTGATTCTGATATGTGTGGTATCTTTATCCCTGAAAAGATCGCGTAGTTTTTCCACGAACTTTCTCTTGATGGCCGCGCTGTTGATAAAGGTCTCGTATGGAGTCTCGAGCGTCATACTGAACTCCACGTTGTAACGGATTCTAGGCGCAGCATTGACGACGACCACGAGTCCATCGTTGGCGGTGAGGCCTCCACGGTCCTCACATACGAGTTGATATTCACTGCGGCCGATGTCGGCAGCAAGAGGAACGCCAAAGAATTCTTGGTTTTTCACGTCAAACTGCAACCAGTGGTCCACAGGTAAAGGCTGACGATCAATGGTAAGTAATGACATTTTTAAGTTGCGTGCATCACCATCTTCTGGATCGTAAAAAGTATCCTGGAACATATAAGTTTATTAAAATCATTAAATACAACAATATTTGATTTTAAGTAATATAATATACAAATTAGTTCTATAAAAGCTATAAATATGAATGGAAATTAAACTTACGTCTGGGACGCGAAAGACAAGTAACTCGCCAACAATTGCATTGATATGATCAACTTGATTTCTTGGGATAGGTGAGAAATTTGTAGGAGAAGCTTTCGGTGGAGCGACTGGCGCTTCAGGTTTTTCTTCACATTGTCCAATTCCACGATATTCTACATTTTTAACTCGTAATTCAGGAGCTAAAACTTGACTTAACAAAAATGATGGATCACCATCTTTATTTGCAACCATTACCTATAAGTAAATAAAGAATAAATAGAAATAAGAATAATTTTAAATTAAACAATAAAAACTTACACTTAATAAATAATCTAATTCAGTTTTTGGGCAATAACTTCTCGGCAGAGTATCGTTCGTCCAAGAGAAAGTAACAAACTCCGAACTGAAATCAATTTGTCGCACAACAATTTGAGTTAGATCTTTGTTGTGGAAAAGACTGGCCAAGCCTCGCAATGTGCGTAATTGCCAATCAACGGCTGTGGGAAATTCATGTTTCTTTTCAACGCGCATGAGGAGCGTGAATTCGTGCGTCACTGCTCGGCGACCTTTGTGTTGTTGAACTGTCACTTCCAGAGTATCTGACACGGATGAACCTTCTTTGTCCGTTGCTGTAATATTGAACTCCCATTTTGACACATGCTCTTCTAATGGCCTGTAAAAAGACACTTAATAAACAAAATTGCAATGAAAGGGGAAATTATTTTTTTAATGAAGAAAAAATAAAGAATAAAATAATGTGAAATATCAAAAATTATACAAAAATCTGGTTTTCAGTATTGAAAATATACATTTATAATCTCACAGTACTGTAGTGACAATATTAGAACTGTACAGCATGTATAAATATTCGTTTCAGAACCACAACTTCTTCAATTCAACAAAAATAATGGAAAAGAAACGCAATTTCAGATCAATGATTAATTTTTAAGTTGAATTTATTTTGAACAAAGATTTTTTCAAATCATCTAGTAGGGAAAGCATATTCTTGCAAATAAATAGAACAAAACTAAAATAATTTGTTTTTAACTTACAATCCATATATTTCTCGCGTTCTTTCGTTGAACTGAATCCAGAAGTTCTTCTTAATGGGCATTCCTTCGGAATCTAAGAATTTAAGGACTAGATTTGTTCCGTCTTCAGAATCAGTAAATGTATCTTCGGGAATGAAATAACTGTAATATTAAGAAATTAAATAGTTTTATAAAATTGAAAATAATTATGTAGATTTGTTACCTTAAGACTGTGCCCGCAGTAATACGAATCTTCTTTAATCTTTGGTTTATAGTTGGCGGGAAGTTTTTAGGTGCTACAATTTCAGTTGTTCGAACAGTTGTACTTGTTGTACTTGTGGTAGTCGGAGTCGTGGTCAATTTTTCAGTTGTAGTAGTTGCAGGTGTAGTAGAAGCTTCTTCAGTGGTACTTGTAGTAATTATAGCTTCCGTCGTAGTTGGTGGTGGCACTGTTGTAGTTGTAGTTGTCGGAGTAGTGGTAGTTGCAACTGTAGTTGAAGTTGTAGTTGGTTCAGTGGTGGTAGTAGGAACAGTTTCCTCTACTGTGGTCTCTTCATTAAAAGTAGGAACAATAACGAATGTCGTTAATTTTTCCGTAGTTGTAATTTCAGGAGTAGTTTCTATTGGTCTGCTACTAGACGCAATTTCAGTCCACTGAGTTTCAGCAATTGTTGTTCTACTGTTAGTACTACTAACTGAAGTACTAGGAGGATTAGTACTACCGGATGTACTACCACTATAAGTATATTTAATTACAGGAGTTTCTGTTACAGGAACAGGAACTTCAGTTTCACTTTCATCGTAGTCAAGATCTTCGTCATCTTCTTCGTCGATTGTGTAGTAATCACTATCAGCTTTTGTGGTTGTTTCCCTTTCGGTAATTGTCGAAATTTGCGTTGTCGTAGGTAGAGGAGCTTTGCTAGAAGAAACTAACATTGTAGTACTCATTTCTTCATTTTTATCTGTGAATAAGACATCAGGAATGACTTCCTCTTTCGGCAATTCTCCATGATGGTGTCTGTGAGGATGAGATTCTATTTCCGATTGTGAAGGAGTCGTTGTAGGTGAATAAGTTTCCGAAACTTTAGGAATTATTGTAGTAATTCCATAATCATCTATATCGTCATCTTCATATTCATCATACTCATCGTAATAATCCGCAAAGTCATCTTCAGAGATTGGAGTTTCTCTTCGTCCACGTTCTAGGGCACCAGACGATGATTCAACCCTCCATGAGAGCACTGGGAGGCCGATTACTTCTGTGAGGGTTCCATCAGCAGACTGTTCTTTCAGTTGCTGAGGGAGTGATATGTATTTGTTACTGAGTTTGTTGTTGCACCCTACTAGCAGATCTATGTTGCTGGTTTGTTTTGAAGAGCGCTTTTTGACGTTTCCTGGTCCTGCTAGTATCACGGAGCTGTCCACGGTATCGCTGTAATGTTTCTGTGCTCCTAACGTAAAGGCACTCTGTAATCAAATATAAACATATTTTTCATTTTATATTATACAATTTTAATATATATTTGGGCACAAATATTTTAATTTTTATGAATTTTATATTGGGATATTAAAATTTAAGGGTCGTGACTCGATGGCAGGTAACTACACTTTACACGCAAAATATATCACTTACCGAGATCTACTGCAGCACGCCGCAGTGTACCATATCCAGAAATGGGTAAAAGTCGTGATGATAGATGTATTTTTAATTCTATATAGATTAATTTTATTTAAATTGTTGGGTATTTTAATCGTTATGTTTCTTAGCGTAATTAGTATACAAAGACGATATTTTTATTACTTTCGCTTTCTTTTGCAATAATATCTAAACATTTGTATACAAAAGATAAAAAAGTGTAGCGTCAAAAAATTATATTTTCTAGAACTGTCAAAAAATTTTCATTACCTAATATAAAGACGCGAAGTATGTGAATTTTTCATCATTTACATTGTCATGACAATGCGTATCTTGCGCACTGTTTTGCACCCTAGTGCGAGTATTTCGCGCACGCTCCCAAATTATTATTTTTTCACGTTCCATTGGTTACAACACATCAGTAGAAAAAAATTCATATTATTTTTGATTGTTTTCCTTCAATTTACTTGAATAAATCAATAATTATTGTATTATTATTTTTTGACAGTTGTAGAAAAAATGTTGTTTGTGTTTCGTGGCCGAAATTCTTGTTGTTTGGCGCCTTCGAATGACATTATTGTCTCGTTAAACAATTTTCACCACGTTAAAACTACTACTGTTGCTTCCCCTCCACTATCTATTCCGGAGAGTGCCACACTCAATAATAGGTAAAAGGTGTGATGATATATTTTCGTAACACATGCACAAGAAACACGTTCTTGTTCCCTAATTTTAGAGAGAGAAACACTGCGTTTCTCTCCCTAAGTAGGACGTTTCTCTCCCTAGGTAGCATGTTTCTCTGCCTAGAGAGATGTTTCTCTCCCTAGAGACTATGATTACTAGCTGTTTGCGGTGTTTCCTAGGTAACTAGTTACGCAACCCATATTTGACATTTGTCCCGATAAGACAGTAATTTTTGTGCACTTGTTACGAAAAGTATAATATGCTTCACGGGAGGGCGCGATTATTCCTTGTGTGAAGTTGGCAATAATCGCTTGTTTCCCTCTCTTGATGCACAACATACTATTATTTATTTTTAATATTATTTTTCGTTTGACAGTTTGTCAATTTATATTTACAGAAAAGCAAACAACTCACAATGTTGATTCCCAAGAACTTCGCAAGATTCTCCAAGGCCATCACCCTCTGCTGAGGTTCCACCGTATCCAGCTTTCTGTCCAGGTAGATTGAGAGCACCAGGGATTGACTACTACACGGAACAGTGGCAGGTTGTCTCCGGACATGCACCCTGAACACTGCGTGCGCTGCTGGGGTTCCTCCATCTTCTGAACCAGACGCTGCCACTGATACCAACGCGTCGGATTTATCGGTGGAAAGAGGAAGACCGATGAAGGTACGGATTGACGGGGAGTAGCTCAGCCACGAGGGAAGAGGGCTTTTCACCTGAAAACACATTTTTTTTATATTAATAAACTGTTATTTATTTGCTAAGAAATACAGAATTAGTTATGTAGAAAGACAGTAAAAAAGTAAAAATAGTGAAAGAAAAACTACCCCTGTGGCTTTCCCTCCACTAACATCTTTGAGGGCCGTAATTTGATCTACGGTGGAATGCTACACCCAGTAATGGGTAAAAGGAGTAATGATATATTTATTTAATTTTACTTCTTTTTATTATTTTTATTTTTTATCACTTTGGAGATCATTTAAAATTTTGTAATATAATATTAAAATATACAAAAAAAATAATACGTGTACCCCACCTAATGAAAGCATCTTTACAATACAAAACTTCAAAAATTATATGACTTGTAGGTAATAAAAGTAATTTAAAACCCGTATTTTCTAACTAACCTCTATCTTAGCAACAGTCCCCACAAAAGCATCTTCAGGAATCGTGAATCTCAACACTTTCCCGGCCTCAGCGGTGACATCAGGAACCCCCTTGAGCTTCCTAGGTGGGGGTGGAGGTGCCAGAGCAGCGGGATCGACGTCGTGTTCAGAGATTTCTACTTCTAGGTCATCTACGTCCCCCAGATCGAAAGCGAAGTCGTCGGAGGCGACGACAGAAGCCAAGAGGAAGAGTATGAGAGGCAGAGTGGATGGTGCCATGGTGGTGCCGTCACAAGCTTGTCATATTGTCTAGAAACAGAAATATACAAATTAAATTCACACAATTTTCTACAAAAATCATGACCAATATATTTACAGTGACAGTTGCTGTTTCCAAGGTGTAGTTGTAAAACAAAAATGAGTACGATAATTTTATAGTTTCTTTAATTTCCATAAATACATACATACATAACATCACGCTATATCCCATTAAATGGGGTAGCACGAACCCGTCAACATTCTCATCCTGACACACGATACTCGTTTCGACCACATCAACACTTCATCCATACGAACTCTTTCTTTTCTAACAACCAAAATCCATCAACACGCAACAAACATTCATCCATTCGCTCCTGTACACCTGTTTCGTAAATCTTCACTTACGCCCATTTCTCTAATAACGAATCTATAAGAAATGAAGGCAGCATCGCCTGCGCTTGTTTAAAAATACGTATAACACAATTGCAGTTACACACTGTATAGTAAAAACTGAAAATGAAGTAAAAAAAAGATGAGGAAGGAAGTATCTTCCTGCGCTTGTTTTTGAAACTGAATTCCACACAATTGCAGTTGAACACTCTATAGTAAAAACAGAAAATGAATCAAAAAAATGCTCAAGTTAAGGTAGCTTTCCAGGTTTATCCTTAACTATAAAAGAAAGGAAATAAATTACATTCACACACCTGTCAATTTAATTAATTTCCTTTCTGAAATAACAGCTATTTTTGCACATTTGCTGCGAAAGTTATATAAACTCCATTTATATATTTTTCTAAACGATTAAATAGATCATTAATGTGACTACTGAATCCCACAGTTTGAGGTCCACATTTTCCTAAATCTAAAGTCACAATTTAAAAAAAATCATTACAGCTTAATTACAATGTAGACTATCTAAAACTTAATAAAAAAAATTGTGTAAGACTCAATTAAAAAACTAAATAACAAAAATGTGTTTCTTGAAAGTTATGTGATATTCTGATTCTATTTGAAGATAAATACAACGCATCGCAACGAACCACCCTTGAAGAATAGCATCCTGGTGCATTGTTTGACTTCCGGGAACAGTAGTATTTCTGTCACGACGCTGCTGAATGCTTTTCAGCTTTTCTAGCTTCTATTCTACGAGTTGTACGCGACGGCGACTCAAACTGGCTGATTTTAACTATAATGAAGTATTGCTGACAGAAATACACTCCGTGTAGAAATAAAATAACAAACAGGATAGGATAGTGTGGGATTTATGTATGGCTGCGTTATTTTCGGATGATGATATTCATTGCCTTGTTTTTACCGCGATAAATTATCGAATTTTAGGTTGTTAATTATTGTAGTTTAATTATGGTTTATAGCGTTTGAATTTGCCAAGATTATTTATTAGGATAATAGTTTGGTAATTGGAAATTATTTGGATTATAAACAAAATGTCACTGTATCATCAATAATAATTTGTTACATATTTTAACGCAAAGTTATACTGAAAACATAATCGCGACTATGAACGTCGATTAAGGGCGCATTTTCAATGCTAGATAACTCATTTATCTGGCAAATTAAACAGTCATTTGTATAGAGTGATTACAAAAAAATAGTATCAAATTGTGCCATAAAAAACAATGATAGATATAATGAGCAGGTCTGAGCTTTCCACAATCGGAGACATTTTTCGTTGTCAATTATGACAGATAATTAATTTTAAATTTATTATTTAAAACAGTATGGCTTTCACCAACCATCAAAATAATTATATTTGAACCAATTTCATTTTAAAAAGTTATTCTAAATTGATAAAAAGTATAAAATAAACACTTGGCTCAGTTTCACAAAATTCAGCCTCCAAGTATCCTTATGAGGGCATCGTCAGAGGCTGGCCAGCACAGTTAGTAACCATAGACGCGTTTCGCTCTTATTAGAGCTCATCAGTATGGTATAACTCACTTCTTCACCTAGAACAAAGTTCACGTGAAGAAGCTGGTGACGAAGAACTGTGCCAGCAGAGAATAAGATCTCTAACAAACAGGTAAGATGACATGAGAAGTTCTGTGGAACAGGTCATGCCATCTACCGAAAAAGGTGACTTGGAGGCTGAATTTTGTGAAACTGAGCCAAGTGTTTATTTTATACTTTTTATTAAACCTAGTTTCACCAAGTGTTGGATGACATTTAATTTTGTCTTTGTTGTTATTCTAAATTGAACAAACAGTGACAGTTTTCGTTGTCAATTATGACAGATAATTACCTAATTAATTTCAGACATATTCTTTTATCATGGTACGATTTGATGCCACAAAAAGTGAGACATTTCTTCTCGAAGGTGACATTTCATTTTCCGAGCATAAGAATGAGAAAAGAATGACACTAACTTCTGTTGTCCCCTGAATGAGGGTAACCTCTGAGTACCCGGGTTACTCCTGTCATTCCTCCTCCACTAACACCTTTGGGAGTCGTGATTTGACGGCTGATAGCCACATTTCACTCGCATAAATATACCACGTACCGAGATTTGCTACGGCAGAATGCAACATCCAGTAATGGGTAAAAGGCGTGATAACATATTTACTTATTTTATCAATTGGAAAAGTAACTCAGTGGTATTGAGTCGGCTTCGAATATTCACCACATTAAAATTACTCCTCAACTAACATTCTTGGAGACAAAATTATACTGAAGAGCATAATCGCGACTATGAACGTCGATTAAGGGCGCATTTTCAATGCCGGAATAAAATGCTAGATAACTCATTTATCTGGTAAATTAAACAGTCATTTGTATAGGGTGAATACATTTTTTTATAATTTCCTATAATATTTTGGGATTCCGCAATTTGTTCGTTCTATTTTAATGAGATCTGCTACGGCATAGTGCCACATTTAGTAACAGGTAAAATGCGTAATGATATATTTTCGTTACACATGCACAATAAACACGTTCTTATTCCCTAATTTTAAAGAGAGATTTTCTCCCCTAGGGAGAGAAAAATTATGTTTCTCTCCCTAGGTAGGATGTTTCTCTCCCTAGGTAGGATGTTTCTCTCCCTAGAGAGATGTTTCTCTCCCTAGAGACTACGAGTATTAGCTGTTTGCGGCGTTTCCTAGGTAACTAGTTACGCAACCCATATTTGACATTTGTCCCGATAAGACAGTAATTTTTGTGCACTTGTTACGAAAATATAATAAGCTTTACGGGAGGGCGCGATTATCCCTTGTTTCCCTCTCTTGATGCATAACATACTATTTATTATTTCCTATAATATTTTGGGATTCCGCAATTTGTTTGTTATATTTTAACGAGATCTGCTACGGCAGAGTGCCACAAGTAAAATGCGTAATGATATATTTATTTAATGTTATCAATAGTTGATACAGATAAGGTTAGAAGAAGCTGCAGTGTTTTATAACATATTGTTTGATAAATTCAAGAAGCACTTGACAATATGAATATAGAATATCTAGTAAAACAAAGGTTTAAGCTAGGTGTATGATGCATTCTACACAGAACAAACACAGAAATAGAACTGCAGTGAACTTTATCTGTAGGTATATAAATACATCCATCCGCAAGGTTTAGTCACTCGTAACTGAGTTCAAATAAGATTCATTTCATCAGCAGGCCATGAACTGAAACTAACAAATACACATTTATCAGGCTTAATAAAAACGTCACGCATAAATAAACGCGTAATGATCTTGGACAAATGAACGAGTAAGTACACTAGATGCATTTTATTTTGTTCTTAATTTCATTACAAGGCTATGCGCATATTCATATGTTTGGGCACTCAACAGGAAAACTGCTTTCATAGCTAACCAATTTGGAGTTAGAATTAGCAATTACAATTAATAGTTACTGCTTGTGTTATGTCAATTAATTGCAAAGTTCACATCGACAAAATTAAGATATTAAGACGGTTGAATACTAGTCCTCCACTGTTTTAGTTTTTCTATTAAAATTAACATAAAATTTATGATTTTCCAAGCAACAAAAATATTGTTCAATAGTTTAGTAAACTTTGTATGACACTTTTTAATTTTTTGTCCACAATTTTTTCTTTATTAAATTGCATGCATAGATAGTTATTTTTTCAACGATTGCTATGAAAAGTTATAAATTACGCTCTTATTTGTCACCGCAAAGTTGACGTTTTCTGTGAAACAATCGAAAAATAACTTTGTCGCGCGTCTCCAACGGTAGCGCGCGAAAAATATATCAGATGTGCGCTTACTTAAATAGTTACCAGGGATACAAACAAAACATAAACTTGTCATATTGACAGAACGAATTTATTTTCAATACGTATAAGTTTTTGAAGATGCAATCGTAGAAAAAATAATTTACGAG
The DNA here is from genome assembly GCA_947425015.1 of Pterostichus niger. NCBI lineage: Eukaryota > Metazoa > Arthropoda > Insecta > Coleoptera > Carabidae > Pterostichus > Pterostichus niger. The sequence continues at coordinate 5,242,916 of OX380337.1, read as the reverse complement.
CGTAAAGTATCTTTTTCTACGATTGCTATGAAAAATTGACAATTACGCTCTCATTTGTCATCGTAAAGTTGACGTTTTCGAAAAATATCTTTTTTGCGCGTCTCCAATGTCAACGCGCGAAAAAGACGTTAAATGCGCGCGTTTCCAATGGTAACGCGCGAAAAAGATATTAAACACGCGCTTATTTCAATAGTTACCAGAGATACAAACTAAATAGAAACTTGTCATATTGACAATTGACAGAATGAATTTATTTTCAGTACGCATACGTTTTTTAATAATTTTAAGAAGCAATCGTAGAAAAATTTATGTGTGTACCACGAGCGTAAAGTGCCTTTGTTCCTCTTACACTACTGCAGCGCGAGCCGAAGGCAATTACCATGTTCGAGTAACAAAGAATCACTTTACGCTAATAATATTCATATAGCGTTTACATTATTTTCATGGCTCAAATTATATTCGGTTGATTATTTCCTGAATTTAAATAAAAATTATTGTTTAAATGATAAAATTTTGAATATCAACAAATGATTGCCTAGGCCCTAGGATATGGTGCAGGAATTTTATCAAAATTGTATCGCTGTAAAATCATCGTCTTGGTGCAAATGAAACATTCTGTTTAAATATTTTGCATTGATTGAAAGTACGTCAAAGGAAATTCCGATATTTAATTGTTTGCTCCATAATAATCATTCAGTATTTCTACAAAAAATGTAAAAGCAACGAACTTATCAAATATTACTTGGAATGTTTAGATAAGATAAACAAATATGATGCATTATAAAATAATAAACATTTCATTCAAGATAAAAATAATTCATAACCACAGAACCAAGTAAAGATAACCCAAAACAATCAAAAACAATTGTCCCCAATGACTAAGCCAGCTTACTCAACAGATGAATCATTTCACATCAAATTTTATCAATTGTAACGTTTGTTTCGAGTTTGCCTTTAGCAAATAACACATTAAGTGAAGCTGTAATCGCAGTATTAAAACTTGATTCAGATTGCAAAGTCGTTATCTCAGAACAAAACACGATTAAGATAATTTGTTAACAAGAAATTTGATATTGCAGTAGGGGAGACGCAATATTCTCGCACATTTGTAGACATAAGATGGAATGTCATTACTGGAGTACACAGGATGCGAATTTTCAACGTCTGCATGTGATCAGAACTGTTCAGATTTCAGTTACAATTTGGATTAGATTCTTACTTTATCTAATCAGTTAGCATCACAGATTTTTTTAGCGTAGAAATAAATTTCAGATAAAAAATGTTTGGTGAAAAATCAATAAATCTAAAAATATCTTTCGGTTTCCTTTCATCTGTGACCTACCCTACGGTATAACTTATTTAACTAAAACACGTAAAACAGTAACTGTCAATTCTTGTAACGCCTAAAAACAAAAATTCATCATTTATTTCCATATAATTTTTACCTTTTATTTTTAAATTTTATCTTTTGCATATTGATAAAAAATTTACAATTCTTATTAGTTTAATTACATTTTTATCACTACATTTCTTTCTTTCTTTCTTTCTTTGTATTCTTTCAAAATTTTGACATCTCTCAAAATAATTTGTATCTCCGTAAAATCAATCTAATATCAATATACAAACAATACATGTACAATACATAATTAAAGCATTCTTTTTTACACATTTCGCCGCCGTGCATCAAAATTCAAATTAAATAAATATTCTTTTCTTTACTAGTTGTATAAATAACTATTAAAGTACAAAAAACTAGCTAGGTTATAACAATCTATTCATTTTTGTTTCTATTATTTGTAGCATTTAATAATAATAATTTAGGATCACTATATATTATAAAAATAAAATTAAACGATTACTATTTTCACAGCTATGAGAGAAAGTTAAATTTTCTTCCTTCAGTTGAAAGAATAAAGTGATCCTTTTTATCCCTATACAACAATAGTACACTTGTAGAACAAGGGTTGAAAGGGTATTATTGGAAAGCGCGTGTGTAAGATGAAACACAAATTTTCCAATGGCCTTTCAACACATGTATTAAATACTATTTTCTACTTCTGTTAGGAAATAGACGTTTTATTTCACCTATTTGAGTTAGGTAATGAACTGCATTATTTAACTAGTAAAATAATGAGGTAACATAGCAACAAATATCTTGGTAGACGAATTCTGATGTGTTATTCTTTTATTTTTTGAATTTATAACTGTCATTAATATGTCAAAATTTCATAATTTCAAAAACGCTCTTTCGTATTTATTAAGAAGGTAGTAGAAAAATATTGTATGAAACTAGTAAGGAAATGAAGGTTATTACCTTACTTATGTGTTTACATAACTCGGCTACGCCTCGTTCTGCAAATTTCACATGCGTAAGGTAATAACCTTCATTTCCTTACTAGTTTCATAAATAGCTATTATTTAACGATAATTTAGTATTTTATAGAGTAGAAGAAATTATTAAATGTCAAAGGTTGTTGCATATTTATTGTTTCACTGTCAATTTTTATATTTATGATAACCAAAACCAATAATGTAATTCTATTGACATTTGAGTGCAGGAAATAATCAGTTTCTGCAATGTCACAGGAAAAGTAATTTTCCCTAAGAAGGACAGTAAAGACATATCTATAGCAAATAGAACACATTGGTATGATCTGACGTAGACATGTTCAACTTCACTGAATTGTGCTACGCTTATTATGGCCGATCCAGATGCCTCTATTAAGAGAATATTAAATCGTATCTAAATTGGTAATTTATTTCTAAAAATTTTACTTTCAGATAGGGTATTGAAGAATAACTATATTTTTACTTCCTGAAGAAATTGTCATCCTTTCTTCAGGTGCTTTATATTTCTCGTCTTTGGCCAGAAAAACTGCTCCATCGAGTAGAAATGTCTAATTTTTCATCCTTGATAAACAAATAACTATTAAATGTATATTTCTAAATACTAATTTTGTTTGAAACAAAATAAAAATTCTATTTTACTCTGCAATCTCGCACATAAAACCTGAAAAAAGTTAGAATACAAATGGGAAAAGATTTATTGTTTGAAAAGAAATAACTTTTCATACAAGTGCTTCATATAAATATTTAGAACCACGCGCTGGAAATTTTAAATTCTCAATCAATTATTCTATTTTATTCTATCCATGAAATAGTTCCAGACTTTAATGTTCAAGCATTCACAGACGCTTTGCGGCATACAGATCGACCAGAATACAGGCTGATTCAAAAGAATCAAATAATTTTGTAGGTATGTGACGCGTTATTTACAAATGCAATACGAGACTGTTGTCAGTATCTATTAAACAGACTAACTTTATATTTAAAATGACAATATTACTAAAAAAATATTCTGAAAAAACTTTCAGAACTCATAACTCAGAGAAAATACACTTAAAGTTGAAAATTATAAATAATAGTATATTGTGTGGCAAGGGGTGAAACAAGACGATTTCCGACGAGGGCGAGAGTTGACTGTCATCGCCCTGGTCAGAAATCGTCTTGTTTCATCCCGTGCCACACACTATATTTTTCATATCACATGTACTCATTTTATTTGTAATTTATTAAAATCTTTGACAACGATTTGACGACAGCTGTCAGACGATTATGATTTTATTCGCTTTTGTTTATTACAAATGCGATTCTGACAGACTTGAAATAAAGACATAAATAATAAATAAATGAATGTGCCGGGCAGAAACAACGTTGTTTCTGACTGACACAGTCGCATTGGTCTGAAATTGTCTTATTTCGACTGGCAAAACAGAGATCAAAACTCGCTGTTTCAATGCATGTGATATGAAAAATAAATAAATAATAGGTGTTTGTGTATCAAGGTTGTAAAAGTTTTTTTTAGTTGAATCTGAAGTTTCTAACCCAAGCGAAAGTCGAGATATACTTTTTTATTTTAAAATAAATTTAAGTCACGTTTAGAATGCGTTGCTGTTCAAATATTTTAAAACGTTAAAAAGAAAATAAAATAAATAAATAAATATATCATCACGCCTTTTACCCATTACTGGGTGTGGCACTCTGCCTAAGCAGATCTCGGTAAGTGATATATCCCCCAAAGATATTAGTGGAGGGGGAGCCACAGGGGGATTTAAATTAGTGAAAATTGTTTGTAGGCTGTGGGGATCGAAACAGGGTTCTCAAGATGTACAGACCGACTCGATACCACTGAGCCACCTATCCCATATATAAAACAACTACATTAATTAATTTGTTGAAAATGAAAATGAGCAATAGAGAGCGACAAGTTTTTTCATTTTCCGCCTGAAATTTATGATATTGCAAGTAAGCTAACATTACCAAAAAAAATAATTTTGCTATTTAAACAATGAATGGCTATAGCGGTCGTAAAGTAGTCTTCAACAGATGTCAAAAAATAAACTCTTTACGACTGTCAAAACAATTTATGTATCAGTCGCCTAAAAATAGTATATTATGTAACAAGTTTTATAAACGTTTCTTTAGTTACATACATACATACATAACATCACGCTATATCCCATTAAATGGGGTAGCACGAACTCGTCAACATTCTCATCCTGACACACAATACTCGTTTCGACCACATCAACACTTCCTCCATACAAACTCATTCTCTTCTCACAACCAAAATCCATCATCACGCAACAAACATTCATCCATTCGCTCATGTACACCTGTTTCGTAAATCTTCACTTACGTCCACTTCTGTAACAACGAATCTATAAGAAATGAAGGCAGCATCTCCTGCGCTTGTTTAAAAATACATTTAACACAATTGCAGTTACACATTGTATAGTAAAAACTGAAAATGAAGTAAAAAAGATGAGGAAGGAAGAGAGTATTTCCACACAATTGCAGTTGGACACTCTATAGTAAAAACAGAAAATTAATCAAAAAGATATAATACGAGTAACTGAAGAGTTTATTTAGCAATTGTGCTTGAAAATTAAATCGACCCTTAGTCGCGAAACGGCGTCCTTTATGTAACTCGTAATTCTATTTTTCCAATTAACATTTGTAATCTTCGGATTTTTCAACAATAATAAAGATACGTGTTCATTGAAAGTGAGTTTGTTTTGGATCAGCCTGTAGGCGACATGCGACAACAAAACTCCGGACTTAGACTGCGATTCCGGGCACTACAAGTGTTAGTTCGACGTCCTGCCACGAGGGCTCTGTACCGCCGACGATGTATATTGATTGGTCGAACGCAGAGGGCAGAGTGAGAAGAAGGATAAACAGAAAGAGAGAGATATAAAAGGGGATTCGCACGCTGTGAGTACAACGCCCCCCACTCTTGTCACAAAAACAACCGCAAAACAGTTCCGGGACCCGTGGAAAATGTGCGAAAACAGCGGCGGAGAACCAGCCCGGAAACACGGGGCATGAGTGATTATTTGTCGCTAATGTATTCGGTTTGTTTAGCAACTTTCTTGTTTAGAGTTGTTTTGTCTCATTTTAGGAGCACGTTTACGACTATATTTTCAACCACTGATAGATTAACATTAGTTTATATAAAAAAAATATATCATCACGCCATTTATCCATTACTGGGTGTGGCACTCTGCCTAAGCAGATCTCGGTAAGTGATATATTTTTTCGCGTGAAGTGCGGTTACCAGCCGTCAAATCACGGCCCTCAAAGATATTAGTGGAGAGGGAGCCACAGGGGTAGATTTAAATTGGTGAAAATTGTTGGTCGGCTGTGGGGATCGAACCAGGGTTCTCAAGATCCACAGGCCGACTCGATACCACTGAGCCACCTATCCCATAACATTAGTTTATAATTATCCGAATTATAAATTGGTAATATGGGGTAGATAGTTCGAGTTAGATTCCATGTTAAAATTCCCCCTGTGGCTTCCCCTCTACCACCATCTTTGTGGGCCGTAATTTGACGGCTGGTAACTGTACTTCATGCGCTTCATTGAGATCTACCACAGGCAGAGTGTCACACCCAGTAATGGGTAAAAGGCGTGAAGGTATATTTATTACTTCCTTGTACGAAGTAAAGGAAGTATTGTTATCGCGAAAATTTTCGGTTCTCAGATTTCAGTGGAAATACACATTTTGGCCCTCCCTGAGTCCATTTTGACTAATTTCGTCGTGACGTCTCTACGTACGTATGTACGTATGTACGTATGTACGTATGTATCTCGCATAACTCAAAAACGGTAAGCCGTAGAAAATTGAAATTTTATATTTAGGACTGTTATAACATCTAGTTGTGCACCTCCCTTTTTGGTCATTATATAACTTCCGGAAGTGGTACTTTACTTGAAGCCTATAATAGATTTTGATGAAAAACTATATTCAAATATAATTTAAAACTTTCCAAATTTGGTATATAAGACTACTATATCAATGGAAATAATATAATAGATTTTGGTTAAAATACACTAACCGGAAGTGACACATTACATGAAGCTGCTAACAGTTTTCCTTGAAAAAATGGTATTATTTTAATTTTAGAAATAAATGCTTCAAATAAAAGTTTTAGAGAATTAAATTCTGCGTCTAGTACATTAAGAATTTTTAAATTAGCCTTTTGCATAAGCGAGATATCTAAATTTAAATAGTATATATTTTGTGTTTGTTTTTTAATTAAGTTTGCTATGGATTAGAACAAAAAATAAAAAATAAAAGATTTTATGTCAAATATGTGCAATTAAAAAAATATCTATAGTTTAATACGCGTACAAGGAAGTCATGTGGTGTCCATATCAGATTTTTTTAATTTTTGTTTTCGTACCAAAGACTTGTATAAATAAATAAATATATCATCACGCCTTTTACCCATTACTTGGTGTGGCACTTTGCCTAAGCAGATCTCGGTAAGTGATATATTTCTTCGTGTGAAATACGATTACCAGCCGTCAAATCACTGTCCCCATCATGTAAATGTCAAAATTTTACAAATTATTTTATTTTTTTTATTTTAAACAAAAAATGCTACTGAAATTTAAACTATTGTATTAAAAGATTAGTTACAATCATTATAATTATGCAAGCAGCAATGATATTCTACAAAAGATATAAATATTTTCTCTTAGTTCCATGACTTCGTGTGGTTTTACGAAGGACATTATGATTGTCGACTCAAAATTGATTACCTAAATCTTATCGCTCATTTAAATGAAGCTTCCAAAATTATGTGACCATCAACTTCCTTGTACGAAGTAAAGGAAGTATTGTAATCGCAAAAATTTTCGGTTCTCAGATTTCAACGGAAATAGGTATTTTGGCCCTCCCTGAATCCATTTTGACTAATTTCGTCATGCCGTCTGTACGTACGTATGTATCTCGCATAACTCAAAAACGGTAAGCCGTAGAAAATTGAAACTTTATATTTAGGACTATTATAACATCTAATTGTGCACCTCCCTTTTTGGTCATTATACTACTACCGGAAGTGGTACTTTACTTGAAGCCTATAATCGATTTTCATGAAAAACTATATTCAAATATAATTTAAAACTTTCCAAATTTGGTATATAAGACTACTATATCAATGGAAATAACATAATAGATTTTGGTTAAAATAGACTAACCGGAAGAGACACATTATATGAAGCTGCTAACAGTTGTCCTTGAAAAAAATGGTATTATTTTAATTTTAGAAATAAATGCTGCAAATAAAAGTTTTAGAGAATTAAATTCTGCGGCTAGCACATTAAGAACTTTTAAATTAGCTTTTTGCATAAACGAGATATCTAAATTTAAATATTATATATTTTTTGAATAAAAAAAAAATTAAGTTTGCTATGGATTAGAACAAAAAATAAAAGAATTAATGTCAAATATGAGCAATTAAAAAAATATCTATAGTTTAATACGCGTACAAGGAAGTCATGTGGTGTCCACATCAGATTTTTTAATAAACTTTAATAAACAAAAGAGATTCCATAATCAGAGTGAGATACTAATCCCGCAGGAAAAAGGGCGCTTGGCACGGATAGGATTTATTCTTATCGAAACATGTGAACAAAACTCACTGATCATAAAGGAATAAACAATGTTGAGATGTCGAGAATATGTCATAATTTTGATATGTTCTTATTTATTTGAACCGAGCTAAAAACAAATTAAATAAATCAAAATGTTAACTCCACTACAAGTAAAAACCACGCTAAAAAAACTTATAAAACTGTAATTTATTTGAAACAAAATAAATAAAAAACTTGGATAAAAACACGTAATCCAACAATCACACACCGCCGTCAAGTTGGTTGCATGCGCCACAACATTTCTAAATCATTTCAGGAGGCTAAACACTGAAAGTCTGAAGCACTCCAAACGACCGTGCCCCCATTAGAAACCCTCTCGCACGCCCTAAAGAACGTTACCTGATGGTTCGTTCGGTGATTATCAACAGACACGCACGAAACTAAATGCTTTAGTCAGGTTTATCAGAGATATTATGGGTCTTTGTGAGATCAAACAGTCAAATGGTCCCATTGTGTGTTTGTATGTTTGGGCAACTCAATTAATTTCGGTGAAAATGATCCAATTTGCACCGGCGAGGCGGCTTTGCTAGCTTAGATTCGGACACGAATGGTTCGTTCTGTTTCATTTGCTTTTTTGATAATGTGTGTTTATTTTGTTTACACGTCACATTACCAAATTAAAATGGCTATTGTCTTTTAATTTTGAGATGAATCGTGACTTACATTATATCTGTTGGACTACATAAAATAGACATTTGTGTATTAAGAGCGTAAAGTGATTCTTTGTTACTCGAACACGGTAATTGCAGCGTGAGCCGAAGGCGAGAGCTCCAATAGTGTAAGAGGAACAAAAACACTTTACGCTTGTGATACACACATATTTTTTTCTACGATTGCATCTTGAATTATTAAGAAACGTTTGCGTACTGAAAAAATATTCGTTCTGTTAACTGTCAATATGACAAGTTTCTGTTTTGTTTGTATCCCTGGTAACTATTGAAATAAGCGCGCATTTAATATCTTTTTCGCGCGTTGCCATTGGAGACGCGCAAAAAAGATATTTTTCGATTGGTCCAAAGAAAACGTCAACTTTATGATGACAAATTAGAGCGTAATTGTCAACTTTTCATAGCAATCGTAGAAAAAATAGTTATTAAACTTTTACGACAAGTGAAAAATATATCAGATTTTTTTTGACCGTCTCATAAATAGTGGGGTAGGTGGCTCAGTGGTATCGAGTCGGCCTGTGGATCTTGAGAACTCTGGTTCGATCCCCACAACCGACAAACAATTTTCACCAAATTAAATCTACCCTTGTGGGTCCCCTACCACTAACATCTTTGGGGCCGTAATTTGACGGCTGATAACCACACTTCACGCGAAGAAATATATCACTTACCGAGATCTACTTAGACAGAGTGCCACACCCAGTAATGGGTAAAAAAAGGTGTGATATATTTACATTGTCATATCAAAATTAGGGAACGCAATAAAATATGTACATATAAATGAGATGATTTGATATACCATCAAAAAATCATTTATCCGATGTTGAAAATAACGAACCTAATTCTGAAATTAATCTTAATATCTGGCACAACAAAAAGAAAATACTTAAAATTCAATCAAGAATTTCATTGAAATCACAATCAACAGTAAAATAACAATTCCGTAACGTTCATTTTTCACTCAGCTGAAGCTTAAGTGAAACAAACGAAACGAAAACAAAACAAAAGTGAAACAAAAGCGAAACAATTCGCGCATTACAGCTGATCTTTTAATCCAGCTGGCCTAGAAATAAAAAATATTGCCTTTAGTCTTTGGTCATTACAAGCGTAGAGTATGTTGCTATTAGAATGTTGGTAAAACTGCGATTTCGCGTGCAGGTTTCATTGTTTGCAAGTCACTAACAAATGAATGCTTTGGTGGGGGGAATTTCACTTTAGGTCACGAAGAGTCAAGGAATTTAATTATGCAGTAAGAAATGATTGTGTTTTGTCCCCTACTAATATTATTCTTTGAAAGATCAAGTCATTAACCAGCATTATTGTTAATTTCTTGTTCTTAAATACCTACAAGTTCATGGTTCAAGAATTAAATAGCGTAGAAACAACTTATAAATAAATTATGGCTCTACTTTGTTTTTTGAACTTTACAACGTTTATAGTTAAAACAATTGAGGGTGAACTGATTATTTATTACATGGCTAAAGATGAGACGAGTTTATAAAATAATAATGATGAATGTTTGAATGATTTCGGAATATTTCTAACGTACAGAAAATCGGTTCGTAAAACCGTACTGCTATATATACAGGTGTTTTAAGAAAACTTTACCCCAGGCAATTAACATGGGAAATAAGTTTTCCATTATCATTACTTCCCGGATTACTTTACCGGAAAATGTTTCTAATAAAAGTTGTAGAGAATTAAATTCTTTATCAAAATTAATTAACATAATTAATTTGACCTATTTCATTACTGCTAAAATTAATATTAAAAGTTGTCAGAAAATAGTTTGGCTACATAGTTAGTTACGAAATTGGAACAAATGGAATGCAAAGTTTATCGCGTACATATTTTAATCTTCAGAAGGACATATATATTTAACAATAACAACAAAGACAAAATTAATTGTCATTCATGTACTTGGTGAGACTAGGTGTAATAAAAAATATTAAGTAAAACTCTAGGCAAAGTCTCACAAAATTCAGCCTCCGAGTCACCTTATGAGAGCATCGTCGGAGGCCGGCCAGCACAGTTAGTAACCATGGACGCGTTTCGCTCTTGTTAGAGCTCATCAGCATGGTATAACTCACTTCTTCACCTTGAACAAAGTTCATGTGAAGAAGCTGGTGACGAAGAACTGTGCCAGCAGAGAATAAGATCTCTAACAAACGGTAAGATGACATGAGAAGTTCTGTCGAACCATTAATGCCATCTACCGAAAAAAAAACTGCTGGCACAGTTCTTCGTCACCAGCTTCTTCACATGAACTTTGTTCTAGGTGAAGAAGTGAGTTATACCATGCTGATGAGCTCTAACAAGAGCGAAACGCGTCCATGGTTACTAACTGTGCTGGCCGGCCTCCGACGATGCCCTCATAAGGTGACTCGGAGGCTGAATTTTGTGAGACTTTGCCTAGAGTTTTACTTAATATTTTTTGACATATATTTTATTTGATGTACTGAATACAACGCAAAAATAATTTTTCCGAAATTAATTGCACATTACTTGGAGCAAACATTTTTCAAGCCACTGGATTGAAACATTAAAATTAATTTAGTTTAATTAACATTGAGGAACAGTTCTTGCGATATTTAATTTTTATTCATTACTGTAACCTATCAGTCCAGTAGCACAAAAAATGTTTGTTTCAAATGAAATTATTTTTGCGAATTTCGGGAAAAATATTCGTTGTAATACAATAATATATATCTTGATAATTTTGAAACACCCTGTATAGGCTGATTTCGCATATTATTCACACTCGATTAAAGCTGCACCAATTTAATATACCCGCTGTTAAAGTTTCTGAATAATATATAGCAAATATGTTTCAAATATTCTATCTAATGTATGCAATTAACTTTTCTATTATTATTTATTAAAATGGAATAGGTGGCTCAAGTGATATCGAGTAGGCCTGTGGATCTTAAGAACCCTGGTTCGATTCCCACAGCCGACAAACAATTTTCACCAAATTAAATCTACTCCTGTGGTTTCCCCTCCACTAAAATCTTTGAGGGCCATAGTTTGACGGCTGGTAACCGCACTTCACGCGAAATAGTATATCACTTACCCAGATTTGCTTAGGGAAGAATGCCACACCCAATAATGGGTAAAAGGCGTGATGATATATTTATTTATTTATATTTAAAAGCTAGTTGTTTACTAAGGATTACAGGTAGCTATTTGCGGACGGAAGCTCGAGACTATAGGTCGAAAGTATAGACTTTCAGCAAACTCTGTATATACAATACATTTTTTTACGATCAGAAATTATAATTAATAGATTTTTAATTGTAATTAACATGAATTTTGATAGCCTGTTTTATCAATAGAATTTAAATTTTAAACTGGGTTTCAATAAATAAAAGCAAATCGAAAATATAGCAGCAATGTCAATTATTCCATTTGGCATGTAAAATTTTAGTTTGCTTTTATTTATTTAAATGAATGTAGGTAACTAGGAAAACAATACAAACAAAACAAAAATGCAAACAATTGATATTTGTGGTCTGTAAAGTATTTTGCAAATCGTTGCTCTGCAATTATTCATTTTCAGTCACCAAATGAGAACCGAAATTCCTATTTTGTTTGTATTTACAAGGCTTTCAAATGGAATAGGTAGCTCACTGGTTTTCACCAATTTAAATCCACTCCCGTGGCTCCCCATCCACTAATATCTTTGTGGGCCGTGATTTTACGGCTGGTAACCACACTTCAAGCGAAGAAATATATCACTTACCGAGATCTGCTTAAGCAGAGTGCCACACTCAGTAATGTGTAAAAGGCGTGATGATATATTTATTTTATTTATTTCAAATTGTTTATAAATATTATTGCCTTTCACTTTCTGTTCCCAAATGAGGTTCGAAAAAAAAGTGAATTTCTCATTTCATTCGTCCATAATGAAATCAGAAAATCAACCTAAAATGTTTTTCATTATTTTCGCTTTACGCGAACAAATAAATTTCGCTGTTCCATCCCTTTCTATCGCAACATGTTCCAGTATTCTGCGAAAGCATTTCGTGCTAAATTCAGGAAAATAATCGCTACAGAGAAACACCCTTTCCCTGTTCGTTTCATTATTCGACTGTTTGGGTAACTCCACCCATTTTCGGACATTTTGAGGTTCTCTATTCCGTTCTAATATCACATACATACCATTTCACTTACATTTCATCAAAGCAAATTTATGCTACATATAAACATAAATACAGGACTCGTACGAGTTCATTATCATTCATAACTAAACTGAATTTTGGAACCGAAATTTGGTAACCATTTAATATATAAATTAAATTAGATATTATTTTACATAATGTATTAATTTCATAATTCCTAGTTATAATTTAATCTGAATAAATAAATATATTATTATCGTACCTGTGTAATTATCAAAATAAGTATTTCTTTGTCAAGTAAATCTGCTTTTTTGCAATTAATTTATTTTATAATAAAATTATTACATCAAACTGAAAACCTTGTGATTTGATGGTTGACTTCGGATGAAGAAATGTATCAGTTTCTGAGATCTGCTACCGCGTAGTGCCACACCCAGTAATGGATAAAAAGTATCACTTTGATATCGTCTCCACTAACATTTTTCAAGGCGTGGTTTGACGACTGGTAACCGCACTTCACGCAAAAAAGATATCACTTACCAAGATCTGCTACGGTCAAGTATCACACCCAGTAATGGATCTATTTTTTTTACACGACCACTGTGATTTCTCTTCCACTAATATCTTTGAGGGCCGTGATTTGACGACTGGTAACCACACTTCACGCGAGGAATCATATCACTTAACAAGATCTGCTGCGGCAGAATGTCACACCCAGTAATGGGTAAAAGTTGTTTTTTATTTAAAACGACCACTGTGATTTCCATTCCACTAATAGTTTTGGGAGGGAGGCGTGATTTGACGACTAGTAACCACACTTCACATGAATAAACATTTCACTTACCAAGATCTGCTAGTGTAAAAAACACCCAGTAATGGGTAAAAGGCGTGATGATATATTTATTTATATTTTATACTTTTATTTTAAGATGCTTTTACCTAATTACTCAGTGTGGCACTCTGTCGAAGCACATCTCGGTAAGTGATTTATTTCTTCGCGTGAAGTGCGGTTACCAGCCGTCAAATCCTCCGAAGATGTTAGTGGATTGATAATTGGACTAATTGGATAGCTGTACAACTAGTTTTATTGTACTGAAATGGTTATGAAATTCGTAGTCAGTTATTTTTTTATTGGGATTAAGCCAGTTTGTATAAATTCCAGTGATATCGACGTGCCACTCAAATTTCACCGACAAAAACGTTTTCCGGGTATAACAGATAATCATACATGACAGAAATATCAATGCCATAAACACAGATAAATAATCACTAATGAATCTATTACTCGCGCTTATATTACAAGCAGTCTGTGACAAAATACTGTACTCCCTCTACCGCCAGGAAAACCGGAAGCATTGCGCTCTTTACCCTTCCGGGTACCGGGTACATTTACCCTAATGATAAATCACGTGAGAGTTACGTACACATAATTGTTTGAAATATTATGGAGTTATTGAATTACAAGCTATATGCGAATGAATAATTATACAAGCTAGGGGTAATAGCGATAGCGTGGAATCACTATAATACTAAAAAAATAACAAATAAAATAAAGTGCATACATTTTGATAAAATGGTAATATAATTATTTGACAAACTAAAAAGAAAAGCGATATTTTTTCTACTCGAGTTCGAGGGAACAATAATGGAAATACGGTTTAATCTCATATTTTCGCCACCCCTGTGGCTCGCCCTCCACTAACCTTTTAAAATAAATAAATATATCATCACGCCTTTTACCCATTACTAGGTGTGACACTCTGCAGTAGCAGATCACGGTAGGGGATACATTTCTTCGCGTGAAGTGCGGTTACCAGCCGTCAACTCACGGCTCTCCAAGATGTTAGTGAGGGGAGAGCCACAGGGGTAGATTTAATTTGGTGAAAATTGTTTGTCGGCCGTGGGATCGAACCAGCCACTTACCCCATTACATTATTTGACGGTTGGTAACAACACTTCATGCGAAGAAATATATCACTTTCCAAGATCTGCTACGGCAGAGTGGCACACACAGTAATGGGCAAAAAGGCGTGATGATATTTTTTCGTAATTCATTAGTAGGTACAATAAAGTTAATATTTTATTTATTTGAATCAAGAATTTAAAATAATTTAAAGATTAAAAGTATATTGCTATTAAATAAAATTTTTCACTTAAAATCCCTAGAGCATTAATTCTTTTCGAAAATTCTTTTCGAATGCATTTCAACAACGAAATCTGCTGCGTGTTCGAGCGTAGATTCGGTAAGACAACCACATCAACATAAAAGTAAAACTAATTTAGGTTTAATATTTTGCTGAAAATTCACCACACGTCACTGTCAACCAATAGGATCACGAATTTGTTTGAAAATGAACCAATGAAATGTACATTTCGTCGGAAATTCATCACTAGTGAAATTTCATCGGAAATACCACTGTTATTAATATTCTCGGTTACGAATAAAATAAATGATATTTTCAATATTTTCATAAACGTCAATTCTACATTTGTTCAGTGTACATTTAATATTCAAAATTTTCATCACTGTAATACCTAATTAATAATGTGCAAATAAATACCTAACTATTCTTGTTAATTAACTCTTGTTTGGTAAATTCTCAAGCCGAATACAACTCGTAGTATGAAAATTGGAAATAGGAAACACAACTCGTGCTTCGCACTCGTTATGTTTCCATTTCCATAACAACTCATAATTTATGTCAAAATATTTTCAGCAATTTTCGTACTACTTGTTATATTATATATGAAAATAATCAAGATATAATAGAATCATATATCCATGGCAACTTGTATTAAATAAATAAAATAAACAATACAAAAAAAACAATTTTTAAATGTCAAATTACCATGAAATAATTTCCACTTATTAATTTTGCTTAGTAACACAAACTTTTCAAGAAATTTTTCTACGACCATGCTAACCATGCTTAATACAATGTCTCTATTGGCTGTTAATTAGTGTCGTACGATTTTAAATAAACTAATTAACAGTGATAACTTCTTTTGACCTGTTTTCAATCAATCATAATGCAAAAACATTTGAAAATTCAACCAATAAACACAGTTTGATATTGAGAATTTATCACGTATATGTGGCAATTAATACAAACACGAATTTGTTTGAAAATAATTTAATGAAATGGAAGTTTTCCACTAAAGAAATAAATCTGATAATTTTTCATTGCAAATAAACCTCCTTGGTTAACAATAAAATAAGTGCTATTTTTATAAACGTTAATTGAAGAAAACGAAATGGCAAATTCTCGATGGGGAATAGCTTCTGCAGAAGAAATTTTTGTTTGTTAAATTCTCACGCAAAATACAACTTGTAATATGATAATTGTCAGATAATATTCTGACATGAATTTAAATTCATTGTTTTTTAAATTTTTTTTTATTGAGGACCCGAGTTCGATTCCCGCAACCGACAAACTGGCTTTCCCCAATTTAATATCAACTCCCCCTCCACTAACAACTTTGGGGGCCGTGATTTGACGACCAATAACTGCACTTCACGCGTAAAAATATATCACTTACCGAGATCTGTTCCGGCAGAGTGCCACACCCAGTAATGGATAAAAGGCGTGATGATATATTTATTTATTTACTTAATTTTTTTCTCAACTATTTTATTAAAATACATTTTATATTCACTACTGTAATTATTATTGTTTGGTTACACAAAATTAATTTATTTTTATTTTATGCTGTCAATTTGATAGAATATTATCTTTGTCTCATCACTTATTTTTTGCTCGTAGCAATATCACTCAAGCAAACTGACATTTTACTATGCAGTTTGCTCTTTTGCTTGTTGCTAAGCAAAATAATTTTTTCGATAAAATCATTGTTAAATTACTTATAATAATCTAATAATAAAATTTAAGAATTGAATGTCATTAATCTTTTCTTTTATCATGGCGTTGTTAAACGTAACACAAAGGAAAAGCAAGAGGAAAAGTGTTTTATTCTTGGAAAAATAATTTCCCAAATCATTTCCTTTTCCTCTTCTGTTCGTTTGAAAACAATCATTAAGGCTGGTAGCACAAGCTTTGTTTTTGGGTATTCTAAGAGCACAGTTTTAACATGTTAGAGATAGGTAAAACATCCAAAAACACTGCTCTTAAAACAGGCAAAAACAGAGTTTGTGCTACCAGCCATTGCCTCTAATTAAAAAAGAATACATACCAGCAGAAGTATAGAATCACAAACACCAGAAGTTTTAGGAATTTATTATAATCACTAAAATGCTAAATTTGGAAATTAGCTTTAAGGTGATATCTCTCTTATAATGTTTTCGCGATTAACGATCAAACTAGACTGATTTATTTTTAACTAAATGCAAGAGTTGTGTCAATTTTACAGTTTATTATCATTGGATACAAATATTTTCAAATGACACATGCGTACTAATGTGTTCATTAAAGATAATGTTGACACTATGATGTCAAAAGTAAACCACAGAACTATATGTAAACCATATTTCTGATTAGTGTTTCGGTTTGCAGATAAAATTAATTAAAATCTTAATTGTATAAACAAAGAAATATTTCCCGTAAACATTATAATAATGTTTACAAAATGGCGAACATTTTGCGATTATTTTTATCGCTGTTTAATGATGTTGAATTTTTCTCCGTTTCAAGAAATTTCTGACGTCTACAATATTTCCCGTTTACTTCTTTGAAACTCTGACAGTTTACAAAATTTATTTTGCTTATGAAATTGTTTACAAGTGCTGTTGTTTAGTCTAACAGATTTTCCAGAAATTTAATTCTATTATTATTCGCCTGAAGTGCGTCGTTTCTTTAACAACGTTCTTTTAACTGGGGCTAATTGTATAAAAGAAAACTCTAATTAAGTTTATCTTTTAAATGAGATAATTCAAAGACTATTTCGTTCGTAAACAACTTTCTGTCAATACTATTTTAACTTTATTTCTTCAATAAATATATCATCACGCCTTTTACCCATTACTGGGTGTGGCAGTCTGCCTAAGCAGATCTCGGTAAGTGATATATACTTACTTCAAATATAATTAGTGAAATAACTCACTGTAGATACCGCCATTAGCTGATTTTAATAATTCATTCCTGTATTTTTTTATGAGGTAGGTGGCTCAGTGGTGTCGAATCGGCTTCGATTCCTACAGTCGACAAACAATTGTCACCACATTAAAACTACCCCTGTGGCTCACCTTTCATTAATATTTTTGGGGGTTGTAATTTTACGGCTGTGCAACAAAGAATGCAAGCATCTTTTAATTAAAAAAATATATATCATCACGCCTTGTACCCAGTACTGAGTGTGGCACTCTGCCCTACCAGATCTCGTAAAGTGATATATTTTTGGGTGCAGTTACCAGCCGTCAAAACAAAAATATTTTGGCAAATTTCAAATTTAAACCAATTAAATTGAAGTGCGTACTTTTTTCAGTATTCTTATACATTTTTACACGATTTTTAAAATAGCTGAAAAACGTATCACTTTCTAAACGATTTTTCGTTAAAAAAGACGACTTTTATGATCGATATATAGATCACGACAGGACCAATAACATATTTTTCAAGTATTTTAAAAATCGTAAAAAAAGTAAACACTACCTATATTTTCATTCGTATAATTTTACTTTTTACTTCCTTATACGAAGTAAAGGAAGTATTGTAATCGCGAAAATTTTCGGTTCTCAGATTTCAACGGAAATAAGTATTTTGGCCCTCCCTGAATCCATTTTGACTAATTTCATCGTGCCGTCTGTACGTACGTACGTACGTATCTCGCATAACTCAAAAACGGTAAGCCGTAGAAAATTGAAACTTTATATTTAGGACTGTTATAACATCTAGTTGTGCACCTCCCTTTTTGGTCATTATACAACTACCGGAAGTGGTACTTTACTTGAAGCCTATAATAGATTTTCATGAAAAACTATATTGAAATATAATTTAAAACTTTCCAAATTTGGTATATAAGACTACTATATTAATGGAAATAATATAATAGATTTTGGTTAAAATAGACTAACCGGAAGTGGCACATTCCATGAAGCTGCTAACAGAAAAAAATGGTATTATTTTAATTTTAGAAATAAATGCTGCAAATAAAAGTTTTAGAGAATTAAATTCTGCGTCTAGCACATTAAGAATTTTTAAATTATCTTTTTGTATAAACGAGATATCTAAATTTAAATATTATATATTTTTGATTTTTTTTTTAATTTAGTTTGCTATGGATTAGAACAAAAAATAAAAGATTTAATGTGAAATATGTGAAATTAAAAAAATAACAATAGTTAAATACGCGTACAAGGAAGTCATGTGGTATCCACATCAGATTTTTTGTTACTATTTTTATGTATATATTTATTTATTTTCCTGCAAGTTATTTAACATTTAACAAACATGGTTTTACAATTTTGACATCTGCTCAAACATTTTCTTAATTTTTTAAATATTAATTGTGAAAATGACATTTCCCTAAATAATTTAGTTGAGATAACAACTATTTTCGTCACTAGTGATGAAAGTAAATAACTTTCCTCTTAAATGAGGGAAACGGTTGCTATTACAATTAAATTAAGTGAGGGAAATGTCATTTGACATGGTGACCAAGGAAACGTAATATACATGAGCAAATAGGATTTATATAAAAGAATTATTAAATTTCTTGTATCGCAAACGTAAAAATGTAATTTTCACGTTTAATGTTGAAACAAATAGTAACACATGTGGGAAAGGACCATTGCAAACGCCTTTCCTCACTAGTATTACAATATACTATTTCACTCACTGGCGTGCATTAAACTTATTACTAGTTGTATAAATAACTATTATCGGACGTTGCTCTTGGCAACATCCGCTAAAACTACTAACATAGCAAATTAATATGTATGGGAAACAAATGAAAAACCAAGTTACCATTTCCTTGGTTACCAAATCATATTAAAAACGATTTTTACGTTGTAATACATTTTACCATTTTAATATATAACGCAGTTGCACAAAATATTATGTCTACTTCATCCGTGAAATGAATTTGCCGTGCTTAAAATATCGTCTGCCTCTACAAAAGTTTATTCTTTCATACAACATACTTTATGGCCACGTCATACAAATAACTATAAAATGGACAGTTTCTCTGCACGAAATATGTTCTTTTAAGCGGACAACACTTTTTTTACTTCCTTGTACGAAGTAAAGGAAGTATTGTTATCGCGAAAATTTTCGGTTCTCAGATTTCAGTGGAAATACGCATTTTGGCCCTCCCTGAGTCCATTTTGACTAATTTCGTCGTGACGTCTGTACGTACGTATGTATCTCGCATAACTCAAAAACGGTAAGCCGTAGAAAATTGAAATTTTATATTTAGGACTGTTATAACATCTAGTTGTGCACCTCCCTTTTTGGTTATTATATAACTTCCGGAAGTGGTACTTTACTTGAAGCCTATAATAGATTTTCATGAAAAACTATATTGAAATATAATTTAAAACTTTCCAAATTTGGTATATAAGACTACTATATCAATGGAAATAATATAATAGATTTTGGTTAAAATACACTAACCGGAAGTGACACATTACATGAAGCTGCTAACAGTTTTCCTTGAAAAAATGGTATTATTTTAATTTTAGAAATAAATGCTTCAAATAAAAGTTTTAGAGAATTAAATTCTGCGTCTAGCACATTAAGAATTTTTAAATTAGCCTTTTGCATAAGCGAGATATCTAAATTTAAATAGAATATATTTTGTGTTTTTTTTTTAATTAAGTTTGCTATGGATTAGAACAAAAAATAAAAAATAAAAGATTTTATGTCAAATATGTGCAATTAAAAAAATATCTATAGTTTAATACGCGTACAAGGAAGTCATGTGGTGTCCACATCAGATTTTTTTAGTACGAATTCCAGAAAAATAATAAGAATAATTAATTAATTAATATTATGCTGTACAACAGGAACTTAACCCCCATTACAGTACAGGGTCCGGGCTCATCGAGTCGTAGTGCAGTAGTTCATATAATTTTTAGTTAAGTGCGATTCAAATTCTGTAACGCTATCCACACCACCGTACTGCCGTACTGCCGTACTGCCGGAATAAATGAGATGATAATAAAAAATACTGGAAAATATCCTGACCTCGATTATCAATACGCATTATGCGCAAACCCGTCAACCATGTTTCTGTCACTGAAGATGAAATATGAAATTGGATTTTTCCGCTTAGAATATATGCAACTTTATTTATTGAGAAAGGTTTTATTTAAATTGATGATCGTCCTATCCTTTTATACAACTTAATATTTGATATTTATGTATATAGCCTGAAACATTGACACCGAATATGTAAAGATTTTTAATTTGAAGTTTTTATTTCATAATATTTTCTATCATGTTTAAACTATTTTAAGCTGAATAGAATAATTTAGAGGTTATAGTATATTCAGTGTTACAAAAAGAATTTTATTAAAAATTAGAAAAATTACAGCATTTCACATGAAGGTAACATTTACAATACCACTGGTTTTAGTGTAATTATAAACATTACAAATAAACATTTATCTGATGTAAAATATAAATAAAAGATATAATCTCTTTTTATCTACCTATTTCTGGGTGGGACTGTATATTTATTCGCGTGAAGTGCTGTTACCAACCGTCAAATCAGGGCCTCCAAAGTTGGTAGTGGAGAGGGAGCCACAGGGGTAGTTTTAATGTGATGAAAATTGTTTGTCGCCTGTGGGAATCAATTGGATTTGAGAACCTGGGTTCGATTCCCACAACCGACAATTTTCACCACATTAAAACTACCCCTGTGGCTCCCTCACCACTAACATCTTTAGGGGCTGTATATATCACTTACCGAGATCTGCTACGGCAGAGCGACACACCCAGTAATGGATAAAAGGCATGATGATATATTTATTTTATTCATTTCTTATAGATTCGTTGTTAGAGAAGTGGACGTAAGTGAAGATTTACGAAACAGGTGTACAGGAGCGAATGAATGAATGTTTGTTGCGTGATGATGGATTTTGGTTGTGAGAAAAGGAAGAGTTCGTATGGAGGAAGTGTTAATGTGGTCGAAACGAATATCGTGTATCAGGATATAGCGTGATGTTATGTATGTATGTATGTTTGTTACAGTTCAGACAAATTAATTTACATTTTTATGTTCGTCTGTTTGAAAAAAAAATGAAGCAATTTGCGACTACAATACACAGGGTGGTTCGCTATGAATAGCATGATTTTATCATTGCCACGATGCTGGTTACCCCATAATATCACATATTTCAACGTCTTATTTTACATGTTACGCCCTGATAGTAAATTCAAAACGTATAACGAATTATTTTGCATAAAAATAGCTAGTACAATTAATTAACTTTATTAATAAATCAGTAATTATTTAAATTGCGTTCATATTTCATCAAATTAATAATTAATTCTTCCATGAACTGAAATATTTAATAAAAATCAGATTATAAAAAGTAAACGCAACATTTTTCAAGTTAAATTTCATGGTACGCTCATGGTTATATTTCCCCCTTACAAGAAACATTAAGCCCCTCTGAGACGGGGAGACAAACCGATGGATTTATTCCGTCGCGACGCTGAGGTAAAGGTGCATCGACGTCGTTTTCAATTTCCGAGGGAGGTATGCGTCACTTTCCGTTTTACTTAAAAGTAAAGAGCATATTTGCCTGCAGGGATTACAAAAATAGAGGAAGGAATATTGTCCACAAATTATTAAAGAGATTTTAAATGCAGGTACTGAAAGTTTTAATTTGATGCAATAATCTTGTAAGGCTGTAGAAATGTACTTGCATTTACGCTAAACTCGCGGATCGAAAGGGATAATTGTACAGAACTTGAGCACCACTTCAAAATTATAGTACGACTTAAAATAGTTATTTTCTACGATTGATATGAAAAGTTAACAATTACACTCTCATTTGTAATCGTAAAGTTGACATTTTCTGTGGAACAATCGAAAAATATCTTTTTTGCGCGTCTCCAATGGCAACGCGCGAAAAATATTATAAACACGCGCTTATTTCAATAGTTAGCAGGGATACAAACAAAACAGGAACTTGTCATATTGTGTTACCGTGTTCGAGTAACAAAGAATCACTTTACGCTCTTAATACACAAATAACTATTTTTGTATTAAGTGCGCAAAATGAGTGTTTTTTGTTGCGCGTGAGAATGTTACTTTTAGTCGAGACCGCAAGTCGAGACATAAAAGTCATTCGAACGCGCCAAAAAAACAAGAATTTTGCCCACGAAATACAAACGACATTTTGTCTACAACTGTAAATAAAGAATAATACAATAATTATTGATTTATTTAAGTTAATTTTAAGGAAATCAATCAACAATAATATTAATTTGATACTATTGATGTGTTGTAACTAATGAAACCTGACAACAAATAAGTTGGGAGCGTGCGCGAAATACTCATTTTGCGTACTAGAATGTAAAATAATGCGCAAAATACGTGTTGTCATGGTCATGTAAATGATGAAAAAATCACGTTTTCGCATATTGACATTAGTAAAAAAAAAATGAACATTTTTTTGACAATTGTAGAAAAAAATACTTTTTCTATGATTGCTACGAAAAGTTGAAAATTACACACAGAACGAATTTAAATTCAGTACGTATCGGTTTTTTAATAATTATAAGATACAATCGTAGAAAAAATTATGTGTGTATCACGAGCGTAAAGTGTCTTTGTTTCTCTTCCTTTTCTGTGAAACAATCGAAGCCTTGGAAATGAAAGAAAATTAAACTAATGATTCAGGTTTTATCTGTCAAAATTATTTTTATCTGCCAATTTTGTTTTATTTCTAAGACTATTCCTATTTTTGAACTAATTTTCAACAATTTCAATTTAATTTCAAAATGATAGTAAGACTTAAAAAAATACTTTTTCTACGATTGCTATGGAAAGTTGAAAATGACGCACAGAAAGAATTTATTTTCAGTATACGTATATGTGTGTATCACGAGCGTAAAGTGTCTTTGTTCCTCTTGCACTACGTGCGCTCTTAATACACAAATAACTATTTCCTACGATTGCTATGAAAAGTTGACAATTACGCTCTCATTTGTCATCGTAAAGTTGACGTATTCTGTGAAACAATCGAAGCCTTGGAAATGAAAGAAAATTAAACAAATGATTCAGGTTTAATCTGTCAAAATTATTTTTATCTGACAATTTTGTTTTATTTCCAAGGCTATTCCTATTTTTGAACTAATTTTCAACAATTTCAATTTAATTTCAAAATTATAGTAAGACTTAAAAAATACTTTTTCTACGATTGCTATGAAAAGTTAAAAATGACGCACAGAAAGAATTTATTTTCAGTATACGTATATGTGTGTATCACGAGCGTAAAGTGTCTTTGTTCCTCTTGCACTACGTGCGCTCTTAATACACAAATAACTATTTCCTACGATTGCTATGAAAAGTTGACAATTACGCTCTCATTTGTCATCGTAAAGTTGACGTATTCTGTGAAACAATCGAAGCCTTGGAAATGAAAGAAAATTAAACAAATGATTCAGGTTTAATCTGTCAAAATTATTTTTATCTGACAATTTTGTTTTATTTCCAAGGCTATTTCTATTTTTGAACTAATTTTCAACAATTTCAATTTAATTTCAAAATGATAGTAAGACTTAAAAAAATACTTTTTCTACGATTGCTATGAAAAGTTGAACATGACGCACAGAAAGAATTTATTTTCAGTATACGTATATGTATGTATCACGAGCGTAAAGTGTCTTTGTTCCTCTTGTACTACGTGCGCTCTTAATACACAAATAACTATTTCCTACGATTGCTATGAAAAGTTGACAATTACGCTCTCATTTGTCATCGTAAAGTTGACGTATTCTGTGAAACAATCGAAGCCTTGGAAATGAAAGAAAATTAAACAAATGATTCAGGTTTTATCTGTCAAAATTATTTATATCTGACAATTTTGTTTTATTTCCAAGGCTATTCCTATTTTTGAACTAATTTTCAACTTAAATTCTGCTGGTATAAAGCATGCAAAATTCATTCTGTTTATTTTAATGTAGAATTTATTTGAAGCTTTTTTCTCTAAAATAATAAGGAAAGCAGGAAATTATAAAAATATGATTTTACATGTAAAAGTCCTATGTTCTAATGTTGCGGTCACCATCCCGTATATTTTTAATCTTATTCGAACATGGCGTTGTAGGTATTGTATATATTTTCAAAAGAAATACATAGTATGTTCTGCCTATATTATATAATTTTGACATTTCCGTATTTAATCCAAGAGATTTTGCAAACGTTAAAATCTTTTGTACGTTCCTTGCATATTAATCTTGCTAACACAAAAGAAAGATCGTATTTTCATGTAAATTTATGTCAACGATTTCTATATTGTCCGCTGGCTTAGGCAAATAAATGTTGATTCTACAGTGTGCAGCATTACACAGATCATTATATTCCTTAATTTACATTAAATTTGGAAGATATACAATTGCAGATTTCTTAAAATAGCAACCCTTAAATGATAAATAGGATACAAATTTGTCCTCCAATTCTGTAAATCAATTATTTTCTGTTATAGATTGATAAGTAGTAGGCGCGGTGGCCGAGCGTGTTAAGGCACATCTCTTAACATACTGTGACGTCACCCGAACCAAGGTTCGTCAGTTCGAATCCGCCTGTCGACAATGTGTGATTTGTCGTAAAATATAAAAATACAGTTACATGTAGTAATCACACTCGGGCGCTATAAGCTAGTCACTTATTCGCCTTAAATAATGTAGCATTCGACTACGAAGACCGGCAGTACGGCAGTGTAAAAACTGTGGCTCGGTGTGTCCGGTAGGCCCAGGTCCGATTTGGGCTGTAGTGCCATCAGAAGAAGAAGATTGATAAGTAAATGACCACCTTTATTTTTTATGATTATCCTAAAAATTATCATTATTTCGGCATTATGTATTTAATACTATTTTTTTTTTCAAGTGTGTTATGATAGTTATTATTCATGAGAGTAATCATCCGAATGAATAATTATTTATTTATGTTACGCTGTACAACAGGAACTTAATCCCAATAACGCACATATAATGAAAGTACTTCTTAGTGGTCGTGTAAGAAAGTAATTTATTGTTATTTCGATTTTACTTTTATGCATTTCGTTCTTATACAAAGCTGTCATTGTACGAAATATTATTTATATACAGCCGGTAAATAATGTTAACGTTATTATCAAAATTATTACTTAATATGCTTCATTATTTACCAAGGGAAATAAAAAACCATGTACTCCCTAGGGAATAATGTGATTCAAAACCATTGGAAACGAGGGAAACAAAAAATACAATTACTACGTATGGAAATAAAGTGATTCGACAGTGCCAAGTTTATTTTGTTAAATAACGAATTTTTCCGTTTGATAAAATACTGAATGTAACACGTAAGTAAAGTGTCATTTTTTGCCTAAAACGATTGCATCCTTCAAGCTCCACCCTCAAAATTCAATCTTCGCTTTCGACAAATAATGACGAATTTTATTCCCTTGTTTTATAAATTACTATTTAGTCACAATTTTATAAAGCTGTCATTATATTCTTCTTTATGAAATCATATGAGCTATTTTAGCTTTGCAAAATTGTAATGAATAATACTAGAATTAAAGTATATGAAACACGCGAATAATATCTATTATGTCCTCATTCGGATAAATTATTTCATCCTCATAAGTAATAGCTATCATTATATGCTTGCTTATCGAACTTAGATTCTCAAACCCACACCTCATATTATTTATCATTTTGGAAATTAATTTCGTAGGATTTGCTTGAATCTAATCAAAGTACACCATGGAAAACAAATGCTCGATAAAACAAACAACTCGTGGCCTACTGCGCGAAAATCGCTAATTTACTTGTTTTATAATCCTTACACATGCAAATAAGTTATTTACATTCTGAGTTGGGGTGGAGTTGGGAAAAATCTCGAGAGACATTGACAAATTGTCACACAGCAGACTATTAACCCGCAAAAAGAAACTTATAACTTGTTTTAGCAAGTTGAAAACTTTATCATGAGATGGCAGTTGTGTTCAGAAGTTGATATTGAGTTCTAGGGAATTCTGTGTTTTTCTATTTGGAAATGTCACTATATATTTGTCGGGGAGTTAGTATAAAGAATTTTAAAGTAGTTTCTGTAATTAATGGGAACGTGAAGTATACGCAGACTTTATAATTTCAACTACCTTTATAACTCAAGTTTTAATGGGGATTATTTTAGTTTTTTCTTTTTTGAAATGAATAAACTTTGTAGTGTGGCACTAAAAAGGAATAGAGGAACGTAATTTCAAAAAAGCGTTTCCACATTCTTTTATTATTATATACTGTTAATCTACATATAAAAATATTACTATTTTGGGTATAAGCAAAATATATTTTTCTACTTCCGTTAGGAAATAGACGTTTTATTTCACTTATTTGAGTTAGGTAATGAACTGCATTCTTTAACTAGTAAAATAATGAGGTAAATTAGCAACACAAAAAAATTAAGATATCTTGGTAGATGAATTCTGATGTGTTATTCTTTTATTTTTTGAATTTATAACTGTCATTAATATGTCAAAATTTCATAATTTCAAAAACGCTCTTTCGTATTTAATTAGAACGGAAGTAGAAAAAATATTGTATGAAACTCGTAAGGAAATAAGGTTATTACCTTACTTATGTGTTTACATAACTCGGCTACGCCTCGTTCTGCAAATTTTACATGCGTAAGGTAATAACCTTCATTTCCTTACTAGTTTCATAAATAGCTATTTTCTATTCCCGTTATTAAAATGTCACGGCGTAAAGTTAGCAACTTATATATAAAACACGATGTGAAATTAGCTTCTTGACATTGTAACTCAATCTTACTTTTCGAAAAATTCGTTTAAATTAAAAACAATGTACAGTTCTAGAAAGCCTTAATTAATATTGATAGAGTATAATTAGCGAAGCTCCAAATGCAACCCACTTCAACTAAATCATAAATAAATAAATATCTACTGTATAAATAGAAAACATATGCCAATCGCCACTAACAAACAAAATTCCCTCTTACCTTCAACTGTTCTCATCACAGTCCTCACATCTTCTAAAACCGGTTGAAGATAGAAGACACAACAAAACCAAAGAAAAAACTTCGCGCGCCGCTGGTGGCCCTTCCGTCTCGCCAGTGGCGGCGTGGTGGGGACAGCGGGAGAGCGGCAGCACAATGAACAACATCGTTGTGACAGCCGCCGCCGACGCCGTCACCGCCGCCCCGGTGCTTTATTAGGTACTTTAGGTATCCCGGACAACGTGAAACGTGGACACTGAGTTCGAAGTTGTAAGTTGTGACAGTGAGTGTTCGTTGCCGTTTTGATATGGAGTGTACTATCGATTAGGGAACTTTCAAACTTGCTACTTGAGATGGCTTTTTAATATAAGATATTCTTCAAGTTTTGGGGGGTTAGGGTTGTTGTATTTCGGTGGGATTTAAAATTCAGATGATTATTTTCATCAGTCAATCAATATTTTGTTTGATTTTAAGAGTCTTTGTTACGCTGCATAACAAGAGCAATAATCTATACGAGTATTGTTTGATATAAGTTGAAGTTAGCAAGAATTGAATATATGACCTCTTGACTGAAACAGTTTTATGTTGGTTTTATTCATTGGGGTATAGCTATCGTCTGTACACTACAGCAGTGGTTCTTAACCGGGGGACCACGAATCCCTGGAGGTCCGTGAAACGATCCCAAACAGTCCGCAAAATTTAAAAGTTATTTAAAGTTTTAATAGTAACTCTATACATACTAGTATTTTTGCCTGTTTTTTAAATAGTCTTATTTAATTTTTCGTTTGAATTTGATTTAGTAGCAGATAATTGTATTTTGACAGCTAGCGAAATATTATTTGCAGTTTTTTTTTGTGATTGTTTATTGTCATATAATAAAAATTATATAGTCGTTTTTGAAGCTAGAAACTATTAGAAGACTCAAATTTATTGAGTAAATTAGTTTCATCTTTTGCTCTAAACCAACTAGGCTGCAGTCGCCATATGAAGTCCAATTTTTCTCTCTATTTTTGTTATAATGTGTCAAAGGAAAATACTGCTAAATAACGATGACATTTAAGTCAATAATAAAATAATAGCTATTTATGAAACTAGTAAGGAAATGAAGGTTATTACCTTACGCATGTGAAATTTGCAGAACGAGGCGAAGCGGAGTTATGTAAACACATAAGTAAGGTAATAACCGAGTTTTCTTACTAGTTGCATACAATATTTTTTCTACTTCCGATCTAATAAATACGAAAGAGCGTTTTTGAAATTATGAAATTTTGACATATTAATGACAGTTATAAATTCAAAAAATAAAAGAATAACACATCAGAATTCGTCTACCAAGATATCTTAATTTTTTTGTGTTGCTATGTTACCTCATTATTTCACTAGTTAAATAATGCAGTTCATTACCTAAATCAAATAAGTGAAATAAAACATCTATTTCTGCGACTACTATTAAAGAATGAGTCGTAGGGGAATTTTGCAAACTTATGAGTTGTGATGTACGTTAAAGGTAACCCATGTTTTTTCATTCTCAACAAAGATATGTATTCAACTATGGAAACACGGAATCATTTGAATTTAAATATTCCTGTTCACAGGTTAGAACTTGTTGCCAAAGGTCCTTATTATAGCGCCATTAAAGTATATAATGCACTGCCTAAGTCCTTAAAAAATATATATGATATAAAACTGTTTAAAATTAGTCTCAAAGCTTTTCTTACATCTAAGAGCTTTTATAATGTAAATGAATTTGTAAAAATATAATTGTATCTAGTTCCGACATTGTCTGTAAAATTGTACTACTGTTATAGACAATAAATAAATAAACTAAACTAAAGATACTTTTATCATAATTTGGATCTACTGTTTTTTTCTGAAATGGGGTTAAAATAAAATGAAAAAGTGAGGTTTTGCAGAAAGTAAATTTATGGATCTTGATATGAATATTGAAAATAATACAAAACTATTATACTTTTTATACATAATTTTCTTAAAATATATTTCCAGTTCTGTCATCGATCAGAGGGAAGGAATAATTAATATATGAGTAACTTTATATAAAAATCACACTATATATATATAAACTTCTACCCACGAACCATGTGTTGCTAAATTCGAAGTAAATGCAGTATAGTATAATTTTGTCCGTCTGTGAGATTTGTTGTTCGAATGAATGATTTAGTACTAACAGCAGCCAACTTGAATTTGATATTAAAGCATATTTAAAACTAAAAACATATAAGACGTGGAAACTTCACTGACATATAATATAGTAGGATTGCTTTCAGAAAAAAAAATCGGAAAATATGGACTGACCCCATTGAACTTTAATTAATTATATTTTACTAGTGAGGGAAACGGTTACTATCACAACTAAATTGAGTGAGGAAAATGTTATTTGACATGGTGACCAAAGAAACGTGATGTGCATTTGCAAATACAACTCATTTGATTTATATAAAATAATTATTAAATTTCTTGTATTGCAAACTTTAAAATATATTTTTTTTCAATATTAGATGTGAACCGTTTTCTTCACTATTGATGAAAGTAAATAACTTTCCTCACTAGTGAGAGAAACGGTTTCTATCATAATTAAATTTAGTGAGGGAAATGTCATTTTACATGGTAACCAAGGAAACGTGATGTGGATTTGCAAATGCAACTCATTTGATTTATAAAACAAAACTATAAAATTTCTTGTATCGCAAACGTAAAAATGTAATTTTCACATTTAATATTGAAAAAAAATAGTGGGAAGGGGCCATTGCAAAATTCGTACTTTCGTACTCGTTTTGCAATTAAACCCTTTCCTCACTAGTATTATAATATACTAATATTTACAACTATTAAATAATACCTTCATTATATATTTAACTCTTAATACATAACACTGCTCATATTATGAGTACACTAGTGTAATATGAAAGTTCATATTCCACGGTTTATTTTCAACAAATAACAATCAAATATATTCTCATGTTGCTATTAGGTTTGTAGTTTGTTGATCCATGACAAATATAAATAAAGTTATGTTTATGCTATTTTTATTTCGTATATATAAAGCATAGTATTTCACTCGCAAATATCCTCGTTAAATAATATACAATTGTTGCATACTGTTTGCACTGAAAATGAGTAAAAAGATCAAAAACTAGTGAAAAATCAATTACTTACAATCTAACCAGCAATCTAATTTAATCCATAGTTCCACGAAACACCAAACTTTCACTTCTTCATATTCCGTCTGACTAACCCAAACTCTAGACTTCCTACCCGGCTCTCCACATAAACAAAACTACCCCGAGTCTGTCTCCCGTGTTTCCATCCCCTACGCAGGGGTTGCGGAGTCAGCGGAGCGGGTATTCACCGCGCAGCTGTGCGGAGATCCCCTGAGCGAGGGCTAATCTCTAGCGAACCACGTGGCTGTTGAGAACACAGAACAGAGAACAGAGTCGGAGAACGTCGGCAACTGGCGAGAACCTTCCCGGGAATGTTTGCATGACGACCGGTGTACGGGAGGAATAATTTATGGGGAATAGGATTTGCTTTGTGGATTATTTTGTTAAGAAGTGGGGCGAGGTAGATTTTGAGGGAAATTTGGATAGAGAAAACTGCAGCAAAGAATCGAATGAGAAGGGTAGTTTATTGTGTAACTAGTCACAAAAGTTAAACCGGGTGTAAAATTGAAATATGTAACATAGTATTTTTACTTCCTTGTACAAAGTAAAGGAAGTATTGTAATCGCGAAAATTTTCGGTTCTCAGATTTCAACGGAAATAGGTATTTTGGCCCTCCCTGAATCCATTTTGACTAATTTCGTCGTGACGTCTGTACGTACGTATGTATCTCGCATAACTCAAAAACGGTAAGCCGTAGAAAATTGAAACTTTATATTTAGGACTGTTATAACATCTATAGTTTAATACGAGTACAAGGAAGTCATGTGGTGTCCACATCAGATTTTTTAATATGATGATTGTTGCTTCCCTAATTAAATTAGAGCAAAAGTGTAAATACAATTAATGTTAAGTATTAAAAACTGCAGCTAATGAGTATCAACTTTCTGCTTAATTACTTTTTATGCAAGAGTAACAAGCAAACGAAATAGTTATTTATGTATTAAGAGCGTAAAGTGATTCTTTGTTACCCGAACACGTAATTGCAGCGCGAGTCGAAGGCGAGAGCTGCAATAGTGTAAGAGGAACAAAGACACTTTACGCTCGTGATACACACATCATTTTTTCTACGATTGCATCTTGAAACTATTAAAAAACGTATGCGTGCTAAAAATAAATTCATCCTGTTAACTGTCAATATGACAAGTTTCTGTTTTGTTTGTATCCCTTGTAACTATTGAAATAAGCGCGCATTTAATATCATTTCGCGCGTTGTCATTGGAAACGCGCGCATTTAACATCTTTTTCGCGCGTTGCCATTGGAGATGCGCAAAATAGTATGTTATGCATCAAGGGAGGGAAACAAGCGATTATTCCCGCGTGTGAAGTTGGTAAACCGAGACGTAAGCGAGGGCTGAAGTCGAGGTTTGCCAACTTCACACAAGGGATAATCGCGCCCTCCCGTGAAGCATATTATACTTTTCGTAACAAGTGCACAAAAATTACTGTCTTATCGGAAGAAATGCCAAATATGGGTTGCATAACTAGTTACCTAGGAAACGCCGCAAACAGGTAATAATCGTAGCCCCTAGGGAGAGAAACATCTCTCTAGGGAGAGAAACATGCTACCTAGGGAGAGAAACGTCCTACCTAGGGACAGAAACGCAGTGTTTCTCTCTCTAAAATTAGGGAATAAAAATGTATTTCTTATGCATGTGTTACGAAAAAGATATTTTTCGATTGTTTCACAGAAAACGTCAACGTTACGATGACAGATGAGAGTGTAATTGTCAACTTTTCGTAACAATCGTAGAAAAAATGATTTTCATAAAAAAAATTGGGATTGAGAGTGCAGTGGAAAACAACAAAACAAAATAATTATGATTATAAACTTTTAAAGTTACTAAAATATTAACGTCAAATAGTTTAAAAATAACACTAAAATCTTTAGTTATACAAGTGATACATTAATGCGTGTGAAATGCTGTTACCAGCCGTCAAATCATGCCTCCTAAAGACGTTAGTGGAGGGGAGTTACAAGGGTAGTTTTAATGGTGGTTATTAACAATTAGTTTATTAAGATTTATGAGTGTGATGAATAAATGAGCTTGTATGGATAGAACTATGACAATGGTTGAAGCCAAGGTGAGTGTTAGAATGAGAATGTTTGACGAAGGCTGATTATTTGCTGAATCTGATGAGTGGATGTTTTGTGAATTTTCCTAGAGGTCATAATACTCCATTTGATGCCATCTCCTAAAGATGCTAAGGGAGGGAAAACAACAGGGGTAATTTTAATGTTGTGAAAATTGTTTGGAAATCAATAGTTTGATAAGAATAAAATATCGATAAAATAGTTATTTACTTTGCCTACGAGTTTATTTATTTATTTATTTATTTGTTACGCTGTACAATAGGAATTTAATCCCAATTACAGTACAGGGTCCGCACTCACCGAGCCGCAGTGTGGTATACTATGTTCAAAGATACTCCGTTATGGCCCTCTCAGCGGGTCTATTGTTAGGGATTTAAGCTTGATTTATAGGGGTGCAAGGACAGGTATGTATTCAGTATTTAATTTTTATTTTTATATATATTATAATAATGAAACAGAGAATTTTGTACAAATATTACTATTGATAATGAAACAAAAAAAAAATGTTACATGAAAGTATCATTGTATAACAATTCGTCATTTAGTTAAATAATGCAAATAAACAATAGTGTCATACTGGTAAAACATCAGTATTGTCTTCTTCAAATGGTCGCCACATATTAAATACGTATATTGTTGACCTCAGTACGAAAGTTAGTATTACTACTGATTTTAAATTTTTGAAAACTCATTTATATACCTACTCAGTAAGTATGCCTTTGTTATCTTATTTTCCCTAATATGTAATGATACCGGTTTAATTTTGCGAATCCATTATTATTTCAAATAAATCTGAAATACGTAATCCGCACAGAGATTAGAGATTTCCGAATTTAAATATTTTGCAATCCTACCCTGAGCGCCAACAGGTAGAATCTCTTACTGTGTGCGGTTCAACACAGGCTTAGTAAGTTAAAGCCATAACGGAATATCTTTGAACATACTATAGTTCGACTTACAAAAAGACAGTTATTTACACTTTAATACAATAACAAACCGTTTGAAAACAAAACTTGTTTATTGACAATTTAAATTTCAACAACTTTTGTTTAAAGTATTTATGAAATACTAATATCCTATTTTAAATACCTATTCGCCACACTGTACTAATAAATAGAACAAATACTAATATATTTCGTTATCAAAATTTAAATTGAATTTCCTTCAGTAAACATGAGTAATATATTCAATATTTATTGGTGATAAGGTTTTCATTTCATTGATAAATCCGCATTTTGATAAAAAAAAGGTTCGTTATTTTGATAAGACTGTTTTATTTTCCCTTCGTATCATGACGGCTTGATGGCGGTATCCCCTATCGCTATTATGCGATATCTTGCGTGCGCCCTGTATATCTCACCCCTGTTTACAATGGAAATTTCTGAGGCAGGAAATGAAATTAGTTTTTTAATTTTGTTCGCGGTACGTACACAAATTAAAAATTCAATTAAATGAACCTATACTCTCATTGAATTATTCACGAAAATATTGTTTTTACAGGGCTGTATTTGGTATTTGTGTGATTTCATTTGCTTTTAATACTTTTTTTTGCACATTTTTTAAAAGCAATTTTAGACAAATTGTACATCTTTAAAAAAATAATTCTTACACAGAAGATAGGTTTTGTACTCTGATTGGTTAAAATTGTGGGTAAAATAAACACGATATTTTCATGTCCATCTCATTTTATTGTATTCATGTCGTTTGTTTGGCAGTTTGACAATTTATACTTATGCGAAAAATATGGAATAAATTTTTAGTTGTGCAGTAGTTGTCAGTACGGTGGTGTGGATAGCGATACGGAATTCGAATCCGAAGATCCCGAGTTCGAATCGCACTCAGCTAAAAATTATATTAAAAAAACTATCACACTGCGGATCGGTGAGTGCGGACCCTGTACTGTAATTGGGATTAAATTCCTGTTGTACAGTGTAACATAAATAGATATAAATAAAATAAATAAAGATGTAAATTGTTTAGAAAAGAGCTAATATTATTAAGTTGTGTGATTATTAAAGGTAATCATACCTGTAGTTTTTGACTAAAGTTAATTTATATTATGACAGAAAAATTCTGATGACGCCTGGATTCGAACCAGGGACCTTCCAGTTCGAATCCAGGCGTCATCAGAATTTTTCTTAGACACTGTGACAGAAAAATTCAGTTGATGCCATATTTCGAACACAGGTGACGTGGTGTAGCGGTTAGCATCTCTGCCCGGTATGCGGAAGGTCCCTGGTTCGAATCCAGGCGTCATCAGAATTTTTCTGTCATAATATGTTTAGAAAACTTGGCTTTGTAAATTTTAATTTTTTAATATGTCGAAGACGATGACGTTTCCGATTTCCAACTCATTGTCAATAATTTAACAAATGTTAAAAAGAACAATGATTTATAATATTCAATTTAAAAATTTAAAATAACAACAATTTAAAACCAGTGATTATTAAAGTCAAAAGAGACTCAATAATTTGTATAAGCACAGGCAATGTGCTTAATTGAATGATTATGTCTTTTAAAATCTTTTAATATTATGGCTGATAATAAGGTGTCAGCCGCTATTTTCTGTCAAATGTCAAAATAAAATCAGATTTGTAATATCTGTAAAAGAAATATTATAGCGAAAAATTTCAATGATAATTCCACTCATAACTTTTCATACAATCAAATTACAGTATTTTGCTGAATTGAAAGAATTACAGTAGTATTACAGCGAGAATTCACCACAAGTCACTGTCAACCAATAGAATTACGAATTTGTTTGAAAATGAACCAATGAAATGTACATTTCGTCGGAAATTCATCACTAGTGAAATTTCATCGGAAATACCACTGTTATTAATATCCTTGGTTACGAATAAAATAAATGATATTTTCAATATTTTCATAAACGTCAATTTTGAATATTAAATGTACACTGAAAAAATGTAGAATTTTCATCACTGTGCAAATAAATACCTAACTATTCTTGTTAATTAACTCTTGTTTGGTAAATTCTCAAGCCGAATACAACTCGTAGTATGAAAATTGGAAATAGGAAACACAACTCGTGCTTCGCACTCGTTATGTTTCCATTTCCATAACAACTCATAATTTATGTCAAAATATTTTCAGCAATTTTCATACTACTTGTTATATTATATATGACAAATTCTCTAGTGAAAATTGTCGCAAATTGTTGCTTAGATATAACGTTTGTTAACTATTTTACTTTGCTTAGTTATGTCAAAAAATTAAACAAAGTAAATTGATCAGCAAGGTAATAGTAATTCAGACATTGTATTATAAATACTGCAGGTAACATTTTTTTGGAGTAAATAAAATATTTCGAGGAATTTTCAAGCCGAACACCATACGTGACTATAATTTTCCTTTGGTAATTTTTGCCTAGATCACTCCTGCTTGTTGCTTTAAGAAAATCTACACTTGTGCTGTCGCACTCGTGCAGATTTTCGTCGCACAAGCCCAAAAATTTGCGGCAAAATCATAGTCACTAATGGAATTATACAGCGTGTTTCAGGACTACTGTAACAAACTTTAACAGCTTATTCCTGAGGTCATTTTGAGCCAAAAATGTCATATGAACATAGGTCCTATTCCTTCTAGTTACCAAAGAGGTTGAAGTTCTATAAATAACACGAAATTTTAAAATTTTTGTAATCAAGATACTTTCGGAAAACAAGAGTTTTATTGAGAAGTCATACCTTATTTGTCTTAATTAATTTTATTTATTAATATTAACGAATATGATTTAGAGAACAAAACAGAAAATGACACAATTAAATAGACACATAACAACATAACCAAACATGGAATAGGTTAAGATAACAATTTTTTTTTAAAAATACAGCAAGTGTTCAAAATGAGCGCCTTGAACTCGTATGCATGTTATTAATAATAAATAAAATTAATTAAGACAAATAAGGTATGACTTTTCAATAAAATTCTTGTTTTCCGAAAGTATCTTGATTACAAAAATTTCAAAATTTCGTGTGATTTATAGAACTTCAACCTCTTGTATTTTGGTAACTAGAAGGAATAGGACCTATGTTCATATGACATTTTTGGCTCAAAATGACCTCAGGAATAAGCTGTTAAAGTTTGTTACACTAGTCCTGAAACACCCTGTATATGAAAATACTATTAATCTTACAACAAATCAAGTGAACAAATTGATTCAGAAACAAAATATAATCACTTCCAAACATCTCTCATTTATTATTCCGGTTTAATATATAAAACATAATCACACAATAGTCCATTATTAGCCTCCTTTCCCCTGTTCTATTATTCGCAATATTTTATGTCTTTATTAGATGTCCCCTTCCCCCGAAAAACCCTCATCCCACCCACTTATCATAACCTCAAACATCGAGCGCCATATTGCTTTATGAGGCGAGGGACTGCGGAAATACCAGCGATGTTTTGTTTTGTTTTATTTTTTCTCTGTTGGTGTTTGAGATTTTTTTCGTGGATTCTCGTAAGACGTTGTAGGAAATGTGAAGCATTTTTTATTTCGGGAATGATATTGCTTTAAATTCGGAAGGAAGCTGTAATAACCGACATACTACCTTGGAATTTATGTAATGTTACGTGAAATATGAATGACATTATTATTTTAGAAATGTACTTCTGCATAACAGAAATGTACTTCAATTTTTCGTCTTGTTGATTGAGGTAATTTAAAAATGTAATACGGTACATTTATTTTCCAAATGTAAGGGTGAAAGATTCTCTAAGGTATTTTCAGAAAATCTTGATACGTTTAGAAAATATATGAATTAAAGTGTAATTTCGTGTAAATCTGTAAAATATGTTAAATTTGACTAATGATAATAAGTATACTAGGTAGCTTAGGAAACAGTAACAGGTTTTTATGAATTGCGAATATGTCCTCTATTGCTTTTATAGCTATTTATGAAACTAGTAAGGAAATGAAGGTTATTACCTTACGCTTGTGAAATTTGAAGAACGAGGCGTAGCCAAGTTATGTAAACACATAAGTATGGTAATAACCTATTTCCTTACTAGTTTCATACAATATTTTTTTCTACTTCCGTTCTAATAAATACGAAAGAACGTTTTTGAAATTATGAAATTTTGACATATTAATGACAGTTATAAATTCAAAAAATAAAAGAATAACACATCATAATTCGTCTACCAAGATATCTGTTGCTATGTTACTTCATTATTTCACTAGTTAAATAATGCAGTTCATTACCTAACTCAAATAAGTGAAATAAAACGTCTATTTCCTAACGGAAGTAGAAAAAATCAGTTATAAACAAAAAAGTAATTAGTTACTGAATTTTTTTCTTATTTTTTTTTAGCAATCCTTACATAGTTATATAATAATATATAATATTTGCTGAAGTATAAACTGTTTTTTCATATCAGATATCTTTTACAGATTTTTTAGGTTAATTTATTTTACAAATAAAATATGAACAAAAAGCAATCTGCATTCGATCAAAGCGTCCGAGAATTTACTTTCTATCTGTTTATTTATTCAACATAAGGGCGGTAAACAAACATTTAATAACTTAATATAAAAGTTCATAAATATATCGCTAAAGTTAATAACAAGCAAAAAATATAATATTAGAGTTTACAAAAGAAATAATTTGTAAATATTGTTTCACAAATTTGGAAAATCAAACAAAAATATAACAAAATTTACGAGGAAGAAATTCTATTGCCTTCAGTTTTCTTTGTGCTTTTTATAACAAAGTTAAAGATTGTATTGTGTATATTTCATAGTGAAACAAGATTAAAAAATAACTTTATTAAAATTTTAAAAGTTTAGGGTATAAAAAGTATCCTAAAATATTTACTTGCGCATTTTCCCGAGCGGTTTATCTTTCACTTCCGGGTTGAGTGGTGCACAAAGTCTAGAAGGTGTTATGTTCACATTATGTCACCTACCACTTTACTGAATTAAATTTCAAAAATTAAAAATGGTTTAATATACAGGGAACCGGCAAAATATTTGCAATTTTCTTTGTGACATCTACTCTCTTTTACAATCGACAAACATACTTCCGAGAATCTTATACAGAGTGGTGGATCGAAAGACGCACCATAGCGTTTTCAATGTTCAATTATTAGTTATTTTACATCAAAAAAGTGAGATAGTTAAAAGTAGACGAAAAAATTCTGCATTTGTTTAAACAAATTTATAATTTAACTCTACTTGAAAATGGAGAAATAATGGAAATGTTAATTGGTAATTTTCTTAAAAACATCAGTACCATGAAACAATTTTGCGAAACGCCAAACCTTTATATTTCTTTTTTCGAAAACTGTCACACGCGAAATGAGTGTTTTTTGTCTACAGAACGCAAAAGACTTTTGCATGCAGGATGCAAAAGTTTTTTGCATCCTGCAATTTTTTGATAGAAGAAAGGATCACAATTTAATAAAATTTGTCACTTTATTTTTTGCTTAGAAACAATACTTCAATTCTTTAACAAAATTTATATTTAATATTTCAATTGAGCAATTATTCATATTTATCCGGCTTGAGGAAGCTAACTGGTGTACTGGAATAGTTTCTTGAGAAATGCAATGCGAAATGCAATGCAAATCCTAATAAATCGCAGAAAAAATTAAAACGTTTGTTTGGTTTCTATTGCCAACCAGCTGTCAATTGCTGGTCAGAGAATACCAGATTTGGTAGCAATTATATTACATACATTGTTGTCATGGAGACATTAGATGTCACATTAATTAATCCTGAACTTCAAAATTTTCTCATTACATTATTACTAATTTTGGGACAAAAACGTTGTTTGATACTCGATTGCGAAATGCTTTTGCATTCTCGAATAATTTTTTTGCCCGCTATGCTCGCAAAAAAATCTTTCATTCTCGAATGCAAAAGTAACATTTCGCAATCTATAATCAAAAATAACTGGGTATTTAGCAAAATTTGAATGATTTAAAATACTGTAATTCACATTTTGCGGTGATATATTTAAAAAGAAGTAATCTCTCTCTGTTGAACGGATGCAAACATGAAATTTTGATAAATTTACCTTTTTTAAACGTCCAACAAGTTATAAATTTCGCGTGGAACTAGTTATAAGCAACATAAGTTTCCTAATAATAATTATCAGTTTTGTTTATCGGGTAGGTGGCTCAGTGGTATCGAGTCGGCCTGTAGATCTTGAGAACCCTGGTTCGATCTCCACAGCCGACAAACAATTTTCACCAATTTAAATCTACTCTTGTGGCTCCCCTTCCACTAACATCTTTGGGGGCCGTGATTTGACGACTTCACACGAAGAAATATATCACTTACCGAGATCTGCTTCGGGGGAATGCCATACCCAGTAATGGGTAAAAGGCGTGATGATATATTTATTTATTGTTAACAAATTCTGAAGTGGAAGGACTGTTATTCCAATATATTTTAAGGGGTAAGGCCACTCTAGACAAGGAAAAAAGGGTCATTTTCAAGATTTTTTTTAACGAAATCTAAACGTGCTGCTTAAGAACTGTTTTTGGATCTTTATTTAGTGCTCTTTAAACTTTATTTAATTTTTTTTTTTAAGAAAATAATCAAAATTGTCGTCAGAAATTTAAAAAAATGGCGACTCCTCTCGGCGCGTAGGGCAAATCGGGCGAAAACATTCCGGGAACAGCAATAGACCTGGATCAAAAAAGGATATGTTTTCTTAATCTCTGATGTATACTCTAAAAAAACTACGGGCTGGATTTTGAAAATTTTGATTTTTAACAAAATGGCACACATTTGAAAAATAAAGTTCATTATTCGGGACTAAATTTCTGTATAAAAACGACCATAAAAAACCCAAAACGGGGCCCATTAAAAAAAGGCCCCGTAGTTTTTTAGTATTTTATATCTAGAATAAGAAATAAAAAGATTCAGCACGATCCATCAATTAGTATTTCAGATTTCTTTTCGCCTGATTTTGAAAATATGATTTCGAGAAAAACGCGTCTAAAGTTTCGAGTCAAATATATATATAAATACTAGTACTAATAGATATATGCTTTTTTCCCTCTGAAATACTTCCGCGCGGCATTTAAATTAATTGTCCCTTATTCCTAAGGGTTTAAACTATAATTTAAGGAAATAAAAAAAAATGCATTTTAAAAAAATTTTAGAGTGGCCTTACCCCTTAAATGTTTTTTGTTGTAGTTATAATTATTTAAAAATTAGTTATATTTGAAGTAAGAATTTTTAGTGTATTTTCATTATTATTTTATAAGACGTACTTATATAACTTACATAAAGACAATAAGTTCAGAAGAAAGAAGAAAGCAGTCTGTAGATCACATACCTGTAACAGAAAGAACAATCATTTAGAAAAGTGAGCAATATAAATAAAATAAATAATATATCGTCACACTATTTGTAGTCAAATAACAATAAGTCAAAATTTGTAGATTCTAAAGATTAATTGTCATTTTATAAA
This sequence comes from Pterostichus niger, assembly GCA_947425015.1. Lineage (NCBI taxonomy): Eukaryota > Metazoa > Arthropoda > Insecta > Coleoptera > Carabidae > Pterostichus > Pterostichus niger. Next base: position 5,201,275 of record OX380337.1, on the reverse strand, counting down.
TGGTTTTTTATATTTATTTCTCTTCTAAATCTAAAAGGATAAAGGATATTCCAATTTATGTAGCACTTCGAAGTTAAACCCCGGATTCTCATAAATCGGTGCTTGAACCGATCAGCAAAAAATAGCTGCTGTAAATTTTTAGTGGCAACGATCTATTTAATGCTTTTGACATTCTTATTTCACACTATTGCAGACTACCGAATAGTTTCACGATAAAAAAGAAGTATATAGTCTTGAATCAGTGGCTTATAAATGTATTAATTTTCAAAAAAAACATAAAATACTTGTCCATATTGTAACCTCAAATAAAAAGAGACTAAAGTATTTGAAAAAACAATTGTCTGGCAATCGGATCTGTATTAAGGTATAACATATAGAATGTTCAAAGATACTCCGTTATGGCCCTCTCTGCGGGTATATTGTTAGGGATTTAAGCTTGATTTATTCAGTATTTCCCAATTTAATTTTATTTTTATATATATTATAATAATGAAACAGAGAATTTTGTACAAATATTATTATTGATAATGAAGCAAAAAAATATGATAGTTAGTATTACTACTGATTTTAAAATTTTGAAAACTCATTTATATACCTACTCAGTAAGTATGCCTTTGTTATCTTATTTTCCCTAATATGTAATAATACCGGTTTAATTTTGCGAATTCATTATTATTTCAAGTAAATCTGAAATACGTAATCGGCACAGAGATTAGAGATTTCCGAATTTAAATATTTTGCAAACCTACCCTGAGCGCCAACAGGTAGAATATCTTACTGTGTGCGGTTCAACACAGGCTTAGTAAGTTAAAGCCATAACGGAATATCTTTGAACATTCTATATGTCATACCTTAATACAGATCCCAAATAAGACTCTGGGTGTGAGGAATAAACGAGCTTGTATGCAGGAGAATATAAATGTGGTAGAAGCAATATTGGTGTGTTTATTTATTTATGTTACGCTGTACAACAGGAACTTAATCCCAATTACAGTACAGGGTCCACACTCACCGAGCCGCAGTGTAGTAGTTTATATAAGTTTTAGCTTGAATGAGATTAGAACTCGGGATCTCCGGATTCGAATTCCGTATCGCTATCCACACCACCGTACTGACGGACATTGGTGATCGGATGCAATTGGTTATTTGATGAATCTGATGAATGTTTCAAGAATTCTTGCTACCTCATTTAATGGGATATATTATGATGTTATCAGGGGCGGATCCAGGCTTCGCATTAGAGGGGGGGGAGGGTCATGGAGTGAATTTTATCTCGGTGGTGGGGATGGGGGTATTGCCCATCTTCTAAATATAAAAAACATTTCAATCACATTAAATCGTCTTTGGAATTGCATTAAATCATAAACGGTTCTCCGATAGAATACAAAAATGATTGAATTAGAAGTTGATTTTCTAAGTGTAAATGTCGGTAGTCACATACTTGACTAGGTCTTAAATAGAATACCTCTCCCATCTGCGGGTCGAAATAATATCCCCACAAAATATTGGTTTTTGGCTATTTATTAGAATAATAAATCAAACAATGGTTCTTAATTATCTTAGAATGTTAAGTTCTTAGATAATATTTTCTATTTAATTTGTCTAACAATCGTAAATAATGACATCATTAGAGCCAACATTAAAAAAACTCCATGCTTAGGGGTGGGGGGTCATGACCCCCATGACCCCTCCCCTGGATCCGCCCCTGGATGTTATGTATGAATGTATAACTAAGAGAATGAGCGTCTTCTGTAATAAACCTGTAATTTTTTAACAACTTGTTAACATTTTTAACTAGACAACAACAGATGGTGCTAAATAAAAAATAAAATTTCCTTTTAAACATCTTGTATTTTTATAGGTTAAACTTTTTAACGGGCCGTCAAAAATTAACAGATTTGTTACAGAATACGCCTCACTATCAGGAAAAGAATAACGAAAGTAATATATGTCGTAAATCAATAAAAATGACAAAAAAATTTATGGAGCCTAGGAAAAAATTCAAAAAATGTAAAAATTTTAAAAGTAAAAGCAAATCAAGAACAATCTATTTAAATTGACCCAATTTAACTAAATTTAATCGAACAATTTTATTACGATGAGCGAAAACGTGATACTTTTCATCCCTATTTTATTTCCTAAATAAGTAAAGTAAAGTCATGTCCATGGCAACAGGAAAACAACGATATAATTATGGCCAACTTCATTGAATTGCTCTACGCTTATTATGGCCGTTTCACATGTCATAAAAATTTTAGTTTCAAATTTACATAGCGGGCACGTTAACTACCACCAATAATATTGAATTTATAAATAAAATACGCAATTCCATTGAATATATTTAATTTTATTACATAATCTTCAATTATTAAATATTTTAAGGTTGTATTACTTTAATTTTCAAATATTTTACGATTGTTTGTGTAAGTTGACAGCGTGGTCACTTTTATTTAATTGAAAGAAATAGCTAAACAAAAGTTCAAATCGACGGTTTTTTTGATTATTTAATAACTTGATATGTAATGAATGTCCGTCAGTATGGTGGTGTGGATAGCGATACGGAATTCGAATTCGGAGTTCCCGAGTTAGAATCTCACTCAAGCTAATAATTATATAAACTATTACACTGCGGCTCGGTGAGTGCGGACCCTGTACTGTAATTGGGATTAAGTTCCTGTTGTACAGCATAACATAAATAAATAAATAAATGTCATAAAGGCTCGTGCAACTCTTCTTTGCGACATATGAAACTTTCTGTATCTGAGCAACATTAGAAGCCACATCTCTTCTTTCAAAGCACGCCATCGGTTTGAAAACGAACACAAAACAAACCACATAATGCTTTACATAGTCTTCTAGCGCTTCAGTGTTACAACAGCCCCTAGAGCGTTCGTTTACGGGGGTGGATTGATGGCGTACATACATCGTCGCATTCCGTTACAGCAATTTCAGCGCACTTTTCAACCGGGAAATTTCCTGCTGGATTCGAACCGACGCGACGCGACGATTCTACGAACGAAATGAATGCGGTAGGTGACTAGTGCGGTTGAAGGAAACACGAACAGGCAAGAGAGGGAATAGAGGAAAGAGGGGTGAGTAGGCGAGGAGGAAATAGAATGGGTAGAGTAATAGGAAGGAAATGCAGTGGCGTAAGTGCATGTTTACTTTTGGGAGATAATAAAAATGACGGTGACGTCATTTGAAATATAGATACTTACGTTGCGTTCAAAAAATAGATTTAATTTGGTGCACATTTAGAAATCAAATCCGGTTTCTCAAATCCACAGGACGACTCGATACCATTGAGCAATCTACTTAATTAGTAATTGCAATTAGCAATTACAATTGTTTATTTTATCTAACCAAAGCTAGCAATTACACGCGGCTCGCGCTGCAATTACCGTGCTCGAGTAACAAAGACACTTTACGCTCGTGATACACACATAATTTTTTCTACGATTGCATCTTAAAATTATTCAAAAACGTATATGTATTGAAAATAAAATCGTTCTGTCAACTGTCAATATGACAAGTTTCTGTTTTGTTTGAATCCCTGGTCAAATCACGGCCCTCAAAGATATTAGTGGAGGGAAGACCACAGGGGTAGATTTAAATTGGCGTAAATTGTTTGTCGGCTGTGGGGATCGAACCAGGGTTCTTAAGATCCACAGGCCGACTCGATACCACTGAGCCACATACATTCTAGAATTTAAAAATTTTGACAAAAGACGTAAGATAATGTGAATCTGAAATAAACAGCGGAGCTCACATATAATTGTTATCATGTATATGATCTACTTTATTATATAGAAATATATATACGGAAGAAAACAAACCTTTTATAAACTGACTATGGATAAATCGATTTTATCACAAATTAATATTTGACGATTAATCTTATTCTTCCATACCCCCTGAGTGTTGAGTAGTAATATTTCTACAATTTTATGTATTTATTGACACAACAGACGTCATTTTTATCAAGTTAATGACACAATATTAATTAGTTAATTTTTTCTAGCAAAGTCGTATTTTTACGATTACAGCGCCACCTGTTGGGTGTACAAAAAAGTTTTCGAATAAAACCAACATACTTTTTCAAGCTCTTTCCGAATCTGCAATAACAAATAGGGGGTTCCCATTTAAGATTTTTAAGTCGACCCCCTTTCCAGCCCCCCCTGGAGGTGTGGGGGGGCCAACTTGTCAGAATCCGATGTCCTCCCCAAAACTATGAAGGTTTTGATTCGGCACACTTGTTGTTAAGATGCATTCTTTTCGAGATATTCAAGAACATTATATTATTTGAGACACCCTGTATATATGAAGTTGAAATAACTTCAGACTTAATGGCATTAAAAACTTAAATATCTTAAAAACCAATTAGATTTTTGAACTTTAGCAGTTTGTGACTATAGTTCAAGACATGAATTGTAAACAATAAATGAAATCTTTCAAACTTTTTAGTTGTAATTAATGCGATGAATATATTATTCTTGTTAAGAAATTGCGCTTATTCTATTTTACAAGTACGGGATTTGTACCTATTTTCCCACTTGTGCCGCCACTGAAAGAAAGGAGATAATATATGTGGGTGTGAAGAGAGTAAAGTAGCCTGGCGGTGATAGACGTGATGTTTTGGTAAAGTTTAATTGTGGAAGTTGGAATGCGTGGAAAAATAATGGCTAAGATATGTTCCAGCTTCTAGGGTAAAAGGTAAAGGTGATTAAGATATATGCTCGCTTTTAGAAAAGCAAAACAAAAAAACTATAAGCTTGGTTGGTTGCTAAGTTCTCAAACATGTTGACTAATTTTTACAGCCTTAAACTTTATTTTGTGGAGAAACTATGATTTGAAGAAATTCCTGCAATATGTTTATGTTACTTTGTACAACAGGAACGTAATATTAATTACAGTTCAGGATGTGAACTCACCAAGCCGTAGTGTGGTAGTTCATATATTTTTAGCTTAAGTGGGATTCAAACTTAGCATCTTTAGATTCGAATGTTGTAAAGCTAACCACGCCACCGTACTGCCGGGCAATAAGTTTAGTAAAGGGTGCATCATGACAGAAAATAAAACACCGATTTAAATAAAACTAGGCACACTAATACAACTCTAAAAAATATTGAACCTCTATTTCTTTTTTCTTCCGGAAGTTGCTTTTTAGGGATACAAACCACCCCTGAAAGGTGGTAAAAGCAAGAATCGTCATAAGTGAAATTAAATATTATGCGTTCAACATTAGTTACTCAGGGGTTTTTGAGATCGCCAAAATCTATTTTCGGGGTCATTTTGATCATATATCACTTTTTTAAGGGGTTAAAAAGGGAATGGGGGATGAAATTACGATATTCAACTGAAATAGAGTTTTAGGTTCAAAACTAGTTACTCTATTCTCGATGTTACCAATTGGTAACCAATGTTGAACGCGTAATGTTTTGGTATTATTTAATTTCATTTTTGGCGATTCTTGCTTTTACCACCTTTCAGGCCTAAAAAGCAACTTCCGGAAGAAAAAGAGGTTCAATACTTTTTAGAGTTCTATTAGTGTGTCAAGTTTTATTTAAATCAGTGAGTGACAGTTGGGTAGTGTTACTTGTAAGTACCTAATCTTCCAATTCCTAGAACAATATTCACGACCACATGTTTCTCTCTAATTTCCAACATCTCATGATCAATCTCCATGTATAAAGCAGTATAGAGACTAGACTACATTCAGTATGATAACTAAATCAAGTTGTCTAGTTGTCGTCAGCAAAGCCGACGGCATTTCTCGCATCTAGTGGTTCCTATCTCGAGTCAAGCCTCGTGTTCTAGACAAGCACGTTCAGTATACAGTACAGGCACCGCGAAACAGATACGTACATTCGCGAACATAAGCATGAACTGCAATGGTGCGCATAGTCGGAGGAGTGGAACATTTGGATTTGAGAAGCTTGTTAATTTTCATCACATTAAAATTACCTCTGTGGCTACTTCTTCACTATCATATTTGAGAGTTGTGATACGAACGTTGATAAAATAAATAAATATATCGTCACACCTTTCACCCATTACTGGGTGTGGCACTCTGCTGTAGCAGATTTCCATAAGTGATATATTTTTTCACGTAAGTGCGGTTATACTATTTTCATTTTAAACTGGAGGGATCGGCATAAAACGATTAAATGCAATTACGTTTACAAAGAAACTCAAAATATACATACATACATACATACATAACATCACGCTATATCCCATTAAATGGGGTAGCACGAACCCGTCAACATTCTCATCCTGACACACGATACTCGATTCGACCACATTAACACTTCCTCCATACAAACTCTTTCTTTTCTCACAACCAAAATCCATCAACACACAACAAACATTCATCCATTCGCTAGTGTACACTGCGCTTGTTTCTGAAGATGGTCTCCACACAATTGCAGGTAAACACTCCAAACATCTAACCAATTAATCTAAAATCAAGAATCATACGCTTGTCTTCATTCATCATATTTATCCTGCAATTAATTTTCTCCAAACATTCCTATCCTGACACACCACTTTTGCTTCAACCACATTCATAATTCTTTTCATACAAGCTCGTTTATTCTTCACGCTCAGAATCTTTCGCTCACGCAACAACCCATTATAACTGGTGTCACAAGATTCGCACAGGGTTGTACAGCCCCATTCGCCGATATTTGTATAATAAAAAAAAAAATACAATCTTTAAATAAGTATATTTTCTTATTCATACGATACAAGTATAATATATTATAAATATTATATACAAACATAATCTAAACATGTACCTACATTACTCAGTCTGATTCAGTAAAGGATATTTAATCTTCTTATTGAGTAACATAACTGCTAATTGGATAATTTAATCCGAATTAGTAATTTTTAAATGGACAATCATAGGAAAAAACAAGAATAATTTTAGGCTGAATACGATCCTTAAAAATGTACCTATTGTGATGACCATCGTTAAGCAATTTGCGGTAGCCGCACTAATAGATTTCATTGTAGTTATATTAGACAGGGACGTTTAATCATTTTATGCCGATCCCTCCAGTTTAAAATGAAAATAGAATACCAGCCATTAAATCACGCCCTCAAAGATGTTAGTGGAGGGAGAGCAACAGGGGTACATTTTTAACGTGGTGAAAGTTGTTTATCGACTGTGGGAATCGAACCCGTGTTCTCAAATCCACAGGCCGACTCGTTACCGTACTTTATGCATAAAATATCACATTTTCAGATATTTCTAAATTTTTGTTAATGCGTTGTTCGTGTAGAAAAATATAATAAGAATTCTGCTTTTTAAAGTCCGGCACTGTTCCAAATCTAAACAACCCCGCGAATCTAGCCAGTTTCGTCACGTACCAAAATCTGTGCATAATACTATACCATCTACCCCTGTGTCGTTGATCCAGGCGGCTGGTGGATCACGAATTTGTATCCGGGCGGCTGCCATATTGGAAACAAAAATATGCAAATAATGCTGCAATGTTGCACAATTGCTAAGGCGGTTAGAAACAGTTTATTCCACTGTTGCATGAGTGAATGAGTCTGAGTAGGCATTTCAGCTTTGAAGGTCGTGTTTGCAGAACTAGTAACCCAGTTAAGTGCTTCAGTGGCGTACGTGATAAAAGAGAAAAGGGATATATCTTTCGCGTTTGACATATTGTAATATGACATCTGACAAAGCTGTCTTTAGACATGGCCAACTGCACTGAATTGCGGTGACGTTTATTATACCCGTTTCATTACATTGTTTTGCCGTATAAAAATTTGTTGTGAGTTTTTTATAGATTTGGTTTGTCAAGTTATGCCATCTAGTGATTTTTATTTCATATAATAAAAATTATCACGCTATTAAGTTACAAGAACAACCTTAAAATATTTGAAAAAGAAATTAAAACAACTTTAAAATATATGTAAATTGAAGTTTGTGATAAAATGAAAACATTTAATGGAATTTTATATTTCATTTTTACATTCAATATTATTAGATTATGTTAGTTACAATGTACTGAAAATAAATTCGTTCTGCCAACTGTCAATATGACAAGTTTCTGTTTTGTTTGTATCCCTGGTACCTACTGAAGTAAGCGCACATTTACTATTGTTTCCAATGGCAACGCGAGACAAAATTATTTTTCGATTATTCCACAGAAAACGTCAACTATACGATGACAAATGAGGACGTAATTGTAAATTTTTTATAGCAATCGTAGAAAGAATAACTTAATAATATTGCCTGTTATTACAAGCTCTGTTTTTGCCTGTTTTAAGAGCAGTGTATTTGGGTGTTTTAGCTATGTCTAACATGTTAAAACCGTGCTCTTAGAACACATAAATACAGAGCTTGTGTTACCAGCCAATGTTTCCAATAGTGTGGAATTCACTTTCAAAACAAGCGCAGGGCGACACTGGGTAAGCAGCAAATGCCAACTTTCTGTTCCGTCGTAGAAGAAAATATAGAGAAATGAAAATTTCCCAAACGAGAATGATCTGATTCGATACATACCCTTTTTATATTTCGAATAGAATAAACAGCGTGATGATATATTTATTTATTTCAATTATTTACTACTCTGCATAACAGAAAATTAGCAGTACAGGGAACCTACAATTTATAGTAACCACTTAAGTCCAGCTGTACGTTGAAGTAGGTTTGAGGCCGCGAACTCTATCTTATTTAAAAAAGCTCAACCGTGGAGCTACAACTATCGACTCCTAAGTACCTTATTATTAACTCTTTAAGGAATCGTTTTAATCAGTAAAGAAATTAAGTAAAGCTATGAAATTATCATGCTTAAAATTACGTTTAAAACTCTCATTTATTCTTCTTTTAAACTCATTCATCGCAATACAAAAGACTCTTCACATTTCAAAGAGTCCATTTTCGTTTAGCTCCCCGTTTGCTTTGCATTCATTGCTCGTCTAAACAGCAAACTTCAATTTCTGTGACGTCACATCCGTATGCAACGCTGAATAAAGAATTCGCGAATGAAAAGATCTAGTGGCCTAGTGGTGGAACAAAACACGATCACTGGATCAACGCCTTCTCGATCATTAAGTGCATACATATGCAAATGTTGACGCAATGCTAGCAACGAGACTTCGTCCAGTGCGATTTATACCGATAATTTTCCTCGACTTGTTTTCCACTCTGCTGTAGCAGATCTCGGTAAGTGATATATTTCTTCGCGTGAAATGTGGTTAGAAGCCTCAATTTTAACGTGGTGAAAATTGTTTGTCGGCTGTGGGAATAGAACTTAGGTTCTCAAAATACACAGGACGACTTGATACCACTGAGCCACCTGATAATTGAAAATTATTTAAATTGAAGCTATAGCGATGAATGGTGAAGAAGTTACGTATGTCAAACATGTCAAGATTATGACAAATGACAAAAACAGTGACTATATGTTAAGTGCTGTGAATGAGATTTAAAATACCTCAATAACCAAATAAATCTAAAAGCATACAATAATAGTATGTTATGCATCAAGAGAGGGAAACAAGTGAAGTCGAGGTTTGCCAATTTCACACAAGGGATAATCGCGCCCTCCCGTGAAGCATATTATATTTTTTGTAACAAGCGCACAAAAATTACTGTCTTATCGGGACAAATGTCAAATATGGGTTGCGTAACTAGTTACCTAGGAAACGCCGCAAACAGCTAATAATCGTAGTCTCTAGGGCGAGAAACATCTCCCTAGGGAGAGAAACATGCTACCTAGGGAGAGAAACATGCTACCTAGGAAGAGAAACACAATGTTTCTCTCCATAGGAGAGAAAAGCAGCGTTTCTCTCTCTAAAATTAGGGAATAAGAACGTGTTTTTTGTGCATGTGTTACGAAAAACCATGTTATATTTGTGAACAGTATGGGGTAGGTTCGATTCCCACAGCCGACAAACAATTTACACCAATTTAAATCTACCCCTGTGGCTCCCCTTCCACTAACATCTTTAGGAGCCGTGATTTTACGGCTGGTAACCGCACTTCACGCGAAAAGATATATCACTTACCGAAATGTGCTACGGTAGAATAACACACCCAGTAATGGGTAAAAAGCGTGATGATATATTTATTTATTTATTTAAAAATATGCATTTCTATATTGTTTGATGTATTATGTGAAAATAAATATTTATCATGATATGTTTCTCATAAAATAATATATCTCGATATGATATTGTTTATTATCACCAAGATCTGTTATTTATTCCAAATTTTCGGAATGTAGTAAACGTATAGTAAGGCCCTGTATACGAACACTCCTGCATTGTTTAAGCTTGGCTAACCGCGATATGCAATATGGAAAAGCCGTTTGGTGAATGTATTACGGCAGACAAATGTAAATTGAATGCATATCATGCGAATTTGATGTAATATCGCACCGCAGATGCAAGTAATGTTGGTTAGTTTAATTTTCGTGAAATAATAACTATGAAATTCGAGTAATTTTCATCCAAATACCAGCGAAACGCAATATGTTTCCCTGGAATGCCGGAGGGGTCGGGTCTGGACACAGATGTATACAAATGGCCCAATATTTTAACTCGGGCCAACTTTTTTACAATATTTTTCATTTTATTTTAGCGATGAAGATATTATATTTCATGCTACAAAAAATATCATATTTAGCTGAAATTTTTGTTGTCTTATTCAGATTTTTTCCTAATGATGTTTTACTCGAAAATAGTTTGTTTATAAGGTATTTAATATTTACTTTAATTTTTATTTTATTTATTATGTTGTATAATACGCAAATAATACAAGTATTTGTGCCTAATGGGGCTCCTCCACTATTAAAACATTTTTTTAATGTAATTTCATCTAAACAGAAAACAATGTATTGATATTCATTAAGCCGTAATGATTTTTTAAAATTTTTGTGATGCCTGACTAAAAAAAATCTGATGTGGGCACCACATGACTTCCTTGTACGCGTATTAAACTATAGATATTTTTTTAATTGCACATATTTGACATTAAATCTTTTATTTTTTGTTCTAATCCATAGCAAACTTAATTTTTTTTTTTAAATCTAAAAATATATAATATTTAAATTTAGATATCTCGTTTATGCAAAAAGCTAATTTAGAAATTCTTAATGTGCTAGACGTAGAATTTAATTCTCTAAAACTTTTATTTGCAGCATTTATTTCTAAAATTAAAATAATACCATTTTTTACAAGGAAAACTGTTAGCAGCTTCATGTAATGTGCCACTTCCGGTTAGTCTATTTTAACCAAAATAAATTATGTTATTTCCATTTATATAGTAGTCTAATATACCAAATTTGGAAAGTTTTAAATTATATTTGAATATAGTTTTTCATGAAAATCTATTATAGGCTTCAAGTAAAGTACCACTTCCGGTAGTTGTATAATGACCAAAAAGGGAGGTGCAAAACTAGATGTTATAACAGTTCTAAATATAAAGTTTAAATTTTCTACGGCTTACCGTTTTTGAGTTATGCGAGATACATACGTACGTACAGACGGCACGACGAAATTAGTCAAAATGGATTCAGGGAGGGCCAAAATACCTATTTCCGTTGAAATCTGAGAACCGAAAATTTTCGCGATTACAATACTTCCTTTACTTCTGGACGCGTCGCTATCCGTAAAAGGATACCTGTATATGTAATTAGTTCTAGACGGGACAGCCTACAATGGGACTTTACAGCTACACTTTCGTAGCTGTAGTTTATTGTTTGTTGTCTTACATACCGTTAAGCTGTTAATGGGTTTTGGAGAATTGAGTTTATCTCACTAATACTTGGAACCAGGTGGTCCACAGCCGATGACATCACTAGCAACCAATCGTTCCAAATTATCGATACCAAGCGTAATAGAGCCAATGAGCGAGGCCTAAGGCACCCCTACCTGCTTCCAAGTGTTACCACCCATCACCCTCAGAATTGTCTTGGGATATTTGTCGTAATTTTAGGGAGTAGTCGTTTTCGAGCCATCAAGGCATCAATTTAAATAATACAGTCCACTTAAATTGTAAATAATGTATATATTCAACGTGTGTTAAATAAAGTGTTATTTATACATCGTGTTTAAATTGCAAAAAACCAGCAAGTATCAAAACTAGTGTTCGCGTTCATACAATCATAGAGTATACGCGACCTAACGCAACCATTGGTCCTTCGAGCCGGATCAGGGTTTGATCCATCAAATAATTGTGGTAGTAACTGGTTGAGTGCCTGCCAAAAGGCCAGTTGTCGAATCTGCAGATCAAGCTATTGGGGCGTCTGCAAGATCATCCAGTTGTCGCATCTTCGCATCTACAAATTAACCAGTTGGTGCGTCTTCGGAATCAACACGTTAGTGAACCCACATATCCAGGCGATTTGCATCATCAAGTAAGGGTGTCACGTGAGTCAGTCATATATTTTAATTTAATAATAGCTAGTAGCTTCGATTTGCAAAAATGTCAAGGTTAGAATCGTTGACTCCTAAGAAGCTTGCTGATAAACGTAAAACCTTTGAAGTGCAATTAGCAGCGTTTGTTAAATCTTTAGAAAAATTCTCTATTACTGAGCCAACAGCAGCTGAATATGAGTCAATCGTTTCAAAACTTGAAAAAACTAATATAAAGGCAGATGAGTTTGAGACCGTACAAACTTTAATAGAAGAACAAGCTACGAATATTGATGAGGAATTACAATTAAGAATACAAATTGTAGAAACCTACTTTCAAGCTGTAGGAACTGCGAAATCAATTATTAACAAACGAGAAATAGGCAGATCAAATTCGCGCAGTAATTCACATGTATCAACTGATTCTAATCAAAATGTAAAATTGCCAATTATTCAATTACCTTCATTCGACGGAGATTTAACAAAATGGCGCGCCTTTAAAGATTCTTTCAATGCATTAATTCATTCAAACAATTCACTATCGAGTGTACAAAAATTCTATTATTTGAAAAATTCCATTTCTGGAGAAGCGTTGCATACAATTCAAGCAATAGACACGACTGAGGAAAATTATGAAGTGGCATACAAGTTATTGAATGACAGATTTAATCATAAACGTAGAATAATTTACAGCCATACAAATGAAATTTTAAATTTAAAATATGTAAATTTAAAAACCTTAGCTAACTCCCTCGAACAATACATTAGAACGTTGGAAGCAATGCAAGTTAATACAGTTGATTGGCATGCATTTTTTATTCCTTTTATAGTTTCAAAGTTAGACAGTCGAATAATAAGAGAATGGGAAACTCACGTTAATTCAAACTACAAAAATGATGAATTGCCCACTTGTGAAGCTCTAATTAAATTCTTGTTAGAAAAATCATACACGTTAGATTCAACTAAATCATATCAAACAACTCAAATTAATAAACCAAAGACTCCAGCGAAATTTGTTTCTTATACCTCTAATAATTCGTATGAATGTTGTCCGAACTGCAAACAAAATCATAAAATATACCACTGCAAGAAATTCACAGATGCATCAGCGGAGGAGAGGTATAAGTTAGTTCGAAAATTGCAGTTGTGCATAAATTGCTTAAAGGCCGGACATATTGCAAATACGTGTAAGGCTAGAAGTTGTAAACATTGTAGTATGCGTCATAACTCATTACTACATTTCAATAACGCAAATATACCAGCTTCGGTTCACCTCGAAGCTCAATCGAAGGTAAAAAATCAGCAAGACGCTGAATTTACTGGTTTATCGTCATTCAAATCTTCTCAAACGCTGTTATCCACCGCCGAAATAATTGTTTTTGACCATTTTGGTAAAAGATTCACAGCACGAGTTTTATTAGATTCTGGCTCACAGTCAAGCTTTGTTACAGAAACATTTTGCAAAAAATTAAAGTTAGAGATGCGATCTTATGAAAGTACAATTTCGGGTATTACACAAGATTTGCAAAAAATAAATGCATGTGTCACAATACAAATAGCTTCAAAGGATAATTCATTCAAGACATCAGTGCAATGTCTAGTTCTAAACAAAATAACCGAGAACTTGCCTCAAACTAGTTTTAATAAAGCGGTATTAAATTTACCTACAGGTATATGTCTAGCAGATGACAATTTCAATAAACCTAGACCAGTAGATATGTTAATAGGTTCAAACTTGTTTTGGAGCTTGATTACTGAGGGAAATTTACAATTCAAGGACAATAGCATATGTTTGCAAAATACAAAATTAGGCTGGATTGTTGCAGGATGGGTTCCAATACCACAAACTAATCAACATTTGTTATCTCATCTAACTTTAAACGAAGAAATTGAAAGATTTTGGCAATTAGATCAAGTATCAACCTCAAAAAGGATATTATCTGATGAGGAACAAATTTGCGAGATACATTTTAATCAAACAACTAAGCGCAATAAAGAAGGAAGGTTCGTAGTGACGATTCCTTTAAAAGACTCAGTAAATCAATTACATAGCTCTAGAGATATTGCAATCAAACGGTTTTGTAATTTAGAAAGAAAATTAGACCGAAATCCCTTGCTAAAGGAACAGTATACTAAATTTATGCGAGAATATTGTGAACTCGGCCACATGACGGAGATTTCAAATGAATCACAGGAGCTAGAATATTTTCTGCCTCACCATGGGGTCTTGAGGGAAGAAGGTATTACAACAAAACTTAGAGTAGTTTTTGACGGTTCGGCAAAACATTCAAATAACTTATCACTGAATGATGTACAATACGTAGGTTCGATTTCACAATCAGAATTGTTCACTATTTTAATCAGATTTAGACGTTTCAAATTCATTGCAATTGCTGACATCGAAAAAATGTACCGCCAGATTTTGATTGCAGAATCTCAACGGTCCCTACACAAATTAGTGTGGCGAGAACAGCAACATGACAAGTTACGCTATTATGCGTTAAATACAGTAACTTATGGAACCGCATCCGCTCCATATCTGGCTACGCGTTGTTTATGTCAGTTAGCTTTAGATTCAAAATCATCAAACCCTGAAGCGGCTCGTATAATATCGGAAGACATGTATATGGATGATTTAATTACAGGAAATGACAATTTAGATTCTCTTTTAGCAGACTGTAAGGAAGTAGACAAAATATTAAATTCGGGAGGATTTAATTTACGAAAGTGGAATTTTAATTCAGATATTTTAAAAAATCATTTCGAATGTGGTGATTCCATTCCTTACAGAATAGCGAATTCAGAATGCTCACAGAAAATTTTAGGGTTACTATATGATACAGAGTCGGATATGTTGTATTTTAATTCAAATATACGGGTTGATTCGTCACATATTACAAAGCGAAGCATAGTAAGTAATACGGCACAGTTGTTCGATCCACTAGGTTTACTAAGTCCAGTGATAATCATGCCTAAATTAATAATTCAATCTCTTTGGAAACTTAACCTAGGCTGGGACGAAGAAATTCCGAGTAACATAAAATCTCAATGGCTTAACTACACAGAAAATTTAACTCATATTAATGAAATCCAAATAAATCGACACATCATAAAGGAGGGTTCTGATCATTTAGAATTGCATGGGTTCGCGGACGCATCTCAATTAGCGTACGGTGCTTGTCTATATGTGAGATCCTTGAATACTAGTAACAATCAGTATAGTGTGAATCTTTTAACGGCAAGGTCTAGAGTAGCACCTCTAAAACAAGTAACGATACCTAGGTTAGAACTATGCGCGGCTCATTTACTTGCTAATCTAGTTAACAAAATTAAATCGATTTGGCCCTCGCCGTTTAAAAAAATTCAATTATACACCGATTCAAAGATAGTCCTATCATGGATTCATAGTTCTTCAAGTAATTGGAAAACGTTTGTTGCTAATCGAGTTTCGGAAATTCAGGAATATACTGATGTCAATAACTGGTATCATATTCCTTCTGCTAAAAATCCAGCAGATTTAATATCGCGAGGAGTGACTCCAAACATTCTTAAGGATTCAAGTCTATGGTGGCATGGACCTGAATGTTTGCAAACCGAGTTCTCTCCAGAACCTAAACAGCCAATTATTAATATTGAACATATGCCAATTTTAGAACAAAGGCAATCATATTCAATAACAGAAGTACAAAATTTCGAGTTAATAAATAGATTCTCTTGTTTAAATAAACTTCAGAATGTATTTGCATATCTATTACGATTTATATACAACTGTAAACATCCAAATTCAAAAAGAATAGGAATCTTATCGGTAGAAGAAAGAAGGGATTCATTACTTAAATTAGTTGGTTTGGTACAAAGAGAGTGTTATCCAGAGGAAATTCAACATTTATCTAAGCAGAAAGAAATCCCTTCTCATTCAAAAATCTTATCTCTCACTCCATTTTTTGACAGTATAAATTTATTACGTGTAGGCGGTCGTCTAGTTAATTCAGAATTAGATTATAATTCAAAACATCCCATATTATTACCGCGCCACAGGTTAACAAATCTTATTATGGAAAGAGAACATAAGAGTCAATTACATTGTGGACCTCAACAATTATTGTACCTAGTACGTCAAAATTACTGGCCGATTCACGGAAAAAACACAGCTAAACTTATTGTAAGGAATTGTATGAAATGTGCTAAATTGAATGCAAAACCGTATTTTCAATTAATGGGGCAACTACCCGACACACGTGTCACTCCTGCTCCACCATTTTATAATGTAGGAATAGACTATGCAGGTCCATTTAATACTCGCGAAAGAAGAGCAAGGGGTTATAAGGTTTTTAAAACTTACATTTGCTTATTTGTCTGCATGGTAACTAAGGCAATACATTTAGAAGTAGTGTCAAATTTAAGCACTGAAGCTTTCTTAGCAACTCTGCGTCGTTTTATTGCTCGTCGAGGTAAACCTGCAATTATATATTCCGATAATGGAACCAATTTTGTTGGGGCGAAGTCTGAATTAAAAATGTTAATTAATCAGTCAAATAAAACCACGTCAAATGAAGGTATTGAATGGCGATTTATTCCCCCTAGAGCTCCGCATCACGGAGGTTTATGGGAATCTAATGTAAAAATTGTTAAAAAACACTTAGTTAAGGTAGTAGATAAGAATATTCTCACATATGAGGAATTTGTAACCATTTTAACGCAAATCGAAGCTATAGCAAATTCTCGTCCACTGACTGCTTTAAGTGACGACCCTAATGATCTAAACCCCCTTACACCGGGCCACTTTCTAATTGGACGTCCATTGACTGCTGCACCAGATGAAAATTATAGCAATGTCAAGGAAGGTAGACTGAAAACTTTCGCAAAGTTGCAAAGAATGGTGCAAGAATTTTGGTCAAGATGGAAAACGGAATATCTATCACATCTTCAGCTACGCCATAAATGGCAGTCTAAAAATCTCAGTTTGATTAGTGAAGGACAATTAGTTGTTTTAATTGAGGACAATCAACCCCCTCTTATGTGGAAACTGGGACGCATCGAAAGTGTTTGGCCAAGTTCGGATGGACATATTCGTGTTGTAAGTGTAAAAACAAAGGATGGTGTATATAAACGAAGTGTTTCAAAGATTTGTGTACTACCTCATAGTTAAAAAATAAAAACTTTAGTTTTTTAAGGCGGCCGGAATGGACGCGTCGCTATCCGTAAAAGGATACCTGTATATGTAATTAGTTCTAGACGGGACAGCCTACAATGGGACTTTACAGCTACACTTTCGTAGCTGTAGTTTATTGTTTGTTGTCTTACATACCGTTAAGCTGTTAATGGGTTTTGGAGAATTGAGTTTATCTCACTAATACTTGGAACCAGGTGGTCCACAGCCGATGACATCACTAGCAACCAATCGTTCCAAATTATCGATACCAAGCGTAATAGAGCCAATGAGCGAGGCCTAAGGCACCCCTACCTGCTTCCAAGTGTTACCACCCATCACCCTCAGAATTGTCTTGGGATATTTGTCGTAATTTTAGGGAGTAGTCGTTTTCGAGCCATCAAGGCATCAATTTAAATAATACAGTCCACTTAAATTGTAAATAATGTATATATTCAACGTGTGTTAAATAAAGTGTTATTTATACATCGTGTTTAAATTGCAAAAAACCAGCAAGTATCAAAACTAGTGTTCGCGTTCATACAATCATAGAGTATACGCGACCTAACGCAACCAACTTCGTACAAGGAAGTAAAAATATGAATCTTAAACAACAGAGCTCACATATAATTTTAGTCACATATATGATTCAATTTATCATTTAGAAAAATATATAAATGAAGTTTAAGTTACTTTTATAATACATTGCTATCAGTTATTTCAGAAAGAAAAATAAATAAACGATATCCTAATCTATACCATTCAGTTTGACTTTCCCTTTCACTGATTTGTGTAAACCTAACCAAAGTTTCGAATTAGACAGTATTTAACAACCATTTTATCTAAGTAACGTATTAATTAATTAAGAAATCATATTAAATATTTATTTAAAATATATTTATCAATAACAATAACCTCAATATAAACTGTCAGTTAGACGAAGATAGAAGACATAAATAGAAGAAAACATTCTAAATAGAATAGATGCCATAAAAAATATAAATTAAAAACCAATAATATTTTTAAAAGTTTGTGACTATAGTGGCATTAAATTCCCACGGCCTTCAAACAAGTTTCACCACATTAAAATTACCCCTGTGACTCTCCATCCACTAACATCTTTCGGGGGCTTAATTTGCCGGCTGATAACCGCACTTGCTACGGCAGAGTGCCACACTTAGTAAAAGGCGTGATGATATATATTATATTTTATATCCTGTTCTTCAAACCCAATTAAAAGCATTATACCGGGTGTCTACTTTTTTTTGTTATATATGAAATTCAATGGTAAAATTTTCATTACGGCATAAATTTTTCCCTATTAATTTTAGAGCAAGAGTTTAAAGACAAAAGTTGTTCAGAATTAAAAACTGCGTCCAATTGTTACTTTGGTTTCATTAAGATTAAAAGAACACAAACTGTCAAACTCGAAGAATACTAAACAATACTATTATTTGTTTTATTTTTCATGGCACTCTGTAAACAGCTTAAAGATGGAAATTTTAATTTACCTGTATCTTGTGACAAGATCGTAGTATATCAATAAAGAAGGGCTCGTTTTTAATTCTGAACAACTTTTGTATTTAAACTTTTGCTCTAAAATTAATAGGGAAAAATTTATGGCGTAATGAAAATTTTACCATTTAATTTCCTATTTAACAAAAAAAGTAGATACCCGGTATAATTTGTAATATATTTGTTATGAATTTTTAAATAGTATTTCTAATGGAGATAAAACCTCAGAGACTCGTCTTACTGTAAGCTCCTATTATCACTTTATAATTCCTGTTTTATCGACAAGGAACCGACAGATCAAATCAACTGCATTCGCAGCAGGGAGCCAAGAACTAATAAAGAATCATAACTGAAGTTCTTACGAGATTTTAATACCAGTTGGCCTAGTAATATAATTCAAAATGTCACTAGTCCTAATCCAATAAATCTTGAAATGCACAGAACACAAAACCTAATAAAGAATGGAAATTTAGACTAGCATGAAATTTATGACGTTTCATTTCATAGTTTATGGAAAAATAAAGTTTAATTGAAGTAGTTCGTGCAGAGCGAGGTCATTTGGTGTTTTTTAACCATTAACAATATTTTCTACGCAGGGGCGCGACAGGGTGTATTGCCATAGCGTAAAGATGTACATGTACTTGCCTCCTTTTTTCTTAATTTCTCACATTTAGAAATATATACAGGGTGTTTCACAACTTAGAGCAAAAAATTAAATGGTATATTCTGTACGACGTACTGATCATGAAATAAAAATATTTTTTTTAAATTCGAAAAATTAAGGGTTGTTAACCTAAAACATTTTTTGTAGTACTGCATTGGATTCTCTTTCCTATCAAACACAAACAATGAAGTAGATATCAACTACGAAAGAATAATTACACAATTCAATTATTAGCAGTTATTTATAATAGAATTTTATTTAATTAATAACTTTAACATAATCATCCACCCAGTGGCAGTGGCAACGAAAAATTTTGGACTGGGAAACATGGAAAATAATTTTGCGATTTAAAAAAAATCTTTTTGTTCTCTAAGTTGTGAAACATCCTGTTTATTTATTTATTTATTTATTTATGTTACGCTGTACAATAGGAACTTAATCCCAATTACAGTACAGGTCCGCACTCACCGAGCCGCAGTGTAGTAGTTCATATAATCGCTAGGAATTAAATAGTGGGGTACAATGATGATGATAAATTTAAAGATAAACTTATGACAGAAAGATCGGGTGACACCTGGATTCGACCCAGGGACCCTCCGTTTGCCGGGCAGAGATGTTAACCGCTACTCCACGGCATCTGTGTCCGACGTATGGCATCAACCGAATGAAATACCCTAATTTTTGCGAATTTCAAATAAATTAATTTTGTTCTATAATCAGTATATCAAATTATATATGTCATTAAAATTTCGTGCAGAGGTAGAGAAACAGAAACAGTGCAGAAGCCACAATAGTAATTTTAATGAAATTTGTCGGCTGTGAGAAGAACTTGGTTCTTAGTACACATTTTTAGTGCCACTGGCCGTGACTACAAACATTTATTTATAAGGAATAAATTGACTATTGTAAAGTTTATAATTTAATTATTAATGTATTTTTTTAAATGATCAAATCTGTGGTACTAAAAGTAATTAAAAATATATATAATATTATTAATAAATGTAGCAAAAGTTTCAATTGAGTTTAATATCTGCATTTTCAGAACTGGGTAAAAGGTGATGTAAAAATATATATGGGGTAGGTGGTTCAGTGGTATCGAGTCGGCATGTGGATCTTGAGAACCCTGGTTCGATCCTCACAGCCGACAAACAATTTACACCAAATTAAATCTACCTATGTGGCTCCCCTTCCACTAACATTTTTAGATGCCGAGATTTGACGGCTGGTAACAGCACTTCACACGAAGAAATATATCACAAATCGAGATCTGCTTAGGCAGAGTGCCACATCTTTATTTATTTATTTAAAATTATGCATTTCTATATTGTTTGACGTATTATGTGAAAATAAATATTTATCTGTTTTTGACAATGATATGCTTCTCACAAAATAATATATCTCGATATGAAATTGTTTGTCTATAAACAAACAAGATTTGATTACTAATCCGCTATTATTTGATGAGCATTTGTTTGATAAAAACAACTGATACAACTAAACGCAAATATTCCACTCCAAAATTGAATTGTTTCAAATTTCATTGCTGTTTACGTTCAGTGGTTCAATCGTTCAATGCAAAGCCGTATTGAATTGCGAATTTATCTGTACGAATTTCAAATTGCTTTAATGCGCAGCTCTGTTCATTTGTTACTGAATTGTATTTTCAAAACTCAATTGGTTCAGGTTTATACAGTAATTCAGTATTTTGTTTAACAATGGATTAAAAAATAATAATAGAACTGTAGATATTGTTTTATTAAACTTCAACTTATTATTGTTGCGAATTTGAATAAAATTTATTTGTGGCTCCCCCTTTATTGACATCTTTGAGGGGCATGTTTAATAAAAATTTGAAACAGGATTTTTTATAAACTATATACTCCCTGTACTGTAATTGAAATTAATTTTCAGTCGTATTAATTAGGAAATAAATAAATAATTACAAAAGTTTATAATCATTTAACTTACAAACTCATGTATTGTTAAAAAGCAGGATAAATAATAGTAATTGTAGCGATTATAGTCGTTTCAAAATCCGGTTATTTCACCGGAAATATCGTTTTTTTCTCTTATCACGTTGGTATTTACGCACGGCTGTAGAACCATAATTTAACGCGAACGTATGACGGTAAATCTCGCTGTTTAACTGTACTCTTGTTTTCTGTATGCCGCTAACTTCATGTCGTAGCGGACCTTTTAAGAGATATATACCTCGTTCTAAAAGCAAACAATTTATATACGCTTGTCCGTCAACGGTGCTACGCTTGCAACAACTTTCAGTTTTTTTCTCCTTCTTTCTTTTTTGCCTATCGTAGGAGTTAGAAGTTTGACAGTGATGGAGTTATCCGAAAAAAATGTGTGAAAGACGAAGAAAAAAGATCTAATGGTACTTTGAAGTTTTTATGTATTTAAATAAATTTTGTTAGGTGATAAACTTACCGAGACATTTTCTTTTACAAATTTAAATAAACAGGATATTTTAAGGGCTAAAGAGCTTTTTGTTTATTTATTTGGTACATTGCACATTAAGAAATTTATATTAATTTCAAAGAGGACCTACATTTTATAATGGAACCACTTAGATTCAGAGACAATTTGGTTCTCTACTATAGTCACAAACTAGATAAACTTACCGGGACATTTTCTTTTACAAATTTAAATAAACAGAATATCAACAAAGACAAATTTAATTGTCATCCAACACTTGGTGAAACTAGGTTAATAAAAAGTATAAATTAAACACTTGGCTAGGTTTCACAAAATTCAGCCTCCAAGTCACCTTATGAGGACATCCTTTTTTTTCGGTAGATGGCATGACCTGTTCCACAAAACTTCTCATGTCATCTTACCTGTTTTTAGAGATCTTATTCTCTGCTGGCACAGTTCTTCGTCACCAGCTTCTCCACGTGAACTTTGTTCTATGTGGAGAAGTGAGTTATACCATACTGATGAGCTCTAATAAGAGCGAAACGCGTCTATGGTTACTAACTGTGCTGGCCAGCCTCTGACGATGCCTTCATAAGGTGACTTGCAGGCTGAATTTTGTGAAACCTAGCCAAGTGTTTAATTTATACTTTTTATAAACAGAATATTTTAAGGTCTAAAGAGCTTTTTGTTTATTTATTTGGTACATTGCACAATAAGAAATTAATATTAATTACAGAGAGGACCTACATTTTATAATGGAACCATTCAGATTCAGAGACAATTCGTCTACTATAGTCACAAACTAGTAAAGTTATTATTTATATTGAGGCTAGACCTAAAAACATCGTAGTAGAGACAACTAGACTTAATAAAATGGTTGTTAAAAACTGTCTAATTCGAAAATTTGGTTAGGTTTACACAAATTAGTGAAGGGAAAGTGAAACTGAATGGTGTGGATCATGAAATCGTACAGTTTATTTATTTTTAATTTATTTATGTTACGCTGCACAACAGGAATTTAATCCCAATTACAGAACAGGGTCCGCACTCGCCGAGCCACAGTGTAGTAGTTTATATAATTTTTAGCTTGAGTGAGATTCGAACTCGGGATCTCCGTATTCGAATTCCGTATCGCTATCCACACCACCGTACTGACGGATATAACTGATAGCAATGCATTTGCCACGAAAGTTATTTAAACTTCATTTATATATTTTTCTAAATGTTCAAGTAGATCATATATGTGACTACAATTATATGTGAGCTCCGCTGTTTGAGATTCACATTTTCTTAAATCTGATGACAAATTTTTTTTTTTAATCTTTACGGTGTAATGAATATCAATTAGGACTTCCTAGAAATTATATATTGCTTTCAATGTAGATAAAGTTTAATAAAAAAATATATAAAACGAAATAAAACTTTCGTCTCAAACAAAAAAAGTCGTTCATTCAAAACTCGCTGTTTTCACCATACATTAAAAATACGATAGTTTATGAATGACTCGGATTCGACTATAAGTTACTGTAATTAGAATTAAGTTCCTGTTGTGCAGAGTAATAAATAAATTGAATTAAGATGAAGTAAAATATAAAATAAACACTTGGCTAAGTCTCACGAAATTCAGCCTCCAAGTCACCTTATGAGGGCATCGTCAGAGGCTGGACAGCTCAGTTAGTAATCATAGACGCGTTTCGCTCTTATTAGAGCTCATCAGTATGGTATAACCCACTTCTTCACCTAGAACAATGTTCACGTGAAGAAGCTGTGTGACGAAGAACTGTGCCAGCAGAGAATAAGATCTTTAACAAACGGTAAAATGACAAGAGAAGTTCTATGCTGGCCAGCCTCTGACGAAGTCCTCATAAGGTGACTTGGAGGCTGAATTTCGTGAGACTTAGCCAAGTGTTTATTTTATATTTTATTAAACCTAGGTTCACCAAGTTTATGGACGACAATTAATTTTGTCTTTGTTGTTATTTAAGTTGAAGTAAGTGAAATTTGAATTTGTCAAAATTATGGCTATAGTTTTTAGACGATACATTTTAGTGCCACTGGCCCAACATGAAATTTTAAATAAAAATAATAATGTATTATTGAATAACAAATACTTCACCCTAATTCGTTATTCAAACCACTCAGACGCTCTTGTATTTTTGATTACCTATACCATCAAGTTGTTTGGATTCCTCAAATTCTTGCTGAATTTGAAATTTTGTAAGTCACAAATAATGTTTCGTTTATCAGTATTTTTCCAGTGCCATACAATCTCAAAAGGTCTAGCATGTTCACGAGCTTCACAGATGAGCAAACATCTTCATTATCGAGATCTCATCAAGAACCATCAAACGATATTGACCTGTCAATATACTAAACATATTCCTAATGTACACTATCGAAAATTGATAAAATATTTGCTTCATTTTGAACCAAAATCGAATGTTTCGGTTTTATTTAAACATCTCCTTCCATGTTTACAGATGATAAATGAAATTCGAATGTTCGAACATCGCTATGTTTACGTTTGTAGACGATGTGGATTATCAATGACTCGGATATAGCAACAGGAGTGAAGTTCGTTTGATTTGTAACCGGTTTGTTTTGATACAGTGTAATTGAAAAACCAAGAGAGTATTGACTGTTATTTATGAGGTTTTCATACATAATGTGACTGTTAAAAAGAGTTAGAACTATAATTAATTATAGTTAATTAGCTTTGCAGATTGTTTTCATTAAAAAAAAATCTGATGTGGACACCACATGACTTCCTTGTACGCGTATTAAACTATAGATATTTTTGTAATTGCACATATTTGACATTAAATCTTTTATTTTTTGTTCTAATCCATAGCAAACTTAATTTTTTTTTTAAATCAAAAAATATATAATATTTAAATTTAGATATCTCGTTTATACAAAAAGCTAATTTAAAAATTCTTAATATGCTAGACGCAGAATTTAATTCTCTAAAACTTTTATTTGCAGCATTTATTTCTAAAATTAAAATAATACCATTTTTTTCAAGGGAAACTGTTAGCAGCTTCATGTAATGTGCCACTTCCGGTTAGTCTATTTTAACCAAAATCTATTATGTTATTTCCAATGATATAGTAGTCTTATATACCAAAGTTGGAAAGTTTTAAATTATATTTGAATATAGTTTTTCATGAAAATCTATTATAGGCTTCAAGTAAAGTACCACTTCCGGTAGTTGTATAATGACCAAAAAGGGAGGTGCACAACTAGATGTTATAACAGTCCTAAATATAATGTTTCAATTTTCTACGGCTAACTGTTTTTGAGTTATGTGAGATACATACGTACGTACATACGTACGTACGTACGTACAGACGGCACGACGAAATTAGTCAAAATGGATTCAGGGAGGGCCAAAATACCTATTTCCGTTGAAATCTGAGAACCGAAAATTTTCGCGATTACAATACTTCCTTTTCTTCGTACAAGGAAGTAAAAAACCAGATAATTCGTTAGTTTATCTGTGTAGCAACTGTCTAAGTTAGAGAAGCAATTTTTCAATATATACATACGAGTATTATTATGGGGTAGGTAGCTCAGTGATATCGAGTCGGCCTGTGGATCTTGAAAACCCTGGTTCGATCCCCACAGCCGACAAACAATTTTCACCATTTAAAATTTACGCCTGTGGCTCCCTCTCTACTAATATCTTTGAAGGCCGTGATTCGACGGATGGTAACCACATTTCACACGATGAAATATATCACTTACCGTGATCTGCTTAGGCAGAGTGCTACACCCAGTAATGGGTAAAAGGCGTGATGATATATATATATATATATATATTTATTTATTTTAGTATTACTAACTTTGTTATTGAAATGAAATATTTGAAATATAAATAAATATATCATCACGTATGTTACCCATTACTGGGTGTGGCACTCTGTTTAATTTTAGGAAACATGATTTTATAAAAAATATTTCAGAAGTCTGTTAATGTAGAATAAAATGAAGGGATATATTATCGAGTCGAACTGCGGATTTAAAAACTTGAGATTGATTTCCAGTCGACAAACAGTTTTCACAACTTCAAAATTACTCTTGTGGCTTCTCCAGCACTAACATTTATGGAGGCCGTAAGTTGACGGCTGGTAACCGTACTTCACGCGCATAAATATGTCACTTACTAAGATCTGCTACAATAGAGTGCAACACTCAGTAATGGATACAAAGCGTGATATATTTTTTTTGTATGAATTTTTTTTTCAAATTTTGAATTTTTGTTTTTTTAAATGGTTCAACAGTGTGAAACAAAAGGTTGTGAATTCAATTCTCGCCAACTTCAACTTATAGCCAAAAAGTCTGAGTGGTTGGGAGTTCTATACTAATTGTAGATAATTGGAATTAAGTTCCTGTTGTGCAGAATAACAAATGTTAGTGACGTTTCGACCTTCAATTAGAGTTATTATCAAATAATTTGTTACCAAACAATTTATAATCTTTATAATCATTATATACTTTCTACCACATTAAAATTACCCCTAAGTCTTCGTCTCCACTAAAATCTTAGTGGGGCATGATTTGACGGCTTCATGTACATAAATATACCCCTTACTGATCTGCTACGGCAGAGAGCCACATCTAGTAATAGGTAAAACACGTATTGAAATATTTATTTATTTAGTTATCTAAAAATATAATTAGTTCCAATTAGCCAACAAAGTTTAGAAAAATCTTATTTGATATTTTTAATTAACATATCAAAGAGCTTCAAATACAAAAATTATTTATCTTGTAATTAAATAACTTGAATTAATTAAAAAATCTAAATTATATTAGTTGTTAGCAATTAATTATTTAGTAAAATCGTTGATGAAACTAATGACACGAAATAATTTGAAAACAAATTTTTAAAATGAAAATAAAATATCACCAAATTCCACACATAACGACATAGGTATATTTTAATTAAACTAAACGAATATTGGTAAATTTTCTCTGCTACATTCCAATTATTTTTAACAAATAAGTAATGAAAACAAAAATATTTTGAATTATATACGAATTAATCGTTAGGAAAAACTTTTTGACATCATTATAGTATATAACATGTAACGTGTAACCGAGGTACATTTAATAAAACTTTGCACAAACAAAACGTCAGAGTTGAGAAAACCGATCGCAAAAAGTTTTAATTACACCCCCTTACCCTTCTCATACCTCACCAATAAACGTCAGCAGGATTCGACAGCAACTGACAACTAAGTTATGGAATTTAATAAGGACCACGCGGAGAAAAATACGAGAAGAAAGGAAACATGCAAACTATGTGATTTACATTCGAGATAGCGCTAAAATAGCGGGTCTTTGATCAACGTGTTTTCCGGCGATCTGCCAGTAGCGGAGGTATAACTATCCTGCCTATATTATTATCTGTTTTGATCGATAAATTAATGACAATATTTATTTTTCATTAGTACAATCATTAAGGTATTTTGCGATCAATATTATTTATTCTGTTATTTCTATTTTACTATTTTTTTGAATGTAACAGAATAAAAATATTATTTTTCTACGATTTCTATGAAAAGTTGTCAATTACGTTCTTATTTGTCATCATAAAGTTAACGTTTGCGGTGGAACAATCAACAAATATCTTTGACGCGCGTCTCCAATGGCAACGCGCGAAAAAGACATTAAATGCGCGCTTATTTCAATAGTTACCAGGGATACAAACAAAACAGAAATTTGTCATATTGAAAATTGACAAAATGAATGTATTTTTAGTAGGTACGTATACGTTTTTAAATAATTTTAAGATGCAATCGTAGAAAAAATTATGTGTGCATCACGAGCGTAAAGTGTCTTTGTTCCTTTTGCACTATTGCAGCTCTCGCTTCAATTACCATGCTCGAGTAATAAAGAATCACTTTAAGCTCTTAATTCACAAATAACTATTTTTAAACTAAAATTTTACGTGGCTTCATTTTTATATTGATCATGAAAGTAATCTTTCTTAACGAAAGATCGTAGGCAAAGTGAGACATTTTTCAACTATTCTAAAACTATACATTCTCTTTTGTTTAATATTTTTCACTATTTTTAAATATTCATTTATTGTATCTCCTTAGAGATTATTTAAAATTTATCAACATGCTATTTAAATTTTCCTATTAAAATTAACTTCAAACTTATGAGTACGATTTTCGAAATAATAAAAATATTGGTCAATAGTTAAGCTTGCCTACAATATTTTTTACAGCCCTTTTTTTAGTATTGTCCACATTTCTTTTCTGTTCGTCATTTAAAGCTTACCTAAATTGTAGGTGTTATAATTCAAATAGAACACGAAATTAAAAAATTAGACAAAATAATAATGATAATTTATCTCCAAAAAATTTTAAATTGTTAACAATTATCATAACATTTATTGTAATTTTTTTATTTTGAATGTATATCAGGAAGTAGGAGTACAATTTAAAATTTAAATCCAACATTCTCGCTAAACTTGCAAAATCTTAGACGATTTAAAATGACTATATATAACCATCTTAAAATGTCACAAGTACTCATCTGTAGCTACGCCACTGGATTCCGGACACTATAACTCACACCCTGCTGACAATATCGCAGCACGTCCGGGTCGGGACCACCAGGACTGGACTGAATTATTTAAGGGATAGTCAAGGATAAGTTACTACTGTAAATTAATTTATAAGGGATTTGCCGCTCATTCTGAATGCATGGCCTGGTTATGCTGAACTGTGTAGGTTACAAATTGTTTTACTCCGAAACCCGAGATTTTCTTCAAGATTACCAGACCCGTAATAGCTACTTTTTCGACTTTTTAATTTTAAAGTTGTGGTAAGAATCTAATACATATCATTTTTATAAAAATTACTTCATTATATATTTTCTGATTCCATAATTGTATTTACAAACAACGTGAAAACCTATTTTTACAATGTTTAAATTATGTTTAATTAATATTTTTTAGTATGTATTCTATATTTTTAAGTTAATCTGTTTTTGTATCTTTGTTCTACTCTGTTATTGGGACTTTATCCTGTTGGGCTGCTGAATTTTCAAATAAATAATTAATTGAATAAATAAATGATAGTATGTTATGCATCAAGGGAGGGAAACAAACGATTATTCCCGCGTGCGAAGTTGGCAAACCGAGACATAAGCGAGCTGAAGTCGAGGTTTGCCTACTTCACACATGGGGTAATCGCGCCCTCCCATGAAGCATATTATACTTTTCGTAACAAGTGCACAAAAATTACTGTCTTATAGAAATGTCAAATATGGGTTGAGTAACTAGTTACCTAGGAAACGCCGCAAACAGCTAATAATCGTAGTCTCTAGGGAGAGAAACATCTCCCTAGGGAGAGAAACATGCTACCTAGCGGAGAAAAGCAGCGTTTCTCTCTCTAAAATTAGAGAATAAGAACGTGTTTCTTGTGCATGTGTTACGAAAATAAAATTGTCATCAGAAGGGTGACCTTCAACCAGCTTCATCTATTTTTCTTCATACATATTTTACCCAATTATGGGTGTAGAAATTCTGCAAATAGTTGGTAATGTATTTTGGATCTAATAAAAATTATCACCCGTGCCTGTACATGAAGGGTGACATTCAATTATTCTCCATTATTATTTTCAATATATATTTTGCCCAATTGTGGGTATATAAGATTTGCAAATAGTTGATAAGTATTTATTGTAAGTGCTTAAAGTACATTTAATAAACGACAAAATAATTGCTATCAAATTATTGGAATGGAGGGTGAATTTCAAGTATTTATAAAAAATACTGTACATACGAGTATACATTTACCCTTTGCCACTATTTGTACTTATATTGTGATGGGTAACTATCAGATAAGTGTTAGGGAATTTATTAACGGTCAAAAAGTAAAGACCGAAGTACTGTGTGTGTGACAATAATGGAAGTAAAACCTTCTGCCAGTATTTGTACCAATATTGTAATGTGTAACTGTCCTGGAATGTTCAAAACTCCCTGTATATGTAACATTCAATTTTGCAAGCTGCTATTGGAAATTCTTTAGAATTCATGAACAAAATAGCATAGAGGTCTAGTTTGTGGTTGTGGTATGTTCACAATATCCTTCCTACACAGGAATTTGTTACAATTTTATTACTACATTCCGACTACTGCTTCTATTTTAAAACAAAACTACTGAAATAATCTCCTAAACTCTCAAACTAAAAAGACCAAATATCTGAAATATTTGTTTAAAATTATTTCACACTTCATCTACTAACAAAATACAGTCAAAACCACAGGAAAGTAGCAATTTACCAACGTACATTTTGAAGGAGAACTAACGATAATTCTAGCAATTTATCTTTTTGGATACCTCTTCTAAAATGATGTACAAAGTTACTTCATGAACTAATAATGGGATTTATAAATATTGAACGCTAACAGGGTTAGTTGTAAACTTGTTTCGGGTTCGATAACTAATAGCTCGTGTCTGTTTGCGGTAAAATGGTTGTAGGGCGAAACGGAAACTTTCCTTCACCGGTTATGTAAACAGATTAATATTCAAAGTTTTTAATGGTTGCTACTTCATGGAAATACTATTTTTTGTTTTGAAATTATTATATAGAATAAATAAATATATTCCTTGGCATTTGCAGACAAAGGAGCAAAATCAAAATAATTATTATAAAAAACAACAAAATAGTTATTTGTGTATTAAGAGCGTAAAGTGATTCTTTGTTACTCGAACACGGTAATTGCCACAAGTCGAAGGCAAAAGCTGTATTAGTGTAAGAGGAAGATAGACACTTTACGCTCGTGATACACACATAATTTTTTCTGCGATTGCATCTTAAAATTATTAAAAAACGTATACGTACTGAAAATAAATTCGTTCTGTCAACTCTCAATATGCCAAGTTTCTGTTTTGCAACCCTAGTAACTATTGAAATAAGTGCGCATTTAACGTCTTTTTCGCGTGTTACCATTGAAGACGCGCAAAAAGATATTTATCGATTGTTCCACAGAAAACGTCAACTTTGCGATGACAAATTTTTTTTTTTTTATTTATTTATTTATTATTCTACAGGATAAATCCCAATTACAGAATAATATTACATGTAATAAGTGTACAGAGAAATGCATATAATGTAAAATTAAATAACAAAAAAAAAAAAATACGCAGAGAAAAAACAAAAAATGTGAAAAATACAATACAAAATTTAATTGACACAAGCATTGAGTTTGCGTTTGAAAACAGTGAAACTATCAGATAAATCAAGCTCAACACAAAATGAGTTAAATACTCTACACATGGAATTTAGAGCTGAATGGAAATGTGAGTTTGTACGAGAATTTTCACAGCGAAAAGTAACCGAACTACGGACATTGCATGCTCGAACATAAAAGTTAAGATACGTAAGTAATTCGTTATTATCTATTATATTATTTACCATTTTGTAAATGAATATAATTTGATGTTTAATCCGCCGCGTTTGTAAGGATTCAATTCCAAATTCCATCAGTAGATCATTGTAAGACATATTAGGCCATTTATGATTAATTCTAAAAAAACAAATGTTTAAAATTTTTTTTGGAAATTTTCAAGAGCCGTAATTTGATACAAGTGATATGGATTCCAAATTACACAACCATATTCAAGCTTACTACGAACTAGATATGCAAATGAGAGCTTAATTGTCAACTTTTCATAGCAATCGTAGAAAAATGTTATTTGTATTCTAAGGGTTGAAAGTAGCTGTTTGTAGACCGAAATAAAAGTGTACACAACATTTTTGTCTACGATCGGAAATAAGATTAATAAATTTTTATTTAGATTGTATAAAATATGCCTCATTAAATTTTGAACTTTTCCGAGGCTATATCTCAAAAACTAAACGAGATATGATAATGCGCTCAACGGCATTGAATTTCTCGTGCTTCAGTTAACATAAATATAAACAAGTTTTCAGCAATTTAAATTTTTTAAATTTTCTCATAAAACAATTTTTGAAATATATTTCAAAAATAGGAAGACATATATATTTAGGAACTTCACCGTTATATTCAGCGAGTCAAAATACATATGTATGCAAATTTTTGTTATTAGAGTGAGCTATAATTTTAGAACAAACAGTTCGAAATTGACTTAAAATTGAAAAAAAAACTAAAGGCGTACCCCTCATAAAATAATTAAAAAAATAAATTGCCTCATTTTACCTAAAAATATATAAATAAATATAATATCACGTGTTTTACCCATTACTAAGTATGGCATTCTACCGAAGCAGATCTCGATAAGTGATATATTTCTTCGCGTGAAATGCGGTTACCAGCCGTCAAATCACGGTTCACAAAGATGTTAGTGGAGGGGGAGCCACAGGGGTAGATTTAATTTGCTGAAAATTGTTTGTCGGCTGTGGAGATCGAACCGGGGTTCTCAAGATCTACAGGCTGACTCGATATCACTGAGCCACCTATCCCTAAAAATATGTTTATAAGTCATTTCGGAGACGGGGAATGCAATGTCGTTGTGCTCATCTTCATATCTTGTTTAGTTTTCGTGAAATATTAATATTTAGTATAAAGCCTACTTTCGGCTAAGGACGTAGCAAATAGTTATTTTTGATTCTAGATTGCTAAACGTTACTTTTGCATTCGAGAATGCAAAAGTATTTCGCAATCGAGTATCAAACAACGTTTTTTCGAAAACTATGTCCCAAAATTAGTAATAATGTAATGAGAAAATGTTGACGTTTAGGATTAATTAATATGACATCTAATGTCTCCATGACAACAATGTATGTAATATAATTGCTATCAAATCTGGTATTCTCTGACCAGCAATTGACAGCTGGTTGGCAATAGAAACCAAACAAACGTTCTCATTTTTTTCTGCGATTTATTGGGATTCGCATTGCATTTCGCATTGCATTTCTCAATAAACTATTCCAGTACACCAGTTAGCTTCCACAAGCGGGATAAATATGAATAATTGCTCAATTGGAACATTAAATATAAATTTTGTTAAAGAATAGAAGTATTGTTTCTCAGCAAAAAAATTAAGTGAAAAATTTTATTAAATTGTGAGCCTTTCTTCTATCAAAAAATTGCAGGATGTAAAAAACACTCATTTCGCGTGTTGATACTTATTTATAATCAATAAATATATAAATAATTATGATTTATCTTTTATGTATTATATAGATAATTTATTTTATTTTTATTAATTACGCTATTTAAGTCAAAAAGAATCTATATGAAAAATATTGTTCTGTGTTATATCACTGTGTTTAAGAGCAAGTAAATATTTATTCTATTTAGCTCTGAATATACATATGTAACGATGTAAATATTTGACATAGTATCTAATTTCAAGTTATAATATTTGAACAAGAATTTTAAGAAGAATAAAGCAAATTTGGCGTGCGAAGCATTTATAAAACGTTTTCCGTGTACCGGGTAGTGAGTTGTCGATTGTAGCGAACCGAAAAACTTTGCCATTAGGGTAAAATCCATTTAAGAACGAGTTTCTTTATTTCATTGGTTACGAAGACGAAGACGTAGGTTTCTTTGGAAGTTTGTGAAACGCGAGAGTTCTGACATATATTGATTACTTACAGATTTTATTTGTCGTATGCCGGGAAATACGGAAATGGTCGCAGTACTCACCTGTAACAAAAGAAAATTACACTTAATTCATCTCATTTATAAAAACTCACTTTTGTTAGTTTGACAGCGGATAAACAGGGAAGAGAACTATTTGAAAGTTGGTACACATTTTGTGTCCCCGCTTAACTAAATTGTGTGATTCAGACTTCTATTTAAAATTAACTAAACGTTTAATTAAAGTAACGAGAGGTACTTGTGCTTGAAGTATGTGCAGTGCATATTTGTTTACACAACAATGTATGTTCGTAACTAATAGATGACACAAAGTAGGAAGCAGGATACTAAAACGTGCCTTAGAATATTCTTCGCACATATTACCTGTCATGAGTGCTTTCATCTTTTAACTAGTGTTTGTTTGCTACTTGCACATAAATATTATTAGGTTTGTTGATGTCTACGGTTTACAATCGAAGTAGAAGATTTTGTTTGAATTAAAATAATAAAAATATAGTTATTTTTCTACGATTGCTATGAAAAGATGACGTTTTCTATGGAACAATCGAAAAATATCTTTTTTGCGCGTCTCCAATGGCAACGCGCGAAAAAGACGTTAAATTCGCGCGTTTCCAATGGCAACGCGCGAAAAAGATTATTTCAATAGTTACCAGGGATACAAACAAAACAGAAACTTGTCATATTGACAGTTAACAAAACGAATTTAGTTTTAGACGTATACCTACGTTTTTTAATAACAATGCAATCGTAGAAAAAATTATGTGTGTATCACGAGCGTAAAGTGTATTTGTTCCTCTTACACTAATACAAATAACTATTGTGTATTAAGAGCGTAAAGTGATTCTTGTTACTCGGACACGGTAATTGCAGCGCGAACCGAAGGCGAGAGCTGCAATAGTGTAAGAGGAAGAAAAACACTTTACTAATTATTTTTTCTACGATTGCACCTTAATTACATGATTAAAAAACGTATACGCACTGAAAATAAATTCATTCTGTCAACTATCAATATGACAAGTTTCTTTGTTTGTATCCCTGGTAACTATTGAAGTAAGCGCACATCTAATTTTTTTTTTCGCGCGTTGCCATTGGAAACGCTCGCATTTAACATCTCGTTCGCGCGTTGCGAAGATATTTTTTTATTGTTCCACAGAAAACGTCAACTTTACGATGACAAATGAGAGCGTAATTGTCAACTTTTCACATCCAAAAAATATATATTATACTGTTTCCTAATATTAGATATTTTTTCCAAAATATAAAAATATTAAAGTACCACTTGTTTATGTCTCACAAAATTTCAGCCTCCAAGTCAACTTATCAGGTCATCGTCAGAGGCTGGCCAGCACAGTTAGTAACCATAGACGCGTTTCGCTATGATATAACCCACTCCTTCACCTAGAACAAAGTTTACGTGAAGGAGCTGTGTGACGAAGAACTGTGCTATGTTACTTTAATATTTTTATATTAATAAATATTTTCATATTTTATTAAACCTAGTTTCATCAAGGAACGGGCAAATTAATTTTGTCTTTGTTGTTTTTTATCTTTTACAAATTTTATTTTATTTTGATTGTCAAATGACAGCTTTGTTTTTTAGTAACATTATATATAAGTTATATGCCCAGCTACAACACCAAACGTGACAAATAAGACATTTACTTAGAAGCAGGTCTCGCGGACACGTCATGTTTCAAGAACATAAAAACAAATGTAACATGTAGTTTTAGTCAGTCTTGATTCAGATGTAACGCTATTAACAACTTATTATTGTATTAACCAAATAAATAGTTTTTAAAAAGTTACTTGCGTTGTTTAAACAAATAATTTATATATATATATATATATATATGACATGGCTTGTCAACAAGTTCTTATAGCTTTGCTTTGATTAAGTTGGGTTTAAACCTACAACTTTAACAGTCAATAAACCATCCAATCTAATGCGCTACACTACTTTACTATATGCAGTAACAAGTAACCCTTTTAGGACTTATCAAAACCCTAGTTTAACTATAAACACAATCTAAGTGGTAGATAATTTACTTCTCTGTAACTATTTTTCTTTAAAATAATTTAAAAACTTTATGTACATACATACACACTGCTCAAAATGGTACAGGGATATTTTAAAAATTAAATGTAAAATTAAAACTAGAAATTATATTATAAATATTTATTTTAAAAGAATACAATATAAAATTAATATAAATTATATTTAAATAATAATATCTTAGGTATTCTTACAAATAACTGAATATAATTTATAGTTTCAATTTTACATTCATTTTTAAAATATTCCTGTACAATTTTGAACAGTCTAAATACACATCATGAAGCTCTATTCCATAAAATGGAATAGCACTATAACTAAACATTCTCAATACATTCACTTATAAAATTCATCAAATAATCAGTCTTCGTCAAACATTCTCAATCTAACACACCATCCTCAGTTCAACAACATTCCTAGTTCTCTACATACAAGTTCATTTATTCCTCATTCATTATCCAACAAACCTTCAATCACATTAATCACCTGATTCACTAACCTTTCATTCGATGTACATTTCACATTCTCAAAACATCTCAAATTATTCTCACTCCTCTAAGTAAAATAAATAAATATATCATCACGTCTTTTACCCACTCTAAGGTAGCAGATATATTTCTTCGCGTGAAGTACGGTTGCCAGCCGTCAAATCACGGCCCCCAAAGATGTTACTGGAGAGGGAGCCTCAGAAGTAGTTTTAACATGGTGAAAAAACATAAAAAAGGAGAGGTGTGAAAAATATTACAGATTATAACTTTAATAATTATTATTATTAATCGATTTATTTCTTATTGTCAAATTTTATTTGACAAAGTTGACAAATAATATTTGAGTTAAACAATTATTTCATGGCTATTGATACTGCATCAAATTATTATCAAATGATCTAATCTACTCGCCCACTTATGGAAGGATAAAAAAGCTAAAAACATTTCAAAACAAATAATTAAGAAATATTATTGCTTTCGGCGAGTTAAATTAATTTTTTTTTCTACAATTGCTATGAAAAGTTGACAATTACGCTCTCATTTGTCATCGTAAAGTTGACGTTTTCTGTGGAACAATCGGAAAATATCTTTTTTGCGAAAAAGACGTTAAATGCGCGCTTTTTCAATGGCAACGTGCGAAAAAGATATTAAATGCGCGCTTATTTCAATAGTTACCAGGGATACAAACAAATCAGAAACTTGTTATATTGACAGTTGACAGAATGAATTTATTTTCAGTACATATACGTTTTTTAATAATTTTAAGATGCAATCGTAGAAAAAATTATGTGTGTATCACGAGCGTAAAGTGTCTTTGTTCCTCTTACACTATTGCAGCTCTCGCCTTCGGCTCGCGCTGTAATTACCGTGTTCGAGTAACAAAGAATCACTTTACGCTCTTAATACACAAATAACTATTGAGTTAAACAATTATTTCATGGCTATTGATACTGAATCAAATTATTATCACATGGTCTAATATACTCGCCAATTTATGGAAGGATAAAAAAGCTAAAATAATTGATATTTTAAAACAAATAATTAAGAAATATTATTGCTCTCGGCGAGTTAAATTACTGGTTAAATTTAATGTTTTTTTTTTGTTACAGCCAATATATAGTATAGTATAGTTATTGTTATGTTACATTTTGTTTGTTACGTGAATAAATATATTAGGAGCATCGTTAGGAGTTTGAAATTCCGGTCCTAAATGATCAAGTTCTTTTGAAAACATAATATATTTTTATCAACATAGCTAGTTAAGAAAACAGGAAGAAGAATCATCGTTAAACAAAATAAGATTCTGCAGCCTGCGACATTTTCAGTAAATCACCAGAATTTTACGCTGCTCGTAATTCAACTTCATGAACTATTTCCCGTCCACGTTAACCGAGATATCAACATACCGGGTGTTGCAATATCGACGTACTCTATAACAACATTACCTTATAACCCACTTCTCGTAGCGCAACCGTACCGTAACAACGTAATGTACTATAAGTCAGTGGATCTCAACTGGTGGTCTGAAAGCTGCGTTGAACAATGTTTCAGTTAAATTAAAAAAGAAAAATAAAGCGTAACTACATAAAATAAGAAACATTTTTATTTGGAGTATTTGATTAAATTGTATCAAGTAGGTGGCTCAATGGTATCACCCCGGCTTGAGGATTTGAGAACTCGGGTTCGATTTCAATTTAAATCTAGCCCTGTGGCTCTTCTTCCACTAACATCTTTGGGGACCGTTCTTTGACGGTTGGTAACCGCAGTTACCCCGTGAAATATATGAAATCTGCTATGGCAGAGTGCCACACTCAGTAATGGGTAAAAGACGTGATGATTATTTTATTTAAGACAGTTTTATCAAGTAACTGTCGGCCATTTTCTCCATTAATAAATTTTAGAAAATTTACAGTGTTATAAATATTGTCAAACAAAAACAATTAATAGCTATTTATGAAACTAGTTACCTTACGCATGTGAAATTTGCAGAACGAGGCGTAGCCGAGTTATGTAAACACATAAGTAAGGTAATAACCTATTTCCTTACTAGTTTCATACAATATTTTTTCTACTTCCGTTCTAATAAATACGAAAGAGCGTTTTTGAATTTATGAAATTTTGACATATTAATGACAGTTATAAATTCAAAAAATAAAAGAATAACTCATCAGAATTCGTCTACCAAGATATCTGTTGCTATGTTACCTCATTATTTAACTAGTTAAATAATGCAGTTCAGTACCTAACTCAAATAAGTGAAATAAAACGTCTATTTCCTAACAGAAGTAGAAAAAATTATTTTGACAGCTAAAATGTGAAACATTTGTTTATTTTTGTTTGAATTCTATGGCTATATTGACTATTGTTATTTTTATATTCAATAGTGTAGTTTTAAATCTGGATTTTAATGTAAAGAAAAAGTAAAATAATATCATTAATGTTAGAATTTTTGAAAAATCATGAGCATTCGTTGGGATTTGAACCCAGAACCTTTCACTCGCTAGGTGACTGCTCATGATTTTTCAAAAATTCTAACATATTTACTAGACAGACAGAGATGTCGAATATATACTTCTTAAACTATTTCTTCCCTGGCTATTGGCCGCTGCATACTACAGTTGTTGATTTGTAACGAATTGACATATTGATGTCACTTTACAATTTACTTAACAACTAAATTATAATGCACGAAAAATCATGAATATTCGCCGAGTATTTGTAGCTCAAGTGGTAGAGCAGTCACCTAGCGAGTGAAAGGTTCTGGGTTCAAATCCCGGCGAAAGCTCATGATTTTTCAAAAATTCTAACTTATTTACTAGACAGACAGAGATGTCGAATATATACTTCTTAAAATATCATTAATGTTTGGATAGCATGGCATGATTATTACTTGCTGAAAAGGTTGAGAATCACTTGCAAGCATCTACATTCTACAATCTAGCTCCGACATTTTCGCATGACATACCTACCTATATAACCTAAACAGTCTCGCAGTCTCCAGTCTCAGACGAGTCTCAACTCAAGAGCATAGCGTCATTTTGTAATCCGGCCGCTGCTCAGTTTCCGGGCATGTCTTATATACGTCCACGTGCCCGCGCGGTAATATCTCCGGAGTCCGGAATTAACGGCACGCAGCGCTGTCAGTCCGGAAAGCACAACTCCAGAGCCGGAGCGAACCGACCGGAAGAAGAAGAGAGAGAGGAATTCGTGAAGAATATATAGGATAATTTAAAAATAAATATATCATCACGCTTTTTACCCATTACTGAATGTGGCGCTCTGCTAAAGCAGATCTTAGTAAGTAATATATTTCGCGGGGAAAGTGCGGTTACCAGCCGTTAAATTACAAACCCCAAAGATGTTACAGGAGGGAAAGCCAGAGGGGTAGTTTTAAGTGAAAATCAATAGGAAATATTGCGCTTCACTCATATTCATAATTCCTTTCATACAAGGAATTCGTGGAGAATATATAGGATAATTTGAAAATAAATATATCATCACGTTTTTTACCCATTACTGAATGTGGCGCTCTGCTAAAGCAGATCTTAGTAAGTAATATATTTCGCGGGGAAAGTACGGTTATCAGCCGTTAAATTACAAACCCCAAAGATGTTACAGGAGGGAAAGCCAGAGGGGTAGTTTTAAGTGAAAATCAATAGGAAATTAATTGCGCTTCATTCCTATTCATAATTCCTTTCATACAAGCTCATCTTACCTTACATTCACACAACAAACCTTCAATCATATTTTTACATTTATTCGTAAATAGTCTATGCCTTCTATTACGTCTGATTCACCAATCTTTCATTCAACATTCATTCTACATGTATAAACCATTTCAATTGACTTATACCTAAACTTCTAACAACATTCTTCTCAATCTTACACTTATTTATTTATTTATTTATGTTACGCTGTACAACAGAAATTTAATTCCAATTACAGTACAGGGTCCGCACTCACCGAGCCGCAGTGTGATAGTTTTTTTAATATAATTTTTAGCTGGAGTGCGATTCGAACTCGGTATCTCCGGATTCGAATTCCGTATCGCTATTCACACCACCGTACTGACATACCAATATAAATAATAAAGTAGATAACTATTTATGTCATAAAAATAATAATCAGTCCTTGTCAAACATTCTCATTGTAATACACCATTCTCACTTCAACCACATAGTTCCCGCCATATAAGCTCATTTCGGAATCATTCATCACGCAACAAACCTTCAATCATATCCATCCATTCACTACTATACACCATTTTAATTAATTTTGCTCTCAAAGAATGTTTCATATGTTCAAAACATCTGAACAACGAATCTAACTCTTATAATTCATGTTCCTCAGGAAAAAAACCCTGTTTAGTCCCGCTCTGGTTGATGGCAACCCCAATAAACGCTCCCGGAAATGTATGTTCCCCGCCCAGAGAAAACGATTTCGCCGAGAGACACACAACCAACAAGCGAGACAACCTATCTAACTCAGCTTTGAAGTTACCGGAGCCTTGCCTGGAGCGAGGAGTAGCCCGGAGCGCCTCTTCAGCCCGGAGTTTCCTGAGCCTGGCCTATCATCACGACCAGGACAGCGAATGGCCTGCAGGAGTTACTTTTAAAGAGAACTAAAGACTATTCTATTAGCAGATAAATGTCAAGAAGAGAAAATGAGTTGGTTTGATGAAGTTTTGGAAGATTGATACTTGGGTTCATTGCTGTCACGGTAAGGTCTTTAAGTTTATACTGGGTGAAGAAGAAATATCACCGCAATATAACTGAGGATTATTTATTTATCAGTTAGTTACTTGTCAGCACATACTTCTAAGGTCCCTTACAGAAGAGATTCTGAACTGTTCTTACAATTATTGTAAACAAATTATTTGTTTACAATAAATGAAAACTGAAAAATAAAATTCCCTAAAGATCGATTGATATAATTAGTTAGTTAGAATAGAATATACAGGATGTTTCACAACTTATCGAACTAATTTTAACCTTATATAGTACTCAACATACTGGTTATGAAACAGAAAGAATTTTGCCAAAAGTAACAATATATAAACTACTACACTGCGGCTCGGTGAGTACGGACGCTGTACTGTAATTGGGTATAAGTACCTGTTGTACAGCATAACATAAATAAATAAATAAATAAATATTATTTGCATTTTACATGAAGTAAACATTTTTAGTGCCACCTGGGCTTGAGAGTTACTTCTAATATATTAATAATTAAATTATAATTATAAACAGTACAATAGTTCACTTATATATTATAGAATATTAGATTAATATCTATTAAACCAGTGACATTAAAAATGTTTACTTCGAATTTTGAAAAAAAAAATCTATTTTATAATCAGTACGTTCAGTAATATATGGGGTTAAAATAAGTGCCATAAGTTGTGAAACATCCTGTATACTGGAGTGGCTGATATTTAAATAAAGTTCGCACAAACAAATGCAACCCTCTATGGGATAAGTTTCCCTTTTTAATTGTATTTCCCTTCTTTTTTCATTATTCAAACCATAACCTCGCATGTCTATTTTCTTTTATCATTGCATAAAATATAAATAAATAAATATATCATCAAGCCTTTTATCTATTACTGGGTGTGGCACTCTGCCGTAAGCAGATCTCGGTAAGTTATATATTTCTTCGCGTGAAGTGCGGTTACCAGCCGTCCAATCACGGCCCGCAAAGATGTTAGTGGAGGGGAAGCCACATGGGTAGATTTAATTTAGTGAAAATTGTTTGTCGGCTGAGGGGATCGAACCAGGGTTCTCAAGATACCACTGAGCCACCTACCCCATTGCTCGCGTATGAAATTTACCTAACTCGCCTCGTTCCCGCACGAGAGTTTTACAAGAGTCTCGCTAAAATTACAACTAAACGACAACGAATTTTTCGTGTCCGAATTTTTATCGCTTTCATTTTTTGTTCTACTGTTTGAGAACCATTGGTTTAATATAACTTATTACTGACAAATTAGCCTCTTATTCCTGATTTTATGTAAGTTTACACATATAAATTTTCAATTAGATACCTATATAAATAAAGAAGTTTCTAGGGGTGCCTTACAGAAAATAACTTATTTCACATTATCACAATATAATTCAAAATTTAGTGAAATCTCATAAAATATATGACAATGTACTCTCTCCCTATTCAAAGCTGGTGAAATTGTTCTCAAAAACTGATTACATAAATAACATGATTAGCATCATGGCATGCGTCATAATTTCATATTACACTGTCGAATTCCGCCACAAATCTCCCTATCTTACGCTCCGAGGAGTTTCTTCTCAATCATGCTGTTTCATATTCGAACAATAAATATACCCCGACGCTGTGGCAGCCCGTTAAAATCTTATTACCCTTTTCACGGTGGAAATAGCGTTTCCGTGGAAAACAGCTCACACACTAGCGCCGCGCCGTGGAGAAGGGATTCGATGTATCAAGCCTCTGCTTTTGACATTTAAATTATGACGCGGTGTTAAAAATGCCGTATTTATAAAGGTTAGAACGATGATAATTCTACAATAATCTGGACTATTATAGTTTAGCTTAATGTCATTTATAAAGTTATTGTTGATGCTGTTTTGTTCGGGTTCATTTAAAATAAAATTCAAATATAGGATTTTAAAATGAGAATGCGCTCATAACGGCGAAAATTGTAACTACGAGCAAAGATATAGTTTGCTATTAATCTAATAACTAGAGATGGGCGAATATCATCCGCGAATAGTCGAATGCCGCGAATATTGACATTATTCGATATTCGAGATTTTCGAATATTAACGTCAGTATAGCGAACATTCGAATACCTCGAATATCGCGCCATATGTTGACCTCAATTTTTGACTATGTTTTTCTTTATCATTTGTACATAAACTTAAAGCTATTACAATACTTTGAAGTTATTAATAACAAAGATATTTTGATTCAAAACCATGAAGACGTACCATATTTCAAATTTGTTTTTCGCCAACATCAGCCCGTACGTTTCACCTTAAATTTGAAGTTTTCGTCTTTTTCTTTTTTGTTTGTACTTTTTGTTTTAATTTTATTTTATCTTAACAATTTCATTCAAATAATGAAAAGGACATAATTAAATAATTGTTAATAATAAATAAATTAACTTTTAGGAGTATTCGAATATTCGAGATCTAATTAATATTCGATATTCGAATTCGAGAAATTTGATATTCGCCCATCTCTACTAATAACTAACTTCGTTAGTACAGTGGTATGGAGACCGATATGGAATTCGAATCGTACTCAAACTAAAATTATATAAACTTCCACAATGCGGTTCTGTGACTGCGGATCTTGTACTATGCCTGTTGTACAATAAAATAAATATATCATCACGCCTTTTACCCATTACTGGGTGTGGCACTCTGCCTAAGCAGATCTCGGTAAGTGATATATTTTTTCGCGTGAATTTCGGTTACTAGCCGTCAAATCACGGCCTCCAAAGATGTTAGTGGAGAGGAAGCCACAGGGGTAGATTTAGTTTGGTGAAAATTATTTGTTGGCTGTGAGGATCGAACCAGGGTTCTCAAGATCCATAAACCGACTCGATACCACTGAGCCACCTACCTCATCTATTCCTGTTGTACAGCGTTAAAATAAAATAAATAAATATATCATCACGCCTTTTACCCATTACTAGGTGTGGCACTCTGCCTACGCAAATCTCGGTAAGTGATATATTTTTTCGCGTGAAGTGCGGTTACCGGCAGTCAAATCACGGACCTCAAAGATGTTAGTGGAGGGGGAGCCACAGAGGTAGATTTAGTTTGGTGATAATTGTTTGTCGGCTGTGAGGATCGAACCAGGGTTCTCAAGATTCACAAACCGACTCGATACCACTGAGCCACCTACCCCATCTATTCCTGTTGTACAGCGTTAATATAAAATAAATAAATATATCATCACGCCTTTTACCCATTACTAGGTGTGGCACTCTGCCTACGCAAATCTCGGTAAGTGATATATTTTTTCGCGTGAAGTGCGGTTACCGGCAGTCAAATCGCGGACCTCAAAGATGTTAGTGGAGGGGGAGCCACAGAGGTAGATTTAGTTTGGTGAAAATTGTTTGTCGGCTGTGAGGATCGAACCAGGGTTCTCAAGATTCACAGACCGACTCGATACCACTGAGTCACCTACCCCATCTATTCCTGTTGTACAGCGTAAAAATAAATAAATATATCATCACGCCTTTTACCCATTACTAGATGTGGCACTCTGCCTACGCAAATCTCGGTAAGTGATATATTTTTTCGCGTGAAGTGCGGTTACGGGCAGTCAAATCGCGGACCTCAAAGATGTTAGTGGAGGGGGAGCCACAGAGGTAGATTTAGTTTGGTGAAAATTGTT
This sequence comes from Pterostichus niger, assembly GCA_947425015.1. Lineage (NCBI taxonomy): Eukaryota > Metazoa > Arthropoda > Insecta > Coleoptera > Carabidae > Pterostichus > Pterostichus niger. The sequence continues at coordinate 5,156,602 of OX380337.1, read as the reverse complement.
TGTCGGCTGTGAGGATCGAACCAGGGTTCTCAAGATTCACAGACCGACTCGATACCACTGAGTCACCTACCCCATCTATTCCTGTTGTACAGCGTAAAAATAAATAAATATATCATCACGCCTTTTACCCATTACTAGGTGTGGCACTCTGCCTACGTAAATCTCGGTAAGTGATATATTTTTTCGCGTGAAGTGCGGTTACCGGCAGTCAAATCGCGGACCTCAAAGATGTTAGTGGAGGGGGAGCCACAGAGGTAGATTTAGTTTGGTGAAAATTGTTTGTCGGCTGTGAGGATCGAACCAGGGTTCTCAAGATTCACAGACCGACTCGATACCACTGAGTCACCTACCCCATCTATTCCTGTTGTACAGCGTAAAAATAAATAAATATATCATCACGCCTTTTACCCATTACTAGATGTGGCACTCTGCCTACGCAAATCTCGGTAAGTGATATATTTTTTCGCGTGAAGTGCGGTTACGGGCAGTCAAATCGCGGACCTCAAAGATGTTAGTGGAGGGGGAGCCACAGAGGTAGATTTAGTTTGGTGAAAATTGTTTGTCGGCTGTGAGGATCGAACCAGGGTTCACAAGATCCATAGACCGACTTGATACTACTGAGCCACCTACCCTATATTATAATATGATCAATTCTTGTCTATCTATCCCGTCTGTCTGTATCCTAATATTTCTCTTTATAATTTGATTTTAATTACATTATTTACTTAAAAACTACTAATTAAATAAGTCAAAAATAATTTCAGGAATGCGGAAAACATTTAAATTTTGCATTAATGTGGTGCATACCTGCCACCGCATTCAAACTCATTTTCACGCGCAATAAAATTGTTAAAACAATAAAACGGACGTTTACCAGTAGCGTGACGGTAATTTCACGCTCAGAGAGCATCACGCTGTATGCTAGTCACTGCCGGCGACACACGCCAGTTTCACGATAATGCATTAGACACACCTATGAAATTATGACATACGAGTCCAGGGAAATTGTTTTTATTTGCGGGATTTTTTTATTTCCTTTTTGGTAATTTGGAGTATATGCAATATGGCAAATGGCAGAATATAAAAAGTAGGACGAAGTTGTTTTAGTTATTTATTTATGTTACACTGTACAACAGGAACTTAATCCCAATTACAGTACAGGGTCCGCACTCACCGAGCCGCAGTGTAGTAGTTTAAGTGCGAAACGAACTCGGGATCTCCGGATTCGAATTCTGTATCGCTATGTATTAGTTAATAAATTATTAGCGATAGGGTCATGGTTATTTCGTTCATTCTAGATCTTAATTTTACATTTTTAGACCAGGTGAATATATGAAAATGATTATACCACGTCGTCAAGGGTATATTCATTTATCTATACCAGGTGTCTACTTTTTTTTCCGAACATAGGAAATACAATATTAAAATTTTTATTTAGTGATATCTCCTTTACCTATTAATTTTAGAACAAAAGTGAACTGAAGAAAAATGTTCAGAATGAAAAACTGTATTCATAGAGTATAAATATACTTATATTTTATGGATGCAATTTTTCATTCTGAACATTTTTCTTCAGTACAATTTTGTTCTAAAATTAATAGGTAAAGAGATATCGCTAAATCAAAATCAGAATTTCCTATGTTCGGAAAAAAAAGGAGACACCCGGTATATGATAACGAAGGAAAATTCTTAACTAACATTGACTGATGTTATTATGAGTTATATGCAAATTTTTATAGGTATAAAACAATTTTTAAATTAAAATTTTGAATAAATGTTGCAGTTTTTTAATGTAGAAAATGCAGTTTCATAAAAAAAATATTGTTAAATAAATTTGTCGTACTTAAAATGTTGTCTACCTCGGCAGATAAGTTTATTGTTCGATACACTAAATAGTCTTTTCACGGCCATAGTATACAAATAACTATTTTTAAATTTGATTGTGTCAAAAAGTGACATTTTTTGTTTATGATATTTGTACGAAAAGTTAATCTTTTCAGTGAAGTTTTAATGTTTGCTGTGGGTGCTAGATGATGGTTATTTTACCGTCCGTAAAATTCATTTCGGCCTAGGCTGAAGAGAACTTTTCGATCGCTAAAATAATATTTTATAGGCAATACAAAATATCTTTAAAATTCTTTAAAAATTAATTAAAAAAAGTATTATAAAATCATACAATCATTAGCTATATTAACTCCGTGAAATCGTAGTAAAAAATTACTTCAATTACAATTCCTCTGTGAAAATATTGCTGCAACGTTTTTCCGAAAAAAAGGTTTCATTTTAATTACTGTTTCCTTCCGCCTACATAAGAGATTCAGCAATGTTACTTTGTAATTTTCTTTGAAAAGAAAATTCATCACGCGTCTATGAACAAGCATACAGTATAATTATTTCAGTGCAGAGCCCTCTACAACCGGAAGCAACTGCCTCATTGTCGCATCACTCGGTAGCATCAACATAACCTTTTCTTTCATACAGTCTTCTAATTAGAAGCCTTCTTTTCACCAAGTTAATTAGTATTTTCTTTTTTCCCGCGCGAGTAACAAGATAAAAGATCGGTTTTAATGTTATTAAATATCTAAATAAGGAATTATTTCGGCGTATATTACGTTTAATGAGATTGCACAAGATTGGACGGTACTGACGGGAAAGTTAGAATGAAGTGATTAACGTAATTGCTGAAGCCGGTCTTAGAAATTTTATTAAATGCTTCTCTCGTTTGCGTTAGCACATTTTCAAGAAGAATATTCATACGTACGAAAAAGGTTAATAATTCAAATTAAAGAATTTTACGAGGTAACATGAAAAAATAACTTACTACAGACTTTTTTAATTAAGGAGGCGTTAATTAGAACCAAACTTATTATATTAATTTATGAGGAGTTGGAATATTTTCAGTATAAACTAATGAGGAAATTTTACATAAAAATAAATTATAAATATGTCAAGTGATTGTACAGTCTATTCAAAAGATTTTGCAAGATGTAGCGCGAAAGCTGGACCAAAACTATACCCTAACTAGGGGTGGATCCAGATTTAGAATTAGGGGGAGGGGGTCATGCAGTGAATTTTGTCTCTATGTTGAGGGGGGGGGGGTATTGCCAATCTTCTAAATATAAGAAACGGTTCTTCGATAGAATACAAAAATTATTGAATTAGAAGTTGATTTTCTAAGTGCAAATGTCGGTAGTCACATACTTGACTAGGTCTTAAATAGAATACCTCTCCCATCTGCGGGTTGAAATAATATCGTCACAAAATATTGGATTTTGGCTATTTATTAGAATAGTAAATCAAACAATAGTTCTTAATTATCTTAGAATTTTAAGTTCTTAGATAATATTTTATATTTAATTTGTTTAACAAATTGAGTTATCGTAAATAATGACATCATTATTATGTATTAGGGCCAACATTTATAAAAAAGTCTATACTTAAGGGGAGGGGGGTTATGACCCTCACGACCACCCCTGACCCTAAGATGTTTGACAGTTGTAGACAATGGTAGATAATTAATAAATGAATTTTGAACTTTCAATGTCTTTATTTTTTAGAAATATATAACATAACGTTTCGATTGATATAATTTTCAATCGTTATTAAGTGAATACTAACTACTATCCTTTATGATTATTATTTAGTATTTACTTAATAACGATTGAAGATTATATCAATCGAAACGTTGAGTAATATATTTCTAAAAAATAAAGACAATGAAAGTTCGAAATTATTTTTAAAAATATAATTTAAAAATTGACAATGTAAAAAACAGATATGTATTAGGGTGGAAAATATTTTTGTACAAATAAATATTGAAGATGATGGGTTAACCATTGAAACGTTCAATAAATAAATAATAGTATTCAAGGACCCTAAAGCCATATATTCCTTCCCAAAAATGTAAAACAGATTCGGATTTTTTTTTATATCACTATATACTAAAATTGTTATCTACATAGAAATTAAATTATAAATTAAAATAATTAAAAACTTTCAGATAAAATATTACTTGTTGTACAATATATTGCTATTGTTTTATTTGTTGTTTCTGTATTTGACATAAAAGCATAATAATTAATTTCCCAATCATTTACCAACAAAGCAATTTTAATTTAGTTTTCAATTAGCGTATAAAGACATCAAACAATTTATAATTAAACTACAGATCCTACAAATACGGATTAATTAAATCTACTTTGTTTTACATTATCTACTAGTGGGGTATACTGTAATTTATCAATTAAAAAGTATGTTATATCAAAGATACAGGGTGTTAAAAATAAGGGTTACAAATATGGAAGACAATAAGTCGACATGTGCCCAAAAATGAACCGTTTCAGACGTAGTTCTAAGTAATTACCGATAACCATATATTTATTTTTTTGTTTGTAAATTTTGGATTGTGTAGAAACAGACTACCAGACTACCACGTAAGTATCAAAGATGACACTTTAAATTAATTAATAAACATTAAATTTAAGATGTATCTTTTACACTTTCATGGCTGTTCTTTTCTCCGTTACAACTATTCAAAAATTACACAAAAAATTATGGCTATCGGTATTTACTTAAGATTACATCTAAATTTAAACTGCTATATCTCTGAAATAGTTCATTATTTGACTTATTTTAACATCTTCTCCATGTCCTACAAATCTGTAACACTTATTATTTGACACACTGTATATGTCTCATGTAAACTGTGTAGTAGGGAAATAAGTTTGCCAATAATCATTGTTTTCTTGATTATTTTCCATTAAATAAATAAAAGGCTTCAGAATGCAATGTTTTTTTTTAATATTTATTTTTGGGACTTTTCGAGCATAAATATTTGCTCATCATCAGCTCCTTAAATTATAAATACAATAATTATAATATAAAACTAGCAAATTAATCAAAATGTCAAACCTTTAAAAAAATATTAAAGTTAAATTTTTATGAAAGAACCGAATTCTTCTTTCATAGTATCTAACGTAGCATCGATCCCAAAGACTCCTATATCTATGATAGGCATTGACAACGGGTTTCGTCTACAGCGACACAGTTCTGATTTATAGGGAATCATTCCACGAACTAATTTTTAACATATGACTTCGACTGAACGTACAGTAATGAAGATAATTTTAAAGTTAAATCGGTTGAAGCCATACGTCGGACACAGGTGACGTGGTGTAGCGGTTAACATCTCTGCCCGGCAAGCGGAGGGTCCCTGGTTCGAATCCAGGCGTCATCCGAATTTTTCTTTCAAAAAATTTAACTTTAAAATTATCTTCATTACTGTACGTTCAGTCGAAGTCATATGTTAAAAACTTTAAAAAATATAAAATAATATTTGTAAAATGTCAATAATAATTAAAAAGAAAAAAGATACATATGAAAAATAAAAATAGAAAAAACAATAAATCATAAATAATTAAAATAAAATATATAAAAAATTAAATTGTTAAATTGCCTAAAAAAATTTGAGCATATTTTAAATTATTATACGCATCAGTTTTATAATTAATCGAGGTATCATGGTGTCAATTTATATGTAACGTTTCTAAAATAAGTCTATGCTTTTTATTTTCCATAACATCAATAATTTTGGCTTCAGAAAAATTAAAAACATGTCCTGTCTCCTGATGGTGACGAGTTAAAGCACTATAATTTGAATTATTTTACAAGAAAATTTTACATCTAAATCAATTTATAAAATTAATTTTAATAAAACTGAAACAAATGGAAACAAATATATAATGTTTAACTGGCAAGTACATATTTTAGACTTGACTTCAACAATAACTAATAGAGTCAAATAAATCTATGCTATGTTTGTATTTGAAATAATTTTTTTGTAAAGTAAATTTATTTGCCTATGGCATAGTATTCGCGGCATATTCTGTATATTTTCTAAAAGTCTTATTCAGGACAGGTAGAGTACTTCCCTAAACTTTCTCAAACTTTTCAATCCTAACACACAAAACTCCCTAAAACTATAAAACTTTCTTATCGCTCCAACTTTACTTTATACTACTTGTGACCTTGACGCGGTATTTCTGGCTAGTAGAACAAGTTGCAAGTGTGTGTGCGGTAGCGTAGTTCGTAGCATGACGGAATACGGAGGCCGAGATCCTCGGTTCGATCCCCACACGCGCCAGTTACCCATGCGGCCTTCTTTGTCAATAAGAAGTTCGTGTATTTAAAGCTGGGAGATTAAACTCGTTCGTTATCCTTCCGATTCATGATGAATAGTGAATTGGCTTTGGAAATGGATGAAACATACTTTTATTATTTATTCATTTAAAAATATTTAAAAGGTTTGTAATTTATTTTTTATGTATTTTTAAAAGAATTTATTTATTTTTAAACTTAGTAATGACAAATAGTTATTTATGTATCTACGAAATAATTGTTTGTGTGTGAGCGCGAAAATATATCACACAACTATATAAAAATTCAAAATTATTACAAATTTAATTTTGAAATGATAATATATATATTATAAATATGAATGTGTAACCAAGGAGATGTTTTCAGAAAAAATAACAATTTGTTTATTTTGTAATCGTGTTTTTGATTGGTATAGAACAGCCTGCTAAAGTAGCTGATAGCCCAATAATTTTTGCCGGGCTGTTTATAAAAAAGTTGAATTTCGCGGGCAGAATTGTGTGCATAAATATCAACTTTTTTGACAGTTTATTATTTTTCAATAAATAACAACAAAGACAAAATTAATTGTCATCCAACACTTGGTGAAACAGGGTTTAATAAAAATATAAACTAAACACTTGGCTATGTTTCACAAAATTCAGCCTCCAAGTCACCTTATGAGGGCATCGTCAGAGGCTGGCCAGCACAGTTCAGTTAGTAACCATAGACGCGTTTCGCTCTTATTAGAGCTCATCAGTATGGTATAACTCACTTCTTCAATAAGCTAATGAAGTATGTTAATATTTTTTTAGGTGAATCAATGTACCTATAAACAATTTTCACCAAATTAAATCTACCCCTGTGGTTCCCCCTCCACTAACATCTTTGAGGGCCGTAATTTGACGGCTGGTAACCGCACTTCACCCGAATACATATATTATTTACCGAGATCTGCTCCGGCAGAGTGCCACACCCAGTAATGGGTAAAAGGAGTGATGATATATTTATTTATTTATATATACCTATTGATTGCTATACTTATCAATTTTTGTTACATAATAGTTGTGAATAAATGTGTATTTTTATATCTTAATTAGGTTCAAATTCAGTCTCATTTAGGCGCAAGTTACATAGTCAAAAATTGGATAAAAGGTTTGGTGGTATATTCCATTTTTGTTATTATAAAAATTAAGGAATCCTTGAAGTAAAGTATGATAAATGACTCAGTTTTGAATTCAGTATAAAGTTTAAAAGTTGCAATCATATTTCACAATAGCGGATAGCCATTTATTTCAATTTTGCAACATTTGCATCGTGTCAGTGGTTGCAGCAATTGTTTCAAAGTAAAAACAAATGAGTCACGAGTGCAGTGCAATTGTTTTTGGGCGTCAGCGTCGGCCAAGACTCGGGCGCCATGTCTAGATGTTCAGCTATTTTAGACTTCTGCGGAATGACAAATGACGGATACAGAGAGGTGAACGTACTCCGGCAAATATATACCAACACAGTGTTTACATTATACCTCTCCAACGACTGCTAATTTTATTTAATATATTAAATAAATAAAAAGCTTCAGTATCCAATGTTTTTTATAAAATACTTATTTTATTTATTTAATACATTATATAATTGAATCCTTTTTTAAACATATATATTACAAATTTTATTTACTTACTTTAAAAGAAGTAAATTACAACTAACATACATTAATCAATTGTTTTTGTCATTTACATTTTAATATTTCTTATAAAAATTACCTTTTAAGTTTGTAATTTAAAATAACACTTGGAGAGTTACATCACGGCAGACATGACTAAAACTTAATAAATAAACACAAGGGCAGCTATGGCCAAGAAAACATTCAATCCAAAGAAGAAGCTACTATGTTGACAACTGAATAACAGAGCTAAAGAAAAGGCTAGCAAAATGTTTCGTGTTGTACGGTGCGAATACTACAAGAAAGAAACAAGAACGAGAAATAGAAGCACTAGAGATGTGAATATGGAGAAAAACAGAGGCAGTATAGAGTAAGTAATGAAGAGATATGAAGAAGAGTAGGAGAAATAAGATCAAAACTGAACAAGATATGAACAAGAAGAAGAACTGGCTTGAGCATAGTGTAAGATCGTTATGTCTATGGCACACTGGTCGATGAGCGTCGATGAGCATCGATGAACTCCTCGATGAAACAACAGAACACACCCGTCATCGACGAAAATTAGAGGCTCCTCTATTTCCATCGAAAAGCTCATCGATGAAACGAACGTATCTCATTTCACTCGTATCTTTTGTGTCTCACTTCACGTTAGCATATTTTTGAAATGTAGTTTTTCTTTCTCAACTTTAGAAGCTTTCATTGTTTGTCAATGTTGTTCTGTTGTTTCATCGAGGAGTTCATCGATGCTCATCGACGCTCATCGACCAGTGTGCCATAGGCATTAGAAACTTTAAATATGTTATTTATAAAATATGATGATGGAAAGATATATTATGTATAATACAGGCATAAAAATCCAACCAGTATTTGTTGATAGAAATTATAGGTCAGGGTGAAAGAAAGGAAAAGACAGAAGAAGATATCAGATTCTGGATTCCGTAAAGGTTAAAGGAAGACAGAGAGGAGTGGAGAAGGAGTACCGTACCATGACAAGACCTGCCATCTGGCAGAACAACAAGTGACTAACTTAACTGTTAAGTCATTTTATACAGCTTATATTATGGAGAATTCTACCCCATGGGATACATGCTACGTGCAACTGAATTTTTGATAAAAAATGTATGTTTACTTCCTGTGCATGTTTATGTTTACATAACTTTCAAATTTCTTTAATATTGACCTTGGAGAACATGTTGATAAGACTGTAATAAATTTAGACCAAAGATAAATATAAAGTTTTTTTTATCACTTTTTGTTTTTAAATGTTATTAGTTAATATAACAAAAAAATAAAAATAAATTGAAAAATTCGATGAATTCCGAATAGAAAATTTGTTACTAGGCAATAGTCTTAAGAACCCGAAAAAAAAAATAATTGGCAACAAGTTTGAGAAGGAAACTGAAGAATTATTTTATAATTTATCGAATTCTCGACTAATATATAAGTAGATTATATTGTAACCAACAAATTTAATTCAAACAGGATATGAAAATAATCAGGACAGTGATTTGACGGCTGGTAACCGCACTTCACGCGAAGGAATATATCATTTACTAAGAATTGATATGCCACACTCATCAATGGGTAATAGACGTTGTAATGAGAAATTTATTTATTTTATTTCGAATTTCCAGATTTGGTTTCTTCATCGCCTTGTGCAGAAACATTTCACTCGTACTGTAATAGTTATTTACGTTGCCAGCGTAACAAATTAATTTTTACAAGAGTGTTGAAAAGTGAGCCCAGTAAAAATTAATTGCAAGCATTTCGCGTACAAAGTTTCCACCTTCACACCATTTTTTTTAAAATTTAATTTACTTTATTAGTTTTATAAAAATATACACTACATTTTGTAATGAAAGGTTGTTGGTGGTAGAACAATTTATAGCTAGACGTTGTCATGGTGTTGTGATAGTTGTGATAAATAACTACTGTCAGTGTCAACAGTTTAGTAAATTCTAGAAATAAATAATTTGAAATAGTAGATTAAATGCTCGATGAAGCTTTCGAAGGCTATTTTCTTGCAGTTCAAGAAAATATACAAAATATTACAGATAAAATAAAATAAATAAATATAAATTTTATAAGGATATTTTAAAAATTGAATGTAATTTTAAAACTATAAATTATATTCAAATATATGTAAGAATACATAAAGTGTTATTTTTTTAGAAATATTTCAATATGCTTAAAGTTTTAAATAAATATATCATCACGGCTTTTACTCATTACTGGATGTGGTACTCTGCCGGAGCAGATCTCGGTAAGTGATATATTTTTTCGCTTGAAGTGCAGTTACCAGGCGTCAAATCACGGCCCTCAAAGATGTTAGTAGAGGGGGAAACACAGGGGTAGATTTAAATTGGTGAAAATTGTTTGTCGGCTGTGAGGATCAAATCTGGGTTCTTAAGGTCCACAGGCCAACACGATACCACTGAGCTACCTACTCCATATTGCAGATGCTGCAAGTAATAACTTTTTTCTACTTCCGTTAGGAAATAGACGTTTTATTTCACTTATTTGAGTTAGGTAATGAACTGTATTATTTAACTAGTGAAATATTGAGGTAACATAGCAACAGATATCTTGGTAGACGAATTCTGATGTGTTATTCTTTTATTTTTTGAATTTATAACTGTCATTAATATGTCAAAATTTCATAATTTCAAAAACGCTATTCCGTATTTATTAGAACGGAAGTTGAAAAAATATTGTATGGAACTCGTAAGGAAATAAGGTTATTACCTTACTCATTCTGCAAATTTCACATACGTAAGGTAATAACCTTCATTTCCTTACTAGTTTCATAAATAGCTATTAATTATTTTATATTAGTTTTTTTTTATGAGACTTGTAATTATTCATTTACTTAGTTACTATAAATGCCTGTAAAGTGTCATTTACACAGACTGTGAAAATAACAACTTACAACGAAAATAACAATTTTTGATTAGAATTTACGTTTATCATGTTACACACTGTATAAACCTAAATTAAACTTCCATTTTGAAATCTTACAAGCATAGGTTTCTATAAGTTTGCAACCATCCTACTCATATAAACATAGTATTCTCAGTTCTTACTGACCATCAACATAAATAAACACAGCCTAGATCCGCGATTTCGCTCAAACACTCGTCGCAGAGATCCTCTCTAAGATCTAGCCTCCGCTTATCGTCTTCTCCACCATCCTCTCTTCTCCGTGAAAGACGTGTAAAGTCTCTCTTGTATCACAACAGCACACTCGATGGTCGATGCTGGTTGTGTTTCACTATGTGTGTGTGTGTGTATGTGTGTGAATGTAGTACGAGACAGTTCGCACGAATCCTCAACAGCTTGGAGAGAATTTAAGTGAGGGAAAAAAAAAGAAGAGAGAGGAGAGTGTCGCTACAAATAAGTACAAAGAGAGATAAGGCGACAACGAGGCAGGGAGGAACCCAGAAGATTTTAATTAGTCACTTTTATATCAGACAATATATGAAAAATATATCATCACGCCTTTTACCCATTACTGGGTGTGGCACTCTGTTGAAGTAGATCTCGGTAAGTGATATATTTCTTCGCGTGAACTACGGTTAAATCACGGCCCCTAAAGATGTTAGTAGAGGGGTAGCCACAAGGGTAGATTTGATTTGGTGAAAATTGCTTGTCGACTGTGGGGATCAAACGCGAGTTCTCAAGATCCACAGGCCAACTAGATACCACTGAACCACCTACCTCATATAATGAAAAATAAATTTATGAAAATTATAATTTAAAAATAAAACTAAAATTAATTGTGGTACCACAAATGTTCAATTTAAGTACATCAACCTTAATTTTACGATTTTTTCAAAAATTAGTTGTATTCTATGATACGGCCTTAACTTTTTTTTCCCGAAGTTTTAAAACAGCCTGTATAGTACTATACGAGCCACTTCGGCAAAGTACACCACTCAAAACTGTACAGGGATATTTAAAAAATTTAATGTAAAATTAAAACTTAACATTAAATAAATAAAAGGTTGCTTAAATAAAAAATTACAAAATAAAAACTTTAAGCATATTCAAATATTTCTAAGGAAAATAATACCTTATATATTACATATATTTGAATATAATTTATAGTTTTAAAATTACATTAAATTTTTTAAATATCCTTATAAAATTTTGAGCAGTGTAATATAAAATTGCCTAAAAAACAATAACGTGTATCATTTGTTGTTGCATGATGACGTAATTGTCTAACCTTTAAATTTTATTCGATATATGTTGAAACAACTCATCAACAATTGAATAACAAAAAGAACAGTTAATTGACAACCGTATAAATAAGTAAAATATGTCTGTGTTATTTATAATAAGAGAGAAGAAGCATGCGAAGTCGAGTGTAAATATGATGAAAATGGAGATGTAAAGAGCGTAAATAAGTGAAAGAATTTGTGATTAGATTCGTGTCACATTGTTGAAGTCACAGTCGCGAAAGGAACATCAGGAATTTGTCACAACGAATCACAGGATATTTCCAGACATCCAGACATTCGCACTTCCAATATTTGCTGTCGGAACTTCAATATCAACATCAGCGGCGTCCGCACATATTTTCACAGAGAACAAAAAGATTTGATTTTACAGGAAGACAAATGTTATATGCTCGTGTACTTTTTCTTTCTCTTGGTTTGCTCTTTTCTAATTTTAACTGTTGATAGAGAAAATATTTAGTTTAAGAATTGCCGCAAATATTTAAGTTATTATTATTCTTAGAAAATAATTAATCATAAAAGATATGAATTTAAAATTATTATGATTTCACGAGAGCGACAAAAGCCTTATGCAGCCCTAACTCATTCAATCTATTTTTGTAAAATTATGATTTATAATTTACAAGCATTTCAAATTCCATATATTTATTTAGTTACCATAAATACTTATAAAGTGTCATTTACATAGAAGGTGGAAATAATAGTTATTTATTGTATAAGTGCTTTAGGTGACGTTTTATTCGCGAAAGATTATTTAAATGCGAGAACAAAGTTCTTGAGTGGATAATGCGCAACACGAATACAATATAACGTTTTATCCACAATCAAAACTTTTATTCAAAATTAATTCATTTTACAGGATGTTTGTTTATCGTTTGTTACATTGAAGAAATTTATGAATTTGATGAAAAATGGAAGAAATTGACTCTATTCCTACAGAAGTTTTTGAAGAAGCTCGGGAAGCAACTCGGCGTTTATTGCCAGCGAAGTCTAAGGAATTGTATGAAAAAGAGTTTACTGAATTTAAGAGCTGGAGAGAAAAACGGAGAGTAAGGGTAATACATGAAGAGGTCATGCTTTCATATTTCTATAAAATCAAGAAAAAGTATGCGGTTTCATCAGCGTGGTCTAAGTATTCCATGTTGAAGGCTACTATAAAAGTTAACGAAAATATAGATATTTCAAAATATAGCAAGCTGACAGCTTATTTGAAGAGTGAATGTAAGGGGTACAAACCGAAAAAAGCAGCCGTTTTGGAAAGAGAACATCAAATTAGATAAAACGAACAATGATTTAAGTGTTAATATAAATGTAAATGTTAATATTAATAAGTAATTCAATAAAATTTCTGTGCATTATTCCTTCATTCATTTAACAGTGGAATAAAAGTACTTTATTCCACTAGTGTATAATTAGTCCCTTTATACAGTTGCAATGAGCACAAATAAATGCATATTATGAGTTGATTGTGGATAAAATAATTTAGCGCTGTGTAAATCGGACAATTGTAACCGTGGCAATAAATAAACTAGATTGTCAAATAAACCACAGAAAATCTTCTAAAATGACCAAAGCAACTCATTCATCTCCCGACCATCTAAAGCAGTTACCCAAATCTAATTACCATCCTTTTTCCTGACTCCCTCCCTGTCTGCCACAACACTCACACATAACTACATGACAGATCCCACAAGCTCTGGTGTCCTGATCACAGCATGCGGGTTTCACAGCCTCCCAGACGAGGCTAAGAGCTTAACCCTATCATACGGACTCATGTCGCCGCCGTCACAGCTACAAGGAGGCTTGAGCGCACTTGTTGCGGACACAAACAACCACCCCACCCCCTGCTGCCCGCGACACCCTCCTCCAGAGAAGAGTGATCTCCAATCATCGAGATAAGGGCTCGATAGTGATATGACAAGGATAGAATATGTTTCAGAGAAGTTTATCGAAATTAAATTAAATAATATTTTGTCAAATTGACAGCATAAAATAAAAGTAATATAAATTTGTGTCAAATGAATTGAAACCAGCGAGATTTGAACTTGCAACTTTTTGGTTTTGGGGCACAAGTTGGCAGTACAATGGTGTGGTTACCGTTCCGACATTCGAGTCCGAAGATTCCGAGTTCGAATTCCACTCAAGATAAAAATATATGAAGTACCACACTGCGGTTCGGTGAGTCCAGGCCCTGTACTGTAATTGGTATTAAGTATGATCTTGTAAATAAACTTATGGGGTACTTAAACTTATGGGGTACGTGGCTCAGTGGTATCGAGTCGATCTGTGGATCTTAAGAACCCTGGTTCGATCCCGACAGCCGACAAACAATTTTCATCAAATTAAATCTACGCCTGTGGCTTCCCCACCACTAATATCTTTGGGGGCCGTGATTTTACGGATAGTAACCGCACTTTACGCGAAAAACTATATCACTTACGGAAATCTGTTTAGGCAGAGTGCCCAGTGCCCAGTAATAGGTAAATGCCGTGACGACATATTTATTTATTTATTTGTAAGATTTTATAAATACAAAATTATGCCTTATTCGTTGCATTTTCATAAGTTTTGCATTATGATTAGTTGAAAACAGGTCAACGAAATTATCATAACTAGTATAACAAATGGTATGATAATAACTGATAATATTTTGACATGAATTTATGACTGCACACTCGCTATATTTCCATTTCCATAACAACGAATTTGAAACCATGTCAAAATATTATCTGACAATTATCATATTACGGGTTATATTTAAGACAAACTAAAATATTTTCTGTTGAAGCAGTTCCCTATCGCAAATTTGCCATTTTGATACTGTTTTCAATGGACGTTTATGAAAATAACATTTATTTTGTTCGTAAACAAGAGATTTAATTACATACATACCAACATACATAACATCACGCTATATCCCATTAAATGGGGTAGCACGAACCCGTCAACATTCTCATCCTGACACACGATACTCGTTTCGACCACATTAACATTTCCTCCATACGAACTCTTTCTTTTCTCACAACCAAAATCCATCATCACGCAACAAACATTCATCCATTCGCTCCTGTACACCTGTTTCGTAAATCTTCACTTACGCCCACTTTTCTAACAACGAATCTATAAGAAATGAAGGTAGCATCTCCTGCGCTTGTTTAAAAATACATTTAACACAATTGCAGTTACACACTGTATAGTAAAAACTGAAAATTTAATTACAATGAAGAATAATTATCACTCATTAATTTCACCCGTGGAAAACTATCAAAATATATTTCGTTTCATTTGATCATTTTCAAACAAATTCTTGATTCAATTGGTACCCACATATACGTAGTAAATTGTCACCGTAATTCAGTCTTTTAGAAATAAATAAAATGGTAATTATTATGTATAAAAATATATTTAAAAATTAAAATATTTGGTCAACACTAGAGTCTTATTTTTATTTCAATTTCAGTTTGAAATACAAATGAAACAAGTATATTTAATTCTCTTTTTCTACGATTGCTATGAAAAGTTTGACAATTACGCTCTCATTTGTTATCGTAAAGTTGACGTTTTCTGTGGAACAATCGAAAAATATCTTTGTTGAAAAAGATATTAAAATCGCGCTTATTTCGATAGTTACCAGGGATACAAACAAAACAGAAACTTGTCATATTGCTTGTTGACAGAACGAATTTGTTTTCAGTACGTATACGTTTTTTAAATAATTTTAAGATGCAAATCGTACAAAAAATTATGTGTGTATCACGAGTGTAAAGTGTCTTTGTTCCTCTTACACTATTGCAACACTCGCCTTCGGCTCGCGCTGCAATTACCGTGTTCGAGTAACAAAGAATCACTTTACGCTCTTAATACACAAATAACTATTATGAATCGGTCTGTTATTTAGTAACTTATTCTGTGAATGGTAATAAATAAATTTAATATTGATTCGGACTGCATTATACTACATAATATATTCCAGTTTATTGATTAAATTATTTTATAATAGAACTGTCACTCTTAATATCATGGAAAGAGGTGATAAAATAAGCTTTAATTCGGATAATGTATGTATTAATCATAAACTGTCATCTGTTGATATTAAGTTAACACCCTTGACGTCGATACTAAGAAAGATTAAACATCGAAAGATGTTTACAATTATTTTGTTTACTGTTTCAATAAAATATAAATATTAAAAAAATAAAGAATACATCAGTCTTATAAGAACAAATATAGAAGAGGAAAAATGACATCATTATAAATTGTGACTGAATCATTAGTTAAATAAATTAAGAAATGTGTTCTATATCTTAAAAACTAAACAAGATATGAAGATGCGCTCAACGGTATTGAATTCCTCAGGTCCGATTTGATTTATAAGCATATTTTCATCCAATTTAATTTCTTTAAAGTAATTAGGAAAGCAATAATTTCGAGAAATTAATTTCAGTGTAGATTTCGTGAAACATTCGGTATAAATAATGATTGTCTTTGTGTTGGTTGAAAGTTGTTATTGATTTGAAAGACTGCGTATACATCTGGTATATATATGTCACTTTGGGGGTTAAATGGAGATAGGATACACTCTTTTTGTAGTCATTTTTATATCTGTCAAAGTGCTTCAGAAAAGATGAACGTCGAAGAAATAGACTGCTCACGCACTTCACTCAAGCTTTTTTCATGTATTTTGAATGCGAGCTTTATTGTAGGTATTGATTTTTATTGCCGAAAACCCTGTGGCATTTAAAAAATAAATAAATGTTTCGTATGTATTTTTAAAATACACAAAAATAATATATTCTGAAACTATTGGTTTTATCACGGTTGCAGTTTTACCGTTTCCATCGCAAAGAAATAGATTTATTGGAAATATTTCAGGAACTGATTACTGAAATTTGTTTTCTACAGGGTGTTAATATACATCGAAAAAAAAAAACAAAAAAAAAACACGTGTTTAATATTTTCCAAAAACCTATCTTATGTTACCAAGCACGATCCCCCACGCCACCCTCTGGGGGTGAAGCGGGGGGTCACTTTGAAATCTAAAATGGGAACCCTCATTTTGAATTGTACATTCGGATAGTACGGCTAAAATTAAGTAGGTTTTGTATGAAACTTTTTTCCGATTCGCGATAGATGGCGCTGTAATCAGAAAAATAATTATTGTTATGATTCCCATTTAAGATTTCAAAGTAGCCCCCGCCCCACTCCAAAGGGGTGCCAGTGGGATCGTGCTTGGTGACAGAAGATAGGCTTTTGAAAAACATTAAACACGCGTTTTTTTGTTTTTTGATTTGATGTGTATTTTTTGAGATATTTCACCGTCCCGGAACTTTTTGAACACCCTGTATAGTTAAGGTCATTTTGTATTTTACAGTATGATATACCAGGTGGTAAGATATACACGTGTGAATTGGCGGTTAACATGGAAAAAAATAATTTTATGCGCATTAATTAATAAACTTATATGCCAACATAGAATTGCCCAACGACCATAAATTCCGAGGGGGGGACATAAAAAAACCTTATGAGAAAGGAATTATGAATGTGGGTGCAGTAAAAGTTGTGTATTAGAATATAAATGTTTGGAGAAGATTAATGCAGAATGAATTTAAAATAAATAAATATATCATCACGTCTTGTACCCATTACTGGATGTGGCACTCTGCCTAAGCAAATCTCGGTAAGTGATACATTTTTTTCGCGTGAAATGCGGTTACCAGTTGTCAAATTACGACCCCCAAAGATGTTAGTGGAGGGGGAGCCACAGAGGTAGATTTAAATTGGTGAACATTGTTTGTCGGCTGCGGGGATTGAACCAGGGTTCTCAAGATCCCCAGGCTGACTCGATACCACTGAGCAGGATGAATTTAATTAATAAATACTCACAAAATGTTTCAAAGGTTCGTGCTACCCCATTTGATGGGACGTAGCATGATATTAGAATGTATATCGTCAATAAATATTTAAAAAAGAAGGGAATTATTTTTTTATGCTTTATGAATGCTACGCCACTGATTTTTTAATTACCAATTTTAATCTTTCAACTCGCCGAGTCAAAATTTTCAATTAAATCCAATTCAGCGTTAAATAATAGTATAATTATCAGTTTTCCCAATAATTTATTAGTCCATCACAATGAAGGAATCCCTCATACAGAGCACCAGAACAGCTCAAAGCGTTAATTAAGCTGTTAAGCTGTGTAACAATGTCTTTCTGTCTTTCCGTGTCCTTATAATTTCTCTATAATTATAACGCAGCAAGAGACTGTAAGCAGTTCACAACTGGGTCGCATGGAGCGCTCATATCGTCTGTAATGAAATCATTAACGAGAGACGCGGAGACCATTTTTTAGCAACGACCATCTGTGCGTTTAACGAGATCGTATTCTCAAAACTTAATAGAACCAAAATAAATATGTATTAAATAAATAAAGTTTCAATTTAAAATAATAGTATTTTACATTACTAGCCAGGTAAAACGGTTTTTACTGCTGAAAGGAGGAAATGACTGGCGAGCCTGTCACCTCCTTGAGGCAGTAAAACAGTTACCTGGCGTGTATTGTACAATATTTTATTTGTTACTCACTTGTAAATCATATTTAAGATTATAATCAAAACTTGTCAGTTGTAATTGTTGTCATAGATTGTCTTGATATGATAATAATAAAACTGAACTTTCAACTGTTAACAATGCAACTACTAACTTGTAAAATTTTACAGGTTAGCTGTCAGTTTTACAGGTTAATAGGTTGTAAAGGTTGGGTTTCAATGTTAATGTACAGTCCAAATAAATGACGGTTTACAAGTATGTAACAAATAAAATATTTTATGTTCGACTGCATTATATTACCTTGTTTTACGACACTGTTTACTGTCCATAATCTGGTACTTTATTGGACTAGTACGATAAAAATGCAAAATTGGACTGCAGTCAATGTCACATTAAAACAAAATTCAAAAGAAATATTTAAACACCATTTTCTGTATGTATTATATGTGTCTTCATACAATTGTTAGATATTCTCTTGCATTACATGCAAGATCTTTTATTTCTTTTGGAACGTCTTCAATGTCTTCATCCATCTCAACACTTTTTCACTTTAACAATTTGATAAATAAAGCAACAAATGCATAACAACGAAGCACACTTTGAGATGCAATTAAATGTTTTAAATATAGGTATTGACAATCATATTTTAAGAGAAAATATTCTCCATGCAGTCGAACATAAAACGTTGTATGCAACTCGTACATAATCGGACTTTATAGACTCGCCTTATTTATTAGCCTCGCTCGCTCTGCCGTAAAATTCGGCTCGTCCAATAAAGACCTAAATTATGTACTTGTTACATAAACTACTATTACCAACTTTGGAGCTGAGAATTTTAGATTTATATTATCGTATTTAAATTTGTAACTTGGTTTAAAATTAAATAAACAGAAGGAAAATGAATGTTTGATAGGAATATCATTTATTCCATTTGATATGTACCTTCGCTTTGCTTTTATTTATTTAAACCAAGTATAAATTGTAGGATAGGTATCTCAGTGTGAATTTAAAACCTGGAATCAATTTCCATAGCAGGCAAAATATTATAAAATTACCATTGAGGTTTCCTCTCCACTAATATCTTTAGATGATGTGATTTGACGGCTGGTAACTGCACTGCATGCACAGAAATATATCATATACCGAGATCTGCTACGAGAGATTGCCACGCCTAGTAATGGATAAAAGGTGTGATGATATATTTATATTTATAAATTTAAAATTTAATTTTGCGTTTGCAGCTTGTCATCAAACTTATTTAATTGTACCTAAGTTTAGAGCTAAAATATTTGAACAATAGTTACAAGAAAAAACTAAACTTTCATGCAAGTAATTTACTAGTCAGTATTTAATTAACTTTTTAAACTTTTAAAAAAGTTTCAATATTACTTCATTTTATGTTGCTACAAGAGATGCCTGTTAAAATCGTATGATGCTATTGATTGTAAAATCATATTCTTTCACAGCCCTGCCAGAAAGCATTTTTTTTGTATATTACTTGTGAAAAACATATTGCCCTAATTCAATTTAGTTGTGATAGTAACCGTTTCCCTCAATAGTAAGGAAGATATATACTTTCATCACTAGTGAGGGAAACAGTTACTATCACAACTAAATTGAGTGAGGGAAATGTCATTTGACATGGTGACCAAGGAAATATGATTGTATTGTAAACGTAAAAATATAATTTGCACGTTTAATGTTGAAAAAAACATTATATAATACAAGTGCAAAAGGGACTCGTACTTTTGGAACACTCGCTCCAATTTTTGTAGCCGTTTTGCAATTAAACCCTTTCCTCACTAGTGTTACAATATACTATTTCTTCATTTAAGTGACGGAAACGAAAGTTTTCTTCCTTAAAGAAGAAAGTAAAGTAATATTCATTACAACTACTGGAAAAGAACGATACGATTTGACCTTATATTGATTTCTAATTTATTTATGAAAGGGTTTCTTTCTGACAGAGTAGTAAAATAAAATTATATGTATACTTCATGAAGAAAGACTCATACTTCCCTTAGGTCCTTTATACCCTTCACTCAGAAAATGAAATGACACTTTTGGGAAAAATGTATCACTTGTTTCTGTTACCAAGAATGTATTCATGTACTTACAATGCAGGTGGTAGTGAATTAATAGTATGTCATGCATCAAGAGAGGGAAACATGCGATTATTCCCGCGTGTGAGGTTTGCCAACTTCACACAAGGGATAATCGCGCCCTCCCGTAAAGCATATTATACTTTTCGTAACAAGTGCACAAAAATTACTGTCTTATCGGGACAAATGTCAAATATGGGTTGCGTAACTAGTTACCTAGGAAACGTCGCAAACAGCTAATAATCGTAGTCTCTAGGGAGAGAAACATATCTCTAAGGAGAGAAACATGCTACCTATGGGAGAAAAGCAGTGTTTCTTGTGCATGTGTTTACGAAAAATTTGTATAAATTTAGCAGGTTTTGAATGTAAATAATACCGTTGCATGGAATATTGTGTAGACTAGGCCTGTGAAGCAGGTTTAAAATTGCAGGATTATGGACTTGTGTGGCAGTGGGGAATTATTCTCAGTGGAACGTTTAGTCTTGCATCGCGTGTCATGTTGACCCTTGACATCTGGTGAACTCAGCACTGGAGATAAAATAAAAGCATACTGCATTACATCGTACCAGCAGTTTGTTGCAAAAACAAACAATTGATATGACAAATGAACGTTGAAATCCAGGCATGTTTTTCAACTTCTTGTAACAGGACGACAAGACGATGTTTACCGAGTAGAGCCGAACAAACACGAGTCCTTTGATGTGAATTCAAAAGCCCGCGCTGATGAAAATGCTGTTGTTTTGTTCCAACCGAATGTAAACGCTATCTTTTGTTTGAATCTGAGATTAAACGAATTTGAAATGAAATTCGGGTTTGTGATCGTTACTTTCTATGTTTTTTGCGCTTTGATTTGATTTGCTGGTTACAGAGCTATTATTCTTGCGTTTCATGAAAATAATATTACTTTTCCTCTCTGAACAAACATTCAATTTTATTTCATTTAATTCCCCCTTTGAAGTGCCTCGGGCTTATTTGAAAAAGAAATAATGAATATCAATTCTAGCATCAAAACAGTTTACTCATTGTCAGATTTGCGAAAAATATCAATATAGCAAACATTGTAAAAAAACATATTATACGCAAGTGAATTGTTTGATAATTCTCAAGAGCACACAATGTGTGATATACAATATTTTATTATTGTACAGTAGTGGTTTTTCTACAAGTTAGAAAAAGATTGAAACTAAATTGAATAGCGATGCTGTCAAATAAATGAAATATCACCATTGTCAAGCTGTTGCATTGGTATAAATTGTTAGTTGTTTATGCTTGTCATGGATTGAAACTAGAGATTGGCGAATATCAAATTTCTCGAATTCGAATATCGAATACGAATATTAATCAGATCTCGAATATTCGAATACGCCTAAAAGTTAATTTATTTATTATTAATAATTATTTAATTATGTCCTTTTCATTATTTGAATGAAATTTTTAAGATAAAATAAAATTTAAACAAAAAGTACAAACAAAAAAGAAAAAGACGAAAACTTCAAATTTAAGGTGAAACGTACGTCTTCATGGTTTTGAAACAAAATATCTTCGTTATTAATAACTTCAAAGTATTGTAATAGCTTTAAGTTTATGTACAAATGATAAAGAAAAACATATTCAACATATGGCGCGATATTCGAGGTATTCGAATGTTCGCTATACTGATGTTAATATTCGAAAATCTCGAATATCGAATAATGTCAATATTCGCGGCATTCGACTATTCGCCGATGATATTCGCCCATCTCTAATTGAAACGTTTTAGTTTCCTACTCAATGCAACAAGAACTTGATCCCAATTATAATTCAGGGGGCGTATAGATTATAAATCAATGGTATTAACTTGACCTGCGGATTTAAGAACTCGGGTTCGATTCCTAAACCGACAAACAATTTTCATTACGTGGTTCTCCTTCCACTAATATCTTTGAAGGACGTGATTTGATGGCTGGTAATCACTTTACGCGCATAAATATATTACTAACCAAGATCTGATACGGCAGAGTACCACACCCAGTAATGGGTAAAAGACGTGATGATACATTTTTTATGTATTTTTTGCAAAACACTAATTGAAGCCAGCGAGATTTGAACTTACAACTTTTTGGTTTTGGGGCAAAAGTTGACAGTACAATGGTGTGGTTAGCGTTCAGACATTCTAGTCCGAAGATCCCGAGTTCGAATTCCACTCAAGATAAAAATATATGAACTACCACACTGTGGCTCGGTGAGTCCAGACCCTGTACTGTAATTGGTATTAAGTTCTTGTAAATAAACTTATGGGGTACTTAAACTTATGGGGTAGATGGCTCAGTGGTATCGAGTCGGCCTGTGGATCTTGTGAACCCTAGTTCGATCCCCGCAGCCGACAAACAATTTTCACCAATTTAATTCTACCCCTGTGGCTCCTCCTCCACTAATATCTTTGGAGGCCGTGATTTGACGGCTGGTAACCGCACTTTACTGAGATCTGCTTACGCAGAGTGCCACACCCAGTAATAGGTAAAAAGCGTGATGATATATTTATTTATTTATTTAAATAAACCACTGGACTATTTTATACATTCTATTATCATTCACCAAATTATAGTGACGTCATTAGTCGTAACCCAGTGAATAAAATTAAGACAAAACTTGCGTTTATTAATTAACAATCAAGAGGTTGTAAGTTCAAATCTCGATAACTACAACTTACATTAAAAAAATATGCATTTTTCTACGATTGCTATGAAAAGTTGATAATTACTCTCTCATTTGTCATCGTCAAGTTGACGTTTTCTGTGGAACAATCGAAAAATATCTTTTTTGCTCGTCTCCAATAGCAACGCGCGAAAAAGATAATAAATACGCGCTTATTTCAATAGTTATCAGGGATACAAACAAAACAGAAACTTGTCATATTGTCAGTTAACAGAATGAATTTATTTTCAATTTTTTACGTTTTTTAATAATTTAAGATGCAATCGTAGAAAAAATTATGTGTGTATCACGAGCGTAAAGTGTCTTTGTTCCTCTTGCACTATTACAGCTCTCGCCTTCGGCTCGCACTGCAATTACAATGCTCGAGTAACAAAGAATCACTTTACGCTCTTAATACAAAATAGTTATTTGTGTATTAAGAGCGTAAAGTGATTCTTTGTTACTCGAGCACGGTAATTGCCACAAGTCGAAGGCAAAAGCTGCAATAGTGCAAGAGGAACAAAGACACTTTACGCTCGTGATACACACATAATTTTTTCTACGATTGCATCTTAAAGTTATTAAAAAACGTAGGTATACGTCTAAAACTAAATTCGTTTTGTTAAATGTCAATATGACAAGTTTCTGTTTTGTTTGTATCCCTGGTAACTATTGAAATAATCTTTTTCGCGCGTTGCCATTGGAAACGCGCGAATTTAACGTCTTTTTCGCGCGTTGCCATTGGAGACGCGCAAAAAAGATATTTTTCGATTGTTCAACAGAAAACGTCAACTTGACGATGACAAATGAGAGCGTAATTGTCATCTTTTCATAGCAATCGTAGAAAAATAACTGTGGTGTCAGTGTAAACTATAGACGTACAGAACAGGGAAATTGTGATTAAGTTCCTGTTGTGCAGAGTGACAAATAAATCATCACGAAACCTGTCCGACTCCCACTCACCAAACAACAATCTTGTTAAAATGAAATAGAAGTATCAAATTGCGTGCGGACAAACAGTAACGAACAGATTACAAATCAGAATAATATATCATGCCAAAAAATTCCTGTGAATTTCTCTTCCATTGATAATATTCCCTGAATAATTATTGTATTGAAATATAAAAAGATTCATGGCTTTTGTGAGTTGCACGCGCACGATATCTGAGCATCAACAGCTCGGTAAAGTAGATTACCTCTTACCGACGTCTGGAATCAGCACAATAAGCTGTAGAGTTTGGGGCGTCACTTCCAGAATGCACTCTATATTAGAGAGAGATATCTTGTCAACTTCAATGCTTTGTGAAGGAAATTGTTTGCTTTATTGTTGAATAAATGCGCAATTTCGAATTAGGATGAGGGGAATTATTAATAGAAGTGTTGTTGTGCATTCAAGGATAATATCTAACAGTGAAAATAGTTGTATTTGTTTGTTAAGGTCCTAATTATTATAGTACAGAGATGGTTTGCAGAAAATTAATTACAATTAATAGGCGCAATGGCCGAGCGTGTTAAAGCACATCTCTTAACATACTGTGATGTCACCCGAACCAAGGTTCGTCAGTTCCAATCCGCCTGTTTACAATGTGTGATTTGTCGTAAAATATAAAATACAGCTACCTGTATTTATCACACTCGGGCGGTATAAACTAGTCATTTATACGTCTTAAATAATGTAGCATTTGACTACGAAAACCGGCAGTATGGCAGTGTAAAAACTACGGCTCGGTGTGTCCGGTAGGCCCAGGTCCAATCTCGGGCTGTAGCGCCACAGATGATGATGAATTACAAGACAGACAGACCAAAAGTAAACATTTGGGAGTTTGTTCATATTTAAATTGAATTTCTATATAAAAAAATAAATATATCATTATGCCTTTTATCCATTATTGAATGTGGCACTCTGCTGCAGCAGATCTCGGTAAAAGATACATTTCTTCGCGTGAAGTGCGGCTACCAGCTGTCAAATCACGGCTTCCAAGTATGTTAGTGGAGGGGAAGCCACTGAGGTAATTTTAATGTGGTGAAAATTGTTTGTCGGCTGTGGGGATCGAATCCTGGTTCTCAAATTCACAGGTCGGTTTAATACCACTGAGCCACCTTACATTGCTATCAAATATTTGATGCGATATTGTCAATTTATGTTAAATATAATTTATTTTGTGCAAATGGGCAGTAGAAAACTTATTAAATGTAAATAAAAATAAATAAATATATCATCACGCCTTTTACCCATTACTGAGTGTGGCACTCTGCCTTAGCAGATCTCGGTAAGTGATATATTTCTTCGCGTGAAGTGCGGTTATCAGCCGTCAAAGAGCCACAGGAGTAGATTTAAATTGGTGAAAATTATTTGTCGGTTGTGGGGATAAAACCTGGGTTCTCAAGATCCACAGGCCGACTCTATACCACTGAGCCACCTACCCCATAAAACCTATTACATATATTATCTAAAATTAAAAAAACAATATAACACACTTATAATTTAATAAGTACTTACTATTTCTGTGTATAATTGATTTAAAGGACAAAAATAGGTTAGCCGAAATGTACTCGTATTAATAAAATGAGTATAAAATTTTCTTTCATTATTTGACTTATAATAGAAAACAAGTTTTATGAAAATCTCTTCAGTTACGGGTGCATAAAAAACGGATATCTAAAGAGTTTATAGAACGAGTCACATACTATACATCTTTTACGAGCGCAAAATAAGACAAGAGTTTTTTTTTAATTTCATGAATTATTTAAAAAGTAAGGTTAAGTTACAATGATAGATGCTTGAAGCTAACTTCACCCCGTGCTTAATAAGTCAAGCCGTGACTAAAACGTCCGAGGCTACGGCTTGTAAACATATGACTCAAATGTTATTTAGCGCTATGGAGACCAATACGTTAAATGACATTTTAATAACGGTAGTAGAAAAACATATTGCTACGAAAAGTTGACAATTACGCTTTTAATTTGTCATCGTAAAGTTGACGTCTTCAGTGGAACAATCGAAAAAATATCTTTGTCGCGCGAAAAAGATATTAAATGCGCGCTTATTTCAATAGTTACCAGGGATACAAATAAAACAGAAACTTGTTATATTGTCAGTGGACAGAACGAATTTATTTTCAGTACGTATACGTTTTTTTTAATAATTTTTAGATGCAATCATAGACAAACTTATGTGTGTATTAAGAGCGTAAAGTGTCTTTGTTCCTCTTTCACGACAATTACCATGTTCGAGTAACAAAGAATCATTTTACGCTCTTAATACATAAATAACTATTTCCGAAAAGTCATTTGTAGCAACTTGTAAAATTGTTATAAATAATAATTGATTTATATTTTAATGTGTTATTATCACAAGCTGTACGAAGTCATTTTTAATGCAAATGTAAAACATTTATTTTTGTTCTCATTCTTATTTTATAAGACAAGTATATATTACTTACATAGTTTAGGCAGCAAGACAAGAAGAAGAAGACATATTGAAGATTACATACCTGTAACAGAAAGAAAAATCATTTAGAAACGTTAAATAAACTCTACAAAATTCGATTAATATTCAAAGTATACCGAAAATGTAATGCGACATAAATACTAAATAACTTTAATGATTTTAATAATTTACAAACATTAATTTCGAAAGAAATTCAATTGTGAATAAATCATTAAATGCATTAACCGAATTAATCTTTAATTATAAAATTGCTTCAAATTTTACGGTACATTACCTTCCCGTTCCCATTCAATATCCCTGATTTATTTGCATAAAACAAGTACTTAAAATTACATTATTGATTATTCAAAAGCTTTAGAAGAAGAATTTGAGCGAAGTAACCAGTAATTACTCTGTAAATTATCAAATTCATTCCTGATATCTTGTAATTCG
Organism: Pterostichus niger; assembly: GCA_947425015.1. Taxonomy (NCBI): domain Eukaryota; kingdom Metazoa; phylum Arthropoda; class Insecta; order Coleoptera; family Carabidae; genus Pterostichus; species Pterostichus niger. The sequence goes on along the minus strand of OX380337.1, from coordinate 5,129,365 downwards.
TTTATTACTACAATCAAATGGCAATATTTAGTTTGAGTGTAGCTAAAAGATTTTGCATTTATGTACTCATTTTGGCCGCAATTTGAAGTAGTTTCAAAGTGAAATAACCATAGAGGTCCTTTTTGTGATCCTTTAGGACTCATAATTAAAATCAAATTCTACTTAGTTAATGAGGTGTTAATAAAAAGACTTTTTAGTTGTACACGTTTTTGTTTCCGAAATTTATATAATTAAAAATTCTTACAGTTTTGTACCATTATTAATTATTATAATGAATTAAGACTGTTGAAACAGATATATGTTGGTGAAATTGAGAATGAGAGATTACGTGAACGATTTAAGAATCAATGGATAGGTTTGATCAGTGCCGTATTTACCTTTTGAGAGGCCGAGACGAATATATATATATATATATATATATATATATATACCGAGAGTTTTTCTTATCAGTAAACATAGGGATATATCATTACCATAGTTACAGTTACAAAGTTTGACAGCAATATATTAGAGCGTTTATTTTAAAAGTAAAATAGGGAAAATAATATTTTCAGCAATGCATTGAAGTGTAGTAGTCTATAGTCTAAAAGAAACATTTTAAGTTTAAACAAATTAAATGTATTTGAATTACTTTAACTAAACGTTAGGTATAAATTTAGAACCTCAAAACAATCCAAAAGTTCTTTTGTGTAGAGGTTTGTTCTCAAATTCTTCGTTTACATACAAATAATGAGAATTTTGGGTTGAACCAGTTAAAAAATCGAAAATTATTAAAATGTGGTTCTATATAATTCAGACCACGAGAAATCTAATGGCGCAAAGCGCATCATCATATCTTTTTTAGTTTTTGAGTTAGAGCGATTTTTGACTTTTTTTTAAACTCAACTTTGAAAGCCCATAACTCAAAAACTAAAAGAGATATTGAAATGCGGTTTGAACAAGTGTATTTCTCGTGCGCTACTTAACTTGTACAGGTATTTTGAAAATATTGAAAATTTTTCAATTTCTTTCAGAATTTTTCTTCCTCAATATTTCAAAAACTTAAAAAGATAATCAAAATCTGAAAACACCAGTGAATTACTCTCGTAAAAATATATGAGTATGCAAATTTTTACAACAAAATTCGCACGGATAAATTTTTTATTACAATAAATCAAAAAATGGCCTAAATCCGTAAAAACACCAAGGGGTACCCCTTACAAAATTTGCAAAAAACGGCCATTTTCGATTTTTTGTAATAAAAAATGTATTCGTTCGAATTTTCTTCTGAAAATTTGTATACCTATGTATTTTCACGCAAGGAATTCACGGGTGTTTTCATATTTCCATTATCATTTCAACTTTTTGAAATATCGACAAAAGAAAATTTCGCAAAAAAATTGAAAAATTTTCAAAATTTTCAAAATACCGGTACAAGTTAAGTAGCGCACGAGAAATACACTCGTTCAAACCGCATTTCAATATCTCTTTTAGTTTTTGAGTTATGGCGTCTCAAAGTTGAGCTTTAAAAAAAGTAAAAAAATCGCTGTAAGATTACAGTTTTATTACTTTGACAACTATAGATGACAGCAATGTTATTTTCCCTATGTTTACTTTTAAAATAAACGCTCTAATGCATTGCTGTTAAACTTTGTAACTGTAACTATGGTAATGGCATATCCATAGGTTTACTGATAAAAAAAATTCACGGTATATACTTCTACTTTTATTTCTTTCTAATTCGAATGAAACAAATGAAACTTATACAAAATCTCAACTAAAAAATCTAACCAAAAAGGTTTGGATCCGTCCTTGGTTCGAATCCAACTCAAGCTAAAAAAATATGAACTACCATACTGCAGTTCGGAGCAGGGCCGTCTTTTCGCCTAGGCAAACTAGGCAAGTGCTGGGGGCCCGTGACTCTGAGGGGCCCGAATCGTTCGATTAAAATGAAAAAAATAGAAAAAAATATACACATTTTAAGTTTTAAGTAATTTTCTGACCAAAATATTTTTAATAATTACTACATTTGATATGAATTCTATTGAGGGATGGCAGATGGTAACACAAATGCAAAATAATACAAAAATTATAATGTGACACTAACACTCCGATACAATGTATTTATATATACAGGATGGTGACTTGCTTAGCCGGCCATAGGACTTTAACATGGGAAATCAGTTTTTTGCAATTTCCTGCTTCTCTAATTATTTTAAGCAAAAACGCGTCAAATTTTAGGGCATCAAATTCTGCATCTAAATCAATAAACAGAATTACTTTTACGTGCTTTGTAACGGCAGAAATTCAATGGCTATCAGTATTTTCAACGTAATTTTCGTCATTTTCATATTTAATTTCTGCCGTTACAAAGCACGTAAAAGTAATTCTGTTTATTGATTTAGATGCAGAATTTGATGCCTTAAAACTTTTATTTGACGCGTTTTTGCTTAAAATAATTAGGGAAGCTGAAATTGCAAAAAACTGATTTCTCATGTTAAAGTCCTATGACCGACTGAGCGAGTCACCACCCTGTATATATATATTTATATGTTTTGGGGCCCTAAATATTATATTGCCTAGGGCCCAGGAGATGCTTAAGATGGCTCTGGTTCGGAGAGCCCGAACCCTGAACTGTAATTGGGATTCAGTTCCTATTGTACAGAGTAGCATAAATAAATAAATAAGTGATTTATTAGTATCACAGATTAATTCAACATTTTTTATTTGACACTGGACCGAACAACGACTTCAATTAAATTTCAAGGATAAATATTTTACTTCCAATATTATTTATAAACTGTTGATGCTTTCAATTAAAGTTAATATTGTATAAAACAATAGTTTGATTATCAGTTATTCGTTAATATAATCAATTAATCTTCGGAATAACAGATATTTCTATAAATAAATTAATAAAATCGTTTAAAATTTTCCATTATTATTAATAAATATAAATAAATATATCATCACTCCTTTTACTCATTACTGAGCGTGACACATTGCGTAGAAGATATATTTTTAAGTGTGAAGTACCAGTCGTCAAGTCCCAGCCCCTCCTGTTAGTGAAGGGGCAGCCACAGGGTAGTTTTAATATAAATAGTTTGTCCCCCGATTCGATACCACTGAACCACCTACCCCATAAAAATAAACATAGAAAATATATCTTCTCTGTACATCAATTAAAAAATTTATTCATTTCTTTATTGTTTTTGTATTCTTTATTCTTATCGTGTGATAAAATCATTCTTGCGAGACAGCCCTTAGAGATATGAATGAAACTTTACGAATAAAATTAATAATAAAATAAATAAAATTCATCTTTCGTTCGCGCAACAAACATTCAGTCGATTTCAGAGCCGTACTTATGTACAAACGCATGAGGCGCAAGCTAGGGGCTTTGGAATTATAAAGGACCTCAAATTATTTGAACAAATTTAATCTTCACACCTAACTACATTTTGTATTATAAATTTTCAACAGAATAATCGACAATCATGAATCGTGTCAAACGCCTTTTAAGAATTTATTCGCACTGTTAAGTAAAATGAATTTATTGCATGAAAAACAAAGAAAAGAAAAACTGTAAACAAAGAAAGTAAAACCGTTACATGTCTGGCAAATAAATTTGCCAACAAAAAGTCACAAATAAAAAACCTCAGAGTTATAAACCAGATCTCATCTTGAACTTTACCTAGTCGAAATTCCTAGAACTGACTCACTGGCCTAAAAACTCGGAAAAAAAAACTTCGCAAAAACTTCATTGACTAACAAACCGTCTTTAAGTTAAATATATCACCACAAATTTTGCAAATGAAAGATGAGTAAAAAGAATAAAAAACTTTTAGGTCATGAACAAACAAAACTTATTCATGGCACTCTTTCTAGGAGCGAGGCCTTGGCAACCAGGCGGGACCGGAAATGCACAAGAATAATCCGAGGATGTATGACGTCATTAGTAATCGTGACTTCAATATGTATGAGCTCTGAAACTTGTTGGATGTTTGGCAATGAATATACACCAGTTTATAGATTTTTGACATGGTTCTAAGAATGATAAATTTAAATGAAGACATTGGCGTATGTTTAAATAAATAAATATATCATCGCGACTTTTACCCTTTACTGGGTGTGGCACTGTCTGTAGCAGATCTTAGTAAGAGATACATTTCTTCGTGTAAAGTGGGGGACAATCACAAAAAAATGTATGTATTAGAAACTGCATCTAATGAGTATAGACTTGTTGCTCAATTGTTTTATATGCAAAAGTAACAAGCAAACGAATATTGGATTTTACAGTGTTTATAAATAATATAAATAATATAAATTAATTAAATTGCTTAATTGAAATTAATAATAAATTATACTTGAACATGTATGTCATATTTTATTCAAAATAATGATGACAATAAATTATTTTTTCTACTTCCGTTAGGAAATAGACGTTTTATTTCACTTATTTGAGTTAGGTAATGAACTGCATTATTTAACTAGTGAAATAATGAAGTAACACAGCAACAGATATCTTGGTAGACGAATTCTGATGTGTTATTCTTTTATTTTTTGAATTTATAACTGTCATTAATATGTCAAAATTTCATAATTTCAAAAACGCTCTTTCGTATTTATTAGAACGGAAATAGAAAAAATATTGTATGCAACACGTAAGAAAACTCGGTTATTACCTTACTTATGTGTTGACATAACTCGGCTACGCCTCGTTGTGCAAATTTCACATGCGTAAGGTAATAACCTTCATTTCCTTACTAGTTTCATAAATAGCTATTGTTTCACTGTTTTTCAAATCACTCTCAATCCCAATTTTTTTTTTATAAAAAACATTTTTCGTTTGCTTGATACTTCTGCATAAAAAAACAGTTGAACAACAAGTATATACTCATTAAATGCAGTTGTTAATACTTAACATTTTTTGTATTTACACTTTTACATACATACGTACATACATACATAACATTACGCTATATCCCATTAAATGGGGTAGCACGAACCCGTCAACATTCTCATCCTGACACACGATTCTCGATTCGACCACACTTTTGGTCTAATTTAATTAGAGAATCATATTACAAAAAAAATATTTTTTATGTTACATATTTCAATACAACACCCGGTTTATGCTACTCTGTACAACAGCGCGCCTCAATTTTTTTTTACCTGGGATCTTCGTAATTGAATGCCGTAACGCTATCCACACCACTGTATTTCAAAGTTATCATTATATATTTTAGATTATAATATTATAATAATAACATGATACCAATTTATTTAAAAGCCGTAGAGAATATAAGAACACCCCATTGCAAATGCATATTATGAATGAATATTCAAGGTTTGTCTTACCTCATATTATGGGACAAAATGAGATGTACGTATATTAATTCCAATTACAGTACAGAGATACTTACAACTTATACTCAAATTTAAACGATTCGGACACAAAATATTTCAAATTATAATCGCATTTATTTGAATGTTGGGCTAAACCGTACTGTACGGACAATCCTGAAGTTGGCCGCAGGACGCTAGGGACTTCTGGGGAAAACGGCAGTTCGAACGGTACAAGTTCGACATAAGAAGTAAGCGATTTGTAACTTTTTACCATAAAAATACGTTCTATACTAGGTCAGGCATGGTTAGTGGTGTTTATTATTAAAAAAAAACATCCGACTTTGCTAATAAAACGTTTTTAAATTATCTTGATATTCAAATTTGCCGTTTTTACCATAAAAATACGTTCTATACTAGGTCAGGCATGGTTAGTGGTGTTTATTATTTAAAAAAGACATCCGACTTTGCTAACAAAACGTTTTTAAATTATCTTGACATTCAAATTTGCCGGGTTTTTCTATGTCCGACTTGTGCCGATTTCATTAAAAGTCACTAGCGACTCGCAGCCAAATTCAGGATTGTCCGTACACTGCGGTTTTACCGAATGTTGTTTTACCTTAAGTGCGTTATCATGATTGCCCCATCCTCAATATCCGCGTTATCCTGTACCACGCACATTTTGCACAACACACATACAACAATCCACAATCACAACACTGAAACACTAAAAGATCTTCACTGTACAAAGATTTTTCACTACTGACTTCAACGAACAAAAATCTAGGTATTTGTTGTTACACAGTAAAAGGTACACGCTATTATGAGTCTTATATCTAGATAGTTTAAAACTCAATTTGGCTACTGGTGAGAATAACATTAATTGATAGGAATTTTATGTAAGAACTTGCACGAACCGATGTAAGCGCAGACAAAACGAAATATTTTATCAGTAGAAATAAAAATTTAATTAATTTTAAATGGTTTATAAAATGTAAGATATAAATAAATATATCATCACGCCTTTTACCCATTACTGGGTGTGGCATTTTTTTGCGGCCCTCAAAGATGTTAGTGGAGCTAGAGCCACAGGGGTAGATTTAAATTGGTAAAAATTGTTTGTCGGCTGTGGGGATCGAATCAGGGTTCTCAAGATCCACAGGCCGACTTGATACCACTGAGCTACCTACCCCCTAATAAATGTAAGATATAAATAAATAAATGTTTATTTTTGCGAGGGTATAATTTGACGGGCAATAAACACAAAATATTATCTTTACTGTAAAGGGGATTAAGTTCCTGTTTTATAGAGTAGCATAAATAAATAACTTATTTTTTTACTTGCCATTTCTATTTTTTAACTTTTTATATAACTACAGTATTTAAAAAATATGGAGCTCATAATAATTAAATAATATATTTGCACTAGCAAATGAACAGATAAATAAAAATATATTATGGGGTAGGTGGTTCAGTGGTATCAAGTCGGACTGTGAAACCAATTACATTTATTTTATTTAAACAGTTCTTCTAAACTGAACAATCGATGACTTTTTCGTTGTCAATTACGACAGATAATTATTTAATTAATTTCAAACATACTTTTTCTACGATTGCTATAAAAATTTGACAATTAAGCTCTCATTTGTCATCGTAAAGTTGACGTTTTCTGTAGAACAATCGGAAAATATCTTTTTTGCGCGGCTCCAATGGCAACGCTTGAAAAAGATATTAAAAGCGCGCTTATTTCAATAGTTACAAATAAATATATCATCGTGCCTTTTACCCATTACTAGATGTGGCACTCTGCCATAGCAGCCGTCAAATCACGGCCCCCAAAGTTGTTAGTGTTAATAATTTAAGATGCAATCGTAGAAAAAAATATGTGTAAAGTGTGTCGCTTTCGGCTCGCGCTGCAATTGTTCGAGTAACAAAGATTCACTTTACGCTCTTAATACACAAATAAGTATTTGGTGCTATTTATTTATTTCCAAAGCTCGGCTAGAGCTCGCTCTAGAAAATAGTTGGTCACCCAGTAAAGTATCACCTGCATGTCGTGTTACGTAAATAACAATTATTTACAAAGGGTACGATCTCACATCCGAACAAAACAATAACATTCTCATAAACCATTTGTAACCAATCAAAATAAATATTACACCATCCAAACCACATCAAATCACAAAGCACGTCTTCCATTTGTTCCCAAGAGACGCGTAACCATGATACATCACCCGCCGAGCACCAACTTTGGTGTCATACATTGTACATTACCTCGTACAGACGTACACACTTAAATATACATTACGTGACATTGAATCCTACGCAGAACATAGATGCTACATCGATATGCACCACGTGAAATTATTTTTAATCTTTCAGTGCGAAGGTTTCATAAAAATGGCTAATCTAGATTTATGCGAGGCCTTGAGTATAAATAATAATAAAAATCGCACTTCCATTTATGGGTGAAGTGAAATAAAATGCATTTTATTAGTAAAGAGAACGGTTACATTTTAAATGTTTATAAAAACTAGAGATGGGCGAATATAAAATTTCTCGAATTCGAATATCGAATACGAATATTAATCAGATCTCGAATATTCGAATACTCCTAAAAATTAATTTATTTATTATTAATAAGTATTTAATTATGTCCTTTTCATTATTTGAATGAAATTGTTAAGATAAAATAAAATAAAAACAAAAAGTACAAACAAAAAAGAAAAAGACGAAAACTTCAAATTTAAGGTGAAACGTACGGGCTGATGTTGGCGAAAAACAAATTTGAAATATGTTATGGTACGTCTTCATGGTTTTGAAACAAAATATTTTTATTATTAATAACTTCAAAATATTGTAATAACTTTAAGTTTATGGATAAATGATAAAGAAAAACATGGTCAAAAATTGAGGTCAACATATGGCGCGATATTCGAGGCATTCGACTATTCGTGGATGATATTCGCCCATCTCTAATAAAAACCTATTTCTCTGATGTAGTGAAAAACTTTTCAAGTTTTGAAATCATGTATTTAATCAAACTTATAAATTGAAAACTTTTAATCCTATATACTAAAAGAGAACGGAGGTATATTTATATATATAGATTCGTCACGGTCAGTTGCCCATTTCTACAGCCTAGACGGATTATCCGAAAAAATTGAAACAATTTTTATTTGATAGAGGTCAATCGTGGGGAGTGCCTTTTGATAGTTTAAAATTTTTCGTACACATGATGTGCGAGTAATCTTGAAAAAACATGCGTTTTTGGCGCAAAATCAACTTAGAGCGAGGTAGCTTTGGATTTTTTAAGAAGAACATCTATCGTTGATTTGACATTTCTCAGTGGCCATATCGTATTTTTAATTATAAATAACTTCAATAGAAAAATTTTTAGACTACTTTTGATATATTTTATGCGTATTATAGGAATGAGGGGACGTTTTTATTATAATTACAGATTTTTTAAATGGTTATTTAAAAAATAATTTTTTTGACATGACAGTGCACCATGAAGTTGGCAAGTATTGATAGAACTAGGTTTTACACTATCAGCTTGGCTGCGTATTTTCTCTACAAAATAAAGTATCATAATGAAATATTTTAACAGACTTGATTGTCGTTAGAATTAAAATTAGTAATCAACTATTATCAATATATTCGAGTGATTGTCTATTGTTTTTTCTGAAAGTCAATAGAAATGTATCGTGTTTGGTATCAAACTAAATGGTTTGAAGAAGGCTTTTAAGCAGATTTTAAAAAATTGTGATTCACTGATTGTCAATTGTTTTTCTTTTCTAAAAGTAATTAGAAAAATATCGTGTTTGGTATCAAATTAAATATTTTAAAGAGGGATTTCGAGTAGAATAATAAAAAATTATAATCGAGTGATTATCAACTGTTTTTTCTAATACTCTTTAGAAATGCGTCGTATTTGGTATCAAACTAAAGGATTTGAAGAGAGTTTTTAAACAGAATTATTAAAATTATAATCAACTGATTGTCAATTGTTTTTCATAAAAGTAATTAGAAATCTCTCGTGTTTTTGGTATCAAATTAGATGTTTCGAAAAGAGATTGCGAGCCTAATAATTACAAATTATAGTCGACTGATTGTCAATTGTTTTTTCTAAAAGTCTTTAAAAAAAATACTTTTCTTCAAGGGCTGCGGAGCCTAGCTGAGGGTCGGCGAAGCCGACCTGATCGCTAGTCCATATACTAAAAGACAACGTGACTATATCTGGATTCGTCACGGCCAGTTGCCCATTTATACAGCCTAGACGGATTATCCGAAAAATTTGAAACAATTTTTATTTGATAGAGGGCAATCCTGGGGAGTGCCTTTTGATAGTTTAAAATTTTTCGTATACGTAATGTGCGAGATATTTTGAAAAAACATGCGTTTTTGGCGCAAAATCAACTTAGAGCGAGGTAGCTTTGGATTTTTTAAGAAGAACATCTATCGTCGATTTGACATTTCTCAGTGGCAATGTCGTATTTTTAATTATAAATAACTTCAATAGAAAAATTTTTAAACCACTTTTGAAATATTTTACGCATATAATAGGAATGAGGGGACGTTTTTATTATATATACAGATTTTTTAAATGTTTATTTAAAAATTATTTTTTTTATACGACAGTGCACCATGAAGTTGCCAAGTATTGCCAGAACTAGGTTTTACACTATCAGCTTGGCTGCGTATTTTCTCAACAAAATCAAGTATCATAATAAAATATTTTAACAGACTTGATAGTCGTTAGAATTAAAATTAGTAATCAACTATTATCAATATATTCGAGTGATTGTCTATTGTTTTTTTTAAAGTCACTAGAAATGTATCGTGTTTGGTATCAAACTAAATGGTTTGAAGAGGGCTTTAAACAGAATTATTAAAAATTGTGATTCACTGATTGTCACTTGTTTTTCTTTTCTAAAAGTATTTAGAAACATATCGTGTTTGGTATCAAATTAAAGGATTTGAAGAGAGTTTTTAAACAGAATTATTAAAAATTGTGATTCACTGATTGTCACTTGTTTTTCTTTTCTAAAAGTATTTAGAAACATATCGTGTTTGGTATCAAATTAAATGTTTTAAAGAGGAATTTCGAGCAGAATAATAAAGAATTATATTCGAGTGATTGTCAACTGTTTTTCCTAAAACTATTTAGAAATGCATCGTGTTTGGTATCAATCTAAAGGATTTGAAGAGAGTTTTTAAACAGAATTATTAAAATTGTAATCAACTGAAAGGCAATTGTTTTTCATAAATGTCATTAGAAATCTATCGTGTTTGGTATCAAATTAAATGTTTTGAAAAGAGATTTCGAGCAGAATAATTACAAATTATAATCGACTGATTGTCAATTGTTTTTCTTAAAAGTCTTTAAAAATCTATCGCGTTTGGTATCAAACTAAGAGCTTTCAAACAGAAATATTAAAAAAAATTTAGGTCAACTGATAGTCAATTGTTTATTTCTAAAGTCGTTAGAAACATATCGTGTTTGGTATCAAATTTGAAGTTATGAGGAGATATAGAAGCCAAAAATTGTAATCGACTGATTGTCAATTGTTTTGATTTAAAAGTTATTGACACTGAACTTATTTCAGTTCTAATGAAAGATCTGAGAGAAAATGAAACAATAAATCAGCAAATCATTTTCTAAAAATTTGTAAACTGTAATTTTTTACAATATCAATACTCGACCAGGGGGTGTATAAAGTAACAAGTTTTAAAAATACTTTTCTTCAAGGGCTGCGGAGCCTAGCTGAGGGTCGGCGAAGCCGACCTGATCGCTAGTATCAATACTATTTCAAATTAAAAAAAAGTATTACTTGTAAGTTACAATCAAGACTTTCCAGAAATTCTCTCAAAGAAAACATGTTATTTAAAAGTTAAATTGGTATGAAACCAGAAGAAATAAAATTGTACATATTTGCATTTTTATTTGGCAGATTGCGGAAATAAGAATCTGATTTCGAATTTACCTAAAATATTGCAGTTTATATCAAACAGGGAATGCTTGATCATAACGCCTTTTACACATTCAAATCTTGGTAAGTTTTGTACGTAAGATGCAGTTACCAGCCGTGAAATCACGTCCCCCAAAAATGTTAATGATGGGAACCATAGGGTTAATTTTATTGTGAAGTAAAGTTTGTCGTCCCCAGGAATCGAACTCGGATTTTCAAATCCACAGGCAAAAGCGATTCCATTAAACTGTTTAGCCGATTATCAATCTTAATAAAATAAATAAATATATCATCACGCCTTTTACCCATTACTGGGCGTGGTACTCTGCCGTAGCAGATCTCGGTAAGTGATATATCAAATCACCAAAGTTGTTAGTGGAGGAAGAGCCACAGAAGTTGATATTAAATTGGTAAAAGTCAGTTTGTCGGTTGCGGGAATCGAACTTGGATTCTCAAGAACCGCAAGCCGATTGCATATCCACTAGACCAAGTTCAAAAAGGAAGAAAGATACTTTCTTCACGAGATATACATATAATTTTTTTCACTTCCTTATCAAAAATTAAAATTATCAGAAATAAATTGTGTGACGTCACCCGGCAGATAAATTCTCAAAAAAAATTGTACCCAGTTGCAATATAATAGCAATCGTTTGCACTTAAATCTGTGCAAAAATATGGCTCTGAAGGATCTCATATGACGAGAAATCATGGCTCCGTTTCATACGCCATCACGGCGGATTACCAAACTAATCCCGTGGTCGGGAGAGATTTCTAGGTTATGTACACGCTCTAAAATCCCAGATGTGGCAACACTGCGAACCGATGTTATCAGAACGGTTTGTATTTAGGATCGTTAGGAATATATTTCGTGAATGAGTTCCAGTTTGAATTTAAATTGTGTTTTAAAAAGTTTCTCTGACTTTGATAAGCTAATTTTGTGAATTTTTTGTACTTTTTTTCTGGGTTATATTGTATTTTTGTGGATTGTAAGTTGAGAAGTAATAATCGGATTGCAAAGAGATTTTCAACTAAAAAGCTTGATAGAGGCACACATTTTAATTAAAATTAATTAATTAAGCTTTGAAATTCGCAGAATTATATGGGCGTGGTTGATAATATAAATTTTGCAATTGTGTATTTAAATTTAATCAATTTTCAACGCAAACCTTCTAAATACTATAAAACAGATGAGTCTAAATAGATTTACAACTACATAGAAATAATAAAATAAAATAAATAAATAAATCATCATGTCTTTACCAATTAATGGGTGCGGTACTCTGCGCAAAATGATATATTTTGCGCATTAAGTGCCGTCAAATTACGGCCCCCAAACATATTAGTGCTGAGGGAGCTAAAGGGGTAATTTTATTTTGTCGGTTGCGCGAATCGAACTCGGTTTCTCAAATCATCTAAATATAAAAACTAATAATTTGTATTCTTTTTAGTTATTTATACCAGTTTAAATTTACGGTTTTAGGCTCGAAATCATGTCGGTTCGGTTACAGAATCAATTAAATTTTCGTTTAAGTTATCCTGTACTGTAAATGGGATTAAGTTCCTATTGTACAGCGTATCATAAATAAATAAATAAATAAAATAAAAAATATCGGTTTCATAAAAAGGTAAATCAGTCCGGTTTTCGACTACGGTTTCGTTAGAGTTCGGATCCTTGAAATAACTATAAAGCGACTAAAATTGTTCTTCAATTATTTGAAATAGAATATACCCTATTATGAAACCATGGAAGAATAGTTATTTACGTAAAAAGTCAGGAAAGCGTTCAATTACAGAATGAGTAGATAGTTTCATGCCGAGCTTGAAACAGCTTACGAATCCTGTACGACGCTTTACTGACGTGTTACGTATAACATTTTACCTGAAACTTATAAACAAATAATACAAATTTTAAATTAATTTAAATTAAAAGAAATATTTGACTTACATATTCAGCCAGTATTTTAAGTAACTAGACACTCACGTTTCTTTCATTACCTGCCTAGGCAGGTAATATGTTATTTTCCTGACTAGGCATGCAAAGCAAAGCCTTCCTGAGTCTTAAAGGTCAGGCAAATGTTTATTTTCCTGTCAGTTTCAGGTAAATATATAACATATAAAACATAAAAACTTAAATATGTTAGAATTTTTGAAAAATCATGAGCATATTTACTAGACAGACAGAGATGTCGAATATATACTTCTTAAACTATAAAAACTTAATTTGCATAAACCAGAAATCTATGTAACTTGACATTTTATTAAAATTGTAATGACTTGAATATAAAACTTTTTATCCTTATTACACCCATTTAAGTTATAAGAAGATATAACACAAAATTTAATTAAACAAAACAGATGAATTCCATTTCCCAACGTTCTAGATCCAAATCTTCCATCCAGTCTACCCATTCGTTCAGCTTAACCTAACCGCACATTTTTCAAATAATGTTAAAATATATCTGGTAATATATTACATCAGGGAATGACGGTAATAACGAGAGATTCCCGTCTCTCAAGTGCCAGGAAAAATTTCAATTTTTTCCGGGTTATGCTAGGTCAAGTGAGCTGCGGAAATAATAAAAAATGAATGATTATCCGGAGGGTTGTGGTTTCACTGGCCAAAGGGCAAGCCATTACGGTCTCAGAATTTTTATAAGGGTGCTTTAGCTAACCAGAAAACACTTGAATAATTTATGAAAATGTGTTTCACGAAAAGCATTTTAAACTTTGATTAGAATACTAAAATATTGCAAATTAAAATTACGTTCTAATGGATAAATATATTCAACATACCTTTATTCCGTTTTTGCAACATGGTAAAATTATTGGTACTTGTAGCACAATAGTAATACTGTCGATTTACAAGCGAGAGTTAATCACTAATATAAATATACAATATCTAAAATTACATATTTTTATTGTGTTTTATAAAACAAACAATGTAACAAAATCTAGTTACAAAATATATTATTTATTAAACAAATGAAATGAAATGAAGGAATAATATTTGTCTTGAAGGAAATATTATTCTTCGATAATATTGAACAAGTAAATAAGCAAGGAAATAATTTAAGAAAACATTAAATGGAAATGAATTTCTTAAAAAAATATTACCCTCTGTTCGTATGACCTAATTACGATAACAAAATATTTTTCTTAATTTAGAATTAATTCAAGGATATGAATATTTTGTAAAGAAATATACAATAATTGGATACTGAATATAATAATCGTCCTCATTATAAAGAATAATATAATGCCAAACATAAGTACATAACTCTCAACGCAAATACAATAATAAATATTGAATACATATATAATAAAAATAAATAAATATATCATCACGCCTTTTACCCATTACTGGATGTAGCACTCTGCCTAGGCAGATCTCGGTAAGTGATATATTTCTTCGCATGAAGTGCGGTTACCAGCCGTCAAATCTCGGCCCCAAAGATGTTAGTGGAGAAGGACCCACAGGGTTAGATTTAATTTTGGTGAAAATTGTTTGTCGGCTGTGGGGATCGACAGGCCGACTTGATACCACTGAGCCACCTACCTCATTAATAATATATATATATATATATATACTTTCTTAATTAATACGTCACTTCGATAAAATGGTTATTTTTTTATTTTTTGTTATTTAATTAAAGTCCTTCAGCATTTAGGCTATTAGAACTATACATTGGAATTTACAGTTTGTATTGTTTTACATAGTTTTATTTTTGTTTTGTTTATTCTATATTTTGTTCATGAAAATGATTATTAAATACTGACTAGTTCGAAACTTTGGTTAGATTTACACAAATCAGTGAAGGGAAAGTCAAACTGAATGATAAAGAAATCGTACCAGTATCAATCAATCTTTTGACTAAAATAATCTTACAATTTATTTATTTATTTTTCTGAAATAACTGATAGCAATGCTTTTGTCACAAAAGTTATATAAACTTCATATATATATATATATATATATTTCTAAATGATAAAGTAGATCATATGTGTGACTAACATTATATGTGAGCTTCGTCATTTGAGATTTACATTTACTTAGGTTTGACGTCACAATTAAAAAAAAATTATCACTACTTAACGAATTATGCATTGTTTTTAATGTGGATGAAGTTTCATAAAATAAAACTAAAAAATAGCGAAGGGCCCCATTTTTTGTAATTTCATGACTTTTACAATAAAGTATATGTTTTCAAATAATTTTAAATTTGATAGTTCTATAATAGTCAATAAAATTTTAAAAGCTCTAAAATACACCCGACAATTTTAAACCTTGCTGATTCTGCTTGAAGAATAAATTCTTTAATTAGTGTATAATTAGCAATTGTTTTATCATCGTCCAATCAACAGCCCAGAAATAAAAGAGAGTTAAACATTAAAGACAACCATTGTTTAGCGTTGAATAGCTGACAAATGATTATTTTTATCAGCATTTTCTGTTCGTATTAATTTTAACGAAGGTAGAAAAAACAGTTTCCTGGAACATTTTTTTTGGAAGAAACGTAACTTATTGATTTTCTGAAGGACTGCAGAGCCGATAGTGTTCGAGCCTGTGTTTTACAGCCCAGAATAGGCTCAATTTAATCCGGTACGGGCCATTTGTTTTGCCCAGACGTACTTTATCAGATTTATAGCTGTAAAATACCGAGATTAGATACTTTTGCTTTTCATTGATTTTGTTACATGACACCGGATCGACCGGTCGAAAATTACAACACATCTTTTCTGTAGATTTTTCATATGAATTTTTAGGTAATTTGATATTTTTTTTGATATTTGATATACCGTAAGTCACCAGAATCTTGCAACAGTAGAACGAAAATTAAAAATCAAATCAAATAAGTCACATAATTTTGAGGGGCGCGGTGGCCGAGCGTGTTAAGGCACATCTCTTAGCATACTGTGACGTCACCCGAACCAAGGTTCGTCAGTTCGAATCCGCCTGTCGACAATGTGTGATTTGTCGTAAAATATAAACATACAGTTACATGTATTTATCACACTCGGGCGCTATAAGCTAGTCACTTATATGCCTAAAATAATCTGACTAAAGAAACCGGCAGTACGGCAGTGTAAAAACTGCGGCTCGGTGTGCCCGGCCCCATTGTTCCGAAACGGAATGATGGGACTATACAGGGTGAGTCTGGGAAGACGCCCCCCCCTTTAACTTTATTATTATGAGTAATAGAAAAAAATGGTTCATATGAAAGTTTTATTATTTTAAATATACTATTTGATGGCAGATGTAGATATTTTTTATAAAGTCAGGTTTACAAGATACGACTATCAACTTTTATTTTTTAAATAGCAACCTATAATTATTTTACTAAAATAAAAACCGCCATTTTTTTCTCTTTTCAACGGTGTATTAGTTTTTATTAATGTATCTGAAAAAATTCGAGAAAAATAAGAAAATTGAGAAATACTAGAAATAATTTTTATACAAATATTATAGGTGGCTATGTGAAAATAAACAAAATGTAACAGTGTTATACAACTTAACAAACTAAAGCAACAAATTCAGTAACAAAAACAACTTAAAACAAATTATTTTCACATAGCCACCTATAATATTTGTATAAAAATTATTTCTAGTATTTCTCAATTTTCTTATTTTTCTCGAATTTTTTCAGATACATTAATAAAAACTAATACACCGTTGAAAAGAAAAAAAAATGGCGGTTTTTATTTTAGTCAAATAATTATAGGTTGCTATTTAAAAAATAAAAGTTGATAGTCGTATCTTGTAAACCTGACTTTATAAAAAATATCTACATCTGCCATCAAATAGTATATTTAAAATAATAAAACTTTCATATGAACCATTTTTTTCTATTACTCATAATAAAAAAGTTAAAGGGGGGGGGGGGGTCTTCCCAGACTCACCCTGTATATATAATATAATTTTGAGTAATAGGGCAATTTTCAGCTGTCAGTTAAAAAGTTGTATTTAAACTAAAAACTAAAATGATAAATATTGCTTAGTTTTAAACTTCAGTTAGGCTTACATACATTAGTGAAGGGAAAGTCAAACTGAATGGTGTAGATCAGGAAATCGTCCCAGTACTAAAATAATCTTACAGTTTATTTACTTTTCTTTCTGAAATAACTGATAGCAATGCATTTGCCACGAAGGTTATTTAAACTTCATTTATATATTTTTCTAAATGATAAAGTAGATCATATGTGACTACAATTATATGTGAGCTCCGCTGTTTCAAATTCGCATTTTCTTAATTCTAATGTCATAAAATGGGGTAGGTGGCTCAGTGGTATTGAGTCGGCCTGTAGATCTTGAAAACCCTGGTTCGATCTCCAAAGGTGACGAACAATTAAATTTACCCTCCACTAACATCTTTGGGGGCCGTGATTTGACGGCTGGTAACCGCACTTCACGCGAAGAAATATATCACTTACCGAGATTTGCTTCGGCAGAGTGCTACACTCAGTAATGGGTAAAAGACGTGATGATATATTTTTTTTGTCATAAAAATTTTTAAAAATCATTTCGGCCTAATGAATATAAATCAGAACTGTGTCGCTGTAGACGAAACCCGTTGTCAATGCCTATCATAGATATAGGAGTCTTTGGGATCGATGCTACGTTAGACACTATGAAAGAAGAATTCGGTTGAAGCCATACGTCGGACACAGGTGACGTGGTGTAGCGGTTAACATCTCTGCCCGGCAAGCGGAGGGTCCCTGGTTCGAATCCAGGCGTCATCCGAATTTTTCTTTCATAAAAAATTTAACTTTAAAATTATCTTCATTACTGTACGTTCAGTCGAAGTCATATGTTAAAAAATAAGTTTATAAAGCTTTTATGGATTGGCGAATACGCAAAAATGTAAATTCCTTTTCAGAAAATGTTCTTATAGTATATTTTGGCGAACTTTCTGATACTTATTCCATGTTTAGTAGTGTTAATATTTATTAAATAAAAATAAAAACAAAAATTTAAATAATCTGACTTATTCATAATGTAACATAAAAAAATTATTGTAAAATCTTATTACATAATAACATATAGTCGTAGATAAAGTATATTATTCTATTCGCAAGTAATAGCTATTACTTACTCATTGAATAATATACTATTATTATTTATCTATTTATTAAAATTCAGAAAAAAATCATTTTATCTGTTTGCAATTGTAGCTTGCGTACGTAAAGGCTACTTTGATTAAAATTAGAATAAAATGATTGCAGGACCTCAATCTGTGGTTTTTATTTCATGTTCACTTACATAACTGTAGTCGATAATGAAAAGTAATGAGAAGTAATACTCTATTATTGACACAAAATGTAAGTTGTTCATTACATTCAACCTCCAGCAAATTAATAACTACCCCATTAGGGGCAAATACTAACAGCACTCTCCTGCCCCCGCCCCATGATTCTTCTTCCCCCATTTACCCCAATAACGAATGCACTATCGTACGAACGGTTTAACGCTCGCGTTATCTCGAACCTGATTATCGTGATTCAGTGAGAACGAAACATCGCCTTCTCCGTCGCTTTGCCTCCATTAGAGTTAATGATCATTTGAACGCTTTGCACCGTTTATAAACCTACGCAAGAACAAACGCACAACGATGTTCATGGCACGCTTGATGCTGATGCTGATGCTGTGGTTATGATTAACGCTAACAGTGATTTAGCAAATTAATTGCGTTAAATGAAAATGCGAGTGGATTACATATGCATTTTGGACAGGTTTGCTGTTTTCAATTATTTGTGCTCAGCTACACTACAGCTTTTTAGTAAATGAATCATTATTTTTAAGTTCTTTTTAATTGTATTTTCGTTGTAAGAAATATATTTAAGATATACTTTGTAAAGTATTCAATAAATGCCAAGTTTTCATCTAATGGTGCTATTCTGTAATTTTCTATAACGCTACAGATCTGTAAATCTGAACAAAAGCGCATCATATTTAACTGTCAAATGGCATTACATTTATTTGTCAATAAAAATCTATGCGCTTTTGTTCTAATTTACAGAACTGTAGCGTTATAGAAAATTACAAAATAGCACCATAAAATTTAGCTCTAAAAATGTCCAACTGGCAGTTAAGTGCAGAAAGTTGACGTTTGCCGCTTGTCGAGTTCTTTATCGTATCCATGGATACATGCAAACTGCTAACATTTTGAAATGAATTTTAGAACAGAAATACTTTTAAAACAATAGAGAGAGAAATGCATGATTTTTCCGAGAGGAAAATAGCATTCTCTCCTGAGGTGTAAATCTATTTTTCTCACGACTTACAAGCAGGGTTCGTAAATATCATGATATTTATAATAAATATCACTTTTTGGATATTTATTTTTTAATTTTAGTTTTTGTACACATTTATTATCACAATAGAAAATACAAAATAAATTATTACTCCTAAATAAAAAATTAACACAGGTAATGAAAAAAAGTAAATATACATTGAATGGATACACAAATATTATATAGTACTAAGAATAGTAAGAATATTTAAATAATCCTATATCCTAAATAGGGGCAAATCATCTTCTTCTGATGAACTTCCTGAACATAGCGTTGCAGATAGACTCACTTGGCCAAATCCAATCTAAATTAGTTTATGTTTATAAGTTAACTGAAGCACGAGAAAATTAATGCCGTTGAGCGCGTTTTCATATCACATTTAGTTTTCGAGATATAGCCTCGGAATAGTAGAAAAACTGAAAAATTCGAAAAATTTCACTTTTCCGGAGGCTATATCTCAAAAACTAAACAAGATATGCAAATGCGCTCAACGGCGTTGAATTCCCCGTGTCCGAATTGACTTATAAGCAAATTTTCATACAATTTTATGCAATTTAATATTTTTAATTATTTCCTAAGGGGTACCCCTTTGGTTTTTCCAGATTTTAATTCAATTTTCCCAAAAATCCTTAATCGTAGGATTATTAAAACGAAAATTTACATACATATGTATTTTGACCCACTGAATTCAGTGGTGCAATCTTCAAATGCATATGACTTCTGGTTTTCGAGAAAATGTTTTGGCGGAAAATAGAAAAAAAATAAAAATCGCTGAAACTATGTTTATAAGTTAACTGAAGGACGAGAAAATTAATGCCGTTGAGCGCGTTTTCATATCACATTTAGTTTTCGAGATATAGCCTCGGAAAAGTAGAAAAACTGAAAAATTCGAAAAATTTCACTTCTCCGGAGGCTATATCTCAAAAACTATTTCATATTTTTATATAATGGATATATGTCATTGCAAAAATATGACGATATATATCAAAATAAATATCATGATATATATCGATCGATATATATCTTCGAACCCTGCTTACAAGTAAGATTAAAAATGAATAAAGTAGTTTTTTTGACATTTATGGAAAAGTAAAATGTTCACTTGTTTAAAAATGATTTTTAATTCTTTTTCAAGCATTTTTAAATAGTCGAATAAAAAAAATTGTGTGCACCTCGAGCAGAAACTGTTCTTGCCGCTCTTGTACGCTTCGATCTCCATGCGAGAGCAGTAATAGACTACTTTCTACTGTAGGTATACAAATAACTATTGTGTATAACAACAATTTTGGTAAAAATAACTTTCTTCCCTCAATTGATAGAAAAAAGTAATACTTTTTATCCCTACGATAAAAAGTAAATTTTTCTTCCCTAGGAAAGAAAAGTAAAGCTGTATTCTTCACAAATGGTATGATTTGACATTAGTGTACCTATAATAAATTCCAAGTTCATTTCTGAAAATGTTACTTCCTACTAAAAAAAAAAATGATATGTATATATTGTGAAGAAAGTGTAATTTTTCCTCCCAGGTGCTTTATGTTTTTGGCTCGGGAAATTAAACGGCTTCTTCAGGAAGAAATGTCTCACTTTCTTCCTTCGATATGTAAATAACTATTTTTTCATTGCTAACCAATAACAATTGTAGAGATTTCTAAATTTAAATCAATAAGCAATAGAATCCTTAAGAAATAGGTATTAAGTTGCAAAAGTTGCTGGTTTAAATTTAGTTTTCCATGAAATTTGGAACAAAATACGAACAAATAAAAAATGTTTAAGCTGCCAAAAGAATATTTAATGTTACTTAAATATAAAGAATTGAGATTTAAATAAAATAATAGTATTTTTACATAAAATTTAAAAGTCTCAAATATATGAAATAATCACGATTAAATCGTATGTAGATGCAAAAATATGTTAAAAGGCGTGATAATATGTCTAGAATTTTGCAATATAATAATTTGCATTTTCTAATAACAATTTCCATATTTTCCAGCAAAAATTCTGCGCAATATTTCATCCTTCTTCATCATATTTCATAGCTGCTCTCGTACAAATTCAATTTAAATATCACACTTCAAACGAAAGGCAGAGTTTGTAGAAGATCACAGCTCTGTTGGATTTTTTGTGCGCGCCCGGTATTACGGTTCATTAAATCCATGACCCCGTCACCCTTTTACTCTTATTTTCACAGCCAACTAGACTCTCGACTCGTGTAAGTCTTGTAAGAAAGATAAATGTATGTAGGCTTGTCAAGCCATTTAGATTTCAAAAGGACTTATCTACCTTTTTATTTTACTTGTTCTGAATGTAATTAATAGTGGAAATTAATATTCCTAAGGAGGAAATGATAATTTTTACGATGGAATGATTTAAATGAATGTAGTTTTTATTTGGGCAAACGTCTGCAGATGAATTGATAATCAGATAATGTCATTTTAATAGATATGCAGAACTGGAACGTTCATGTGTTATGAGTAATAAGTGTGTCACTTTGTTATTAGTTCTATTGATAATAGAAATGATGTAATTCAGCCATGTGGTCGCCATTTTTGAACATCAATATGCAAGGAAACCATAATCCATTAAATTTATACCATAACATGATCAATTTATCAAATCATTAACTTTGCATATTTAGATTAGAGCTATATTTTTAAGTAAATGCTTCGGCGATTCTGTTCAGATCAAATGCATTATATTTTAATTTGATCATTTCCCTTGACCTGTTTTTAACCAATCACAATGCAAAACACTTGAAAATTTATTTATTTATTTATTAACTAATCAATCCAACAGGATACTACGATCCCAATTACAGGACGATTCATAAAGTAAATATAAATGAACAATTGGCGAAAATAAACATTTGTAAACATAATACATAAAAAACAAAAATATCTTACATAAAAAAATATAGAAAAAGATACATTCAAATATACATAAAAATAATAGTTTAAGTTCAACCAATAAGCACAGTTTTGTAGATAAAATAAGTGTGTTTATATCTTGTCAATTTGTAAAAAGTGAATTTTGTCAAAAACAGTGCTACAACGTTCGACTGAATTGGTGATTTTTTTTAAAGTTGTCTAGTTGTAAAAATGTCAAACATAAGTTAATCAGTTGAGCTGTCATTGATCAGCTAATGGAAAATAATTGCAAATTTCTTTTTATAATAAAATAATTCCAGTAAACTGTAAACCACATCTTTATTACAAATTAAGGTATATTATTTTATAATAATAATCTAGATAATTATGAATTTGATCTCTAACCTAATTAATCAATGTCAGAATAATAGTTAATAATAATAATGGGGTAGGTGGCTCAGTGGTATCGAGTCGGCTTGTGGATCTTGAGAACCCTGGTACGATCCCCACAGCCGACAAACAATTTTCACCAATTTAAATCTACCCCTGTGGCTCCCTCTCCTCTAACATCTTTGAGGGCCGTGATTTGACGGCTGGTAACTGTACTTCAAAAAAAATTACTTACCGAAATCTGCTACGGTTGAAAGCCACACCCAGTAATGTGTAAAAGGCGTGATGATATATTTATTTATTTATTTAAAATAATAGTTATTTACGTGGATAGCTTAGTAAATTAGTTTTTACGGGCGAGCTGGAAAGTATGTTGGGCGAGCGACGAAGAAGCGAGTCTCCATAATCTAGTGAGCCCAGTAAAGATTAATTGCAAGCGTGCCGCGTACTAAATTGTGCAAAAAAAGTTTATCGACAAAATCTAGAGGTCTTGCGCTATTTTTTTGTGATAAAAAACAGATTTCTGCTGTAGCAAATATCGGTATATAATATATTTTGATATGAAGTGAAGTTACCAGCTGTCAAATCATGTTCTCCGAAGATGTTAATATGTATGAATAGTACAAAAATGTAGTTCGTTTATTTGCCATGTAATTAGAATTGAAATTCTTAAAAAAATTAGGAACAAACGTGATAATATAATTGTTTAAAACTATATAATTTCATGGGAAATGAACATTACTGTATTTTTACAGTTTATATACTTATTACATTTTGTAGGTGTTCTCAGTAATTTACTGTTAAATTTATGTAATATTTGCTAAGACATAAACGACGAACAAACCGCTTAAATCAAGGATTTGTTGCATATAGTCAGTGAAACGATTTTCACTTGTTTCTTAGTAGGTACTAGGCAAAGGCAGTCAGTTGTTTAAGTGAGTAGGAGGCAAGGCTAACATAATATAGTATGAAATTTATTCTGTATGTAGCAAGCAACATAATAACATCTCCGGTCTTAAATCTGACTTGTTATTGTTAGTAAAACATTTACTATGTAAATGTATCAAAATTAGTTTTTCTACGACCAGAGCAGAAAGTTTTTCTGATAGGGTTATCTATGGATACATGCAACTGTCAAATTTTGTAACAAAAAAAAAGCTATAAAGCTGTTTAATTTCTCTTTTACGCAAATTAAAAACATTGGCTGGTAGCACAAGCTCTGTTTTTGGGTGTTCTAAGAGCACTGTTTTAACATGTTAGAGATAGCTAAACACCCAAATACACTGCTCTTAAAACAGGCAAAACAGAGCTTGTGCCATCATTATTATTTACGTACGAGCTTCTGTTCATGAAATTCATATTTTTTATACAATATTACTTAATCGGACATAGCCAAATAGCAGTGTTCGTTCATAGTTATTTACGATTATTGTATGTCAAGCATCTACCCTTAAAAATTATATAGGTGATTATTTAAAAAAATATAATTTTGTCCTATCGTTTGAGAATCACTGGTTGAATATTGGATTTGTTACATACATACATACATACATAACATCACGCTATATCCCATTAAATGGGGTAGCACGAACCCGTCAACATTCTCATCCTGACACACGATACTCGTTTCAACCACATTAACACTTCCTCCATACGAGCTCTTTACTTCCTCACAACCAAAATCCATCATCACGCAACAAACATTCATCCATTCGCTCGTGTACACCAGTTTCATAAATCTTCTCTTATGCCCACTTCTCTAACAACG
The DNA here is from genome assembly GCA_947425015.1 of Pterostichus niger. Lineage (NCBI taxonomy): Eukaryota > Metazoa > Arthropoda > Insecta > Coleoptera > Carabidae > Pterostichus > Pterostichus niger. The sequence continues at coordinate 5,104,754 of OX380337.1, read as the reverse complement.
AATCTATAAAGAAATGAAGACAGCATCTCCTGCGCTTGTTTAAAAATACATTTAACACAATTGCAGTTAGACACGTAAAAACTAAAAATGAATAAAAAAGGTGAGGAAGGAAGGGAGCATCCCTCTGCGCTTGTTTTTGAAAGTCCACACAATTGCAGTTGGACACTCTATAGTAAAAACTGAAAATGAATCAAAAATATAAGAAAGGAAGAGAGCATCTAAGTGCGCTTGTTTTTGAAAGTGAATTCTACACAATTGCAGTTAAACACTCGAAAAATCTAACCAATGAATCTAAAATCTAAATTGGATTAGTTATTAGCTTCTTATATCTGATCATAATATAATATTTGCCCCTTACGTCATTGGTTTCCCTAAAAAAGCACTAGTTGTTTCAAAGGAAACACCCTGTATATGAACTGTAGGTTCAAATTCTATAATTGATACATTTTCAGTTATGTAAAACAGCACATAAATAAATTGTTAACGGGTCATTATAAGGTAAAATTTTGTTGATACAACAAAGTTTCGAATCGATATGAATTAGTTTTAGCTTGAGTTAGCATTTAATCTGATCGCATTCGTTTGAAACAAAAACAAATGAAGCAAAATGGCACCCATAAAATTATACGCGGTACGTTAACATAACCATCTATTTAATCAAACAAAATTACCGGAAACATGAACCGAAACCCAACCAGGATTCGTTACCCAGTAACCGGTAACCGATAGTTGGTGACTGGTCTTTCCTAAATCTGTTTAAACCCTTACATTATCACACATTACATACAGCGAGTTACACTGGAGTACACTCAGTGTAACTAACCGAAAAACATTCCACAACGTTTAGGCTAGATTTTAACCTTAATTTACATATCGAACGCTTTTAAGTGTAAAATCCTCTCAGCGGAGTAGTTCGGAATTCTACACGTGCACCGGTCAATATCCCTAATGACCCATAACAATATGGGACGGGATTCCGGAGAGTGCGTTCGGTAGTTATGATAGCGCGGGACATATGAGACGAAAGGAATATTGCTTTAGCTAAGACGTTAATTCTATACATGTATTTCCCCAGGCTATAAATAATTTATTTACTACCCTAAACAACTGGAACTTACGGTGAATCATGCACCTATTTGAGTCTAAAGTTAGCACCTAAACATTCATCTTTATGAAATAAGATATTATAGTAAGTATCTATTATACTCTGTCATAGCAAATCTCGGTAAATGATATAATTATACGCGTGAATATCGGTTAGCAGCCGTCAAGTCGTGCCCCCTAAATATGTTAGCTAAAGGGATGCCACAGAAGAAATTGAAAAAATAATAAATGTATCATAACGCATTATACCAATTATTAGGAGTGGCAAAATCCACCGTGCGTGAAGTGTGGTTACCAGTTGTCAAGTTAGGGACCCAGGGATGTAAGCTGAGGAGAACTCACAGGGGTAGATTTAAATTGGTGAACATTGTTTGTCGGTTGTGGGGATCGAGCCAGGGTTCTCAAGATCCACAGTTCGACTCGATATCACCACTACCCCATATTACGTTTATGTGCAAATAATAATTATTCTAGAATTTTGATTTAATATCTCAAAATTATGCGCGTGGATATCACGCCTCCCAAATATGTTAGCTAAGGGGAAACGACGGAGGAAATTAAAAAAATATAAATGTATCATCACGCCTTATACCAATTACTAGGAGTGGCAAAATCCACCGTAGCAGATCTCGGTGAGTGATATATTTATGTGCGTGAAGTATGGTTACCAGTTGTCAAGTTTCGGCCCCAAGGATGTTAGTTGAGGAAAACTCACAGGGGTAGATTTAAATTGGTGAAAATTGTTTGTCGGCTATGGGGATTGAACCAGGGTGCTCTTGATCCACAGTTCGACTCGATATCATCCCCCATATTAAATTTATATGCATATAAAAATTATTCTAGAATTTTGATTAAATATCTCAAAATTGATAATAATATGTAATAAAAAAATTCAATATATTTACAAATATTTATTTATTTATGTTATGCTGTATAACAGGAACTTAATTTCAAATACAGTATAGAGTTCGCTCGCATCGAGTCGCAGTGTAGTAGTTCATATGATTTTTAGTTTCAGTAGGATTCGAACTAGAGATCTCCGGATTCGAATTCCATAACGCTATCCACACCACTGTACTGCCGGACATAGTGATCTATATTTTATACATCAGTATGAAATTCGACGATTTAAAAAAATAACTACTGATCAAATCGGCTTCACCCACTGCCATAGAAATATGTATTGAAATACTTTAATTGTATTTATCCGTAAATCTTATTTCATACAAATTACCTCATATTACTGCCACAGATTTGACGAAAATATCTATAAAATTAAAATAAAATAAATAAATAAAAATATATCATCACGCCTTTTACCCATGACTGGGTGTGGGACTCTGCCTAAGCAGATCTCGGTAGGTGATATATTTTTTCGCGTGAAGTGCGGTTACCAGCCGTCAAATCACGGCCTCCAAAGATATTAGTGGTGGAGGAGCCACAGGGGTAGGTGGCTCAGTGGTATCGAGTCGGCCTGTGGATCTTGAGAACCCTGGTTCGATCCCCACAGCCGACAAACAATTTTCACCAATTTAAAAAAAAATCTATAAAATTAACATATTTATTTTTTGTTTTCATGGCGTAATATATTAAAAACTAATAAAATATGTATAAAGGTTTAGAATATTTATAAACAATTTGATTTACAAGAAACTGATTTCCAATGGTAAACAAAATTAAAATTAAAACAAGAATAAAAATGAAAAAAAGAGATATAAATAAGTAAGTATTTCCCATGTTTACTTTTTTAAAAAGATTCGCGATGTTGTATGTACAACAGAAAAGATGTTGCAACATTAAATTAAAAACCATTCTCAGGGGATTTGAATGTATATAAGCAAGCTTGAAAGCAGAATATTAAATTATATTTTGTCAACAAAGTTAAACTCATTTTAACATAAAAATCTTATAATAAACAGTAGAGAAATGTGGACTAAAAACAATATTAAAAAATAACATATTACATAACATTACTATAGATATAGTTCAAATAGATTTATAATGTACCCATTACTGAGTGTGGCATTTGCCGTAGCAGATTTTGGGAAAGTAAAAGTGAAAGAATAATTTTGTTGAATTCCGCAATCTGAATTGTTTTACGATAAAGCTGATACAAAACCATGGTATTGTATTTCAAGCCACCAGAGCTTAATAAAACATTTTATAACTAAATGTGGTATCGCTGTTGTAGAAACAGAACAGCATCTACCATGTGTTTGAATCTGTGAACAGTTGCTGCTTTTGTTTTTTATTCTTCTGTTCGTTCAAGTTTCAAATGTCTGTGTTATACCGGGTGTAACATGGAATTCTGATTATAGGCGTATAACTTGGGATATACATTTTTTATTGTGCAAAACTTATCAGTTAATTTTAGACAAAAGTATTTCAAATACAAGTTGTAGATAATTAAATTCTGCATCTAAATAAGTAATCACATTTTATTTTGCACGTTCAGTAGCCGAAATAATTAAATTTAAAGTTTTATAAGAATTGATGCATTATAGTTAGGGTTGTGCATTTGACCAATTGACCAAGAAACATTTAATAAAAATCACAATTAAAATTGTAATTTATTTATATAGTACTGTTTACTACATCCAATATTACTGAAAAATGAAAAATCAACAACAAATAATAAACAAAACCACATCAAATTCAAAATAAAGGGGAAAATAAAGTAAAAGACGTAATGAAATGAAATAATATGTATTTATTTTATTTGTAAAGTAAAATAAGCAAATTCTCCAGAACCCAGAATGCCAAACTAGATATATTCATGTAATAATAGTAAGTAGCTATTTCTATTGAACAACAGATGTCGTGGCGGTTCCATTTAGATTATTTGACCGTTTTATTTGGCTGTCAAATAGTTTTGGTCAATTGACCACGGCACAACCCTAATTATTACAATTACAAACAAAAGTATAAGCTTTTACCGGTTTCAGGACATTAAACTTATGTTTACATGCACAAAAGTAAGCTGGTAAGTAAGTAATAACTGTAGTCTATACGGTAATATTACCATATTGACTTGTCAAAACAGTCAAGAAAATTAAAATAAAACACAATTATAATATAACACTATTAATACAAACGGAACTCAAAACAACAATAATACAAAGATTACTTTGCTTATCATAATATATATAAATTGTACAGTCTTTCAAATTAGAGATGACCACGTTATGACGTTTAAATAAATTATTTATAAATATGATACAAAACAATTGTAACCATGGCGTTAAATAAAAACATACAGACCACAGACTTACTTGACCATCTTCTAAAATGATGACAATGACGTTATTCATACAAGAATTTAAAAAAAATAATATTTATTAATGACGTTAACGTGTTTATATTCTGAAACCGATAAACTATTGAACAAACCACGGATGTTATGAGTCATAACAGACCTTAGATGTCTTAAAATCCTCGCTGTACGAGCTCGGATTTCAAACTAACATTTGATACTCATAATTTTCCTAGGTATGTTAATAGCTATTATTTCCACTCTTTAAGTAAATGACACTTTATAGACATTTATAGTAACTAAGTACATGAATAATTGTAGCGCGTAGCCCTGTAAAATTTTACAACGCTTATATAAAAAAACCTAATGTAAACTAATTTAAAATTATTACTGCATTATTTCAAATTATTTATTTCTAGAATTCACAAAATTGTTGACACTGTTGTTTTTTCATCAGAACGATCACAACACCATGACAACATCTAGCTATAAATTGTCCTACCATCAACAACCTTTGATTACAAAATGTAATATATCATTTTATAAAAATTAATAAACATAACGCTGTGAAGATGGAAATAAAATTTAATACGCGGCACGCTTGCAATTAATCCATACTGGGCTCATTGGATTATGTAGGCTCGCTACTTCCTTTCAACTCGCCCGTAAAAATTAATTTACTACGCTGGCCACGTAAATTACTATTACCCGACAAGAAAGATTAATTTTAAATGGATTTGTCAATTATTTAAGTGACAATAAAAGTTATTCATTATTGAAAATGGTTGAATACATGAAGAAATTAAAATAATATATTTTTATAATACAATATGTCGTATAAAACGAGTATAAAATACTATTTTTTTGTACTTTGTGTCATTTAATTCTTCAAAATTTTACAATTTCAATTGCAAAATGAATCGAACTTCAATCTAGGCATTTATGTAACATGCCGTAACGCTGCAGAATAAATGTTGACGTTTTTTAACTGTAAATTCAAAAGAATATACTTTAAAATTAACTGACTACTAAGCTACTATTACCCAAGAAAGACCTGATTCCCCATGTTAAATATTTATAGCCAGATCTCATAATACACCCGGTATATGATCCACCAGAAATTTAATTACATGAAATGTAAATCCCTAGGCGTTATTTTAAAAATGTTTTTAAATTAGAACCAGGCGTATGCAGTTTATTTGTTACTGGTTTTGTGATATATGATAACACTAGCGTGATTATTTATTTCTGAATTGTTGTGCATGTGTTAGGAATATTTTTGGAATATATTGTTAGTTACCGAGCATGTTAGGTCGTAATGTTCGAGATTTATGTTTGTTTAAGTCAACTTTATCGTTTATTGTGTGCTGTATTTTTAGGGTATGAGCAACACCGAAGAAATTCAGTAACTGGAATTATTTTCCTGTATAGATCTTCAGTTTATAAGAAACAATATTTCAAGTAATATTATTTTAAACTAGAGATAATTATATTGGCTCTGTTTTTGGGTATACTACGAGCATGATTTTAACATGTTAGAGATAGCTAATACACTGCTCTTAAAACAAGTAAAAACAGAGCATGTGCTACCTGTCACTGTAGATGAGATATAGAATGAGCGATTGACTGGATGTTATAGAAGTAGAAAGTAGAATGAGGTTGATGATGAGTCATTTCGGTTGAGGGAAAAATATGAGTTTATGAATGAGGATGAAGCGAAAGTAGAATGTTAGGATGTGAATGTTTGGGGAAGATTGTTTGCGATATACAGTAAGGGAAAACAAGTATTTCCGTACTGTATTTGTATGATAACTTCCTGTAGAAACGTCAATTTTGTCAGTTTGACATCGGATAAACAAAGAAGAGAATTGTTTGCAAGTTTGCTTAAACTTTTATTTGCTTTCGGTACCTTCTTGGAAACGGTGAAAATATAAACCATAATTTTAATGGCTGTTTTACAGCATTGAATTCCTTGTGTTTGAGTTAACTTTTTTGCAAATTTTACGCAAATTTTTAGCATTTATTGAATTTGTTCAATTTTAGGTCAATTTGAGACTGTTTTTTCTGAGTCTTTCTTGTACCCATTACTGCATGTGGCACTGTGCCGTAGCAGATCTTGTTAAGTGATATATTTCTACGCGTGAAGTGCGGTTACCAGCCGTCAAATCACGACGTAAGTGGAGAGGGAGCAACCAAATTAAATCTACTCCTGTGTCTCTCCCACCACTAACATCTTTGGGGGCCGTGATTTGACGACTGGTAATCGCACTTCACGGGGAGAAATATATCACTTATCGAGATCTGCTTCGGCAGAGTGTCACACCTAGTAATGGGTAAAAGGCGTGAATCGCACTTCACGGGTAGAAATATATCACTTATCGAGATCTGCTTCGGCAGAGTGTCACACCTAGTAATGGGTAAAAGGCGTGATGATTTTATTTTATCTAACCTCAAAAAAGTACAAAATCTGATGAGGTAAAATTTAACTTGTCCGGAATCCATATCTTAAAAACTAAAGAAAATATGAAGATGCGCTTAACGGCATTGAAATCCCCGTGTCTGAATTGACTTTTTGAGTACATTTTTAGCAACATAACTTTTTGGAAATTTTTTGAAGGAGTACCCATTGTTTTTTTCTTCCATTTTAAGCCTATTTCAGACTGTTTGTTCTAAAAGTCCTCGTACAAATATTGAAACTAAAATTTACATACATATGTATTCTGGATCGCTGATCCAATGGCAAAGTCCCCAACTGCATATGTCTTTTAGTTTTTGAGATATTATTCAAAAACTGTTACTGAAAATTTCTACATAAGTTAATTAAAGTGAAATGCAATGCCTTTGAGCGAATTTTTATATCTCATTTTACAAAACCTGATCGGGACAAAATTTGGCCAAAATTTAATTTATCTGAAGTAGGTATATTATTTAATACAAATATTTAATTTTATATAGTGAATACAAACTAAATTAAATAAATATAATTTTTTGTGTAGGTATATAAAACTGAGATAAAACGAGATTTTATGCGAGACTCTCGCTCTTGCAGTCTGTACGAGTATATTGATATCGTTTCGAATTTCTATAATAATATCGTTTTCGCTGTTATCTCTCATTCTGGTTGCTTAACAAGATTACGAACGTAAATGCCTAAACTACGTTTAAAATTTAAACTGCCTGTATCCAGTGTGTCAGTTATTATGAAACCATTGAGACTTAGAAGTGATATTTGCTGGATTGTAAAATGCAAAATGACTTTGAGTGAAACTGGGTCTATTTTGCATTCGTTGCGAGTAGTAAAGTTACTTTTGAAGCAGCGCCGATATAATAGTTTCAAGTCATGTCTTTTTAGCACTAATACGAGAACAGCGCTGCATTCTAACAAAAGAAGCACGATTGAGAAAAAATCTCAACCGATTCTGAAAACAAATGCTTTTATGCGCATACCATGTTTACATTAGATCTAAAAGGCGCACGCAGACGTGACTTCTTTCTCGATCACGTTTCTCAGAAGTGCATACGCCTGCGGTGGAGTCAGGCGCATTCTCCTGCGCGGAGGCGCGGCGCCGACCGGATGTCGCTGGCGTGATGGCCAATTAACTTCCGATTGTGTGTTGTTTCGATGTTGTGATGGAGCCAAGCAACTAGCAGCTAGCAGCTCAGTTCAAGCGATTGTTGATTGTGATTGTCAACTTCGTACACTGATTGTCATTTAGCACAGGACGTTGCCTTTGAAGGGCTACGCCCATATGGACACATTTTCGAAAATTGCAGTAGGTGGCACGCCCTCTTTGATTAACTAATCACACTAACTACATAACTGCATCGTTGTTGTGTTAGATATACTATAATGGGCTCCTTTATTTATATTAAAGCTAGATGCAAAAACCTCGTACCAAAGATAATCAAAGTTTTAAAAATGTTATTGGTTTTTAAGATATTTGAGTTTTTAATGTCCATAAGTCTGACGTCAGAGCATTGCACATCTAGTCTATTCAGAATTCTTTCTACTATGTATTTCTTCTGTCTCCGTCTAACTGACAGTTAATTTTATTGTTATTGTCAAGCTTACGTCGTTATTTACAGAATTGATAATTATATTTTAAACAAATATTTAATTTTTTTTAATTAATTAATAAATTACTTACTGAAAATGGTTGTTAAATACTGCCTAGTTTGAAACTTTAGTTAGCTTTACATAAATAGATGAAAGGAAAGTCGAACTAAATGGTGGAAATGATCAAACCTTTGTCTAAGAAATCTTACAGTTTATTATTTTTAGTTTTCTTTCTGAAATAACTGATAGCAATGCATTTGCCATGAAAGTTATTTAAACTTCATTTATATATGTTTTTAAATGGTAAAGTAGATCATATATATGTGACTACAATTATATATTAGCTCCGTTGTTTAAGATTCAAATTTTCTTAAGTCTGACGTCATAATATTTTTAAAAAAATATTACGGCCTAATGAATTTTTAATTAAGATTTTCTAGAACTGTACATTGTTATCAATTTAGATTTGTTCATTCGAATAATTTCATTTAAAAAAATAAATTAAAAAAAAACAGTAAATTTTATTGTTTTATACAGAATTGATAACTATATTTTAAATACATATTTAATATATTCTTTTTTCTTAATAAATAATTATGTTATTTAAGATAAAATGGTTGTTAAATACTGCCTAGTTTCAAACTTGGGTTAGGTTTACACAAATTAGTGAGGGGAAAGTCAAACTGAACGGAAAATTAATTATTATAATATATTTACAATCCTAAAAACGTGTTAAATTTTTCTAGAAAATTTATGAAGCCATACATAAAATAATTAGCTGTATTTATATATATTTATTTATTACTCTGCGCAACAGGAACTAAATCCGAATTACTGTAATTCAGGAATAGAAGAGCTTATAATGTATCTATGTAGTACTTAAAGAATATTTCTTTTTTATTTCATTTTTTCATTTATCCTATTAACGACAGTTATGAATCCAAATCTCAGGACTCTTTCCATTTATTATCACTTTCCTTTCATCGTCTTATTCCTCCAAAATCTCTTTCCATGATTAGCTAATTGGTGCGATTATCACTGAACGACCAGCATTGTCCGCGATGGCCAACTGCCATCATGAAATTGGGTTAAAAGCGTCCGCTAGTTCTGGTGATATTTGTGTGAGCTCGGCAACTCTGTTCATCGTTCGACGACGTATAATGTCAGGGCGTCGACCTGAGACAGAAAGTTGGCCCTGTAGCGAAGCGGATAGTGGAGGTTTATTAAAAAAGTTTCATTTTTTTGGTGGAAGGCGGATATGAAATTTTGGTGATTGAGTTGCTTGATTTCGTGGCTATATTAAAAGGATATATTTTGTAGCTGTTTTTTTTTGGTGGCGTTGCAAAAAATACCTATTTTCTTTGATGGATTTTACTTCAGAAAAGCTCAAATTTATTGTAATTTTTACTTCCTTGTACGAACTAAAGGAAGTATTGTAATCGCGAAAATTTTCGGTTCTCAGATTTCAGCGGAAATACGCATTTTGTCCATCTCTGAATCCATTTTGACTAATTTCGTCGTGCCGTCTGTACGTACGTATGTATCTCGCATAACTTAATAACGGTAAGCCGTAGTAAGTTAAAATTTTGTATTTAGGACTGTTTAAACATCTAGTTGTGCACCTCCCTTTTTGATCATTATATAACTTCCGGAAGTGGTACTTTACTGGAAGTCTATAATATATTTTAATGAAAAACTATATTAAAATATAATCCAAACTTTTCAAATTTGGTATATAAGACCTATATCAATGGAAATAATATAATAGATTTTGGTTAAAAGGGACTAACCGGTAGTGGTACATTACATACTAACAGTTTTTCTTTAAAAAAATGGAATTATTCTGATTTTAGAAATAAATACTACAAATACAAGTTTTAGAGAATTAAATTCTACGTCTAGCACATTAAAAATTATTTAATTAGCCTTTTGTATAAGCGAGATATTATATAATATAATATAAAAATTATATATATATAGGGTGTTATATTTTAATAGACCCAGCAAATATCTCGCTTAAGTATTTATCAACTTAGCAATTTCTTTTATATAACATGATTTATACAGCAACATGTAAGCTAGTCGATGATGGATGTACATTCATGATATCATTTCCGGTTTATTAGTAATTAATATCAACTTCGAAATTTCAAATAGAACATACTATATTTTTTACAAATTTAAAAAGTGCATCAAATTTGCTTTAAACTCATGTAAAATAATCCATATGTTACATTATTAAAAAGTAAAATGGCGGGCACTTTATTATACACCTAATTTTTGAGTTTAGGATAACTATAAATTACTAATTTATGAATTTATAAGTGAAATGAAGAGAATCTCATTGGAATAATGTTCGTAAGAAATAAATTCTAAGTGTAATTGCAAGTACGTGATTCTATGTCTATATCAAGAAATATAATTAAATATTACATAAATATTAAAAGTGAATATAAATATGAAATAAATACCAATGCTATAAAATATTTATTGTGTTTGACATCTGCAATCTGCAATGTTAACGTAATATTTACAGAAAGAGAAAGTTTGCAATGTACAAGAAACAAAACAAGATTGTGCAACACTTGTAAATATTTGAGAAATGTTATCTATTCTGTGTCAAGTTCAGTGCCAAATCGAAATCATTAACGAACTGTTGAACCTCGAACACAACGAAAAAGACAAGAACAAAAAACAAACAAACAAAATAAACTTATACGTGTTTTGTTTTTTAATCGGGTCACCAGTCGGATCTCGACAACTAGTATAAGACTTCGGTTGAATTAAATAAAAGTTGGCGTAATTGATAATTTGATTTTGTTTCTATACCTCTGCACAAAACTTTAATGACATATAATTTGATATACTGATATTTTTTGTAATTCGCAAAATTAAGGTATTTCATACCTAGCGAATATTTTAGTGTCACTGGTTTAATAGTACATTTAATTAAAAAAAATAAGTACCTACCTACAAAATAAATAATTAATAAATGAAATATCCTAATTTTTGCGAATTTCAAAAATATTTTATGATTTATAATCAGTATATCAAATTATATATGTCATTACAGTTTCGTGCAGAGGAATAGACACATCCTGTATAAATGGACACTATTTTGCTATTCACTTCTGTTGCTGAGTGTACATGAGCGGAAACCAATAGGAATGAGTTGTGCGACACGCGCTATTTATATAAAACTTGAGATTTTTTTTCTATTAAAATTTCAATAAATATTATGATAATTGTTAAACTATTCAAAACTATATTTTTTTTACCCCCAATATTAAAATATTATTAAACGTACTAGTTTCCATGGTGCTAACTTACAACCTAATCGCTTGTTGTCATGCTGTATCTTTGAACATTTTAGTCACAGCATGAAGATAACAACTGACATAAATACGGGGAGAAGTTAGCTTCCTGCATCTGTCATTATAATTTAACCTTACTTTTCAAATAATTCATACAACTTTACATATATTTATTGTCTTAATTTGCGATCGTAGAAAAACTATAGTATGTAATTCGTATTATAAACTCTTTAAATACTTGTTTTTTATACACTCGTAACTAAAAACACGTTTATAAAACTTGTTACATAATATCCCATTTTGTTTTGTTTCAAAATTATTAAATTGGCAACAGTTTTTTCGACAATTGGACGTCGACGGCAATATTACGAATTTGTAGTTTCAGTTAGTAAGTACAATGTAACGCGATTTCGAATAAATCTGATTAAAGCTTGTATTTCCTATCTCATAAATGACACATTTTGTGATAACAATTGGCAGCAATATTTCATGAAAAGCTATTACTAGTAGCAACAAAATTAAACCCAGTTCAATATAATCGCCTCAGGTTGCATTTATAATCCGCACTGCAATATTTCATACACGCGCTCGGCAAACAATCGGCTTACATCAGCCCATTATTCCAATCCTAAAATCGCTCTCAATCCGAGCCTGGCGTCACTACGTATTGCAAATCATCGAAAAATCGAGTGGCGAACAAATAGGAGCGCCTGAACACGAAAATAGATGAACGAGCACACGAGAGAGCTTTGAAAAGACGGGAAGAGAGTTTATGTAGGATGGGGAAAATTCTCGATCAATCAGAGTGATGAAACCCCCAAATCCCCACCCCTAACGACGGCACTGGGCGTCGTATCTGATGTAAAATGTCGGTTTGATGGTCCTCAACGGAATTTAAAGATAGAGGTCAAAATTGGGCTTGCTATGGAAACTATATCAAAACAAAACACTTGACGTTTTATTTTACATCAAACGGTGACAATGTTTTTGTTTTCTTTTGTTTAGAATTTTGACTGAAGTGATATTATTTTATAAATTCCATTTTGAGAAAATTAGAGAACAATTTGTTTCTTCTTTCCTCAATTTAGAGAAGAAAGCGATAATTTGCTTATTTAGGGAAGAAAGTAATTATGTTTCCCTAGGGAAGGAACTAATGTATTATTTGACATTAGTCACATCCAGGAGACATCTGTTAAAGAATTATAAAAAATTATATATATATACATGCTTTCCTAATAATTTTAAGCAAAAACGCGTCAAATAAAAGTTTTAGGGCATCAAATTCTGCATCTTAATCAATAAACATAATTACTTTTATGTGCTTTGTAACGACAGAAATTAAATATGAAAATGTCGAAAATTACGTTGAAAATATTGATAGCCGTGGAATTGAACAAAAGAAATAAATAAATGCTTGACGTTTTATCTGTCAAAACATCAAAGTTTGACGATGTGACAGATAAAATGGCCAGCTCAATCTCCGGATTTGTCACCTAATGACTTCTTTCTGTGGGGTCAATTAAAAAATAAAATTTACAAAAGTAGGCACCCAAATGTGGATTCTCTAAAACAAAGAATTGCAGAGGAATGCAGGAATAGTATAGCCCGACAGCTATCAAATATGCGCCGTAATTTTTACGAAAGACTTGGGTTTTGCTTAGCGAACAATGGAGATGTTTTTAAGCGTATGCTCTAGACTAGAATATGTATTTATTATGTCCATTTAATTTTGTTATAAATAAATTTTTATTCTGATATTAAAATTAAATAAATAAACTGTTTACTTGCCTACTTAATTATGAATGTTTTATAAAATGTAAATATTTTCTCCTGCAGGTACAACGTCAAACGTTGCCTTCAGCAGAAATATGTCTTAATTTTGTTTTTTCGGCAGCCAAATATTTTGGATGTAAGTTGGAGTGAATGAGAAAACTCTCGCTTTTACTTTTATAAAATGGTAATATTTTTATCACATAATAATTTGATAAATATGTCAACTATGATATTAAATTATATCTCTTTGGGTCATAGGATTTAACGTCATTTTCTATTTTTATTTTATGTTCTGCGTTGATTTCTAAGTAATCCTTGTTTAATAGTCTTAAAAATACTAAAACTATAAATAATATACATACATATTTTTTAAATAAAAGAGTTTAAAATAAATAGCAGAAGGAAAACATGATTCAATTTAATAAAGTAGTTATACTCATACAATTATAAATAGATGTAATCCAAGTACCCCAGTATCTTTAAATATAAATTTCTAACTTTCGGTGTGAGGAAGTATTTTTAAAATAATGATACGAAAAGGCTAACGCTCCGACACAGTTTTCCAAACCGTTAAATATTATAACAGTTCGTTTAATTTCTGAATAAGTACTTTGAAATGAATCTCTATGTAAATTTACATATTTAAGCGATATTTAGCAACAAACTGTTCTTCGGTAGTGTCGAGCAAAAAATAAATTACAACTCAGCATACATTTTATTTCAACCAGGAATATACTTCAAAGCAAACATTTTCAACCCATTTTTTATTTAATTTGCTTTCATGAAAACTGATTTCTGAATGTTATAAACGAAATAATATAATAATATTGCTACACATAAATCAATTGGAAATATAACCTCGGGCTCTCTATCGAAAGAGCTTGATTTTTGTTCGTACTTAGTTGTAAAATGAACAAATTTAACAATTTAATTAATAATAGTATAAAATTGTCCCGCGTGATGGCCGCACGGGTTGAGGGCGTGACTGACGACCATAAGGTCGTGGGTTCGGGTCCCGCCCGTGGCGGCCATACAAAGAACATATATGACCTAAGTAGTTGGTCCGATATATAAATTTCAAAAAAATAGTATAAAATATATATGCGGTAGGTGGCTCAGTGATTGATAAAGAGTCGTCCTGTGGAATTTAAAACCCAGGTTCAATTCCCATAGGCGACAAACAATTTTTACCACATCTTTATTTACCGAGATCTGATACGGAAGGGTGCCACACCCAGTAATGCGTAAAAGGCGTTATGATATATCTGATTTAATTATATTCTCGCAAACTAAATGTGTCAATATTTTGCTATTTTTCCCTGCCAATATTACTCATTATCATTGGCAAAATTTAATATATTTTGTAGATATTCAGACGAAATTACATTTTTCTACGATTGCTATGAAAAGTTTGTCATCGTAAAGTTGACGCTTTCTGTGGAACAATCGCGCGTTGCTATAATAGCTATTTATGAAACTAGTAAGGAAATAAAATTAAATTAAAAAACACTAGGTTAGTTTCAAATAATGTAAAGTTTATTTTACAATACGTATTTCGGTCGACTAGACCATCATCAGGTGAAGATATCTTGTTCTCCTGATGATGGTCTAGTCGACCGAAATACGTATTGTAAAATAAACTTTACATTATTTGAAACTAACCTAGTGTTTTTTAATTTAATTTTATTATAAAATGTTTCAACGAGAACCGACAGTTAAATCTATCGAATTTAGTAAGGAAATGTAGGTTATTACCTTACGCATGTGAAATTTGCAGAACGAGGCGTAGCCGAGTTATGTAAACACATAAGTAAGGTAATAACCTTCATTTCCTTACTAGTTTCATACAATATTTTTTCTACTTCCGTTCTAATAAATACGAAAGAGCGTTTTTGAATTTATGAAATTTTGACATATTAATGACAGTTATAAATTCAAAAAATAAAAGAATAACACATCAGAATTCCTCTACTAAGATATCTTATTTTTTTTGTGTTGCTATGTTACCTCATTATTTCACCAGTTAAATAATGCAGTTCTTTACCTAACTCAAATAAGTGAAATAAAATGTCTATTTCCTAACGGAAGTAGAAAAAGATATTTAATGCACGCTTATTTCAATAGTTACCAGGGATACAAACAAAACCGAAACGAATTTATTTTCAGTACGTATACGTTTTTTATTCATTTAAGATACAACCGTAGAAAAAATGATGTGTGTATCACGAGTGTAAAGTGTCTTTGTTCCTCTTACTTATTGCAGCTCTCGCCTTCGGTTCGTGCTGCATTTACCGTGCTCGAATAACAAAGAATCACTTTATGCTTTTAATACACAAATAACTATTTAGGTCACAAGGTATTTTTTTGGCTTCACTATCATGGCTCTCGAAAAAGTTAATGGTGGGGGAGCCACGGGGGTAATTTTAATGTGGTAAAAATTGTTACTAAAATAAAATAAATAAATATATCATCACGCCTTCTACCCATTACTGGATGTGGCACTCTCGGTCAATGATATATTTTTTCGCGTGAAGTGCGATTACTTCAAATTACGGCCCCCAAAGATGTTAGTGGAAGGGAAGCCACAGGGGTAGATTTAAATTGGTGAAAATTGTTTGTCGGCTGTGAGGATCGAACCAGAGTTCTCAAGACCCACATGCCGACTCGATACCACTGAGCCACCTACTCCTTAAATATAAGTTTCAAATAATTTCACTTACTTATTTAAAACGAGAATACACGACATGTCATCGGACCATTCAGTACATACCTGAAACAAAAGAATTAAACAAATTAAAATATATCGACATTAGATTGAGTTACATAAACAAGTAATTAAGAAAACAAAACAAATTGCAATTTCTTATTCAAAAGAAGTCTTGTTGAACTTCACAATGATTGAAATTAAATAAATAAATATATCATCACGCCTTTTTATCCATTACTGGGTGTGGCACTCTTCCTAAGCAGATCTCGGTAAGTGATATATATTTTCGCGTAATCAGCCGTCAAATCACGGCCCCCAAAGATATTAGTGAAGGAGGAGCCACAGGAGTAGATTTATATAAATAAATAAAATAAATATATCATCACGCCTTTTACCCATTACTGGGTGTGGCACTCTGCCGTAATCAGATTTCGGTAAGTGATATATTTTTATATATAGTAGATTTTAGGGTTGTGCCGTGGTCAATTGACCAAAAATATTTGACAGCCAAATAATACGGTCAAATAATCTAAATGGAACCGCCACGACATATGTTGTTCAATAGAAATAGCTACTTACTATTATTACATGAATATATCTAGTTTGGTATTCTGGGTTCTGGAGAATTTGCTTATTTTACTTTACAAATAAAATAAATACATATTATTTCATTTCATTAAGTCTTTTACTTTTTTTCCCCTTTATTTTGAATTTGATGTGGTTTTGTTTATTAGTTGTTGTTGGTTTTTCATTTTCAGTTATATTGGATGTAGTAAACAGTACTATATAAATAAATTACAATTTTAATTGTGATTTTTATTAAATGTTTCTTGGTCAATTGACCGGTCAAATAGTCGGTCAATTGACCGAAAAATATTTGACTGGTCAAATGCACAACCAGGGTTCGAAGATATATATCGATCGATATATATCATGATATTTATTTTGATATATATCGTCATATTTTTGCAATGATATATATCCATTATATAAAAATATCAAATTGTTTTTGAGATATAGCCTCCAGAAAAATGAAATTTTTCGAATTTTTCAGTTTTTCTACTTTTCCGAGGCTATATCTCAAAAACTAAATGTGATATGAAAACGCGCTCAACGGCATTAATTTTCTCGTGCTTCAGTTAACTTATAAACATAGTTTCAGCGATTTTTATTTTTTTTTCAATTTTCCGCCAAAAAAATCGCAAGAAGCGGTTTTTTAACATTTTCTCGAAAACCAGAAGTCATATGCATTTGAAGATTGCACCACTGGATTCAGTGGGTCAAAATACATATGTATGTAAAGTTTCGTTTTAATAATCCTACGATTAAGGATTTTTGGTAAAATTGAATTAAAATCTGAAAAAACCAAAGGGGTACCCCTTAGGAAATAATTAAAAATATTAAATTGCATAAAATTGTATGAAAATTTGCTTATAAGTCAATTCGGACACGGGGAATTCAACGCCGTTGAGCGCATATCCATATCATGTTTACTTTTTGAGATATAGCCTCCAGAAAAATGAAATTTTTCGAATTTTTCAGTTTTTCTACTTTTCCGAGGCTATATCTCAAAAACTAAATGTGATATGAAAACGCGCTCAACGGCATTAATTTTCTCGTGCTTCAGTTAACTTATAAACATAGTTTCAGCGATTTTTATTTTTTTTTCAATTTTCCGCCAAAAAAATCGCAAGAAGCGGTTTTTTAACATTTTCTCGAAAACCAGAAGTCATATGCATTTGAAGATTGCACCACTGGATTCAGTGGGTCAAAATACATATGTATGTAAATTTTCGTTTTAATAATCCTACGATTAAGGATTTTTGGTAAAATTGAATTAAAATCTGAAAAAACCAAAGGGGTACCCCTTAGGAAATAATTAAAAATATTAAATTGCATAAAATTGTATGAAAATTTGCTTATAAGTCAATTCGGACACGGGGAATTCAACGCCGTTGAGCGCATATCCATATCATGTTTACTTTTTGAGATATAGCCTCCGGAAAAATGAAATTTTATATACCTCTCATTATTACTTTCATAAATTCTGTTAAAATTATATTCTAAAGATAATTCTTACTTTACTAGCTTTTGACTAACTTCACATCAACGACATAAATCCAAATTGTGTGCCATTTGTGATGTCATTAACGGCAAAGTCTGAACCATTTCCAAAATTTTTATTTGGTACTCATTTTAGAAATACAAATCCTTTAATATGGTGGAAAAGTGTAACTATCAATGAGTCAGAGTGGCCAAATAAAAGTACATTTATTGAACTATGTGAACAGTTACACACTGCTGTAACAGCCACAGCAGGGCTGGAACGATATTTCTTCACTTGGCATTGTCCAATCTCAATTACGTAATCGTCTCGGTAACGACAATGCCGGTAAATTAGTTTTTATGTTTAAATATTTAAACCAAAAAGAAACTACAAAAAAAAACTAATTTAGATTGGATTTGGCCAAGTGAGTCTATCTGCAACGCTATGTTCAGGAAGTTCATCAGAAGATGATGATTTGCCCCTATTTAGGATATAGGATTATTTAAATATTCTTACTATTCTTAGTACTATATAATATTTGTGTATCCATTCAATGTATATTTACTTTTTTTCATTACCTATGTTAATTTTTTATTTAGGAGTAATAATTTATTTTGTATTTCCTATTGTGATAATAAATGTGTACCAAAACTAAAATTAAAAAATAAATATCCAAAAAGTGATATTTATCTGATATATATCCTATATATCAGATATTTTGATATTTATTATAAATATCATGATATTTACGAACCCTGTGCACAACCCTAGTAGATTTAAATTGGTCAAACCAGGGTTCTCAAGATCCACAGTCCGACTCAATATTAACAAGATATATTGAATATCAGTAGTTTCATCCCAAATTTTATACTAAAATAGTGATCAGTGATTGTGTAAGTTATTCTTTAGGTTAATAATGAATGTTTGTTGCGTGTTGATGGATTTTGGTTGTGAGAAAAAAAAGAGTTCGTATGGAGGAAGTGTTAATGTGGTCGAATCGAGTATCGTGTATCAGGATGAGAATGTTGACGGGTTTGTGCTACCCCATTTAATGGGATATAGCGTGATGTTATGTATGTATGTATGTATGTATGTAATAAAAAAAGTAAACAATCTTCGCTATGTGCTAAATAGCGATTCAGACTTCTTCATTTCCAAGTCATCTTCGTAAATTACAAGCCCTGCAGCAACAGAAGTCGATACGATAATTGTAAGAAAGGTATTCTCGTTTGTATATCTTGATTACTAACTGGATCTCTGTATTAGTAACTAGATAGTAGTGTATCTAGATAAAAAACAGAAAAGTCTATAAGTAGAATTGTATTATATGATAGGAAATTATGTAAGCAGCGTATTGCGAGTTAATATACCAGCATATACATACTGGTTTCTAGATAATTCTAGATAATGGCGCAGGAGATTTAATCTGTCTTGTAAGAGAATTATTTTAATGTTTATAATAAGATTTTCATTTAAATTCATAGTGAAATCATGAAGCAACAAAACTTGAATAATTGTTAACGATTTAAATAAGTATTGCTTTAAGTGAAATCAATATTTATCAATAAAATATAAAACTAAACACTTGTCTAAGTCTCACAAAATTCAGCCTCCAAGTTAACTTATGAGGTCCTCGTCAGAGGCTGGCCAGCACAGTTAGTAACCATAGACGCGTTTCGCTCTTATTAGAGCTCATCAGTATGGTATAACCCACTCCTTCACCTAGAACAAAGTTCACGTGAAGAAGCTGGTGACGAAGAACTGTGCCAGCAGAGAATAAGATCTCTAACAAACAGGTAAGATGACATGAGAAGTTCTGTGGAACAGGTCATGCCATCTACCGAAAAAGGTGACTTGGAGGCTGAATTTTGTGAAACTGAGCCAAGTGTTTATTTTATACTTTTTATTAAACCTAGTTTCACCAAGTGTTGGATGACAATTAATTTTGTCTTTGTTGTTATTCTAAATTGAACAAACAGTGACATTTTTCGTTGTCAATTTGTTTTTATTTATTTAAGTTTAAGTTTAAAGTACGTTATCATTTGTCACCGTAAAGTTAACGTTTTCTATGCAGCAATCGAAGTAGTATATTGTAATACTAGTGAGAAAAGCGTTTAATTGCATAATGAGTACGAAAGTTGGAGCTCGTGCTCCAATAGTACGAATTTAGCAATTACCCTTTCCTATGTGTGTTATGGTATACTATTTTTTCAACAAAAAATGTGACAATTACATTTTTACCTTTGGGGTACAAGAAATTTAATAATTATTTTATATAAATCAAAGGAGTTGTATTTTCATATATAATATAACAAGTAGTATGAAAATTGCTGAAAATATTTTGACATAAATTATGTTGTTGTGTTTCCTATTTCCATAACAACGAATGTATATTTATGTCAAAATATTATCTGTCAATTTTCATACTACGAGTTGTATTCGGCTTGAGAATTTACCAAACAAGAGTTAATTAACAAGAATAGTTAGGTATTTATTTACTTATTACAGTTATGAAAATTTTGAATATGAAATGTACACTGAAAAAATTTTTTCAATTGACGTTTATGAAAATATTGAAAATATCATTTATTTTATTCGTAACCAAGGATATTAATAACAGTGGTATTTCCGATGAAATATCACTAGTGATGAATTTCCGACGAAATGTGCATTTCATTGGTTCATTTTCAAACAAATTCATGATCCTATTGGTTGACAGTGACGTGTGGTGAATTCTCAAATGCACATCATGTGTCCTTGGTCACCATGTCAAATCACATTTCCTTCACTCAATTTAGTTGTGATAGTAACCGTTTCCCTCACTAGTGACGAAAGTTATCTACTTTCATGACAAGTGAGGAAAACGATTACTGTCACAAGTAAATTGAGTGAAGGAAATGTTATTTCCACAAGTAATTATGATTATTTATTTACTTCATTTCTTATTACTTAGTTCTTGTTTAGTTGTTATTATTTAGTTACGTTTTATTAGTTCTCTTGACGAAATAACACGTTTAGTATAGCACTTAAACGTCGTATTAACTTTTTTTTACTGAACTCAAACTAAATATTGTATTTAATTATTTAAACACGAATTCTGAAAGAGTTTCATAAATAAAAGCAATATATAATTTCTGAATACATTTTGTGCTGAAGGTAAAAAAAAATTTGGTATGAATCACAAGCGTTAAGTGAATTTAAATGTCTTTATGACATTCATCGACTGTGACTTGCGTCTCAAACAAAATCCTCCGCCTTAAAACATACTTATGTTAAATGAATTAAAGATAATTGCTAAATTATATAAACTTGTAGAATAAATTAACTAAACCAAACACAAATTATTTTTTTCAATCAGCTTGTTTATAGTAACTAACACAATAATAATAAAACATAAAAAAATAGTAAATTCAAATGTTTCATTACAACCTATAATATAAAATAAACCTAAACCTACTTCTTTTCTTTACTTATATGCCTTGCAAATAAACGTACCACACTCACTATTCTTGGTACAATTTCTTAATTATGATATACAGGGTGTTTCACAACTTAGAGCAAAAAATTAAAGGGTATGACGTGCTGATCATGAAACAAAGAGAATTTGTTTTAAATCGCAAAACTATTTTCCATGTTTCCCAGTCCAAAATTTTTCGTTGCCTCTGCCACTGGGTGGATGATTATGTTAAAGTTATTAATTAAATAAAATTCTATTATAAATAACTGCTAATAATTGAATTGTGTAATTATTCTTCCGTAGTTGGTACCTACTTCATTGTTTGTGTTTAATAGGAAAGCGAATCCAGTGCAGTACTACAAAAAATGTTTTAGGTTAACAACCCTTAATTTTCCAATTTAAAAAAAAAGTCGTACAGAATATACCCTTTAATTTTTTGCTCTTAGTTATGAAACATCCTGTATAAAGATGCATTTGAATATCTCCCAGCGCCTTAGTTGTAACTAGTTAAGTAATATGGCGGACAGAAAAAACAATGTGTCAGTTGTTGAACAAAACAAAATAGATTTGCTAACAAAACAAAAATCACGAGTTAAACTCTTGCCATTTGCTTGAATGAAACATGATATTTCCTTTCACATCCATCAAAAATTGCATCGCAGTCAAGAAAACTTATGTTGTATCTGTTTGCCGTTACAAGATCAGATAATTTAAAAATTCATTTACAACTTCCAACACTTGAAGACGTTCAAAGTTGCCAACATAACTATAAATCATCTGTCTAACATTGTAGCTGAAACAAAAAACAATTCACACCAACAAAACTAAACAATTGAGAGTAAGAGCGGACACCCGATATTTAATCAACAAAGCTTTGAAAACAGTTGATTCCAAGAAAATTAATTAGTATTCTTAATGCAGTTCTACTAGAAAACAATAGTTTTATCGTTTCTTGAGTTATCTCAATGACCTCCGATGCAGTCAACAGCTCTTTCTTATCAATTCTTATCACTTCATATGTTATTTTCTGCTTACGAAGATTTTAAGACTGTCTTTCAAATAATATTTAATGTTTCAATTGTTTAATACATCTAAAAACTTTAGTAATTCATGCACTTTATTTAAATTATATTTTTGTCTTGTACGCAGTCAACTGTAATTTGCATCTATTTGTTGGTTGTTACAATATTTTATTTACAATAAAAGTATTGAAAAAAATCAACTCAAATTCTTACATAACAACAAAGACAAAATTAATTGTCATTCATGCACTTGGTGAGACTAGGTATAGTAAAAATATTAAATAAAACTCTAGGCAAAGTCTCACAAAATTCAGCCTCCGAGTCACCTTATGAGGGCATCGTCGGAGGCCGGCCAGCACAGTTAGTAACCATGGACGCGTTTCGCTCTTGTTGAATTGAAAAGCTACGAAACGCGTCCATGGTTACTAACTGTGCTGGCCGGCCTCCGACGATGCCCTCATAAGGTGACTCGGAGGCTGAATTTTGTGAGACTTTGCCTAGAGTTTTATTTAATATTGTCAAATTCTTACCTTATATGCGTTATAAATTTCCACAAAGAACTTTAAATTTAATATCTCTTGAAAACAGAAGAAAAGTATCCGACTTGTCATTTTTATTCAAAATTATTAACAATATATTTAATTGTAATAATTTGTTAGATTATGCAATTTAGAATTCCCAATTATTGTATGAGAACTAATGAACTTTTCAAAATTGTTGGATGTAAAACAAATTCTGCATCAAATTCTCCACTTAATCGAATAACTTCTATGTATAATACTTTGTGTAATTCTAATTGCACCATAGATATATTTTCTGATTCCATAAACTACGTGAAAACCTATTTTTACAATGTTTAAATTTAGTTTGATTTATCTTATTTTTTATTATGTATTCTATATTTGTAAGTTAATCTGTTTTTGTATCTTTGTGCTGCTCTGTTATTGGGATTTTGTCCTGTTGGGCAGCTGAATTTTCAAATAAATAAATATAAATAATAAATATACCATCACGCCTTTACCCATTACTGGGTACGGCACTCTGCCTAAGCAGTTCTCGGTAATTGATATATTTTGTCGCGTGAAATGCGGTTACCAGCCGTCAAATCACGGTCCTCAAAGATATTAGTGGAGAGGGAGCCACAGGGGTAGATTTAAATTGGTGAAAATTGTTTGTCGGCTGTGTGGATCGAACCAGAGTTCTCAAGACCCATATGCCGACTCGAAAGGAAGAGAGTGTTTCCTGCGCTTGTTTTTGAAAGTGATTTTCACAACGAATCTAAAATCAAGAAACCTACGCTTGTCTTAATTCATCAAATTATTCTGTGTAAGGAAAGTTTTTCTTTTAATTTTGTATGACATTTGAGTTACAACTCATTCAATTTAGGTAAACTACAAACGAAAAAAAGAAAAAATTCTAGACAAAATGAAAAACAAACCATTAGACAAGATTGAGTAGAAAAATTAAACAGTGTTTCATTTATAAATAAATATATCATCACGCCTTTTACCCATTACTGGGTGTGGCACTCTGCCTAAGCAGTTCTCGGTAAGTGATATATTTTGTCGCGTGAAATGCGGTTACCAGCCGTCAAATCACGGCCCTCAAAGATATTAGTGGAGAGGGAGCCACAGGGGTAGATTTAAATTGGTGAAAATTGTTTGTCGGCTGTGGGGATCGAACCAGAGTTCTCAAGACCCACATGCCGACTCGAATGGAAGAGAGTGTTTCCTGCGCTTGTTTTTGAAAGTGATTTTCACAACGAATCTAAAATCAAGAAACCTACGCTTGTCTTAATTCATCAAATTATTCTGTGTAAGGAAAGTTTTTCTTTTAATTTTGTATGACATTTGAGTTACAACTCATTCAATTTAGGTAAACTACAAACGAAAAAAAGAAAAAATTCTAGACAAAATGAAAAACAAACCATTAGACAAGATTGAGTAGAAAAATTAAACAGTGTTTCATTTATAAATAAATATATCATCACGCCTTTTACCCATTACTGGGTGTGGCACTCTGCCTAAGCAGTTCTCGGTAAGTGATATATTTTGTCGCGTGAAATGCGGTTACCAGCCGTCAAATCACGGCTCTCAAAGATATTAGTGGAGAGGGAGCCACAGAGGTAGATTTAAATTGGTGAAAATTGTTTGTCGGGTGTGTTGATCGAACCAGGGTTCTCAAGACCCACAGGCCGACTCGATACCACTGAGCCACCTACCCCATGAATACATAAATACATTCAATGTAGTTTTTATTGCAAATGTTGGCCGCATATGGATATTAATAAATTCAATTTGTGTATGCAGGCTATCTTTATGGAAACGGTCTTGAAGAACTATTATCATAATTATTTTAATGGTGATGTGTCTATTAATAATTAGTGAATTTATAAATGGATCAAGCGATGAAGGATATTTCTTAGAAAGTATAAAAGTAATTAGTCAGTTAAAGTAATTCTTTGTGTAAATTGTTAGTTTGTGTTAATATTTTAAAATAAATATATACATACATACATAACATCACGCTAGATCCCATTAAATGGGGTAGCACGAACCCGTCAACATTCTCATCCTGACACACGATACTCGATTCGACCACATTAACACTTCCTCCATACAAACTCTTTCTATTCTCACAACCAAAATCCATCAACACGCAACAAACATTCATCCATTCGCTCCTGTACACCAGTTTCGTAAATCTTCACTTACGCCCACTTCTCTAACAACGAATCTATAAGAAATGAAGGCAGCATCACCTGCGCTTGTTTAAAAAAACATTTAACACATTTGCAGTTACACACTGTATAGTAAAAACTGAAAATGAAGTAAAAAAGATGAGGAAGGAAGGGAGTATCTCCCTGCGCTTGTTTTTGAAAGTCTACACAATTGCAATGGACACTCTATAGTAAAAACAGAAAATGAACCAAAAGATAAGAAAGGAAGGGAGAATCTCCCTGTGCTTGTTTTTGTAGGTGAACTCCACACAATTGCAGGTTAACACTCGAAACATCTAACCACCACGCCTTTTAATCATTACTGGGTGTGGCACTCTGCCGTAAGCAGATCTTGGTAATTGATATATTTCTTCGCGTGAAGTACGGTTACCAACTGTCAAATCACAGTCTCTAAAGTTGTGGAGGGGTAGATTAAATTTTTTGAAAATTATTTGTCGGCAAAAAAATCAAAACACTGAAGCATATTGAATATTTATTCGCTTCGAACATGATCATCTATATGTTTTGTTAGTATTATTAATAATAATATTTGGAAAAGAGCTTCGCTCGAGAAATAACGGAAAAGTTTAAAATGATAAATAATAAGCAAGAAATATAAAAAAATATTTTTCTTTTCAACATTACTTGTGGAAATGACACTTCCCTCACTTCATTTAGTAGCGATAGTAACCGTTTCCCTCACCAGTGATGGAAGTAAATATCTTCTCTTACTAGTGAGAGACACAGTTACTATCACAACTAAATTGAGTGAGGGAAATGTCATTTGACATGGTGACCAAGGAAACGTGATGTGCATTTGCAAATACAACTCCTTTGATTTATATAAAATAATTATTATGATGTAGGTAGGTTAGTTGTATCGAGCCGGCCTGTGGATCTTGAGAACTCTGGTTCGATCCCCACAGACGACAAATAATTTTCACCAAAATTAAATCTACACCTGTGGCTCCTCCTCCACTAACATCTTTGTGAGCCGTGATTTGACGGCCGGTAACCGCATTTCACGCGACAAAATATATCACGCGAAGAAATATATCACTTACCGCGATCTGCTAAGGCAGAGTGACACACCTAGTAATGGGTAAAAGGCGTATCGCAAACGTAGAAATGTAATTTTTGTACGATTGCTATGAAAAGTTGACAATTATGCTCTCATTTGTCATCGTAAAGTTGACGTTTTCTGTGGAACAATCGAAAAATATCTTTTTTGCGCGTCTCCAATGGCAACGCGCGAAAAAGATATTAAATGTGCGCTTATTTCAATAGTTACCAGGGATACAAACAAAACAGAAACTTGTCATATTGACAATTGACAGAACGAATTTATTTTCAGTACGTATACGTCTTTTAATAATTTAAAGATGCAATCGTACAAAGAATCGCTTTATGCTCTTAATACACAAAAAAAACAGTATGTAACATAAGTGGGAAAGGGCCATTTAAAATCCCTTTTCTCACTAGTAAACAAAGGCAACAATTGCAATGTGATGAATCAGCTTTAATATATGAAAATTACATCGAAAGTTACACTGGAATGCCAGAAGCTCAATAAGGAAGTGTTGTTGAAGCATCGAAGCTCAACCAGCGATTATTTAAACAAACAACAAAATCTTAATAGTGATTAGAAACACACCAGTTATTACATTATCGGTTGTTAGCAAGATGTCATTCTTTTTCAAAGTTAATCTCCCTGCTTAAACGTTCTATTAAATCATGGTTTCAGGCGCCTGTAATTTCCTCTTCGGCGTCTCTGTTTCGCGTGGAATGCATACAAATTCATCAGAGGATCACGACGAGTTAGGAGTTTAAAAGTTTCTTGAAGTACATGCATTATGTCATGGTTACGACGCGCACTGAATTCGGACGGAAAATTGGAGAAGTATACGATAGTTATATTCAGTATACGTTTTTATTTTTATGTACGCTAAGAATTCAATTTGTTTTAATATGAACAATTATTTACACGTTGGACGATTATTTATTTTTTACGAAACTACATGGTAAATTATCACGATCACTGAAAACGTGGGTGTAATAGTTATTTACGTATCAAGTGCAGAAAGATCTCGCGGTCTTGCAGCATTCGTTTCGCTCATGCAGCAACGGACCACTCATTCAAAAAAACCCCTTTCTGCATGAGTCGCGTACACTATTTTTTCTACAACCATAAACCATATTTTAATAAAAATAATAAAACAAATTTCAGTAATTATAACATTTCTGAATTTTTTTATTAATTTAGAAACTTTAGAAAGATACCTGGTTTAATGTATCCATGACAACTGACAATGACAAACAAACTCAATTATTTTGTTAATAATGAGGAAAAATTTCTCCGTGCTTTCAATTTAAAAAATGTTTGAATCGAGTGGCGAACACGTATTAGATTCTATAGACATTATAGAAGAAGCAAATGCTGCAACATTAAATTTGCTTCCATAAATATTAATAGAAAGTATACTGTATAGAGTTTATTTATATTAAATTACTTTTCTGCACTAGTGCAGAAATAATTCACATTTTTGCACTAGTGCAAAAATCTGCTACTTTCATAATAAAAATAAGTTAAAAAACGCCTACTTTTTTTAATGGTTGTAGAAAAAACTCTTTTCGTAACACATGCACAAGAAACACGTTCTTATTCCCTAATTTTAGAGAGAGAAACACTGCTTTTCTCCTCTAGGGAGAGAAACATTATGTTTCTCTCCTCTAGTTAGGATGTTTCTCTCCCTAGGTAGCATATTTCTCTCAGGGACATGTTTCTCTCCCTAGGGACTACGATTAATAGCTGTTTGCGGCGTGTCCTAGGTAACTAGTTACGCAACCCATATGTGACATTTATCCCGATAAGACAGTAATTTGTATGCACTTGTTACGAAAAGTATAATATGCTTCACGGGAGGACGCGATTATCCCTTGTTTCCCTCCTTTGATGCATAACATACTGTTATATTACAAGAGATCTAAGTTTTGAAAGCTTTGTATCATATGTGACGTCATAAGTATCTTTCAGTGGTACTTAACTTGTTTCGTACAAAGATTTAATTTTTGAGCAATAATCTGAAGATGAAAATTATATTTTACTGCGTTATTCAGCTACTAAGAGATAGCGTTGATCACGATATGTATGTCAAAGTTGATACAAAGGTTCATTTTCAGTTGGTAACATTGCTGTTAGTTGTATTTCTTTGTTTTTTCTTTTATTTTGTTTTTGCTAATAGTGGTTTGTTATTAATTTATATAGAATATATTTATGTGTTGTCCTTAGTTGTAGTTTTGTCATCACGCCTTTTACCCATTACTGGGTGTGACACTCAAACGTATAAGATCTCAGTAAGTGATATATTTCTTCGCGGTTACCAGCCGTTAACTCACGGTCCCTAAATGTGTTAATGGAGGAGGAGCCACAGGGGTTGTTTTTAAGTAGTGAAAATTGTTTGTTGGCTGTGGGAATCGAACCCAAGTTCTCAAATACACAGGCCGTCTCGATAACACTAAACCATCTACTTACAAAGTACCTAAGTATATAGTTCACAATTTTTTTTTTATTAGTTTAGGTTTTTCTTACTAGAAATTAGTTCTTTTAGTATATCTTTTCTATTGTAAATATTAGTTCTATTATTCTATCATAACTTGATTATTTTAAGCAAAATATAAAACCTAAATTATTTTTACTTTTTGTGTTGGTATCGTTACGACTTTCTTATCGACTCTGCTCTCGAGCATTAATTCATATTTGAAAAAATTTGAATCATGCATTCAAACAACCTAATCTGCACTCACAGTGCCGAATTAACATTAGGCGGTGCCCTAGGCAATCGCAAACGAGAGCCCCCCTTCCTGACATGAAAATACAATAACTAAAATTCGAATAAACTTTATTCATACTTCAAATAAACAGTGAACATAAAACTTTATATATAATTATAAAACAAACATTTGTGCAGCTAAACAAGCGGCTAAAGAAACCCCACCAGCTAACACACGTTTACCAACTTGGGATGCAAGAAGCACTCTAAATCGAAAAATTGAAGAAAAATGGCTAGAAGAATGGACAGAAGAGACAAACAACAAACTCAGAGAAATGAAAGAAGACACAACCAATTGGCAAGCAAATAGACCAAGAAGAGACCAAATTGCACTCACTAGACTTAGAATAGGCCACACACTAATCACACACAAACACCTACTAGAAAAACCAGAACCACCAACATGTTGCAACACACCCCTAACAGTGAAACACCTACTACTGGAATGTTTAAAATACACCCAAATGAGACACAAACATAAAATACCAAACACATTGAAACTAGCTCTAGCAAACAAACCAGACATAGAAAAAAACCTATTAAACTACATAAACGACATACAAATTGTAAATGAAATATAAAAAATTTAAAATGTAAATAATATAACACACATTAACCATGTAAATTTATGTATCGGTCCTAATAGCCTTAGATGTTGAAGGACCCTAATCATATAATAAAAAAAAAACAAACATTTGCAATTACTACTCCAACGGTCAACTCAGAAGAAGTGTTTTCTGCATTTCATCTCGCTGAACTGTACAATTAAAAAAAAATCATTTTGCAGGGCCCCTATTTGACGGGGCCCCTAGGAAATTGCCTAGTACTGCCTATTGGTTAATCCAACACTGTGCACTCGTATTTCACTCGTGCTGATTAAGACGTTCGAATGCGACCCAAAACAATAATCCTGTTCTAAAGAAAGTTTTAGTTTCGTAAAAAATCAATTCAAAAGTCAAGGACCATTTCACACGAGCTATATTTTATAAGACGATTTTTGTACTGAATCTGCCCTCGAGCATTAATTCAAATCCGGGAATTTTTTATCGGACATTTCAACAACGTAATCTGCACTGGTGTTTCACTAATTCTGTACAAAACGTTGTTGGAATACACTAAAAAAAAACAAAAAAAAATTCAGAAGGAATCAATGCTGTACAGTTTTCGTTTAATAAAAAACGTATAATAGAAAAATGTGTAAAACATAGCGTTTTCACAACAATGTTCCCATTTTCCAAAGATATAACATCAAACCATTAATAATAATTATATATAATATTTTTTACGTCGTGTTATGCATCGAAAATTATTCTACACGGCATTTTCGTGTAACTCCAACTTGTGAGAACACAAATTTATCGCATTACCTAGCAACTATTCACTTCAGTGGCGTGCGTGGAAACTTTCTTGCATGCTGAGAAAAATTAAAACCCCAAACGGCGTAATTTACACGACATATTTCAGTGTAGGAATTTTTACATATCATGTTGGTAACGCATGACTTTACAAAATAATATCAGAAGAATGTTTTTAAAAACGGAACAGCCAGGAGGAAGGAAAACAAATGAAATGAGGAAAGACCGGTTCACATGTAAATGTATTTAAATTTTTTTCAGTTATTTTTTACCTCAATATTGCTTTGGTCAGTGGCTGCGTTACAAATATTCAAATAGGGTTCGAGATTTTCGAAGAATCTACTTCTTTCGATTAAGGGATTATCGAAGAGAATTTACCACCTATATGTGGGAACCAATAAAATCAGGACATTGTTTGAAAATGTACCAATGAAATTTTAATAATATTCCACTAGTGAAATTAATAAGTGATACTTTTCACAATAATTAAATCTTCTTGATAAGAACGATAAGAAACGAAGTGAGCGACTACCTGCGCTTGTATTGATATAAAATTCTATACAGATTTTCTTTTGCAAGTATTAAAAATAATCAAAAAGATATGAATGGAAGAGATTATCGCGTTGGGATTATTTTTGAAAGTGAATTCCATACAAACGCAAAAGAATTAAAAATGAATAAAACAGATAAGAAAGGAAGAGAGTGTTCCCTGCGCTTGTTTTTGAAAGTGATTTTCACAACGAATCTAAAATCAAGAAACCTACGCTTGTCTTAATTCATCAAATTATTCTGTGTAAGGAAAGTTTTTCTTTTAATTTTGTATGACATTTGAGTTACAACTCATCCAATTTAGGTAAACTACAAACGAAAAAAAGAAAAAATTCTAGACAAAATGAAAAACAAACCATTAGACAAGATTGAGTAGAAAAATTAAACAGTGTTTCATTTATAAATAAATATATCATCACGCCTTTTACCCATTACTGGGTGTGGCGCTCTGCCTAAGCAGAATATCTTTTTGCGTGAAGTGCGGTTACCAGGCGTCAAATCACGGCCCCCAAAGATGTTAGTGGAGGGGAAGCCACAGGGGTAGATTTAAATTGGAGAAAATTGTTTGTCGGCTGTGGGGATCGAACCAGGGTTCTCAAGATCCACTGGTCGACTCGATAACTCTGAGCCACCCCATTTATAATAACAATAATATATCAGTAATCAGGAGCCATCTTCAAAACTAATATTAGATAGTTATTGCTACTCTGTACAATAGAAACTAAATCCCAATTACAGTACAGGGTCCGAACTCACCAATCCAATATTTCTAGCTCGAATGGGAATCGAACTCGACATATTCAGGTTCGAATACTGTAACGCTACCCCCACCACTGTACTGCCGGACACGAATGAAGGGTGAAATGAAATGATAAACAGTTCAGTCTATATTTAGAATCGAATCTATTAGGATTATTAAGTTACATAGGCAAACGCATCTTGTAATCTAATAGCAAAATTGATTTGAATAGCAAATTAACCATTTAACATGACATATCAGTCTTTAACACGAATAATTAACTGTTTACATCATTGCCAATCAAAATTTTAATTCTGGTAATTAACCATGTACAGTGTATTAAGCCAGCGTTGAAATAAAAATTGGGATGACGATGATAAATGTGATTTTTTTGCATGAATAATAATTGTAATTTACTCAGAGATAATGACAAATAAATAAATTCTGTTTGCTAATTGTAAATATTAGAACAATGAACCAGTGAATACGAATTTATTTTACTGAAATAAATTGCTGCAATGAAAAGATTAATGATATTTTTTGATAGTTCAGATTGTTGGACAAATTGATATTGTTCAGTTATTTATTGGCGTTGGTTCGATAGAAGATATCTATCAAGATCTGTTTCACAATGTTCATTTTGATTTATACAGGTAGGAGTATACTAGTAGATACTAATAGCAAAAGTTCGCGTGTTCAAATCTTGCTCACATCAATTTATATACAGGCTATTTCAAAATTATTGCAAAAAAATTTAAGTATATATTATTTTATGTAGTGATTAGAACGCAAAAGGAATTTTTCGACATTCGCAAAAATATTTGCACATTACTTGAAGCAAACATTTTTCGTGCCCCTGGACTGATAATAATAATAAGTTGTAAAACAGTTCCTATAATGATTAATGTTTACTAATTTGTTTGTTTCTAGTTTAAAAGCTATAATTTGATGCCCCACTCGATAGGATTTTTAAAAAAACAATTGACAAACGCTCAAATTTAATTTTTGTTATTTTAATTTAATTGTCCTTCCTAAGAGCTTTAATTTGATGCCCCACTCGATAGGATTTCTAAAAAAACAATTGACAAACGCTTAAAAATAATTTTTGTTATTTTAGTTTAACTACCCTTTTTATGAGCTTTAATTTGATACTAAACTCAATAGGGTTTAAGCTACTTTTAGAAAAACAAATGACAATCATCCAAATTTAGTATAAACAATTGAATGTTTTTCTAAACAAAGTTTTCAACTAACCAATTACAATTTTTCAAACCGCAGTTCGCTATGTCTTTTAGATATCGAGATATCCGAGTTCAAAAAATTATATTTATATTTTTTAATTAGCAGAAAATTGAAGTAGATACGCAGTTGCAGATCTCAGAATTGGAATCTACGGAAAATTTTACATAGATAAGAAAAAAAACTGCGTTAAATTATTTCTACTAGAAGAACTATAAATACGAAATTAAATTATCAATATGCTATATCCCACCCTAAGTTAGAGTACCTGTTTTATACACCCTTGAATAATTTTAAACGTCAAAATGCCCAACAGTGCACCTTTATATTATAAAAATGAAAAATAATGAAATTTCAATCACAAAATATGAAATTAATATCCAATATATGGATAATATCGGGATTGATAATAAAAATTGGGATGATTTAGATAATAATTATATGTATTTGGGTCATTTTTTAAGTTTTAAAAATAAAATTAATGAATTTCGAAAAAATATGTGAGGTTAGGTTGTCAAATATTATAAAATTTATTAGATTTAACATGGGAAGGATAGGAAATATAAATATAATACACAATTCACAGGGCTGTACAAACTTAACCCCTTACCATTATTATTTATTTACTTATAATGCTTATTTTTTCTCCTAGAAAACTGGATTTTTTTCCTATCTATGTAAAATTTTCTGTAGAATCGATTTTTGAGATCTTCAATTGCATATCTCTTCTAATTTTTGAGTTACTTTTAAAGAGAAAAATTTATTACTTGAGAGTTTTAAAACATTACTTAGTATTATTGTTACTACACATAGAAAATAGAAATTTTTTTCCATATCTATATAAAATTTTCCAAAGAATCTATTTTTGAGATCTGCAATTGCATATCTCTTTTGGTTTTTGAGAAAAATGTAGAACTTATGTAATAGTTTTAAAAAAGTATTTACTATTATTGTTATTACACATATCTATGCAAAAATTTCCGTAGAATAGATGTTTGTAATCTGCAATTGCATATCTCTTCTAGGTTCTGAGTTATTTTTAAAACGAAAAATGTACTAGTTAACAATTTAAAAAATCTTATTTAATATTATTGCTAATGCGCATACAAAATATACATAACAAATACCAAAGTTTAAAAGTAAAGTTTCAAAATTCATACAGCACACCAGAAACAAAAATGTTATAAACGACACACGTCCCCAAACTAAATAAAAACAAAATCAACACGGCTGTGAACAGTTGTCTCAGCGCCGGAATCGCCCAAACAAAACAATTACTTGACGTGACGATGACTTTAATAAAAACAAATATGTCCGCGTGTTATATAACGTCAGCTCGTGACTGAGACAGCCATTAGATTGAAATGAAACGGATGCTTGTCTCGCTTGCTCCTCGATGGGAGATCAAGAGGGCTTGGGAGGAATGAACTGTGAGCAACAGATCTAGAAATGTGGACACTTGGATGCCCTACTATTTTTTTGCTGCGATCTTTTTCAATTGCTTTTTCTTGACCATTCTGCTACGTTATAGTTGCACTCGACATAATTTTATAGAACAAACTTGTGTGGTTACTGGCCCTCAAATCACGGCTTACAAAGATGTTAGTGAAATGAAAGCAGTAGGAGTAATTTTAAAATAGAGTAAAGTTTGTTGGTGCGAGAATCGAACACAGATTTTAAAATCTATACAACGCGATTCCTGCGTGCATCAATCAAAAGGATGAAAAAAAAAGATGTTTTCATTACGTGTTATACAAAGTTTTTATATATTAATATTTGATTGATTTTAAATGAGCTTCAAAGAAATAAATAAATAAAATTGTGGGATTTGAGACGACTTCAAAATTAATAAGCAAAAAATGAATATAAAAATTCGAAAAATTAATGGTGATTTGTAAACCTTTTTAGTGCCATTGGTTTGATAGTTATTTCTAATATATTTATAATTAAATTATAATTGTAAACACTACAGATAAATAACAGTTTGTGGTATCTGTCAACACTTCAATGAAGCAAGTTCATGCGAATTATTTTTTTTGTTCTGTGATCAGTACGTCATTAATTTTTTTCTCGAAATATAAAACACCCTGTAAAATGATCGAGTTAAAAAATAGAAGAAATATTTTTATTATAAGTGAAACATGTCATTCATCATCGTACATGGTTTTGAATTTAAGTTAAAAATATAGAAAAGAATAAAAGTTACGTGGCTTAATGGAGTTTTTAAATAAATAAATATATCATAACGCCTTTTACCGATTACTGGGTGTGGCAATCTGCTGGAGCAGATCTGGGTAAGTGATATATTTATGCGCGTGAAGCACTGTTACCAACCTTCAAATCACGGGCCCCAAAAATGTTAGTGGACGGAGAACCATAGAAGTAGTTTTAACATGCTAAAAATGGAATTTTTGCAACGAACCCACTCTTAACTTTTTTATTATATGAAATAGAAAAATTTTCTTCTTATGGAAGTTTTAATATATTAAATATACTATTTTATGACACATATAGAAATTATTTATAAAATCAGGTTTACATGATACGACTATCAACTTTTAATTTTCAAATGGGAACCTAGAATTATTTTATTAACATAAAAACTACCATTTTTTTCTCTTTTTAACGATGTATTACTTGTCATAAATGTATATGAAAAAATTCGAAATAAATAAAGTAATTGAGAAATCAGAAATTATTTTTATTCAATCATTCTAGGTGGCTATGCGAAATTAAACAAATTGTAACAAGGTAAAATGAATGACAAAACACGTGAAACAAGTAACAAATAAATATTTACATTGTTGTTACTTCCATAGGAAGAAAATTTTTTTATTTCTTATAATAAAAAAGTTAAGGGGAGGTTCGTCTTCGCAAAATCATCTTGTATATCATCACGTCTTTTACCCATTACTGAGTGTGGCTCTCTGCCGTAGCAGATCTCGATAAATGATATATTTCTTCGCGTGAAGTGCCGTTACCGGTCGTCAAATCACGGCTCTTCAAAAATGTTAGTGGAGGAAAATCCAGAGAAGTAAATTTAATTTAGTGAAAATTGTTTGTCGCCTGTGGGGATCGAACCAGGGTTCTCAAGATCCACAGACAGACTCGATACCACTGAGCCACCTACCCCATACTAGTATATGAGTAACTAATAATTGGTAGCATGTTTGAATCGACTAAAATCTGTAAAAAAAATTTCATAATTCACGAATTTTTCATGTAAGTCTAATTCACAAAAGCGATTATAAATATAAATACATAATCCTATTAAAAGCGGCAATCTGATAAAAAATACATACATCCAAAGAATACATTTATACAATATTTACTAACGCTCTACCCATAAATACAATTAATAATTATAAACAAGTAAAATCCTATTAAAAACTTCAGAGTATTGATACAAGTAACAAAAAAAGCTTCACAATATGTTTCAATTTACTTTATCTTATAATTCGAAATAAAAATCCATAGAGGAATTGAAAAATGAATCATCGTTTCAAGATGACGTCCACATCCATGGCAAATTTATTTATGAAAACATCTCTTTTTATTTTTACTAACTGGTGCTCTACTATTATGGAGGTATCAATATTTCTAAATTTTTTGGCTATCAACACACAATTAAATAAATATATCATCACTAAAGCCCGGATATTTAGGCTCTTAAAAACACCCAAATAAGCAGGCATATAGGCCGGTAATTACTCTAAAATAGGCGGGATTTTAGGCAGCCTAAATGTAAATAATTTGTTTAAAAAAAAAATAAACGAATCCTTTTTCTAATATTGAAACTCGTATCTACTCTTCGTTAGAAAAAAATAATCATTTTAAACAAAAATTCTGAAAAATAATAATGTAGG
This sequence comes from Pterostichus niger, assembly GCA_947425015.1. Classification (NCBI taxonomy): domain Eukaryota; kingdom Metazoa; phylum Arthropoda; class Insecta; order Coleoptera; family Carabidae; genus Pterostichus; species Pterostichus niger. Next base: position 5,067,723 of record OX380337.1, on the reverse strand, counting down.
GTTCTCATTTTATTAACTATTATGCAAATTCAAATTATGTAGTATACTTTAATTGACAAAATATTACGAGCAATATTTATATTTAGCCATATCGTCTAAAGTTACCTCAGCTCCATTGCTTAATGGCAAAGACACAATTGAATTGCCACGTAAAATTTTGACTAAAAAACGTTTTTTCTTTCGGCATTTTAAATTCACACACAAAAACTTGATTAAAGTAATTACTTTAAATATTATAGGTTAGGTTGAAACACTTTCTCGAGTGCTGAATTAGTCAACGAAGTAGATGATAAACCTTGTCTGCTCAATAAAAGTTAGAATAGGCAACAAAAATAGGCAAAATAGGCTGTATAAGGTAAAATAGGCAAAATAACCAAAATATAGAAAAAATAGGCTCTAAGGCACGAAAAAAAACCTTCCATTACACGTAAACATATTACCTATGTATAGAAAAACGAAATTGCCTGAAGTACATTAAAATTTGAATCTAGGCAATTGCCTAAAAATCCGGGCTTTAATCATCACGCCTTTTACCTCATTACTGGATGTGACACTTTGCCGTAACAGAACTTGGTGAGTGATATATTTATACCCGTGAAATGAGATTACCTGCCGTCATATAACGTCCCCCAAAGATGTTAGTAGTTAGAGCTACAAGGTTAATCCACTTTTAAAAACAAGCGCAAGTTGACACTCCTTTCTTTTTTTATCTTTTATGTTCTTACAATAAAATGTTGTCTAACTTTACTAGTGTGGAATTCCTTTAAAAAATAAGTGCAGGACGATATTCTTTACTTTTTTATTTATTTAGATTCGATGTTAGAGAAGTGGGCGTTAGTGAGTTAAGATAACGTCAAATGAAAGATTAATAAAACAGGTATAGTATAGGAGCGAATAGATGGATGTGATTGAAGCTTTGTTGAGTCATGAAATATTCGGAGTGTGAGGAATAAATGGGCATGTATGGAGGAAACGTGAATATAGTTGAAGCAAGGATGCTGTGTGTCAGGATGAGAATATTTGACGCAGTTTCTTTGATGACTTTGATGAGTATTTCAGGGATTTATACTACCCCATTTTATGGTATATAGTGTGATATTATTTATAAATAAATATACCCATTATTGGGTATGGCACTCTGCCCTAAGCAGATCTCGGTAAGTGATATTTTTTTCGCGTGAAATGTGATTACCAGCCGTCAAATCACGGGCCCCAAAGATATTAGTGGAAAGGGAGCCACAGGGGTAGATTTTAAATTGATGAAAATTGTTTGTCGGCTGTGGGAATCGAACCAGGGTTCTCAAGATCCACAGGCCGACTCGATACCACTGAGCCACCTACCTCATATATTTATACAGGGTGAGTCTGGGAAGACGCCCCCCCCCCCTTAACTTTTTTATTATGAGTAATAGAAAAAAATGGTTCATATGAAAGTTTTATTATTTTAAATATACTATTTGATGGCAGATGTAGATATTTTTTATAAAGTCAGGTTTACAAGATACGACTATCAACTTTTATTTTTTAAATAGCAACCTATAATTATTTTACTAAAATAAAAACCGCCATTTTTTTCTCTTTTCAACGGTGTATTAGTTTTTATTAATGTATCTGAAAAAATTCGAGAAAAATAAGAAAATTGAGAAATACTAGAAATAATTTTTATACAAATATTATAGGTGGCTATGTGAAAATAAACGAACTTGGCTTCTAAATATTCACAGGTCAACACGATACCTTCGACCTATGTACCCCATTAAAAGACAAATGTGTCCGTTTATTAGAAAATTTATAATAGTATCGTAAAATAGGTACAGAACTCTTCAAAATTCAAATATATTGTAGATTGTAGTAAAATGAAAAGTGAATGTTTTTATAATATGTCGTTTATTTATTTATATGTATCACTTACCGAGATCAGCTCCGGCAGAATGCCACATCCAGTAATGGGTGAAAGGCGTGATGATATATTTATATTTATTTATTAACAGGAATTTAATCCTAATTACAATATCTTATAAATAAATATAAATATATATCATCACGCCTTTTACCTATTACTGGGTGTGGCACTCTACCTAAGCAAATCTCGGTAAGTGATATATTTCTTCGCATGACGTGCGGTTACCAGCCGTCAAATGGCCCACAAAGATGTTAGTGTAGGGGAGTCACAGGGGAAGATTTAAATTGGTGAAAATTGTTTGTCGGCTGTGGAGATCGAACCAGGGTTCTCAAGATCCACAGACCGACTCGATACCACTGAGCCACCTACCCCACAAAGTAGTTTATAGTGGATACAATTGTATTTTTGTAATATAAGTTGAAGTCAGCAAGATTTGAACGTACGACCGTTAACAAGTTTTACTTTGATTGCATGCACTGGGCAACGATTTCCTAATTGAAGAAAATGGCGAATTTGCAACCAAATCTTTTCAACCTAGAATATACTGCATCATATTTACATCGACTCATCCTCTCTGGCACATTTTGATACCCACTGCTTGTTGTAATATGCAGCCTAGTTCCTGTTGGCTAGTTGCCAATAATGCACTGCATTGAGTCGTCAGGAGAGGACGAGAGGACGCGAGGACGATGGCTCTCTGCACTAGTGCATTCAGACGAACCAGACGAGATGAGAAACAGAACAGTCACAAATCAAACAGCTATTTTCAATTAGTTCGACCGTGTTGCTTTATGTATTTATAGTTTACGAGCAGAATGTATTCCTGCAGGTAATGGATACCGAGGATAATTGCTTATTTTTAGATACGCGGGAATTAAAAATAGCGACTAACATTTTATTCAATACAACTAGACCACAGTCACTAGCACTAGACAAATAGGTTTTGTAGCAGTTTTTCACCAATTTAAATCTACCCCTGTGGCTCCTCCTCTACTAATATCTTTGGAGGCCGTGATTTGACGGCTAGTAACCGCACTTCACGCGAAGAAATATATCACTTACCGAGATTAATGTGAATGTTTTTTTGTTGCGCGTGAGAATGTTACTTTTAGTCGAGACCGCAGGTTGGGACAATAAAAGTCATTCGAATACGCCAATAAACAAGGATTTTGCCCACGAAATACAAACAACATTTTTCTACAACTGTAAATAAAGAATAATACAATAAATATTGATTTATTTAAATAAATTGAAGGAAAACAAACAACAATAATATTAATTTGATACTAATGAAACCTGACAACAAATAATTTGGCAGCGTGCGCGAAGTACTCATTTTACGCATTAGAATACGAAACAGTACGCAAAATACTCATTTTGCACAATATGGTGCAAAATAGTGCGCAAAATACGAAATTAAATTTGTAATAAATTTTGGAGTTTTTAAATGAACACAAAGCAGTTGCTTGAAAAATTTTGTTTGCACCTCGGCCACGATATGGTTTTGTGCGCTTAGAAAATAGTCTGCCGCGGGTTTCAACTTCGGTCGCCTAGATACACAAGCAATGTCATTTGATTCACTTATAACAGTTCATTACAAACTACACGACTAACTAAATTAAAGGCACTGATTAAACTAGAAACTATCAACTTGAACTAACTTTAAAATTTAACTATCTATTAACCAGTACTCGTAGAAAAATCAGTAATAAATTAAATATATATCATCACGCCTTTTACCCATTACTAGGTATGGCACTCTGCCTAATCTGATCTCGGTAAGTGATATATTTTTTTGCGTGAAGTGCGATTACCAGCCGTCAAATCAGTAATGTATCAATCGTTTAAATATTCAAATCATCGATGTAAACATGCACTATGTACAACATTAAACATTTACCCACTAAACAATAATTAAAATGACTCAATATCTCTTTCAACTTATTCATAGCCCCGTTTCGACCTCAGAGCAACGATCTCTAACTCATTCGATTGTTCCGTCTCTCTCTGCATTCAGTTGACCAGTGTGACGTTAGACAAAGACAAAAGAAGATTATGGATAGATGAGAAGTGGGGAGAACAGAGGGTTGTAGGGGAGGGAGTGGTGCCCACCGGAAATGGGGAAAGTGGAAAAGCGGAGTCCTTGCGCGCAAGCGGTGTCAGACAACCTGTGACATCGACTGTACGAGAAAAGCCGAGTTGGAAACAGTGGTGGAGAATAAAGTCTATAATGTTATTTTAGTGGATACAAATAACTAAAATCAATACTTGTCCATTCATCGATAACTTAAAGATAAGATGGAAACATCTTATGATGTATATGAAGTATACTTTCAATAATTTTTGAATCTAGAAAAATATACCGGGTGTAGAATTGAAATATGTAACATAGGAAATACAATAGTATTTTTTAGAGATGGGCGAATATCATCCGCGAATAGTCGAATGCCGCGAATATTGACATTATTCGATATTCGAGATTTTCGAATATGAACGTCAGTATAGCGAACATTCGAATACCTCAAATATCGCGCCATATGTTGATCTCAATTTTTGACTATGTTTTTACTTATAATTTGTACATAAACTTAAAGCTATTACAATACTTTGAAGTTATTAATAACAAAGATATTTTGTTTCAAAACCATGAAGACGTACCATATTTCAATTTTGTTTTGTTTTGTACTTTTTGTTTTAATTTTATTTTATCTTAACAGTTTCATTCAAATAATGAAAAGGACATAATTAAATAATTATTAATAATAAATAAATTAACTTTTAGGAGCATTCGAATATTTGAGTACCTCGAATATTTGAGATCTGATTAATATTCGTATTCGATGTTCGAATTCGAGAAATTTGATATTCGCTCATCTCTAGTATTTTTCTACGATTGCTATGAAAAGTTGACAATTTCGCTCTCATTTGTCATCGTAAAGTTGACGTTTTCTGTGGAACAATAAAAAAATACGTTAAATGTGCGCGTTTCCAATGGCAACGCGCGAAAAAGATTATAAATGTGCGCTTATTTCAATAGTTACCAGGGATACAAACAAAACAGAAACTTGTCATATTGGCAGTTGTCAGAACGAATTTATTTTCAGTATCTCTGTTTTTTTAATAATTTTTAAGATGCAATCGTAGAAAATATTATGTGTGTATCACGAGCGTAAAGTGTCTTTGTTACTCGAGCACGGTAATTGCAGCGCGAGAGGAAGGCGAGAGCTGCAATAGTGCAAGAGGAACAAAAAATCACTTTATGCTCTTAATACACAAATAACTATTTTGATGATGATTATTGCTTCCCTAATTAAATTAGACTAAAAATGTAAATACAAAAAATGTTAAATGCTTCTAATGAATATCTACTTGATGCTCAATTATTATCTATGCCAGACAAACAAGCCGCAAGCGAGTTTTCTAAAGGACAAGTGCGATAACTCTTATAAAATCAGTTATTTATACTATTTTTTTTCTATTTGGAGTCTTTAAACCTGCGATACTTTAAACCGAGTCAATTTGTATATGAAATGTTGTGGTTTGTAACTGTTATTGACAATTATGCAATTATTCAGATTTTGATTCTGGTTATATTGAAATTTTGATAGGTTCAGTAAGTCATCAGCAACTATCAACTGTCTAAAACAAAATGTTGCGTCCTTCAATATGCAACTGGGTTTCGAAATGACTTTCTTAAGAACGCAAAATAAAAAAAATATTATTATTTGTTTGGGAAAATGTGTGATCTGTACGGCACTGGTGTGTGGTTCCTTCATTGTAGGGGCAGCACCTGTCCTAAATTTCCAAGATTCCGTAATTCCAAGTTAGTTGAAACGATTCTGACACTAATATCATGTATTGCCATGATATATTAAGGAACGCAAAGTTATCCTGCTGTCCTGACGGTGTTATTTAGTTGATATTTTTCTTTTAATACTCCGTTGCTTTATTTTTTGTTTTATCAGCATTTCTGTTGGTGATTATTTTGTAACAAGAGTTTTTATTGGTTAATTTCAGAGTTCTTGTCCAATCAAATAGAGCAGTTCAACGCTTTTTGATTTATTTGCTCGTTGAAGGTTATTATTAAGTTAGAGTTGTTGTCGTCTGACTCTACTGTTTAATTGGTAAATTATCTTTGAGTATTTTCTCTATTAAATGACAAAAATACTTCAATTATAATTGATGCTTTTTAAAAGCGACAAAGAACACTAAACACTGATATTAAATCTTCCTTTAATTGGGCGACGTATTTCCGCAAAGAAGTATTAATTTTGGCTATTAAACAACAAAACATATTGTTATAACTAACGTATTGTTGTAATCAATGCATTGTTGTTAGTAAAGAAATTGTTGTAATCAATACATTGTTGTAATTTATACTTTGCATGACTTCACTTGTTTAAACAATTAGATAAGTTACTGTCAGATCTTAATTAATTATTACTTGCTTCTCTCACTTAGTTTATCAATTTTTTTTTTATAATTTATTTAGCTTTTAGAAAAGACGAATTAGTTAACATAGTATTTATTGACTAAAGTTAATTTATATTATGACAGAAAAATTCTGATGACGCCTGGATTCGAACCAGGGACCTTCCGCATACCGGGCAGAGATGCTAACCGCTACACCACGTCACCTGTGTTCGAAATATGGCATCAACTGAATTTTTCTGTCACAGTGTCTAAGCGTAGCTTCGTTCCGAGAGACTCCTATATAGGCATTGACAACCGGGTTCGTCTACAGTGACACAGTTTTTATTCTTGATGATTTTTGCATATTTCTGTGTATGATTATTCATTAAGAAAAACATGAATTGATTCTGTACCGATCATTTTAAGACTATAATGAATAAGAACTGATTTAAAAAGAAACAAAAGAAATTTAAAATTTTGCAAAAATATATAGGATGTTCCATTTAAAAATATGAAGGTGAAATTGCGGCAATATTTAAAATATAAATAAATAAAACAAATATATCATCACGCTTTTTACCCATTACTGGATGTGGCATTCTACCTAAGCAGATCTCGGTAAATGACATATTTTTTCGCATGAAGTGCGGTTCCCAGTCGTTAAATCACGGCCCCAAAGAAGTTAGTGGAGAGGGAGCCACAGGAGTAGATTTAAATTGATGAAAATTGTTTGTCGGCTGTGGGGATCGAACCAGGGTTCTCAAGATTTAAAATAATCGAGTAAAATTAAAATACAGACCGATGGACCACCCTATATTTAAATAAAAAATAAAGAAGATATACTATACTGAAATAAATATTCCAAAAGTACTTTTGAAAGTTGTTCTTAGAAATAAAATTACATGTCTTTCCGATAAAAAAATGTGTCCCCTCAAGATGATCTAAATTTCCTACCACTGAAATTAGTGTCCGTTCTAAATTAAATTAACAGGTTCGCTGTCTTATAAAGGGGTGGGGGCGTTCTTCCCAGAGGGAGGCACCAGTTTCCAACAAGAAGCAACGGTTCCTGATACTAACGACCCGTGTTGTTTTAAAACCGATTAAAACAGCTTAGAACGGAAAATGCGGTAATGGAGACACTCTACTTTGATTAGATTAGGGATCTTATTGGCAACGTTGCACCATCAAATTGATGACGTGGCAATGGAGATGTAACAACACTGGGAATTGGATTATTGATGATTTGGACATTTGCAGATAATGAGTTATACTATTCATTGTCTCGGACATTCAATGAGTTATTTCATATTGAATGTGACATGAAGATATCTATACCGGGTGTATCACAACAAGCGGCTCATAGGAATTTAACATGGGAAAATAGTTTTTCCGTGTGCATTGCTTCTCGAATTAATTTAGACAAAAATTATTCTAATCAAAGTTGTAGAGCTCAAAAATATGTATATAAATCTCATTTCCTATTCAACGACAAATATTAAATATGAAAATTGATAAAATTACAATTTAATACTGTTAGCGACGGAATTAACAAACAAATGTGCAACATAATTATGTCAGATATTTGTTTAAAAGTAAATAAAAATATTGGACAGAAAAAGTTAATTTGTTATTTTGATTTCATTCTATAGCTAAATTGTAATTTTCATAATTAATTTCATAAATTAGAACAAAATGGCGATTTTCGCCACCTAAAATATATAAGTATAAAACAGTATATTAAAGAACAAGTTCTATACTACATGTTTTTTTTTGTCCGCGTCTAACAAGTAACACTACCCAACTGTCACTCACCGATTTAAAAGAAACTTGGTGCACTAATAGAACTCTAAAAAATATTGAATTTTTTTCTTCCGGAAGTTGTTTTTTAGGGTTACAAATCACCCCTGAAAGATGGTAAAAGCAAGAATCGCCATAAATGAAATTAAATATTACGCGTTCAACATTGGTTACCCAGTAGTTTTTTAGATCGCCAAAATCTATTTTCGGGGTCATTTTGATCATATGTATATTTTTAAGGGGTTAAAAAAGAGATGGGGGGATGAAATTACGATATTCAACTGAAATAGAGTTTTAGGTTCATAACTAGTTACTCGGAGGTTTTTGGGGTCGCTGAATCTATTTTCGAAGTTACCTCTGGTTAACCGATGTTGAACGCGTAATATTTTTTGTCAATCAATTTGAAACAACCTGTGTAAATTAATAGCAAACCACTACTAACGAACATAAAATAAAAGTACATCAAATAATATATAGCCTTACATTTTTTGTAATAATTTTGGTACACGCTGTGTATCATCACAGTAGAATTTACTCAAAAGCTCGAAATACTAAATTCAGAAATACTAATGTATAAATAAAAGAAAAGAAAAGATGCGTATATAAAGAGATACTGACAGATTGTCGATCCGAAATCCTAAAATATATTTTCAGTCCACAAAGGTATTATCTTTGCACGTGCAGGTTTTCCTCTCGAGTTTCTTTTATTTTCCTTGATGTTTTTTGTTTGTTTAGATGTTATTTTGTTGTAAATATTGTTTGCCGGCGGGTTTTACAAGACAGATAGCTCCACCTAGATACGTAAATATACATCATCGTGTTTCAGCTGTTATTCCAGCGTTTTCTGACGTTGCGATAATGGAGGGCTTACCGCGTTGTTGTTTTTGTTATTTCACTAGATGGTTTAATTTCTTTAATTAAAATGTTCTCGTTATTTACAAATGGTAGTCTGGGGGATTTATAATGAGAGAGATTTTCGAGTCTAATGTACAATGTTTAGAGATCAATTTGACAGCTTTCATGGATGATATAAATTATTCACATGACGTTATTGGAAATATGTATGTCATTGTCGTGTTGCTATTCAAATATGAATATTTCATCTGCCTGTATTACCCAAACATCATAATTTTGAAAATGGAAATATGCAGTGAAATAATTTCACATTCAAATGGTAATATTCATAACGTCCTTTCTTTAAAAAATATTCTTACGAATTTTGCAATTTTGTTATTACTAATATTATTTATATAGCAAGGACTGTAAAAACTTCAGGGGTATTACCTTACTTAGCGCATCAGCAAAACTATATGCCAGAATTCTGGAAAACAGAATAAGGAAGCAAGTAGAGAACACGATGGAAGAAACACAAAGCGGGTTCAGGCCGGGACGAAGTGTACAAGACCACATATTTACACTACGTCAATTAACAGAAAAAGCTAGGTCAGTAAATAAAAGCACGCATTTATGCTTCATCGATTTAGAAAAAGCGTTCGATAAAGTTAACAGGGAATTACTATGGAAATGTCTGGCATCAAGAGACGTAGACACAGAAACAATAAAAAATGTCAAAAGACTTTACGAACAAAATAAATGCTTCGTCAGAGTAAGAAACAACACATCAGAAATGTTTGAAACAACCACGGGCTTAAAGCAAGGATGCATACTGAGCCCCCTGCTTTTCAACTTATATCTGGATGAAGCAATGAAACAATTCAGAAACAGACTAAAGGTGTACAAAGTCGGCTACTGGAATATGGAAAAAAATAACAATTGCGGAACTAAGTTATGCGGACGACATTGTTTTAATAACAGAAAACGAAGGAGACCTTCAACACAACATCAATTTGGTTAAGGAGGGGCTTGACGCCTGGAACATGACAATAAACAAGGAAAAAACCAAAACCATGATAATAGACAACACGGGAATAATACATAGCACGAAAATAGGAAACACAATTATAGAGCAAGTGAAAAGCTTCAAATACCTTGGAGTGGCCATACACGAAAGCGGTAACCTTAATCAAGAGGTAACAGAAAGAGTTAATACGGGCGGGAGACTCTTCAATGCCCTCAAAAGTAAATTCCTAGCAAAGAGAGAAGTACCTACACAGACAAAAATCGAAGTGTTCAAGAAAGTGGCAATCCCAGTCCTAACTTACGGCAGCGAATCATGGACAACAACGGAGAGAATACACAGCAGAATAAGAAACGTGGAAATGAGGTTCCTCAGAAGAATTGAAGGAAAAACAAAATATGACCGAATCAGAAACGAGACGTACAGAAGCAACCTAAACGTAAGACCGGTGCAAGAAGTAATAGAAGAGGGACAACTAAGGTGGAGAGGACATGTACACAGAATGTAGAAAGAGAGGATAGCCAAACGAGTCTTCGAAGCTAGAGTAACAGGAAAAAGAAAAAGAGGAAGACCTGCAAAGACATGGGAGGAAGACATCAGAACGGCAATAGAAAACAGAGGCTTAACAAATGCAGAAGCTAAGAAGATCATGGAAGACAGGAACGCCTGGAAAGACTACTGGAAAAGAAAACCCACGGAACAAGAGAGAAAAGAGTAAAGAGAAATTCCAGCCCTACACCGAAAGGTAGATGGGCTTTAGGATTAAGTAAGTAAGTATTTATATTTTAATTTTTATCAAGTGTAGCCGACAAGCCTTTCTTATCTTATCTTTTTCATTAATTTTTCCTGTTCTTACAAGCAGTGGGATCCTTTTATGAAAACAATATACTGCTTTAGAAATTTTTAATTGTTATTTATTACGCCATAATAGTATATTGTACAACAAGCATGGAATGGTATCCATTTCCTACGAGTATGAGTATGAAGGTAGGTAGCTCAGTGGTATCGTGTCGGCCTGTCGATCTTAAGAACCCTGGTTCGATCTCCACAGACGACAAACAATTTTCATCAATTTATATCTACTCCTGTGGCTCCCCCTGCACTAACAACTTTGGGGTCAGTGATTTGACGGCTGGTAACCGCATTTCACGCAAAGAAATATATCATTTACCGAGATCTGCTTCGACAGAGTGCCACACCCAGTAATAGGTAAATAAAAAAATATATAATATTTAAATTTAGATATCTCGCTTATGCAAAAGGATAATTTAAAAACGGTAAGCCGTAGAAAATTGAAATTTTATATTTAGGACTGTTATAACATCTAGTTGTGCACCTCCCTTTTTGGTCATTATATAACTTCCGGAAGTGGTACTTTACTTGAAGCCTATAATAGATTTTCATGAAAAACTATATTCAAATATAATTTAAAACTTTCCAAATTTGGTATATAAGACTACTATATCAATGGAAATAATATAATAGATTTTTTTAAAATACACTAACCGGAAGTGACACATTACATGAAGCTGCTAACAGTTTTCCTTGAAAAAAATGGTATTATTTTAATTTTAGAAATAAATGCTTCAAATAAAAGTTTTAGAGAATTAAATTCTGCGTCTAGCACATTAAGAATTTTTAAATTAGCCTTTTGAAAAGCGAGATTTTAAATATTATATATTTTTTAATTAAGTTTGCTATGGATTAGAACAAAAAATAAAAGATTTAATGTCAAATATGTGCAATTAAAAAAATAGTTTAATACGCGTACAAGGAAGTCATGTGGTGTCCACATCAGATTTTTTATTAAAACATATTAAGCAATTTCTTTATTTTTTGGGGGGGATTCTTCTAAGCCTTGAGACATTTTGAAAATTTTCTTCCACTTTTGTTAACACTGTTCGACAGTATAATAATTATAAATAACATAACAAAGCACAATTTGAGATACAATTAAATTTCTCACATTAGCTTATTTTAAGAAAGTAAATCTTCTCCAAGGCAACTCTATATACAACTCGTCGTCATATAAACAATTATTATAATAGAAGAAGAAATAAATTTTTGATTTACAATTATTCTATCTAATTTTACGCCTTTGCATTATTTGAAATAAGTTGAAGTCAGCAAACTTTAAACAAGCTAACAATGGCACCACTATCAGTGATGTTATTGACTAAAAGGCTTTTAAAATATCTCCAAAACTTTTAAAAATTAATAAATCAGTTAGCATACATATGCATCTGATGGCAAAAACCATTTTCGCAGTTCGTTTTTTTTTTATTTATCCGCGTTTAAGTCACAAACGAGATCCATTAATTTCAATTGGAGAGACGGAAAAAAACTAAAATGAATTCCCATATGGCAGAGCGTGTGTTCTGTGTCCGAGCCAGATCAACTCTGTTCACTTCTCTCGACCGATGTCCGACCAATGAACGTATCAACGTTATCGCAACTGCAGTTATTGATCTTGGCTTTTTGCGGTTCGAATGATAAATGGGCTCGCTTGAAGTTTGAAACATTTGAGATTAGGCAGCAAAAAACTGAGTGCCTGATGATTTCTTACAAATTAGTTCTTATTAATAAGCTATAGTGATGACTAAAGCCCGGATATTTAGGCACTTAAAAACACCTAAATAAGCAGGCATATAGGCTGGTAATTACTCTAAAATAGGCGGAATTTTAGGCAGCCTAAATATAAATAGTTTTTTTAATAAAAATTATAAACTAATTGTTTTTCTAATATTGGTACTCATACTTTTCATTAGAAAAAAATATTCATTTACTATTATATAAATTCAAATTATGTAGTATACTTTGATTCACAAAATATTACGAGCAACTGCCGAATGAAATTTTCGGAAAGGGACTGTCTTCGGTCAGTTAGAACTTGCTTGTAAGTTGAAAACTTCGTTCCGACATCACAAAATGTAACACGGGCGTTCTTATATTTAACTATATCGTCTAAAAAAAATTAATTCGAGTTCTTTTATTTATTATCTGAACTTACAAATACCTAAGAAATCAGTATACATTATATTTCACATACTTTTAAATGTTTTTGAACGCTAAACAAGTTAAAACACGTTTTAGCATTAGACAAATACACTGGTCAAAACTGTACAGAGCTAATTTAAAAATTGATTGTAAAATTAAAACTATAAATTATATGCAAATATTTGTAAGACTACCTAAGATATTATTTTTATTAGAAATATTTGAATATAATTTATAGTAATATCAAAAGTATGAGCCGTTGGCACTTGGTGAAACATTATGAATAAGAACAAAGAACGTAGACACTTGATGTAGTTTCACAAAATTATGTATTAACATAGTTGATCGATTTCCGCTTATTAGGCCATCTTCAGAACGTTGACTGATTAAAATACAAGTTAATAAATAATTTTGTGAAACTACATCAAGTGTCTACGTTTTTACTTCCTTGTACGAAGTAAAGGAAGTATTGTAATCGCGAAAATTTTCGGTTCTCAGATTTCAACGGAAATAGATATTTTGGCCCTCCCTGAATCCATTTTAACTAATTTCGTCATGCCGTCTGTACGTACGTATGTATCTCGCATAACTCAAAAACGGTAAGCCGTAGAAAATTGAAACTTTATATTTAGGACTGTTATAACATCTAGTTGTGCACCTTCCCTTTTGGTCATTATGCAACTACCGGAAGTGGTACTTTACTTGAAGCCTATAATAGATTTTCATGAAAAACTATATTCAAATATAATTTAAAACTTTCCAAATTTGGTATATAAGACTACTATATCAATGGAAATAACATAATAGATTTTGGTTAAAATAGACTAACCGGAAGTGCTTAATTACATGAATTTTTCTTGAAAACAATGGTTGGTGGCACATTACATGAAGCTGCTAACAGTTTTACTTGAAAAAAATGGTATTATTTTAATTTTAGAACTGAATGCTGCAAATAAAAGTTTTAGAGAATTAAATTCTGCGTCTAGCACATTAAGAATTTTTAAATTAGCCTTTTGCATAAGCGAGATATCTAAATTTAAATATTATATATTTTTTGTTTTTTTTTTTAAATTAAGTTTGCTATGGATTAGAACAAAAAATTAAAAATTAAATGATTTTATGGCAATTAAAAAAAATCTAATACGCGTACAAGGAAGTCATGTGGTGTCCACATCAGATTTTTTATTCTTATAATTTATAGTTTTAATTTTATAAATATATATTATTTATTTAATATTAAGTTTTAATTTAACATTCAATTTTTAAAATATCCCTGTACAATTTTGAACAGTATATTTTGTATAAACTGTGATGTGCCTATGTTTCATAAACTCGCCTTTTTAATTAACTTTTTATCTCTCTAATTAAACACAGTAATATAAAATGTTATTTTTACCTTAAGTGCGTTATCGTGATTGCCCCATCCTCATCGTCCATCCATCCATGATTCCCACACATTTTGCACAACACACACAACATAATATTCACAATCACAACACTATTAAACACTAACACATCTTCACTGGACAAATATATTTCACTACTGACTTCAACGAACAGAAACGTAGGTATTTGTTGCTAATGACAAAAAGGTACATGCTATTATGAGTCTTATCTCATGATACATTAAAGCTCATTTGGGCTACTATTGAGAGTAACATTATTTGGAAGGAATTTTATGTCCGGACTTGCATGAACCAATGTATCCGCATACAAAACGAGATATTTTATTCGTATTTTTAATAAAATATTCTCTATAATAATAATATTCGTTATTATTTTTATAACATTAATCTATTTTATTTGTATTGACATATTTATATTTAATATTTTACACGTTTCGTTTTTAAGGTGCTGATGATGAGTTAAATTTATTGTACGAAACATTCAGAAATATAAATATATATATATATATATAAATTATAACGTTAAACAAATTAACTTTGTTTTAAAAAGTATTTATTTTACTTTAGACGTTCCTACTTGTACAAATTCTGAGCTAAGACTAACTTAAAACATACAATAATATTTCATGGCTAAACTACAACTACGTATAATGTAATATGATAATTCTACATAAAGTCACGTTCTTAAATATTAACTGTCTATGTCAGCACTATTCCACCCTATAACTCCTCCCTTATCAGAAAGGAGCACCTCCTGGTAGCTCAATTTGTTCTTCTTCCGGTTTTGAGTTGATGGTTGGTTTCCTTAGTTTCCTGGTTTTTATCCATTTTATTAGGAAGTACAGTCCAATTATTATTATTAACAAATATAACAAAACAGTCCATACACTTGGCACATGGATGTTGATGGCTTCTTCTTGAATAGTTACTACAGGATTTAATGAAATGTCTTCTAGTTTCACAGGGTTTAGGTTTATTGAAAAATTTGTTAATGTCGAAGTTTTAAGTGCGAAATTTAGTTTTGGTAAAATTATTGGTTGTCCTTGTTCTTTATTCAAAAATATTAATTTTTGTTGGTTGTATATTATTTCACAATTTTTATCATTTTTTATTAAATAGATTCCGCGCAAAGTTTTGATATTTATTTCATCTAAACACTTAAGCGTTATTTTATCTTCGTGAAGGAATATTAACAAATATTTATTAATTTCCGGAATTACTTCGATATGGTTTTCTTTTATGTTAATTTTAGAATAGTGACACTGGGTAGAGGACTGTTGTTGTAAGATTTCTTGTTCACATGATGACTGATGGTGGTTGTAGAATTTATTGGGGCACTGATAAACCTTGGTTGCAGTACATATATCATTTAGAGGCATTATTTCAGTATTAGATTTTAGAAAATATCTTGCACTAGGGATAATCGTTACAAATTCTGAATCGTATATTGTTGGTATAGGGTACAAGTAAAACAGTTCAAAGTCCTTTTCAAAGTTAATGGGAATTGATATTAAGTAAATTATTTGGGATAGTTCAACTTTACAGTCTACTTTTAGTAGTGATTCAAATTCTAAAATATTCTCGGAGTTTGGTTCAAAAGGTAATTGGGATTTATAATGTTTAGAGATTTTTTGTAATTCAGATAATAATTCATTTGGATGTATTATACTGGGGTGTAATGTTCTCAATTTACAAAAGGTAATGGAATTTTCGATATCTTGTAGGATATCTAGGATCGAATTGTATAGGATTATTAATTGATCGTAAATAGTTTTTGCAAAAAGAATATCTTGAATGTGCATGTTATTTATTATTTCACTGAGTTGTAGTATTTTGGATTTCAGAATAGATTCATTATGTTGTATGTCCAAAATGGTATTATTAAAATTTGTTATAATTTGGTGGTTTACCGAGTATGCCAGTTTTAATTGGTTTTCTAAATTGTGTTCATTCTTTTGCATGTGATTTAATATTTTGTCATATCTCTTACCGTCTTCTGCATCTAAGTTGCCAGTAACGGCTTTGAAAACTGATCCCAATCCATCTATTAAGCCTCTTTTGTTTCTATTTTTATTTGTATGAAATTCTATATTATCAATTTTGTTATTAATGTTCGTACGAATAAATTGTATTATTTTCACATAATTGTCAAGTTCATGTAAATATTTAGAGTTATTAGATATCGTTGTCTTTAGGTCATTATATTGGTTGTTTAGGTTGTCATATTGTTCGAAAAGGGGTTTGAGGTTGTAGTAGTGGATGAGTGTGTGTGTTGTTTTTTCTAATTTAGCCGGTCCCAGTCTAATAGGTAGTAATTTTCTTTTGTTATTAGATATATTATAAAACGGTTATTTTCTTTAAGATGAATTAAATTATGAAGTTGAGGGTTCTGAGATTTTAGTTTGTCAATATTTTGAAATTTGTTTTTAAATTGTTTAGCAATTCCTTTTGACATTTGTAAGTCCTTGCTGACGCAATGTGCGAGACTGTTGTCTGATGGTGCATTAAATAAGTTCCCAACTACTTCGATGATATTTGTGTGGGTCGGTTTGTCTGTTTGTTTTTTCGTTAGGTAGTCTTGGTATTGTGCTAGGACAGATTCGCTTTCGTACTGTTTTAATAAATTTTGAATTTTGTCATCGGGTTCTCGCGGAATGCGGCTTAGGGCGTCTGCATTTGCATTTAATTTTCCTTTTTTGTAAATAATATCGTAATCATATTCTTCGAGTTTCAATCTCCAACGTATTAATTTTTGGCTACAATCCTTAAGGGAAAACAGCCACTGTAATGGTCTGTGATCAGTGCAAATTGAAAACTTTCTTCCAAAAAGATACGGCCGAAAATATTTTGTTGCCCAGTGTATTGCTAAAAGTTCCTTCTCGATCGTGGAGTAATTAATTTCTGTTTCGTTAAGCGTTCTGCTAGCGTAAGCGATTGGAAGGTCACTGCCTATCTTACCTTGTGATAAGACGGCACCGAGTGCTACATTGCTCGCATCGCATGTCAGGATAAATTCTTTGTCAAAGTCTGGGTATTGTAATATCGGTTCGTTAGTTAGTAATAGTTTACATGTCTCAAAGCATTGTTTATATTCTGAATTATTAATGTCAATGATCGCGTCTTTTTTTAGAAATTTTGTCATGGGTTTGGTAATTTTTGCGAAGTCTTTTATGAACTTCCTATAATATCCAATAAGTCCTAAAAATCCCTTAATTTGTTTTGTCGTGGTAGGTAATGGGTAATTTAGAATAGCTGAAATTTTATCTGGGTTTGGTTTAACGCCATGAGGGGTTACAATGTGTCCGAGATACGCAACTTCTTTTTTTAAAAATTCCGACTTGTCTAATTGAATTTTTAAGTTGGCTTCTTTTAATCGGTCGAATACTAGTTTTAAATTGATTATATGTTCGTCTAGGCTTGTGCTAAAAATAATTATATCGTCGAGATATACTAAGCAAATTTTGTTAGTTAACCCTCTCAAAACATTGTCCATGACACGTTGAAAAGTCGCGGGTGCGTTCTTTAGCCCGAAAGGCATTCGTAAGAACTCGTAATGTCCGTCTTCCGTGCAGAAAGCTGTCTTAGGTATGTCATTCTTGTCCATTTCAATTTGGTGGTAACCCGACGCGAGGTCCAGGGTGGTAAAATATAGACATCGTCCGAGTTTGTCCAGCAAGTCGGTAATGTTAGGTATGGGATACTTATCTCCGATGGTATTTTCATTTAGTTTGCGATAGTCAATGACTACTCGCCATTTTTGTTTGCCCGATGCGTCTAGCTTTTTGGGGACAACCCAAATCGGGGAAGACCATGGTGAATTAGAAGGTCGTATTATTTTTTGATTAAGCATTTTATTAACTTGGGACCTAACTTCCTCTCTGTGAATATGGGGGTATCGGTATGATTTCGTATAAATGGGTACTTCATCTTTTGTTCTGATTTTATGTTTTACTTGATTACTAAAAGATAGATTTTGATTTTCTAAATAAAAAATATTCGAGTATTGTTTAATTAATTTTGAGATTGCAATTTCTTCTTCTTTATTCAAATGATCAGTTCTAATTTTTGATTCATCGAATTTAATTTTTTCTGTTTGTGTGAGGTTTAAATTTGAGTCTGCATTCATTGTATAAATTTCGTAATTGTCTAACGCTTCTACTATAATTGGAATTTTAAACTGATATTTAACTTCGCTCTCTGACAAGTTAATAATTGTACACATAGCTTCGTAGTTTTTTGCTACAGTAGCACATTCAGGAATTAATAAATTTTTTGTTCTGATATTTGGAACTAGAATATTACCTTTTTCTTTGTTAACTTTTATTTTAATAATTCTTTCAGACATTGGTTCTATTATGCCATTATTACGATATTTTTGATTTACTGTTAAATTATTTGTGTCTGGGGTAGCTTTAAAATTATGGTAATGAATTTTTATTTTACTGTGTGGGGTAATTATCATGTCGTTTACTGTGTCGATTGAAATTTTTAATTTTTTCATATTTTCCATGCCAAGTAGTAAATCAAATTGATTATGAAATTTAAAAAGATAATATTTTAACGCTGGTTTTGGATTGTCTTTGAGATTAAACACGTTTGAGATAGGAATTTGTGTACTGTATTTCTCGGTAGATGAACCGTGTGCAGTTGTAATTTGAAACGGGTCTGCACTGATAGCGTGTTTGTAGTGTTTGAATGCAATGTCGGGATTTACAAATGATTTCGTGCTTCCAGTGTCTATCAAAATTTTTAAATTATTTTCTGGAATTACAATGAATGGTAGCTTGCTTTGGTTATTTGTTAAATTCATTAATTGGAAGTATGAAGTATTTGATCCGAGGCCATTTCGTCTAAAAAAGAATGTTCGTTTTGATCTGATATGTTTGTTTCATTTGTAATTTCTGGGTTATCATCGAGTGGGTATTCATTCATCGTATAATCTTGTGTCTCTGGTTGATCTATAGTATTGTGTTCGTCTGTGTAATTTACTATTTCTGATTGATCTATGTTATAAAGTTCTTCCGCGATATTTTTTGGAAAGAATTGTCTGTTTTGACTTATGAAATTTTGTCTTTGAGTGGAAGGTCCGGGTCTTGGAGCATTGAATTGTGTGTTTCGTGTGGATATGCTCATTGGTGTAGGTCTGGGGAGTGGTTGATTAGTATTTCTAATCATTGTAGGAAAGTTAGTTCTACGCTGCGCTGTTTGTTGGTTATTAAAATATGTCGGCGGTTTATTAAACGTGTAGTTAGTGTTCTGTGGTACACTTGTTAGTTGGAAAGGCCTGTTATTTCTAAAATTTTGATTATTTTGTTTTTGAAATGGTTTTTGAATAGGCATTACATTTTTAGATGGTTTGGAATGATTTTCGAATTGAAAGTCATTAGTAAGCATACTCAGAGCAGCGTTTAGGTCAGCAGGTTTCTTTGCTTTCATGAGTTGCCCTATTGGCTCTTTTAAGCCTTTTAATAAAATTCTGAGGGCGTAATTTCTAAAGAAATCGGTCATTATTGCTGCAGTAGCCGGGTGGTTTGTTACTACATACGATACTTGTAAATTTAGAATATGTTGTATCTTATTGTAAAATTCAAATACCGTATCGTTCGCGCCTTGTTTTAGTTCGGTCATTTCTATTGTTAATGTGAAACAATCTCGTTTGTCTGCATACGTATCTATTAGTGAAGTTTTTAAGTTTTCCCATGTTTTGACGGAACAACTAGAAATATTTATCGCTGCTTCACCTTTTATTTTAGCTAATATTGTACTCATTAAATATTCATTTTGGAAATCTTGTGGATCTGCTTGATTATAAAATCGTTTTACTAATTTTTCACAGATTTCGATAAATCTTGGTAAAAGTTCTCTTTCACCGAAGAATTCTGGCACCATATCCAGATATTCTTTTTTTAAGACTGGGGTTGCCATGTTTAATATAGGTTGTCTTAGTATAATTGAAGGATTATTTAAGGTATTTGGATTAAAATTAAGATCGTCAAGATCTGAGTCAGATTCAGAATTTGAGCTTTCGCTTGAGTTTATTATTACGTTTAGACCTCTAAATGACATGTGGTACTTACAGTAGCAGTATCAGTGACGGTTTCATATTCGTTGAAATCGCTTGATGAGTTCCTGGAACTGTAGTCTTGTCAGGTCGGGTGCAGGAGCCTCTGGAATCGGAGATGCCGTCCAGCTGATCGACGCTGCAAGGTTGACGTTCTCGTTGACTGATTTGCACTCAGCACAGTGAGGACGCTCAGGAACTTTAGTTAATTTGTTTTATGTTAGTCTTTTAAGATGCGTGTTAGTTAGTTATATACGTTAACTCACTACGCGCACGAAGTGTTATTTTCGTTAACACAAAAAGACTGTTCGTTGGCCAAATAAATCACAAAGGTGAACCAAATTATTTTCACTAATTTGTTAAGGCCAATCCTACCGACTGCGCCAATTATAACGTTAAACAAATTAACTTTGTTTTAAAAAGTATTTATTTTACTTTAGACGTTCCTACTTGTACAAATTCTGAGCTAAGACTAACTTAAAACATACAATAATATTTCATGGCTAAACTACAACTACGTATAATGTAATATGATAATTCTACATAAAGTCACGTTCTTAAATATTAACTGTCTATGTCAGCACTATTCCACCCTATAACTTATATATATATATATATATATATATATATATATATATATATATATATATATATATATATATATATATATATATATATTAAATGATTATATTTCTGAAATAGATTATTTATTTAAATCAAATACTCCGTGTAGTGAATTTTAATTTGCGTGTTTTTCGTGCGTCTTTTTATATTTTATATATCAATTAAATTTACTAATCCCACAGCCGACAAACAATTTACACCACGTTAAAACTACTTCTGTGGCTCTCCCTCTACTACCACCTTTGAGGGCCGTGATTTGACGGCTGGTATTTGCACATCACGGGAAGAAATATATTATTTACCGAAATTTGCTTCTGAAAACTGCTACATCCAGTAATGGGTAAAAGGCGTGATGATATATTTATTTACCGGAAACTGACAGGAAAATAAACATTTAAGACTCAGGAACTCTTACCAGGTAATGAAAGAAACGTGAGTGTCTAGTTAGCAACATAACATACTGACTGAATATGCAAGTCAAATATTTATTTTAATTTAAAATATTTATTATTTGTTTATAAGTTTTAGCTAAAATGTTATATGTAACTCGTTACTAAAGCGTCGTACAGGATTCGTAAGCTGTTTCAAGCTCGGCATGAAACTATCTACTCATCCTGTAATTGAACATTTTCCTGAATTTTTACGTAAATAAGTATTATTTATATTTTAAGAAGTATATATTCGACATCTCTGTCTGTCTAGTAAATATGTTTGAATTTTTGAAAAATCATATTGATGTCACTTCACAATTTACTTAACAACTAAATTATAATGCACGAAAAATCATGAATACTCGCCGAGTATTTGTAGCTCAAGTGGTAGAGCAGTCACCTAGCGAGTGAAAGGTTCTGGGTTCAAATCCCGGCGAATGCTCATGATTTTTCAAAAATTCTAACATTATTTATATTGTCTACTGCTGTAATCAAACATTGATGCTTTCAATACGGTTATTTATAAACGTTGCATTTAAATTTATTGATAAATGGAATCATATAAAATGTAGGTATGTAAATTTTATGCATTTTCCATGCTTATATTTTATTTATATGAGACATAAATTTCAAATTACCTCATTTCGGCGAAATTATTTCCATTAGTTGACAATAAAGAATAAAGCACTTAGAATAAAATAGTTACACATCATTTGGTCTTTTTAATAGACTATGATTCATTAAAATTTACCATCAATAAATAATTTGAATCGATAGGAAAACGAAGTCGTTACTAAATTCTCTGAAATCTACAATAACCAATTGTTCAATTCAATTCAAGTAAGGCTCATATATTCAAGACACGTTTATTAAATCTAAGATATAGAAATAGATTATTCTTCTGTCCCATATATGAACAAAATACCATATCAATAAATAAAATAATAGAAAATTTATAATTCTCACGTGCATATAATGACATTTCACCCATGTGTGATATATAATGTTTTATCTTCTCTTATTAAATAATGTATTCATTACTTATGAAATTTAAGATAAGTAATACTAATCATTATTGACAGTGTTAAGTAATAATTCATTACTCAACACTTTACGACCAATCACATCTGAATCTTCATTACTTAACACTTTAATAGCCAATGAAAAAATAACGATAATTGCCGCGCGTTAAGTATGCTATGAAACAGTGAAGCGCGCTATTGTTAATTATCTGTCAAAATTAGTTTAAAACATTTTTGTTTACAATAATACTGTAATTTGTGTGATTATACATGTGAGTTATGGATTCTGAAAGCGAACAAAGTTAAATTTGTACTCCACCAGATATTGTAGAAGCCGCACAAGTACGTTTCTTAAATTTACTGCTCGAAAAATCAAAAAAAAAGTATGAACAAGTTTATAAAGCTTTTATGGATTGGCGAATACGCAAAAATGTAAATTCCTTTTCGCAAAATGTTCTTCTAGTATATTTTGGCGAACTATCTGATAAATATAAATCATCGTCATTATGGGCTACTTATTCCATGTTAAGTAATAGTAATATTTATTAAATAAAAACTAAAAATTTAAGCAATCTGACTTATTCATAATGTAACATAAAAAAATAATTGTAAAATCTTATTACATAATAACATATAGTCGTAGATAAAGTATAGTATTCTATTCGCAAATAATAGCTATTACTCACTCGAATGATTTACAACACTCACCTCCGGCTCGTGTTGCAAACTTCATTCTCTTGAGTAATAGCTTATATTACTTACTCATTGAATAATATACTATTATCTTACAGTAGTGGTTTTTATATAAATCTGGATTTTGATGGTAATAGGGAATCTTTGACGGTAGCAGCGATATTTTTTTATTTCGTCAAATATTGCTTCACTAGAACTGTGCGTTTGCATTTTGCTTCAAATACAATTTTCAAACAACAAACAACTTGGTAACAAAGGAATAGAAACGGCACCCTTTATTAGATATTAAATTTGAATTTGTAATTTGTCAAATGTGTCATTATGTCATTATAGTTAATAGAAAATCTTTTGTAGGGCAGTCAAACATAAAGCCGTGTATGGAACTTGTACATAATCGGACTTTATAGACTCGCCTTGTTTATTATCCTCGCTCTGCCATCAACTTCGTCTAGTCAAATAAAGTCCTACATTATGTACTTGTTACATAAATAGCTATTTTCTACATCCGTTAGGAAATAGACGTTTTATTTCACTTATTTGAGTTAGGTAATGAACTGCATTATTTAACTAGTGAAATAATGAGGTAACATATCAACAGATATCTTGGTAGACTAATTCTGATGTATTATTCTTTTATTTTTTAATTTATAACTGTCATTAATATGTCAAAATTTCATAATTTCAAAAACGCTCTTTCGTATTTATTAGAACGGAAGTAGAAAAAATATTGTATGAAATTAGTAAGGAAATAAGATTATTACCTTACTTATGTGTTTACATAACTCGGCTACGCCTCGTTCTGCAAATGTCACATGCGTAAGGTAATAACCTTCATTTCCTTACTAGTTTCATAAATAGCTATTATAAAATTCAAAGGAGTTATATTTGCAAATGCACATCAGGTTTCCTTGGTCACAATGTCAGATGGCATTTCTCTCACTCAATTTCATTCATAATTCTTTTCATACAAACTCATTTATTCCTTCCAACAAACCTTCAATCGTCCATCCTAAATTACACCAACATACACTATTATATTCTCCATATGTTCCACATTCTTAAACAATTTTAATAGAATTTTACTCATTCTTCTCAATTTCACACGTATCAAATATTGACAAGCAGTAAAGAATTACAAAATGTCTTGATATAATTGTTTTACAATAAACCAGGAAAGCTATTACCTTTTTACAGAGAAATAAATCAAAATAAACGAGAAGAAAGAACGTGAAATCGTGCCGCGATTAAATCTACATAAATTCCTCACAATCAGCTAGCTCGGAAACAAGAAAAAATCACGCGTCCCGTAAAAAATTAGCGGAATTTATTTCGTTTAGAAGAGTGCAAGTTCACAGTTTATTTATAATGTATTTGTTCCGTGGATAGAATCAGTAATGTACAGAAATCGATAAAGTGTTCCTGGAAATTTGCGTACGGCTATCCATCACTTCAACTTTGAATTTCTTTTATTTGACTTTATATCAAGACGTTACAAAAGTGGAGATATTCCGCGGAACGACGAACTTAATGAAATAAAAGTTAATAATGACAAATATTTGATCTTCAACCATTTTATTCTATAGTAATGATCAGTGATTCTGATTCCAGTAGGTATTCTATTTTATTTCAAACTTACCCAAACACAAATTGATACTTGACGGGTAAATGAATTGAATTCTTACCTGGAACAAAGAAATATATTATTAATAAAATATTTTGGATTAATTTTCTTTCAAGTTTCCGATAGATAATGATAATAATAATAATATAGTTTATATACGACTAACTAATAATATTATCATTATACTTATATGTGTTTTTTGCTATATAATTCTATATATTAATCCCGCCGGGAATAATGAGTCGGGAATAATGGTCATTATTCCCGCTCGTGAACCAATCAAAATGCTTAAAACATGGATCATTGTTTTATTGTGCCATAGGAACAGTGTTGCCATAGCGACTCATATTTAAATTAAACATGTTCGTTGCTAAGTTCACTGTTGTTAACGAATCGGAAACAAACAAAACGAAATCATCGTTGAGAAGTTGTCAAAAACGGTCTTGCAAATTGTGTTAAATTATTGTGTTTAACTGTAATTGAAAAAATGGACAGTATTACCAGAAATAACGAAAATCGCTGATGCTACTACATATGGTTTATTACCGCAAAAGTCTACAAATCTCTATGACAAAGCATACCAAAGTTTTATGGACTGACGTATTAAAATGAAGACAAATTCGTATTCAGAAAATGTATTGTTGGCATATTTTACTGAGTTAGGTGAAAAATACAAATCATCTTCATTATAGTCTTTTTACTCCATTTACTCATTTCAATTAGATGTAAATTTATTAGGTAAATAGATGTAAAATTAATAGATAATAAATAATATAAAAATTGACTAATTTTTATTAAATTAGTCGTATATAAAGTATAGTATACAACTCGCTATAATGGTTATTATTACCTCGGATGATTACAACCCTTGCTCGCTCCGCTCGCTCGGGTCGCAAACTTCATCCTCGGGAATAAGAGCATCCATTATAGCGTCGTTGTATAATATACTATTATTTTTGAGATGTAAGTACATATACCGGGTGGTACTCGGTGAGTGCGAACATAGGAATTTAACATGGGATATTAGTTTTATGCAATTTCCTGCTCTCCTGTACATTTTACGGAAAAAACTGTAGAGGGAAGATTTGTTCAGAATTAAAAGTTACCCATGAAACTGTTTTTACATGTTTTATTAAGTTTTTGGTTTAGCCGTAACATTAAAAATAAATTTCGAAATTTCTGTTACTTTGTAGCAATAGCCATGACTTTTCTTTTATTTTTATGACAAATGCGTTAAATGTCAATTTTTGATGTTTATTAAAGTTAATCTTATAATTTAAATTAAATCAAAAAAATCACATTTTTTATTCTTTGAACAAAGTTTTATTTTCATATTTAATAATAAATCAGTTTCAAGTTTATCAACAATTTCAATTTTTTTTAAAAATTTTAAATTACAATAATTTAATGTGAAATAATAAGTAACAATTGTAACAATATTATTTAATATACCTACATAAAAAAATAAAGAAATTACAATAAATGTTCAAACAAGCCACCATTTTCAGCAAGACAATAACCAAGTCTATTGTAAAACGAAGTTCTAACATTGGCTAATTGCCTGTCAGTAATATTATCACATTCTTCGAATATAGCTTGTCTTAGTAAATCTAAATTTTCGTAGTGTTTAGAGTAAATTTTACTTTTAAGATGCCCCCACAAAAAAAAATCGCAAGGAGCTAGGTCCGGAGATCTTGCAGGCCAATTTATTCCACCACCACGACCAATCCACCGATTAGGAAAAACCAAATCTAAATATTCCCGCACATTTATTCCATAATGAGCCGGGCACCCATCCTGCTGGAACCAAATATCCTCATCTACTGCAGCTGCCTCATCCAATGCAGGACCTATATGATTTTGCAGAAGTTCTAAATACATATCAGAATTTAAATTTCCCATAATTTCAAATGGTATAATCCTGTTCTTAAAAATTCCAACCCAAATATTAATTTTCTCAGGATATTGGGTACCTGTACACACAGTTAAATAATGATTTTCTGTGGTCCACATACGAGTATTCTGAACATTTGGTTCATTATTTAAAGTAAATGTACATTCATCTGTAAAACAAATCGACGAAATAAAGTGCTGGTCCCGATTTGCCTTTTCTTGCATAATTTCACAAAATGTACTTCTAGTTTCAAAATCAGCCAAAAGAAGTTCTTGATGTGTTTGAAATTTGTAAGATTTATATCCATGTGTTTTTAAAATTCTCAGAACTGTTGAATGATGCAAACCACATTCAGAAGCAATATGTCTTATGCTGTACCTTGAATTTTGAGATATCATAGCCAATACCAATTCTTCATTCACTTCGTTATGACGTATTCTGTTATTATTATTATTGCCTTCATTACCATCGGTCACAGCTACACTAGCTGTACTCTCAAATTTTGTAACCAGTTTTGAAATTGTTGATACACTTGGAATTGGTTTATCTTCATATTTAATTGAAAATAAATCCCGCACCCTCCTATAACTATTTCCTCCATAATAATTTTTAATAATGAAGACACGTTCTTCGTTTGAATAAACATTCATTTTATAGCTTACACAAAGATTTAATTTAAATTATAAGATTAACTTTAATAAACATCAAAAATTGACATTTAACGCATTTGTCATAAAAATAAAAGAAAAGTCATGGCTATTGCTACAAAGTAACAGAAATTTCGAAATTTATTTTTAATGTTACGGCTAAACCAAAAACTTAATAAAACATGTAAAAACAGTTTCATGTGTAACTTTTAATTCTGAACAAATCTTCCCTCTACAGTTTTTTCCGTAAAATGTACAGGAGAGCAGGAAATTGCATAAAACTAATATCCCATGTTAAATTCCTATGTTCGCACTCACCGAGCACCACCCGGTATAAAGCGTCGTAGACAAGTAATAAAATTAAGAACGGTACAAAAATTCGTCAATAGTATAAAAACAGTTTTGCACAAGAAATTCTTTTAGTTTCTTCTTGTACCTGCAGATATTTTTATACATTATAATATCGTGTGGAATACTGTTAAAAATATCCACACCCATGACATCAGGAGAGGCACGGGTGCAATTATATTTCTTTTCTCAATTTCCCCTTGTTTCTGGAATTTTTATCATAAAAGTTATTTTGTGAAATGAATTTTCCTTTATTTTTATACATATATATCCCAATATCAAGTATATATAGACATGTAAGTGTTAGGATATTAAGTTTTTGGAAATGAGTCCTACAAGATTCAAGATGCGATACACCAGCAATGATTCTAACAATTCTAAGAACCCCAGAAGCGTATGCCATAACGTAGTCTTGATTCGACCACAGCATGGCAAAACAGAGGGCCCGATAATCAACCAATCAGAGGAATGTAAAAATATTATAACCTATTAAAAATGACATTCAGTACAATTTTAAAATTTGTGCTATTATTTAATTATTTTCATACATAACATCACGCTAGCCCATTAAATGGGGCAGCATGAACCCTTTAAACATTCACAGTACATCCATTAAAAATTCATTTAAAAAAATTCTCATCCTGGCATACGATATTCGCTTGAACTACATTAACGCTCTCTCCATACAAGCTCATCCATTCCTCACACCCGAAATCCTCCATCACGCATCCATCCATTCGCTCTTGTACACACGTTTCATAAATCTTTCACTTTCGCTCACTCCTCTAACAACGAATCTTTAATGAAATGAATGGTTTAGATGTGATATTTTATTACTTATCTGACAGTTAGTTATCGGGCATATAATAAAAAACATACATACATACATACATAACATCACGCTATATCCCATTAAATGGGGTAGCACGAACCCGTCAACATTCTCATCCTGACGCACGATACTCGATTCGACCACATTAACACTTCCTCCATACGAACTCTTTCTTTCCTCACAACCAAAATCCATCAACACGCAACAAACAAAAACAATCGATACTATAAATTATAATTGACTAATTCAATAAATAAAATTAATGCACTATATCTTAGGGCAACGGTTTGTTGATATTGAAAATTTGAACATTTAAACAATAATTTAAAACATGAATTCAGAAAATATTCAACCAAATATAATAATAACAAATAAAAACAAAAAATAAATCAAAAACATAATAAAGGAAGGAAGCATCTTCCTGCGCTTGTTACTGAAGGTGAACTCCACACAATTGTAGGTAAACACTCGAAAAATCTAACCAATGAATCTAAAATCAAGAATCATACGCTTGTCCTTATTCATCATATTTATCCCGCAATTAATTTTCGCCAAACATTTTTATCCTGACACACTACTTTTGCTTCAACCACATTCATAATTCCTTTCATACAAGCTCGTTTATTCTACTTGCTCGGAATCTTTCGTTCACGCAACAACCCTTCAATCATATTTATCCATTTGTTCCTAGGTCTTCCACGCAAACATTTGTTTTGTTATTTCATGGCAATGATAATTTAAAGAAAATTACAAATAAACATTTTCGTCATTTTTCCGGTTCCAGGTAGAGTTAAATTATAAATATTAGTGTAAAAAAATGCAGACATTTGCCCTGTTATAAACTACCTAACTTTTTTGAAATAAAATATTTCGGGAAGTCAATAATTAAACATTTCAAAAATAACATTGAAATCGCTATTGTGCGCCCTTAGATTTACCACCCTGCATATATATATATATATATATATATATATATATATATATATATATATATATATATATATATATATATATATATATATTTTATGAGTAAACATATATTTATGGAGATAAGATGATTTTAAGATCTGAGTATAAATATCGCTCTGTAACATATCGACATAACGAATATTGCGAATGGAAAGCTTACCAGAAAAGGTATTACTTTTCGTGCGATCTAAGAAAAAATTAATTATTCCCTCAAGCTTTTATCCAAAATTTGAACATCATTCTCGAACACATCAGTAGATGTAGGTACTGAAAACACCCTCCACCGAATTGTATTACAAAATCAATAGTCACATCATCCGATCTAAACAAGATGTCAGTCTATCATCCCCCTTGTCCCACCCTCCATCCACCCCATAGGCGGACGGTAGTCATTTTCCACGGAGGCACATTGACAACTGATCAATCGCTCGCGGAAGAATTTGAAAGTTGATTAATTATGTTCAACGAAGATTAAAAGGGGAAGAAAGTGGTATAATTAGTCGGGGAGAGCTCCAGAAGTTTCAAACAGCAGATGTGCGACAGACTCAAAGTAGGGGAGAAAGAAAAATCATGCCATATAAATTTGCATATAAGCAGGGTTCGAAGATATATATCGATCGATATATATCATGATATTTATTTTGATATATATCGTCATATTTTTGCAATGATATATATCCATTATATAAAAATATCAAATAGTTTTTGAGATATAGCCTCCGGAAAAGTGAAATTTATCGTATATTTCAGTTTTTCTACTTTTCCGAGGCTATATCTCGAAAACTAAATGTAATATGAAAACGCGCTCAACGGCATTAATTTTCTCGTGCTTCAGTTAACTTATAAACATAGTTCCAGCGATTTTTTAACATTTTCTCGAAAACCAGAAGTCATATGCATTTGAAGATTGCACCACTGGATTCAGTGGGTCAAAATACATATGTATGTAAATTTTCGTTTTAATAATCCTACGATTAAGGATTTTTCGGAAAATTGAATTAAAATCTGAAAAAACCAAAGGGGTACCCCTTAGGAAATAATTAAAAATATTAAATTGCATAAAATTGTATGAAAATTTGCTTATAAGTCAATTCGGACACGGGGAATTCAACGCCGTTGAGCGCATATCCATATCATGTTTACTTTTTGAGATATAGCCTCCGGAAAAATGAAATTTTTCGAATTTTTCAGTTTTTCTACTTTTCCGAGGCTATATCTCAAAAACTAAATGTGATATGAAAACGCGCTCAACGGCATTAATTTTCTCGTGCTTCAGTTAACTTATAAACATAGTTTCAGCGATTTTTATTTTTTTTCAATTTTCCGCCAAAAAAATCGCAAAAAGCGGTTTTTTAACATTTTCTCGAAAACCAGAAGTCATATGCATTTGAAGATTGCACCACTGGATTCAGCGGGTCAAAATACATATGTATGTAAATTTTCGTTTTAATAATCCTACGATTAAGGATTTTTGGGAAAATTGAATTAAAATCTGAAAAAAACCAAAGGGGTACCCCTTAGGAAATAATTAAAAATATTAAATTGCATAAAATTGTATGAAAATTTGCTTATAAGTCAATTCGGACACGGGGAATTCAACGCCGTTGAGCGCATTTCCATATCTTGTTTAGTTTTTGAGATATAGCCTCCGGAAAAGTGAAATTTTTCGAATTTTTCAGTTTTTCTAAATGTGTACAAAAATTAAATTAAAAAATAAATATCCAAAAAGTGATATTTATCTGATATATATCCTATATATCAGATATTTTGATATTTATTATAAATATCATGATATTTACGAACCCTGCATATAAGTCAATTTCGACACGAGGAAATCAATGCCGTTGAGCGCACATGCATATCTTGTTTGGTTTTTGAGATATAACCTTCGGAAAAGTAAAATTCTTCGTTTTCTTCAAATTTTCTACCTTCCCGAAGCTATATTTTAATTCAATTTTTTATTGTCTGGGTTACAAAGTGTTTATAGTACGTCAAAAAAAATAGATAAAAATTACATGTCATGTTTATTGTATTTAAATAAAAATAAATAAATATATCATCACGCCTTTTACCCATTATTGCGTGTGGCACTCTACCGTAAGCAGATGTCGGTAAGTGATATATTTCTTCGCGTGAAGTGCGGTTACCAGCCGTTAAATCACGGCTCCCAAAGATGTTAGTGGAATGGGAGCCACAGGGGTGGATTTAAATTGGCGAAAATTGTTTGTCGGCTGTGGGATTGAACCAGGGTACTCAGGATCCACAGGCCGACTCGATACCACTGAGCCACCTACCCCATTATTGTGTTTAAATCTTAAAAATTCATTAATTGAATAAAAACAGTGTCTTAGTAAATATCATTTCAAAGTTGATTTAAAAGTACGATCATCAAATAGTTTAACTTGTTTGGGGTGAACATTGTAAAATCTAACATTCAGAGAGGTTTTATTTCAGATGTAGCTAATTTTAATCTAGGTTTACTTAAAACTAAACAAAATATAAAGACGTGCTCAAAGCTATTGATTTTCTCGTGTTTCGGTTGACTTATAAAGAAAGTTTCAGCCATTTTTAATTTTTTCAAATTTCGGCAGAAATTTTGTCAAAAAAACGGTTTTTAACATTATCTCAAAAACTTAAATTTGGTCAAAATATGTATATAAATTTTCGTTACAATATTTCTACAATTAAGAATTTTAGAAAAAATTGGCCTAAAATCTTAAAAAATCAAAGGAGCACCCCTAGGGAAATTATTAGAAAAATTCAATTGCTTATAATTGGAGAAAACTCTGCTTATAACTCAATTCGGACACGAGGAATTCAATTTCGGTAAGTGCATCAACATATCTTGTTTGGTTTTTAAGATATAGCCTCTGGAAAAGTAAAATTCTTCATTTTCTTTAGATTTAGTAATTTCACGACTAGTAACCGCACTTTACGCGAAGAAATATATCAATTACCGAGATCTGTTACGGCAGAATGCCACATCCAGTAATGGGTAAAATACAACACAACACAACAGTTGTTCATGTTGTTCATATTCTTGTATATTTCAATAGCTTCTCTAATCAATCGATCGATCATATATTTAGGCCTGGCAAAAACTATTTGATTGATTATAAGTTTTTAAAACATTTCCAGATTTTAAAATTCCTCTGTTTGAATTAAATTTGTGAGTCAATAAATAATCTACTTAAATATCACTCGAAAATTAGATAAATTAGAAAATAATCTTCCAGTTTCTCAAACTTGAGTCTCGTTCCCGAAACTGTCGAATTTAAATTTATTCTCGAATTATATATTTTAGTAGTAGTAGGGTAGTGAAAAAAATCAATAAAATACATGTTTTCAAAAACAATATCAGTGAACATTTTGTTGTTTCCAATACTATATCTAAATTACTCATTATCATTGGCCCAATTTGTCATACTTTATAGAGACTCAAACGGAGCTCCACTTCTAATTGGTTGTGTTGTATATTTTCGTATGCCGTGAACATCGTACAAAATATACAAATGTAACACTGAGTTAACGTGTTAATTGATTCATTCGTTTAATGCTACAATGATAGCGTGACAAATTTCAATTTTACGAATGAATTTATTTAATAAGTAATGACGAAGCAACTTTCTCTATGATTTTATTCATGTAAATACATTATGCATGATACGCACTTTGCTTTATTAATTATGATACATGTACCTTACTGAAAGCTATTTAAGCCGCTAACACCCGATGAGATGTCGTTAAATATGTGAGTTATTTATTTTTGAAAAGAATTTGCATTCTTTTTATTTTTGAGATCTGATGAGATCATCTGTGAGCCATATGCTTATGTCTTTACTTTCAAAGATATAAACACTTTATGATCCTTGTAACGGTCTAGTAAATATGATCAACTTATATGAAATATTTTAAAATATGACGATCGACATTTTTGCACTTTACTAAATTGTATTTATACAAGACGTCACCGGGGAAGCAATGGTAGAAACTAATTTATTTTCTATGTGACACAATTTAGGTGGAATAGCTAATTTATTTTTTCTATTATATGTGAAAAAGGCCTTATTTTAGCTATAATGAAATATACATAAAGTATACAAATATTATTTTACTATATTCAGAATAAAATTCTCTATCGAACAAGTAAATACAAAAAATATAGTTTCATTTAAAATAACAAAGTTGGTATCAACAGTTTGTGAACCACTGGTTGAAAAAAAATTTTGTATGCTCATGTCCGTCAGTACGGTGGTGTGGATAGCAATATGGAATTCGTATCCGGAGATCCCGAGTTCGAATCTCACTCAAGCTAAAAATTATATGAACTACTACACTGCGGCTCGGTGAGTGCGGACCCTGTACTATAACTGGGACTAGGTTCCTGTTGTACAGCGTAACATAAATAAATAAATAAATAAAATGGTCTTATAAACTAGAAATTGTTTGCTAATTTAACCGACCTCGTAGGTCTTATAGTTTTTGCGATAGCAATAGTGGACAAAATAAAATGAACATCTGTATATGGTGGCATTCTGTGTCAAGTCGGTCTGTGGATATTGAGAATCCTGGTTCGATCCCCACAACCGACAAACAATTTTCACCAAATTAAATCTATCCCTATGGCTCCCCCTCCACTAACATCTTTAGAGGCCGTGATTTGACGGCTGGTAACCGAATTTTACGCATAGAAATATATCACTTACCGAGATCTGCTTCGGCAGAGTGTCACACCCAATAATGGGTAAAAGGCGTGATGATATATTTCTTTATTTACTTTATAAATCTGTAAATCATAAAGAAAATCGCAACGAAACTTAAAACTTTATGTAATATTTTCTACAATTAATGATGTGATTTTGTTCATTATTTACAGATACACTTACTGAGATCTGCTGTGGCAGAGTGCCACACTCAGTAATGGGTAAAAGGCGTGATGATATATTTATAATTTATTTATTTTATACTTATAGATTCCACTATTAATCTTATTACTATTTGGTTTTTGCAAAGTGATTTGACGAACTTTTTAAAATTGGACTAGAATAAAATAAGCTAATTCAAAATTCAAGATTAGTTTTTGAGAATCGAGCTAATGGTGAAGCATTTAATAACGATTTTTGATGAAGTCTTATGAAAATTGTATAAATCTTTTATACCGTCCGTCAGTACGGCGGTGTGGATAGCAATACGGAAATCGAATCCGGAGCTAAAAATTATATGAACTACCACACTGCGGCTCGGTGAGTGCGGACCCTGTACTGTAATTGGGATTAAATTCCTGTTGTACAGCGTAATATAAATATATAAATATATAAGAGATTAAAATATCTTCAGTTTCACTTTCTTTGACAATTTGATTTCAGAGTCTTCGTCTTCGATGTTAATCTTCTCGAAGACAAAACTAGGTCCGGATTATGAAGATTAGCTAAGTGTTTATCTGCAGTTCTAGAGAGATTTGGCTAGGCTGGCGACTCCTCAACACAAAAGACGAATTATTCATGCTTTATGACTCTGTGTTCCGAGTGAAGAAGCTTCCGACTCCCGAGTTTCCGATATCAAAGACGCTTTTGAACGCACCAGTCAGATATTTATGATGTATAAGAGCATTTGCGAACGGAATTTGTTGTTTTATTTACCTGTTTAAATCTACTTTGAAGATATGATTTGATATACACCATCAGTTTGACTCTCTATAGCTCCTACAATTGGCAAAACGATTATGTGTTAATAACAATTATTGTATAACTGGAATTGCGTGAAATATGCACAGAACGACACTTCGTTCCTTGCTTATCTTTTTGATTCGTTTTTAGTTCTTACATTTGAGTATCTAACTGTAGTTGTGTGGAATTTACCTTCAAAAACATATTTATTTATTTATGTTACGCTGTACAACAGGAACTTAATCCCAATTACAGTACAGGGTTCGCACTCACCGAGTCGCAGTGTGGTAGTTCATATAATCTTAAGCTTGAGTGCGATTCGAATTCCGTATCGCTATCCACACCACCGTACTGACGGACAAAAATGCTGGACGACGATCCCTTTCTATTTTTATTTGTTTCTTTTTTATTGTTACTATATTTCGTGGATTTGAGAACTCGGATTCGATTTTGACGACTTACAAACAATTTTCAACACATTAAAATTACCCCTGTGACCAACCCCTCCACTAACTTCTTTGCGGGTAGTGATTCGACGGCTGATAACCGCACTTCACGTGAATAAATATATTACAACAAAGACAAAATTAATTGTTATCCAACACTTGGTGAAACAAGGTTTAATAAAAATGTAAAGTAAACACTTGGCTATGTTTCACAAAATTCAGCCTCCAAGTCACCTTATGAGGGCATGTCATCTTACTAGTTTGTTAGAGATCTTATTCTCTGCTGGCACAGTTCTTCGTCACCAGCTTCTTCACATGAACTTTGTTCTAGGTGAAGAAGTGGGTTATACCATACTGATGAGCTCTAATAAGAGCGAAACGCGTCTATGGTTACTAACTGAACTGTGCTGGCCAGCCTCTGACGATGCCCTCATAAGGTGACTTGGAGGCTGAATTTTGTGAAACATAGCCAAGTGTTTACTTTACATTTTTATTAAACCTTGTTTCACCAAGTGTTGGACGACAATTAATTTTGTCTTTGTTGTTATTTAAATTGCTATTGCATAGCTTTCCCTTTTTTCGGTAGATGGCATGACCAGTTCCACAAAAC
Source organism: Pterostichus niger (assembly GCA_947425015.1). Lineage (NCBI taxonomy): Eukaryota > Metazoa > Arthropoda > Insecta > Coleoptera > Carabidae > Pterostichus > Pterostichus niger. The sequence continues at coordinate 5,031,485 of OX380337.1, read as the reverse complement.
TTCTCATGTCATCTTACTAGTTTGTTAGAGATCTTATTCTCTGCTGGCACAGTTCTTCGTCACCAGCTTCTTCACATGAACTTTGTTCTAGGTGAAGAAGTGAGTTATACCATACTGATGAGCTCTAATAAGAGCGAAACGCGTCTATGGTTACTAACTGAACTGTGCTGGCCAGCCTCTGACGATGCTCTCATAAGGTGACTTGGAGGCTAAATTTTGTGAAACATAGCCAAGTGTTTACTTTACATTTTTATTATAAATATATTACTTATGAGATCTGTTTGACAGATTGCCACATCCAGTAATGAATAAAATACGTAATGACATATTTATTTTTATTTTAAATTTAAATGTCTAACTGCAATTGTGGAAAATTAATTCCCAGAAATAAGTTTTCACAAAATAGGGGCAATATGGAAACATTTTACTGGCTTAGCTATTCATAAAATAAAATGTAATGACACAACTCGAATTGTAACGCAATTACATTGCTCGTGAAATTATTGCACTCGCCCAAGGCTCTTGCGCAACTTTTTCACTCGCACATAATGTGCTTATTACAATTCTCGTTATATAATATACTGTTATCTAACCGGTTATTATAAGAATAATTTGAAGTGAATTAAAATGGGGTAGGTGGCTCAGTGGTATCGAGTCGGCGTGTGGATTTGAGAACCCGTGTTCGATTTCCACAGCCAACAAACAATTTTCACCACGTTAAAATTACCCCTATGGCCCCTTTCCCTAACATCGTTGGGGGCCGTGATTTGACGACTGGAAGCCACACTCAATAATAAATATTTTTATTTATATTTTATTTTATTTAATTATAGATTCGTTGTTAGAGAAGTGGGCGTGAGTGAAGATTTACGAAACTGGTGTAAAGAAGCGAATGGATGAATGTTTGTTGCGTGTTGATGGATTTTGGTTGTGAGAAAAGAAAGAGTTTGTATGGAGGAAGTGTTAATGTGGTCGAATCGAGTATCGTGTGTCAGGATGAGAATGTTGACGGGTTCGTGCTACCCCATTTAATAGGATATAGCGTGATGTTATGTATGTATGTATGTATGTTTATTTAACTCACTATTTAGTAAAGTAACCGCGCTCATCCATGAGTCACAACTGCACTCATAATCTTAAGACTTGAAGGAAGAAAAATGTTATATTGTCTCAAGCAAGTATAAAACTAAATAAAACTAAACTAAAACTGTAAAAATGTGTACCTTTGGGAAAAATAAACCGTCGACGCTTATGTTGCAACGCTTGTATAAGTAGACGGTTTCATCTTCTACTTCATAAAATTGTTCATTTTACGAGTACTTCAGACAAGATTCTTGTATTTACTGTCTTGTCCTATATCTACAAAATACTGACTTTACAACAATCTGAAACATAATTACATACTGTGTATTCGTGATACATCTTTACATAATTTGCTTTAAATGAGCTAAAAATTTCGTTACATTATTCGTACGAGAAATAGTTTTAGAGCAATTTGTTTAAAAATCATCAAAATCCTAAGGGATTTAAAAATTTTCAAAAAAGTTAATTTGCTTTAAATGAGGTATACAAGGACACGGGAAATTCACTCTTGGAAAAAATTACAAATTTTCAAAAAAGTTAATTTGCTTTAAATGAGGTAAAAATTTGTATACAAGTAGTTTCAGACACGGGGAATTCACTCGTTCAAACCGCATATCAATAGCTTGCTTAGTTTTTGAGTTATAGCCCCTAGAAGATTTGCTGTTTTCAAACAACTTTCAAAAGCAGATTTTCAACTTTCCCGAGGCTATAACTCGAAAACTAAGCAAGATATTGAAATGCGGTCTGAAAGGTTGAATTCCCCGTGTTTCAATTGACCTTTAAGCAAGTTTTTAGCGATTTTTATTTTTTGAAAAATTTTCGCCAATTTTTTTTCCTCGTACAGTTTTTTACCATTATCTCAAAAACTATAAGACTTATGGACATAAACATTACGCCATTGGTTTCAGCACGTCGAAATACATATGTATGTAAAATTTCGTTACATTATTCGTACGAGAAATAGTTTTAGAGCAATTTGTTTAAAAATCATAAAAATCCCAAGGGGTACCCCTTGGAAAAAATTAAAAATTTTCAAAAAAGTTAATTTGCTTTAAATGAGGTAAAAATTTGTATACAAGTAGTTTCGAACACGGGGAATCCACTCGTTCAAACCGCATATCAATAGCTTGCTTAGTTTTTGAGTTATAGCCCCTAGAAGATTTGCTGTTTTCAAACAACTTTCAAAAGCAGATTTTCAACTTTCCCGAGGCTATAACTCGAAAACTAAGCAAGATATTGAAATGCGGTCTGAAAGGTTGAATTCCCCGTGTTTCAATATGAAATTAGTTCGTACTGTGGCAGATTATGTACATAGTAACACAAAAAGATCTTTTTCTATGATTGCTATGAAAAGTTGACAATTACGCTCTCATTTGTCATCGTAAAGTTGACGTTACTTTGGAGCGCGTCTTGAATGGCAACGCGCGAAAAAGATGTTAAATGCGCGCTTATTTCAATAGTTACCAGAGATACTAACAAAATAGAAACTTGTCATATTGACAGTTGACAGAATGAATTTATTTTCAGTACGTATACGTTTTTTAATAATTTGAAGATGCAATCATAGAAAAAATTATGTCTGTATCACGAGCGTAAAGTGTCTTCATTCCTCTTACACTATTGCAGCTCTCGCCTTCAGTTCGCGCTGCATTTACCACTCTCGAGTAACAAAGAATCACTTTACGCTCTTAATACACAAATAACTATTTTCTATTTTGCGTTCATAAAGAAATCATTACGAAACTCAGTTGCGCATCGAAAGAGCGTTCATTACGATACGCAACATTTTATTTTAGATGGTTGGTAGTAGTGGATGACATATTGAACCTATCAAGCTGAGAACATCCAAATTTCAATATATCTAACCTAAAAATTTGAACCATTGCATAAATAACAATAATAGTTACCAATCACAATATTTCATATACAAATTTCTATAAATTGACGCGGTTTAAAGTATTGTAAAAAATAAATTATTATAGCCGCAAAATAGAAAAAATAGTACATATATAACTCATTTTATAAGTTTTTTATCGCACTTGTCCTTTAGAAAACGAGCTGCAAACGAGTTTTCTAAACTTATGCGAATGTTTTAAAACTTGTTCTTTAATATACAATTTTCTACAAAGTCAATTTTGTGCCACTGTTTTTGTTAAAAACGATGCCACAAAATTTAATTCAGCTCTTTTATTTGTAAAGGCACATTATTTTAGTAAATAGAATTACAGCACAGATTTAAAACAATAAAAAATATTAACGAAAATGGAGCAAATTGTGAAAATCACCTTTTGTAATCATAATCGTAATCTAAATAAATCGGTAATAAAACCATAATTACTTCACACGCACATAAAGATACCTGACATGCAATATTGTTCACCATTTATCGACTTTTTCTACACTTTCCGATAGCAATAAAACCTTCAATTTATTACCAATTTCGAACCTAATAAAATTAGCATCTTTCGATCTTTAGATCCAGTAGTCTAGCGCCAATATACGATTACGCTTGGTTAACCATGGTTATGTTATTGTTGGATAAAATAAAATCGTTTTTCGCTGCTGGTAATATTATTGCTGGAAAATGCTAATTTAAATTGCTGTTATGTTTTTGTGTTGTGAGTATAAACACAAAAGTATTTCTAACTGGTTTTGTTTCAAGTAAATGGAAACTGTTCTAGCAATTATTTAGGGCATATTTGCTTGTTTAACTCGTGCTGAGTTTGTTAAAATTTCTAACTGAATAACAAGAAGTAGTCAACTCAAACTCATTATACCAAATAACGTTTTTGCGCTAAACGTTACAAGAAATTTTAAACCGCATATTTGTAATTTTATCTTTGAAGCTACAAAAAAAAATGTTTTATTTTAATCGTTTCATGAACTACATAATTCGGTGCAAACATTTAGACTGGGTAGAGGGATAAAAAATACGGATAAATGGATAATTTTAGTAGATCTCGGTAAGTGATATATTGGGATTAAGTTGTACTTCACATAAGATAGTTATATTTGTATTATGTGCGCAAAATGAGTGTTTTTTGTTGCGCGTGAGAATGTTACTTTTAGTAGAGACCGCAAGTCGACACAATAAAAGTCATTCGAACGCGCCAAAAAATAAGAATTTTGTCCACGAAATACAAACAACATTTTTTCTACAACTGTAAATAAAAATATAAAATAAATAAATAAATATAGCATCATGCCTTTTACCCATTACTGGGTGTGGCACTGCAGATCTAGGTAAGTGATATATTTATTCGCGTGAAGTGCGGTTACCAGCCGTCAAATCACGGCCCTCAAAGATGTTAGTAGAGAGAGAGCCACAGGGGTAGATTTAATTTGGTGAAAATGGTTTGCCGGGTTGGGGATAAAACCAGATCCACAGGCCGACTCGATACCACTAAGCCACATACCCCATAAATAATAAATAATTAATAATCAACAATAATATTAATTTGATACTATTGATGTGTTGCAACTAATAAAACCTGACAACAAATAATTTGGGAGCGTGCACGAGATACTCATTTTGCACACTAGAATACGAAACAGTGCGCAAAATACTCATTTTGCGCACTAGGGTGCAAAATAATGCGCAAAATACGCTTTATCATGGTAATGTAACTGATAAAAAAATCATGTACTTCGCGTATTGATATTAGTGAAAAAAATTTTGACCGTAGAAATAGTATGTTATGCATCAAGGGAGGGAAACAAGCGATTATTCCCGCGTGTGAAGCCTTCGGCCCTCGCTTACGTCTCGGTTTGCAAACTGCACACAAGGGATAATCGCGCCCTCCCGTGAAGCATATTATACTTTTCGTAACAAGTGCACAAAAATTACAGTCTTATCGGGACAAATGTCAAATATGGGTTGCGTTACTAGTTACCTAGGAAACGCCGCAAATAGCTTATAATCGTAGTCTCTAGGGAGAGAAACATGCTACCTAGGGAGAGAAACATCCTACCTATGTTTCTCTCCCTAGGGGAGAAAAGCAGTGTTTCTCTCTCTAAAATTAGGGAATAAGAACGTGTTTCTTGTGCATGTGTTACGAAAAATATTTGTTTACATTCCTATTTAAAAAATAAAACAGTATAGACCTGAAAATAAAAAATAATAAATGAAACCTACTAAATAAAACGTTTGCTTGATTGTTTTAAATTTTGTTTGTTTTGTCATCATTTAATAACAATTATTTATAATTTATAATTCATGTATTTTTATTTAATTTTGCCTCAAACATAAAAACAGTTACTTACTGTCCTGAAAATGATCATCTTTAAAAAAAGAAAGTTTAGTAATAGATACATTTACCAGCAAAATACCCCATGACACTCTGATTAAAGTGTCAGCTGAATCACTTAATGAGAGTTCGAGAACACTCGTTCACAAGATCGGAATCTGAATCTCAGTGTCTGGCATTCTGGCACAGCACAAGAATGACGATATCGTTAAATCATCAGTGTATTGATTTTCACACTTTTCCACGCGAGTACAACCATTAAAATTCTAATGACATTTCCGAGGTTATTGCTTAAATAATAATAAATCTTTATTACGAAGCGTCAGTATCGTAAAATACACATTCATGTTTATAACTCGGTTCTATTCATGTATTAATTTTAGAGGAATGACTATATCGAAAGAGAAGGTTGGGAAATTTAGTAATAGTTTCCATTATACATTATATGTCCGTGTCTCTTAATCAGGGGTTCGTGAAAGGACCTCAAAGGGTCCGCTTTGAAACTTAAAAGTTATCTCAAGTTTTAATTGTAACTCTACCTACTAGTATTTTTGTACGTAATTATTTTTTTAATATTTCATTTTATATGTTATTTTTCGCAACACATGCACAAGAAACACGTTCTTATTCCCTAATTTTAGAGAGAGAAACATTGTTTTTCTCCCTAAGTAGGATGTTTCTCTCCCTAGGTAGCATGTTTCTTTCCCTAGAGACTACGATTATTAGCTGTTTGCGGCGTTTCCTAGGTAACTAGTTACGCAACCCATATTTGACATTTGTCCCAATAAGACAGTAATTTTTGTGCACTTGTTACGAAAAGTATAATATGCTTCACGGGAGGACGCGATTATCCCTTGTGTGAAGTTGGCAAACCTCGACTTCAGCTCGAGCCTTCAACCCTCGCTTACGTCTCGGTTTGCGAACTTCACACGCGGGAATAATCGCTTGTTTCCCTCCCTTGATGCGTAACATACTATAATTTTTTGTTCGAATTTGTCTTTGTAGCAGATACTTGTATTTTAACACTTACTAGCAAAATATTATTTAGCTTTTTAAATTTCTTTTTATGGGGTAGGTGACTGTGGATCTTGAGAACCCTGGTTCAATTCCTAATTTCCCACAGCCGACAAACAATTTTCACCAAATTAAATCTACCCCTGTGGCTCCTCCTCTACTAACATCTTTGGGGTCGTGATTTGACGACTGGTAACCGCACTTCACGCGAAGAAATATATCATTTACCGTGATTTGCTTCGGCAGAGTGCCACACTCAGTAATAGGTAAAAAGCGTGATGATATATTTATTTATTTATTTTCAAAAATTTTTAAGTCCAATCTTACTATTATCAGAGTAAGAAATAAAATAAATATATCAACACGCCTTTTAGCCATTACTGGGTGTGACATTCTGACGTAGCAGATCTCCTTAAGTCATATATTTTTTCGCGTGAAGTGCGATTACCAGTCGTTAAATCACGGTCCCCAAAGACGTTAGTGGAGTGGGAGCCACATGGGTAGATTTAATTTGTTTGTCGACCGATTATTATTTTACCACTAGTATATGTATGGTAACTAATTTCCAGTGTAGTAAATAAATAAATAAAAATGCTTTTACCACTACTTTAGGAAACAAAGAAATATTAACATCTAAAATTAATTAACAGTAGGAGCATTTATAAGAAATGTAGGTTTTAAGAAGTCTTTATTATAATTATGTCACGGTTAAAAGATAAAAGTTAAAAGTGTTTGTTATGTTTCTCCTTTGTATGGCGCCATTTTGGTTTTATTTTATAGTACAATTATGAATATTCTTGATTGCCGTAAGACACTTTTCCCAATTTTCATTTGTACTCGACGGACTTCAAAAGTCACGCAGATTATCATAAAGTTGTTGTGTTTATGTAAAGGAAAATTTTACGATCCAATGTTGGCAGCATAAACAAGGTTATCAACTCGGAAAGGAAATTTCCCTGCAGCGCTAGCTGTTAAAATTCTGAAACTTTTCTTTGCGGAAGAATTATTTGATCTCTTTATGGTTAAAGCAATCTCACGTTTAATCATTTCATTATTTTCTCTCTTCTCAGCTCGACTTGAATTTATTACTTGACATTTGTCTTAAATATGCAAGGATTAAATGTAAATCATCTTAGTGCATTAAAATTATTCCTTTATTTTTCATTAAACTAAATTTATTCCTACTTTAAATAACGACTACATCTGCAAAATATTTATTTAATATTAACATAAATGCGAATGCTAATTTAAAAGCGTTTTTCATACAAATTTGAAATAAGATCAAAGTAAAAATTATCTGAATAATAAACACAAGATAAATCATAATTATATAGATATTTATTACATCATAAATAAACAAAACATACCAGCAATAACTGAATTTATTGTATTATGTTGAAATAATAGCATTTTGAAGAAAGGGCGTCTACAATTTATATATATATATATATATATATATATATATATATATATATATATATATATATATACAGGCGCGGTGGCCGAGCGTGTTAAGGCATATCTCTTAACATACTGTGACGTCACCCGAGCCAAGGTTCGTCAGTTCGAATCCGCCTGTCGACAATGTGTGATTTGTCGTAAAATATAAAATACAGCTACATGTATTTATCACACTCGGGCGCTATAAGCTAGTCACTTATACGCCTTAAATAATGTAGCATTCGACTACGAAAACCGGCAGTACGGCAGTGTAAAAACTGCGGCTCGGTGTGTCCGGTAGGCCCAGGCCCGATTTGGGCTGTAGCGCCACAGATGATGATGATGATGATGATATATATATATATATATATATATATATATATATATATATATATATATATATATATATATATATATATATTTATTTAATTTCTGTCGTTACAACGCATGTAAATATAATTCTGTTCTGTAATTGATTTAGATGCAGAATTTGATGCTCTACAACATTTATTTGAAGCATTTTTGGCTAAAATAATTTGGGGAGTAATGCTCACGGAAAAACTGTTTTTTCATGTTAATCGCCTATGTACACAGGTATGATGTTCCACCCGGTATATATATAAAACTAAAGAAATATAATTAATCAGTTATAAATATTGTCTAATAAAATTCTTAAAATAAATAAGATTAATAATAATTGACTAAAAAATTATGTAGCCTATAATAATAATAATAATAATATTTATTTCTCAACAAGAAACAATTACAGAGAAATTCATACAAAAATGTTTATATATATATATAAAATAAATATATCATTTTTACTTCCTTGTACGAAGTAAAGGAAGTATTGTAATCGCGAAAATTTTCGGTTCTCAGATTTCAACGGAAATAGGTGTTTTGGCTCTCCCTGAATCCATTTTGACTAATTTCGTCATGCCGTCTGTACGTACGTATCTCGCATAACTCAAAAACGGTAAGCCGTAGAAAATTGAAACTTTATATTTAGGACTGTTATAACATCTAGTTGTGCACCTCCCTTTTTGGTCATTATACAACTACCGGAAGTGGTACTTTACTTGAAGCCTATAATAGATTTTCATGAAAAACTATATTCAAATATAATTTAAAACTTTCCAAATTTGGTATATAAGACTACTATATCAATGGAAATAACATAATAGATTTTGGTTAAAATAGACTAACCGGAAGTGGCACATTACATGAAGCTGCTAACAGTTTTCCTTGAAAAAAATGGTATTATTTTAATTTTAGAAAGGAATGCTGCAAATAAAAGTTTTAGAGAATTAAATTCTGCGTCTAGCACATTAAGAATTTTTAAATTAGCTTTTTGCATAAACGAGATATCTAAATTTAAATATTATATATTTTTTGATTTTTTTTAAATTAAGTTTGCTATGGATTAGAACAAAAAATAAAAGATTTAATGTCAAATATGTGCAATTAAAAAAATATCTATAAATTAATACGTGTACAAGGAAGTCATGTGGTGTCCACATCAGATATTTAAAAACACAATTTTGTTCTACTGATTGAGAACCACTGATTGAATATAGGGTTTGTTATTACTAATAAATAAACACATTATTCATTTTATGTATATACAAAATTTTCAAAAGGAAACATCCTGTATAAGAAAAACATATAATTAGATAAAACTGTATAGTCAAAATGAATTAAAATCGTGTAAAATAACAAATATCATTTACAAATAAACTCATACATAAATATATAACATCACGCTATATCCTATAAATGGGGCAGCACGAACCCCTGAAACATTCACTATCAGATTCATCAAAATATCAGACCCCGTTCAACATTCCATATAAGCTCATTCATTCCTCACACCAGAAATCCACCATCACGCAACAAACACTCAATCACATCCATTCATTCGCTCCTGTACACCTGTTTCACACATCTTTCAATTATACCTACTCCTGTAACAACGAATCTATAAAGAAATGAAGGAAGCATTCATCAGCCCTTGTTTTGAAAGTAAATTCTACACAATTGCAGTTAGACACTCTATAGCAAAAACTGAAAATGAATCAAAAAGATTAGAAGAAAAGGGAGAGTAAACTCCATTATAGTTATTTGTGTATTAAGAGCGCAAAGTGATTCTTTGTTACTCGAACACGGTAATTGCAGCGCGAGCCGAAGCCGAGAACTGCAATAGTGTAAGAGGAACAAAGACACTTTACGCTCGTGATACACACATAATTTTTTCTACGATTGCATCTTCAAATTATTAAAAAACGTATGTGAACTGAAAATAAATTCGTTCTGTCAACTGTCAAAATGACAAGTTTCTGTTTTGTTTGTATTCCTGGTAACTATTGAAATAAGCGCGCATTTAATATCTTTTTCGCGCGTTGCCATTGGAAACGCGCGCATTAAACGTCTTTCTCGCGCGTTGCCATTGGAGATGCGCAAAAATAGTTATTTGTGTATTAAGAGCGTAAAGTGATTCTTTGTTACTCGAGCACGGTATTTGCAGCGCGAGCCGCAATATGGTAGTTTATATAATTTTTCGCTATACTAGTGATGCCAACATATAACCATAAAAAGTCACTAATTTTTGCCGGCCTAGGCTATGAAAAGATGACAATTACGCTCTCATTTGTCATCGTAAAGTTGACGTTTTTTGTGGAACAATCGAAAAATATCTTTTTTGCGCGTCTCCAATGGCAACGCGCGAAAAAGACGTTAAATTCGCGCGTTTCCAATGGCAACGCGCGAAAAAGATTATTTCAATAGTTACCAGGGATACAAACAAAACAGAAACTTGTCATATTGACAGTTAACAAAAGGAATTTAGTTTTAGACGTATACCTACGTTTTTTAATAACTTTAAGATGCAATCGTAGAAAAAATTATTTTCCGATTGCTCCACAGGAAACGTCAACTTTACGATGACAAATGAGAGCGTAATTGTCAACTTTGCATAGCAATCGTAGAAAAAATATATTTTGGTTGGAATATGTTGATCCTGAGTTTAAATTTTGGGAAGGAATTTTAGGATCCTTGAATACTATTATTTATTTATTGGACGTTTCGATGGTTAACCCATCATCTTCAATATTTATTTGTACAAAAATACATACATTAAATATAAATAATACCTGCATGTTAAAATATTTTCTACAAACCGCCAAGTACAATAATTTGTTTCTGTTTCTTTACGGGAATATGCAAGTGGTACATTAATAATTCAACAACTTGCGGTATGCATAAAGTTAAACTTCTAATGTACCCTAACAACTAAACTAATTATGCAATTATCCTGGTTCAATATACTACTGTCTCAACCACCCAACCAAATGCATATTTAACCCTGAAATTGAAACCTATTGTTGTAAGAGCAGACGGTACGTTGTTTATTGCATTTTAGGAAATAGTTTCATGGTTGTTACTTATGCGAGACTAGAACTGAAGATTTATCGCCGCGAAATTATTACCTCATTTTTATTACAGATGTATCATATTTTCATGGCATGTTGGTGTGTTTTTAGTTCTCTTAAAATGTGGCTTGAAAGGGAGTACAATTTTACATTTGTTTGATAAATCTTAAATTTGTTAAAATGCAAAATATGGACCATAACAGTCTTATTAACATTTTAAGTTTCTTAACCAATCAAGAAATGTGTAGGTAATACTTATAAATTTGTAAAAGTCAGTTTTGATATTTGACATGTTGTTGATTGATAGTTGACAGATTGGAATTTGAAAATGTTGAAAATAAATCAATAAATATATCATCACGCCTTTTACCCATTAGTGAGTGAGGCACTCTGCCGTAGCAGTTCTCGGTAAGTGATATATTTCTTCGTATTCTAAACTCACTTATCAGTCCTATCCTGCTAACATGTAAATATACAGATTGTAAATTTGTAAAAGTTAGTTTTGATATTTGACATGTTGTTGATTGGAATTTTAAAATTTTGATGCACATTAAATTATTCTTATAATATCCGGTTAGATAATAGTTATTTATGAAACTAGTAAGGAAATGAAGGTTATTACCTTACGCATGTGAAATTTGCAGAAAGAGGCGTAGCCGAGTTATGTAAACACATAAGTGATGTAATAACCGAGTTTTCTTACTAGTTTCATACAATATTTTTTCTACTTCCGTTCTAATAAATACGAAAGAGCGTTTTTGAAATTATGAAATATTGACTATTAATGACAGTTATAAATTCAAAAAATAAAAGAATAACACATCAGAATTCGTCTACCAAGATATCTGTTGCTATGATACCTCATTATTTCACTAGTTAAATAATGTAGTTCATTACCTAACTCAAATAAGTGAAATAAAACGTCTATTTTCTAACGGAAGTAGAAAAAGTAAATTAACAATTGGAATTACTTTTAATTTTCTTCTCCTGTTATTAAAATGTTATTTAATGTACAGATTTCCATGGCCCTAAATAATATCTCAAATGTTGACAATCTGTAGCTTCGAATGTTTTAGTCACGGCTTAAAATATTAGCATTAGGCATCTGTCATTGTAACAACTTTACTTTTTAAATCATAAAACTTTTTAAAAAATGTCTTAATTTGCGAAAGTATACTCGTAATATGTGACTCTTTTTATAAACTCTTTAGATAGTCGTTAAAATTGTATTATTATTTTTTTAAATAAGAATTTTAAAATAAAAATAAATTAATACGATCGAGGAAAAGTCATATGTTCTCATATTAGAATAGTTTTAAAATTATCCCCGTGACTTTCTTCCTTTCTGGCGTCTGTGAAATATCCGCTGAAAATATATCCGCATTGCAGATTTACCCTCATTCCTTGGTGACATTTTAAAAGTAACATTTTTCAGTCTCTTTCAAGTATTTTATGGTGTCGCCATCTTATTTATGATGATTTTACAGCAGTCATTAACATTAAAGGTTAATAACATCATTAAATTTGTTAGGATCAGGTAAACGAATTCCCTTTTGAGATCGTAGCATCGTAACATTGGCTTCAATTCGAAAAAGAGAATTCTGGATTCTGTAAACCACTAAAATAACGTCTGGGAATAAGCGTTTACATTTAAGTATACGTCCTCAACGAAAAGACGTTAAATATTCAGAGAGAAGTCGGAAAAATGCGAAATTAGTGTCGCTGAGAATTTAATTTAGTAGTATACCCTCGGGATTCTTGCGATATCACAAGGAGAGAAAATTAAATGTACATAACCGAGACCTTAAACACTAACTTTTTGTAAATTTTAAACATTTAGAAGGCGAATAAATGTCGTCTTACATATTTTATTTCTAAATTTTCAGTGACAAATATACATATAGAACCAACGGATGTTTTGATCAAATTTAGTATTTACTTTTCTGTTTTTAACAAATTTAAAAACAAGCGAAGACATGGTTTCACAAATGAAATAACAATATGTTGCTGTTGTTTCGCCTTTAATAGTTATTTATGGGCCCAGCGTAGTAAATTAATTTTTACAGGCGAGCTGGAAAGTTTGTGAAGCGAGCGACGAAGGAGCGAGCCTCCATAATTCAGTGAGCTCAGTAAAGATTAATTTTCACAGCGCCTATTTATTAATCATTATTAGTTTTATAAAAAGATACATTACATTTTATAATGAAAGGTTGTTGGCGGTAGAACAATTTATAGCTAGATGTTGTCATGGTGTTGTGATCGTTGTGATGAAAAAATAACTAACAGCATTTGTTACAAGTTTGGTGAATTGTAAAATAAAAATAAATATATCATCACGCCTTTTACCCATCACTGGGTGTGGCACTCTGCCTAAGCAGATCTCGGTAAGTGATATATTTTTTCGCGTGAAGTGCGGTTACCAGCCGTCAAATCACGGCCTCCAAAGATATTAGTGGAGGAGAAGCCACAGGGGTAGATATTTTAAATTGGTGAAAATTGTTTGTCGGCTGTGGGGATCGAACCAAGGTTCTCAAGATCCACAGGCCGACTCGATACCACTGAGCCACCTATCCCATAATAATTTAAAATATTGGATTTAATGCCCGACGAAAACTTCGAAGTTCAAGAAAATATGCAAAATATTGATTTTTATACTTTGCCTTCACAATCGGTCCATGAAAAACTGAAAACAGTAAAACAATGAAGTCTATTGTTAAACAGTTTTTGGTAACTTTTTATTTTGTATGATTGGTACTACTACGCAGCCCTACGTTAAATGTAGTTTCAAATTGATAACCTCAAATATTTTAAAATATTCTTTTATAACAATTTGAAAGTGTTTCCAATGATAAATAATTATTTTATAATATTACAATTTAGTAATCTATAACATAACCTGAGAATTTAAATCATCAAAACAGCATCTTCTTTATTTTCAGGTTTTATATTTTAACTACATAATTTGTACGAAAATTACTAAATTATATTCACCTGTAAGGTAAAAGGAAAAGCGTCTTAAAGATTTCAAGTATATACCTACTTCTAAATTTACAGTTGAAAAACATCAACATTTATTCGACAGTGTTACCATATGTCTCCCTAGATATCCCTAGATATATTTTGCAATTGAAGTTGTAAAATTTCGATGAAATAAATGACGCAAACTTAAAAAAAATAGTTTATTATACTCGTACGACAATACACCGTCTTGTAAAATTCGTATAATAATATTCTATTAATTAATACTCCTCAATTTTAGGGACAGATCCCCTACATTAATTTAACTTCCACCCTTTTGAGTTAATTAAACTCGACAACAATAATCAGTTTATTTGCACAATACAAGATTTTAAACTAACCCTCTATACCCTAACTTGTGAAAAGAACTCTCCCGCCCTCTAGTAGGGCTTCCTAAGGGTGACACAAGACGGATTAGTCTCCCTCCTTTAAGGGATGTTCTGTCTGCGTGCTTTGACAATATATCACCCAGAGATAAGGATTAGGATAAATGAAAATCCTGTTTTCAACATGGCTAAACATCAAGCATGCGTCGTCCACAGCCGAGTTCGATAAGGTTAGGAATGTATCAAAGGCGAAGTTCGGAGTTTTGCCGCGGTGTTATGAGGACGCTGGAGGCGAAATTCTCTGAATTATATCGTAGAATATGTTAGATACATGGGTGTATTTTGGATGAAGTTAAATTGTTATTGTTAAAGGTAATGAAAGAGTTTCGAATTGTTTGAATAGGTTGATACAAACTAATTCGGTTTGTCCCACTTTCATAAGTTTAAAAGGGTGCATATTTCAATAGGTTTGTAGTTATTATTATAACCGTTAAAAAGAAATATCAATTAAATATTCTGGTCATAATTTAAGGCAGATTCATAAGGAAGAATAAGATTGCAGTATTTTAGTTATCGTTTCACTTTAGATCTACTTCCTCATGATTCTATGATGTATAATGAGGTAAACTACTCCTGTGGCTCTTCCTCCACTAACATCTTAGGTGGCATTATTTGGCAGCTGCTAACTGCACTTCACGCATATACCTATAAATATATCACTTACCAAGATCTGTTACGGCAGAGTGCCACAACCAGTAATGGGTAAACGACGTGATATTATTTTATAATAGGTTGATTTTGATGAACAGTAATATCAACTCCTGTGGGCCCCCCTCCACTAGCAACTTTGGGGGCTATGATTTGACGGCTGGTAACCGCACTTCACGCGTAAAAATATATCACTTACCGAGATCTGCCACGGCAGAGTGCCACATCCAGTAATGGGTAAAAGGTATGATGATATATATTTTAACAAACGAAAGTAGAAGGCGCAATCTTCAAGTTAACACTTAACTACACAAAAAAGTTGCTTCTAATGAACAATAGCAGATATCCTAAAGTATGCTACAACAAACTAGTTCAACTAGACAAAAGTAATCAAAACATCACAAAATTCAATTGGATCTCGCAAGTCAAAAACATGTTCGAGAGGATAAATAGGATAGACATCTGGAACTTACAGAGCTACATTGCTTTAGAAAACACAACAATAGAAATGACAGATAGATATACGCAACTATTACAGAACGAAGATAGTAATAAAATTATAGAATCAACATACAGCACAATATACAAAGAAATAAGTACTGATAACGATCTACAATACCTACAACTAAAAATTAACATCAACGTCACGAAAGTCATCAGTCAAATCAGAGTGGCCACTACCCGAAATACAGCGCAGATATACTTCAAAGGTTTGGCATACAAATTTAATGATAATGATATTTGTACTGTTTGCAACTGCCTAGAGCCCGACAATTTCTTCCACTTTTTCATAAGATGCCCGCTGTATAAGCCTCCTCGCCTGGCGTTCCTTGAGAAGCACATACAAAACCCTACCGAAGACAACTACTTAATACAAATGTTACACTCCTTATCTGAAAATAAAATGTATGATATTTATAATTTTACCCTAACAGCACTTCAACTTAGAGCTTTCGCTATGATCATTTAAACTGGGAATTGCCCCTGCAACAAATATATTGTAAACAACATATTACTTTTTACTCTTAACATACTATATAAACTATAATCTAAATAATTGTAACAATATGCATTATGAATCCAATATTACCACCCCTTTTGTATAGGCACTGCCTTTCACAATAAACCTTTATTATTATTATTATTATTATTATATATTTTATTTTATATATTCATTCAATTTAGTTAGAACCTTTTTCTAACTTTATTGTAGAAAACCTGCCACTCCTGTTATTGGGATGAAGGTACTGTTGTGTAGAGTATCAAGTAACTTAATAATTCGTGTTTATAGAAGGAATATCCTGCATTATTCTTGAAATTTTTATTCACGTAGTTTTCAAAATAAATGAAAAAGAACTAAACCATTCAAAAATAGTTATCTACGTGGGCAGCATAGTAAATTAATTTTTACGGGCGAGCTGAAAAGTTTGTGGAGAGAGCGATGAAGGAGCGAGCCTATATAATCCAGTGAGCCCAGTGCCGCGTACAAAGTTTTATTTCCACCTTCACAGCGTTTTTTTAATAAATTTACTTTATTAGTTTTATAAAAAGAGAAATTACATTTTGTAATGAAAGGTTGTTGGCGGTAAGACAATTTATAGCTAGACGTTGTCATGGTGTTGTGATCGTTGTTGGGAAAGAACAACATTGTCAGTGTCAACAATTTCGTAAATTCTAGAAATAAATAATTTGAATTAATGGATTTAATGGCCGACGAAGACATCGAATGCAATTTTCGTGCAGTTCAAGAGAATATACAAAATATATCATCACGCCTTTTACCCATTACTGGGTGTGATACTCTATCGTAGCAGATTTCGCTGATATATTTCTTCGCGTGAAGTACGGTTACCAGCTGTCATATCACGGTTTCCAAAGGTGTTAGTGGAGGAAGAGCCACAGGGGTAGTTTTAACGTGGTAAAAATTACTTGTCAGCTGTGAGAATCAAACCCGGGTTCTAAAATCCACAGGCCGACTCAATACCACTGACCCATCTACCCCACAATTACATAGAAAGTGGAAATAATGTATTTTTTATTCATTTCCTTCAACTTTTGTGAATAACATTTTAAAATAATATAGTTATGAATTCGTTACAAATCAGAAACAGTTGATGATCAATGAATAAAAAAATACCTCCAAATTTCCAAGAAACGTAACCCCCTAAGAAATTACTCTTCCTACCTGAGCCAGGTAGTACTACATTTCAGCCAATTCAGTATTGAAACCATTATGAAAATAAACGACTTGGCATCACTGTCACATAACCTTTCATCTGACATTAAAGCGACCGCATGCGACGTTGCCACGTCGGATAGATGCTCTGCACACCATATGTGAACGCATTGCAACGGCAAAAATGTACTTGCACTCTGCGATGCGAACTTTTTGCGCGTTTTGGAGTTTTTTTGAGAGCGAGTGTAACCGGGTGAAATATTATGGGTCGTGTGAAGATGGTTAGTCATCGGGAATGAAATGTACACAAAGAGAGGTTGCATTATGTCCTATGTTTATTTTTGTTCAGATAGGGTTAGTTTGTATAAACAGAAATAGCGGGAAATTTAACATCACAGCAAATTGATTTTTATTTTACTATGCTGCATAATATTATACTGTAACAAGACTAGACGGTAAAGATGAGAAGTTTTCTTTATCATTGATAGTTGACGTGTTGCAGTTGAATAATATTAAAAAAAATTAAAATTACTTGTTTATTTATTGATATCTAATAATAATAATAATAATAATAATAAATTTATTGATTCGAGAAAATTCTCATACAAAAAGGGTTGACAACATTTACAAGTTCCATACAATTTCAGTTACATATTCTAATTGTGTATATTATTGGACTTATGCGGGTCAAAGATATAAAGATGATAATTAGGATTAGATTGTTACAAATAATAATTGTCTATTCATTTCTACAAAAACTTCTAATTTTGAACATATTAGTGACGAAATTGTAGATGTCCTGAATTTTGTTGTAAGTTAGATTATTAAGTAGGTTATATGTTAAAGTGGGACTGTCTGCTTCGGAAAGATATTTTTGCAGGAAGGGAAACCTTATGGAGTTGTAGCAAGGGCAGTGCAGGAATACGTGGTCTAGATTTTCCACTTCACCTAAGTTGCAGATAGAGCATATTTCTGTTGGTGATATTTGATATTTAATGTGGTTGATTGATACGCTGATATTACGTTTGCTGGACATACGAATTTGGGCGATTGTTCGTGTTTTGTTTATTGAGGTTTTCAAATTCAAATACTCTTCCCTTTCATAGTCTTGTTTTATAAATTTGTAGATTTCGTTGAATTTGCAGGTTGACACTAGTTGCAAGTCTTGAGCTACTAAATGATCTTTATAAATTTTTATTATTTCCTCTATATCCTTGTTTGTAATCCTCTGCTCTTCCCATATTTGGTTTTTTCCTATAGCTATTAAGATATTTTTTATTTGAGATGCCCAGTTGTATTCAATTTTGTTTTGTATATTATTATCTAGTGTAAGTAGTCTATTGTAGATAATTTTAGGATATCTTGTTTCGTTCATTTCCAGTATCTTTTTGAACCAGCTTAGTGCCTTTTTAATTAAGCATATTTGAATGTGTTCAATGCCAGTTTCAGCTCGGATCATATAATTCGGGGTGTTTCTTTGGCAATAAAGGATACTTTTATTGAATCTTGTTAGTGTGGTTTCTAGTATATTTATCTGTTGTAAACCCCATATTTCCGAGGCATACAGGGTGGTAGTTTTTAGTACTGTGTTAATTAATATTTGTTTTTCATGCCATGTGTTCGATTTGGCTTTTGATAAAATAGCTTTTACTGTGTTACTTGCAATAGCAGTTTTCTTGACAGCATATTTTGCTGCTTCCCCGAATTTTCCGGAAGAAGACAGCATTACTCCAAGGTAGCAGAATTTAGTGACCTTTTCTATCTCCTCGTTTTTGTACATAAAGGAAGGTACGTTTGTTTTTGGACGGCCACGATGGAATGTGAGAATTTTTGTTTTTTGGGTGTTGATACATAATAAGTTTTCCTTGCAATATTTTTCTAGTGCTTTTAGCTTTAGGTTTATGTCTATGGGTGAGGTTCCCAATAGAACTATGTCGTCTGCATAGGCCAGTAAAATCAAGTCAGATTGGTCATTTATGTTGATACCTCGGAGATTTGATTCACGTAACCAATCTTCTAAGTCATTTATCATTAGTATAAATAACAAAGGGCTAAGGACATCGCCTTGAAGAACGCCTTCCGTTACTTCTATATATTGGGAGATATTATGTTGGTTATTCTTGACACAGACTTTAGCATTATCATACAAATTTTTTATAATTCTTATAAGCTTTGCACTGATTCCTATGTCAAAGAGTTTTTTCCATAGTAGGCTATGATTTACGGAGTCGAAGGCACGCGTAAAGTCTATAAATGCTGCGTACACATAGGATTTACTTAGACGGAGTTGCAAATGTACAGCTGATGTAAGGGTAAAGATACTGTCGGTAGTGCCTCTTCCGGCTCGGAAGCCCATTTGGTTTTCTTTTATGATATTGTTTTCTTCGGCCCAACTTTGTATTCTGTTATAAATTATGCGAGTAAATAGTTTGCAGGTGGTATTAATGAGAGAGATTCCTCTATATTGCAGGGGGTTAGCTGTATCTCCTTTTTTGTGTAGCATTTTTAGTTGTATTTCGTGCCATTGATTTGGCACCGTTTCTGTTTCCATGATTTTATTAAACATGTTGAGCATATAATGCTCCCAGTTCGAGGGTAGATTTTTCAATAGCTCATTTGGGATGTTATCACTGCCGGCGGTTTTGTTATTTTTTACTAACTGGATACTTGTTTGAAGTTCGTCGAGAGTGATATTTTTATCTAGAAATGGGTGCATACAGTCTTGCAGATTTAGAGTTTCTGCATGTTTTGGAGGATAGATATCATTATAAAATTCTTCCCATTGGTTTAACGTTATTATTTCGTTAAAAGGTTCGTTTCTAGGTCTTAATTTGTTTATAGTGGCCCAGAATTCGGAGTTGTTTTTAGCGTCTGATAGTTTGTTATGTATTTCACTAAAGTAATTTTTTCTGCACGTGTTAATTGTGTTTCGATATTGCTTCTTGCTTGAGATGTATCGCGATAATGTTTCCTCTGAGCGTTCTTTACGGTAATGTCGTAAGTGTTTATTTGCTAATGTTTTTTGCTCATGACATTTTTTGTCAAACCATGGTTTTCGACATGAACTACAGTTTGCGTTCTTTTTTGTGAGCACGGTTAGTATAGTAGAACTAACAGCGGAATTATTAATTGCTATTGTAAGGTTATTTTGAAGTTCGTTTGTGTAATTACTATTAAAGTATATTAGGTCAGATACACTCATGTGCTGTGAGAAAAGGGTAAGTTTGTCTGGAGTTGGGACAAATTTTTCAAAAGTACTGTCTTTATTAGCAATGACGTTGCAAGTATTTTCAGGCGTTATTCTCATATTAGAGTTTAAATCTGATTGAATGCTAATCGTGCAAATAGAGTGGTTTGAACTTGAAAGAGTAGGTATGATATCGATGCTCTGAGTGACATCAAGAAGATTGACATTAGCCCATAACAAATCGATTATACTGTGTCCATTTGAACTTATGTAAGTTGGCTTACCTGGTATATCCCCTTGACAGCGACCATTTAAGACTGTCATTCCAAGATACTCCATTGCCTCAACTAAAAGGTGGCCTCTGCGGTTGGTTGCGGTTAGAGTGGAAGTTCTTCCTTCTAACACATTAGGGTTTGGTATCATGTCTTCCTCTAGTTGATTTAGATTTCCAATTTTTGCATTGAAATCTCCAAGAGTTAAAAAACAGTAATTGTCGTAGTTATTTATTATTTCTTCCGTTGTTGCGGAGAGTAGTTTAATACATTCTTCATCGTGTAAGTTTGGTTTAAGATAAATATTTCCAATAACGCATTTAAATTTATTGATTTTAATACTATTAAAGATCCAGTAGTTTGAGTAATCAATTAAATTTGATTCGATATAGGAGTTTTTTCTTACAAGAGTGATGATGCCTCCACTAGCTCTGCCTCGATCCTTCTCTTTGGTTGCTTGGACTTGGGATATACAAATGTATTCATTTAAAAAAGGAGGGAGGGATTCGAGTGGTTGGTGAAGCCAAGTTTCAACAAAACACAGGACATTACCAGTTAATAAAATGTTTACAGTGTCGTTATCTAAAGACAATAAGTTGTTAAAGCCGGAAATATTCCAGAAAATAATTTTAAGTGTATAATTTGTATTTGTGTTTTTGTGTTCATTACATATTTTGTTGTTTGTAGTTATGTCTTTTGTTTTTTGATCTCCGAGTTTTTTGAGTTTTTTGATGTAGAGTTGGTACGTAGTCTTGTTTTTATATGACGATCTAATGGTCCTTGGACTGGTGTACGGGATCTGGTTTCAGTACTTCGGGAGCATCCTTGTTGGTTGTTTTTCTCTCCTGGATTTTGGGTTGTTATATTTTCGATACTAGTATCCTGTAGTGTCGGTGGATCGTTTTCTGTCTCTGATTTATCAGAGAGTTTTTCCGTTAGTTGTTCGAGTGTGTATTTTGTACCGTTTATGTAGAGTAAGTTCTGGTAAAGAGAGGCTTTTAGACCTTCCTTTCTAGCTTTGAGTAAATGTTGCTTTAAGATCTTCCTGTCTTGTATTATTGTTAGAGGGTAATCGTCCTCTATGTATATTTTGTGAGCTTGAAGTGATTTGGCATTTTTCATTATTTCTTTTTTAATTCTTTTCGAGTTTAGTTCCACAATGATTGGTCTGATTTTGTTTCTTTCACTTTTTCCGATTCTTCTCGCTCCTTCCAAATTAGCTTCAGATATATTGGGTAAATTCATCTTAGTGTGTATGGTTCGCAGTATTGTTTCTTCCAAGTTCTCCCTAGGTAGCTCTTCTATTCCAAAAAGTATGATATTTTTCTCACGGATTTTAAGTTCTAATTGATTTATTTGTTTATCTTTTATTCTAAGTTGTTTCTCGAGATTTTCATATTTGTTTTTATTTTCTTGTTTTAAATTAAATATTGTGTTGTTCAGTGTATTAAGTGATTCTTGTATATTTTCTATATTCTTATTCATTGGTTCAAGTAGTTTTTTAATATCGTCAATTGAAGCCATTTGTTTTATTTTTTTTTTTACTACGTTTGGTAACACTGTTTATTAGACTCAGTGTACGTGTTTGTGTAGGTAAGTCTTCTTTGAATGCTAGTTACTTAGCGTAGACTGTGACCTTGCGGTATAATATTATTGAGATTTACAATGATTTTACGTTTAAAATTACTTGTTCTTTTTTATTACTTTGGAGCAGCGTATTTTAGAGATAGATTGATTTGTACGCACCTATTAAATATTCACTATTAACACTAATAAATTAAAAAATCACTGGGGCTTTAATTTTACGTCTTCCTTAACAAATACAATGTTGCCAACGCAGTTGAATAATAATAAAAGATCAAAGATACAATGTAATGTCGTTGAGCGCATCTTCATATCTCGTTTAATTTTTGAGATATATGATGCTATTCTTTAATTTTCTATAAAGCTACAGATCTGTAAATCTGAACAAAAGCGCATCATATTTGATTGTCAAATGGCATTAAATGTATTTGTCAATAAAAATCTGCGCTTTTGTTCAAATTTACAGAACTGTAGCGTTATAGAAAAATACAGAATAGCACCATTAGTCCCGGGAAAGTACTAAATCATAAGGCTAAGAAGAATGCTGTTTTATAAAAACTAAACAAGATATGAAGATGCAATCAAAGGCACTTAATTGCTCGTGTATAAATTAACTTAAAAACTAATTTGTTGCAATTTAATTTGTTAATTATTTTTAAGATGTACCCCTAGGGTTTTTTTAATTTTAGGCCAATTTCAGACCTTTTTTTCTTGTGGGAATATTGTAACAAAAATTTACATACATGTGTATTTTAATCCGCTGAATCCAATGGTAAAGTTCTCAAATGCATATGTCTGCCTGTTTTTGAGAGCCTAAAAGCGTTTTAAAAACTAAATAGTGCTGAAAACTTGTTTATAAGTTAACTGGAGCACGAGAAATATAATACCGTTGAACACATTTTCATATATCGTTTAGATTTTGAGATATAGTTTGAGAAAAGGATCTGAAGAATAAAAAGAATTTCACTCTTCCAGAGGCTATATCTTGAAAACTAAACAAGATGTGAAAATGCGCTAAATGGCATTGAATCCAAATTGACTTAAAAGTTGGATTTTCTTTTCAATTTTAAGCCAATTTCAGACTGTTTGTTCTACAATTCTTTCTCGTACGAATAATCTACCGAAAATTTGCATACATATGTATTTTATTCCAAAGTGCATATGTCGTCCTATTTTTTTGAGATATTGGTTATTAATTATTTGTGAGACAATTTTGGCGTAAATTAAAAAAATATATATTTGTTTATAAGTTAATTGACGCACGAGAAATGTAATGCCGATCAGTGCATCTTAATATCTCGATTAGTTTTTGAGATATATCCTCGGAAAAAGTTAAATATTCCAGAAAGTATACGTCATAAATTTTTGTACTTTTCGAGGCTATATCTCAAAAACTAAAATTTGTAAAATTAGAAATACAAACTTGGAATTGAAAAAATGCTGCGATTCATCTGTGCTTGAAGAAAGTTTTGCAGTATTATTGTCCTTAAAAAAAGTGTCGTAACCTCAAAACTACAAAACCCCAAACTTTAAAGTGTTTAATACAACAGTTGACTACAAACAGCATGTGAAGTTTTAAGTCTTCAACTTGAAAGTTTTCGTAAATTTTTAAGTGCAACCCTATGTAGCTTGAAAGTAACTCCAGCGCAACTAGGTTTTGATTTATGGCCCAAACTTCACAGAAATGCAAATTTGTGACGCGTAAAATGATAACTAAAGCCCGGATTTTTAGGCAATTGCCTAGATTCAAATTTTAATATACTTCAGGCAATGTCGCTTTTCTATACATAGGTAATATGTTTACGTGTAATGGAAGGTTTTTTTTTCGTGCCTTAGAGCCTATTTTTTCTATATTTTGGTTATTGTGCCTATTTTACCTTATACTGCCTATTTTGCCTATTTTTGGTGCCTATTCTAACTTTTATTGAGCAGACAAGGTTTATCATCTACTTCGTTGACTAATTCAGCACTCGAAAAAGTGTTTCAACCTAATCTATAATATTTAAAGTACTTACTTTAATCAAGTTTTTGTGTGTGAATTTTATGTGGCAATTCAATTATGTCTTTGCCTTTAATCAATGGTGCTGAGGTAACTTTAGACGATATGGCTAAATATAAGAACGCCCCGGTCACATTTTGTGATGTCGAACGAAGTTTTCAACTTACAAGCAAGTTCTGACAGACCAAAGACAGTCCCTTTCCGAAAATTCCATTGAGCAATTGCTCGTAATATATTGTGAATTAAAGTATACTACATAATAGATACGAGTATCAATATTAGAAAAAGGATTGGTTTTTATTTTTTAAACAAATTATTTACATTTAGGCTGCCTAAAATCCCGCCTATTTTAGAGTAATTACCGGCCTATATGCCTGCTTATTTGGGAGTTTTTAAGAGCCTAAATATCCGGGCTTTAATGATAACTCTAGCTTTAAGCTATGGTTACAAATTTACTGTAGGTAAATACACTGCGTACACGGAAGAGGATTTCAATACACAGAAAAGTTATTGAATTAATACTGTTAGTTGAATCTCTAGATGTTTCTTGCTTCGTGTAGAATAGGGGAATTCACAGGTATATGTGAAATTAATATCAAACTATGTTATATGTATTCATGTTAGCTGAATGCGAAGAGAGATTCTAAATGGCAGAACAGAAACAACATTAAATACCGGAGTATTACCTACAATATGTAGTTTAAAAAAAATTTAATCAGAAGACAGACGTCATCAAAATTTGTAACTAGAATAAATAAAAATAAATAAATATATCATCACGCCTTTTACGCATTACTGGATGTGGCACACTGCCGAAGCAAATCTCGGTAAGTGATATATTTCTTCGCGTGAAGTGCAGTTACCAGCCATCAAATCACGGCCCCCAAAGATGTTAGTAGAGTGGGAACCACAGGAGTAGATTTAATTTCGTGAAAATTGTTTGTCGACTGTGGAGATCGAACCAGGGTTCTCAAGATCCACAGGCCGACTCGATACCACTGAACCACCTACTCCATTACTTTTTAAGTTGGATCAAAATTTGTAACTAAAATAATAACGTCAAAGACGGCTTCCTTTATAGGATACACAAAAAATTAAATGGGTTAGTCCTAGGCTGCAATGAAACACTTTCCACCTCGGTATATAAAATACCATTAAATATAATAATGAAAAAAGATTTCCTCCGTGTTATTTATTTGACGCGTAAGACGTATAATAATAAATAAAATAAAATATAAAACTAAATACTTGTCTAAGTCTCACGAAATTCAGCCTCCAAGTCACCTTATGAGCGCATCGTCAGAGGCTGGCCAGCACAGTTAGTAACCATAGACGCGTTTCGCTCTTATTAGAGCTCAGCAGTATCGTATAACCCATTTCTTCACCTAGAACAAAGTTCATGTGAAGAAGTGGTGACGAAGAACTGTGCCAGCAGAGAATAAGATCTCTAACAAACAGTAAAATGACATGAGAAGTTCTGTCGAACCAGCAATGCCATCTACCGAAAAAAGCAAAAGCTACGAAATAGCAACTTAAATAAAACAACAAAGACAAAATTAATTGTCTTTGAATGCTCACTTGGTGTGTTATACCATAGAGCGAAACGCGTCTATAGTTACTAACTGTGCTGGCCAACCTCTGACGATGCCCTCATAAGATGACTTGGAGGCTGAATTTCGTGAGACTTAAACAAGTGTTTAGTTTTATATTTTATTACAAAAGCTAGTTTCACCAAGTGAGCATTCAAAGAAAATCGTACGACACTAATTAACGACCAATAGAAACACTTATACGAGCATGGGTTACCTAGCAACGTCAAGATTTTCTTGGAAATTTTTCATTCCTAGACCAACCTAAGTGAAATTAATAAGTGGAAATTTTTATGTCAAATTTGACAGTTGGACAATATAGTGAAACGTCATATTGAATGTTTAGAAATTATAGTTTTATTTTAACGGTCAGTATAATCAAGAAAGCAGTAACTAACGCATATTAATTAAAATTAAAAACACAATTGTTATAAGTAATGCTTCCTTTGTAAGAAGAATCTGATAAAGTGTTAGCAGTAGAAGAATAAATGATACTACCAGATTCAGGTTTTTTTCATTCCTCATGCTTTCTATTATATTTTTATGATGTTCTGCATCCATTTGCAAATAAGGCCGAATAGAATGCGCATTACTATGCCCTGTAACTTTGATGAGCTGTTCTTCTCCGACACCTTGCTTCGCCAAATTCGAGACCGCACTTGCTCTAACAGAATGATTGGTGATTTTAACTTTTTTTTTATCTATTCCAATCTTCTGAGCGGACTCAGATATCCAGGATGAAACCTTATTTCACCAAAACGTGACATTTTGCTCGAATTTTTCAGTAATTGTTTTTGTTGTCAATAATTTTATTACGTTGCTATAGTTATACTTGTATTCCAACTTGATTATTTCGAATAAAATTTAAATATTAATTTATGTATTTTTGCTTTTTGTAGCGGTGTCGTTACGATTTTCTTACCGAATCTACATTCGAGCATTAATTCATATCCGGGAAATTTTTTGTCGTGCATTCCAACAACGTAATCGGGCCCTCGTGTTCCACTCGGGCCGATTAATACGTTGTTGAAATGCACTCCTAAAAATTTCCGGAAAGAATTCACGCTCTTATGATATTATAAGTGAAAATCTTGACGTTGCTCGGTAACCCATGCTCGTATAAGTGTTTCTATTGGTCGTTAATTAGTGTCGTACGATTTTCTTTGAATGCTCACTTGGTGAAACTAGCTTTTGTAATAAAATATAAAACTAAACACTTGTCTAAGTCTCACGAAATTCAGTCTCCAAGTCACCTTATGAGGGCATCGTCAGAAGCTGGCCAGCACAGTTAGTAACTATAGACGCGTTTCGCTCTATGGTATAACACACCAAGTGAGCATTCAAAGACAATTAATTTTGTCTTTGTTGTTTTAAATAATAAATATACTTGTATAAGTTTAAAATAATACTTAGTTTGATATATTGAAAAACTATTGTAATTGGGATTAAGTTCCTGTAACGAATAATCGAATTATCCGTCATTTCGCATTCAATATCCACTAACCGTTATTAGATAAGAACAAAACAAAAATATTGGAAATAGAAAATAGGTCAACTGCAATATTGTCAAATTACACACAACCAAGTATAAATATTTACTCTTAAACAGACATAAACTTTCAATTTCCTTTATCCGTAACACTTAACACCTAACGTACAACGTAAACATAACCAATAAATGGAATTAAATACACTGTAGTGTATAAATTCCGAGTGGAACGTGCAGCAACGCCAGCAGTTATTTTAGTATCTGCAGTGGCATCGTTTCTCTCTTCGAGTAATTCCCAAAGTTGCGCAGTTTGCGACATCGGGTAGCCACGTTCCGTGCCGTTACGGTAGCATAACGTAAATGTAACGTGAGCTACGCAAATAACCCGCACTGCAGGGTTAGTCGCAGAGGACATGATTTCATTTTTGACGATTTAGATTTTACTAATAACAATAATTACTTTTTGATGTTTTGGTGAAAACTAGATGTGTTAGACGATACAAATATGAACTTATATACATGGGGTAGCGGCAGGCGCGGTGGCCGAGCGTGTTAAGGCACATCTCTTAACATACTGTGACGTCACCCGAGCCAAGGTTCGTCAGTTCGAATCCGCCTGTCGACAATGTGTGATTTGTCGTAAAATAAAAATACAGCTACATGTATTTATCACACTCGGGCGCTATAAACTAGTCACTTATACGCCTTAAATAATGTAGCATATGACTACGAAAACCGGCAGTACGGCAGTGTAAAAACTACGGCTCGGTGTGTCCGGTAGGCCCAGGCCCGATTTGGGCTGTAGTGCCATCAGAAGAAGAAGAAGACATGGGGTAGCTGGTATCGAGTCGGCCTGTGGATCTTGAGAACAATTACAATTATCAATTATAATTGTTTGTTTGTTTTTGTTAAATAATGCTAGCGTTCACATCGATAAAATCCTTATATTAAGTGAAATGTTTGTAAACGTTAAACTTTTCAATTACAATTAATGCGATATATAATTTGTATCAACTATTTATTTTTAAAATCGTGACAAAAAAAGTCAGTGGTATCAGTCGACAATTTTCACAAAATTAAATCTACTCCTTTGGCTCACCCCTCCATTAATATCTTTGGGGGCCGTAACCTGACGGCTGGTAACCGCACTTCTCGCGAAGAAATATATCACTTACCGAGATCTACTAAGGCAGAGTACTAAAAGGCGTGATGATATATTTATTTTATTTAATTTAATATATAATATAATTTAAAGTAAATTAAGGTCTATATTTCTTAGTAGTAATTCTATTTGTCGAGCAAACAAACTACCTTAAAGAAAGCAAATATAAAACCAAAGGAAAAACAAGAAACAAAAGAATTGAAAAGAAACAATACATCACCGTAAAACAAATTCCTTTGTTTCTGGATAAAAAGAACATCGACTATTTCATCAGGTACGGAAAACAAAACAATTGAAACGAAATAACAGTCGATTTTCTGTTAATGTCAAGCGGTTTTTATGACCACGAAATTGGTCCTGAAATTACAGTATTAACGGTGATTTACAGCGCTGAAATAAATAATAACCATAACGCCATCTGTGTGGATATTGCAGTGGGTAGTGCCACTAATTTCAAAGTGCTGAGCTGTTTATATCTGTAATCTGGTGAGTGAAATACCTGCCTGCTAGATTAATCAAATGAATTATGCACATCAAGTGGAAATCAACAGAGCTGTGAATGCGATTTGCAGCTGCTACTAATACTAACTCATTCATGGAGAAATATTATTGATTATTATTTTTTGAATGAGGTTGATACCTCCATGGTATCATAGTTGGTCTGTAGATTTGAGAGACCGGGTTCGATTCCCCCGCTGACCGCCATATTAAAATTACATCAGTGATTCCCCATTACTAACATAAATAAATTTTGAGAATTTTCCAACAATTGTTTTAAATTATTATTTATGTAACAGTATAACAAAATAGCTATTTGTGTATTAAGAGCGTAAAGTGATTCTTTGTTACTCGAACACGGTAATTGCAGCGCGAACCGAAGGCGAGAGCTGCAATAGTGTAAGAGGAACAAAGACACTTTACGCTCGTGATACACACAAAATTTTTTCTACGATTGCATCTTAAAATTATTCAAAACGTATACGTACTGAAAATAAATTCGTTCTGTCAACTGTCAATATGACAAGTTTCTGTATTGTTTGTATCTCTGGTAACTATTGAAATAAACGCGCATTTAATCTTTTTCGCGCGTTGCCATTGGAGACGCACAAAAAAGATATTTTTCGATTGTTCCACAGAAAACGTTAACTTTACGACGATAAATAAGAGCGTAATAGCGTAAATAGCAATCGTAGAAAAAATAACTATCACAATTAGTTATTGTAACACGAGTTTTTCATATAATTAATCCTGAATCACATTCATTTAACTACTTTTCAAAACAAAAAGTATATTCTCCACTAGTTGCCTCAAAGTTTTTAAATTTATATCTACGATTATTTCTTTTTAATAATTGAACTACTTGACTTGATTTGTTGATTGAAGCTCAAGCGTCTGGAGCAACCCGTATTTAATAAACCATTTTAGCGGTGTTTAAATTGAGGCTGGACTCCCGGATAAAGCTTCACTCGAGCTTCAGTAGCCCGGAGCAAAGCTGCCTTCGATCGTCCGCAGGCTCAGTTTCCCGCGTTTGCGAAACAGGATCGGATATTGCAATATTGTGTCATATTTTTTACGGAAGAATGAATGTTTTGTCGGGCAGCGGCATTTTTCATTTCTGTTCTGTTTGTGCCCTGTTTGAACTCTCTCTTGGGACCAAGGAGTGAAGACTGTGAAAAGGAGTGAAGTTGAAGTTAAAGTTGCAGACGTGAATTTCGCTTTGTATATAAATACGTGTGATGTACTATTTTAAGACTTGTTTGTTGAATTGCTGCGAGATGTTTGGAATAAACGGATACGACTATTTGTGTTTTTTGCCGTTTTTATAGTAGAGCAAATAAATTCGGTTAAATTTAGGTGGCGAACTGTTTTTTGCGCTACGCTAACCCTTTTCACACTTACGCTAAATTTGTAGAACGGACGTCAACGATTAACTAATTTATTTTCTAATCTTGTTAGGGAAACAACTTGAAAATTGTGATAACCCACAAACAGATGAATGGTTTGCATCATATCCAAGCCTTGTCGGATCTAAATCGGGATAATTACAAATGTTTAACATGGAAATTACTTTACAAGGAAAGGTTTCAAATAAATCTAAATTGATGCAGATGAAGAATTCAATGTTTGCTTCCTAAATAACAAGAGGAAAAATAAAATTTATTTATGTATAAATAATAGTTATTTATTGTATAAGTGTTTTAGGTGACGTTTTATCCACGAAAGATTGTTTAAATGCGAGAACGAAGTTCGAGCATTTAATTATCTTGAGTGGATAATACGCAACTAAAACACGAATACAATATAACGTTTTATCCACAATCAAAACTTTTATTCAAAATTAATTCATTTTACAAAATGTCATTTTTTAATTTATCAAATTCTAGATACGTGCTGTCAAAAAAATCATGCATTACTGTGGCATTTGTTGCTATGACAGGATGTTTGTTTATCGTTTGTTACATTGAAAAAAATTATGAATTTGATAAAAAATGGAAGAAATTGACTCTATTCCTACAGAAGTTTTTGAAGCAACTCGGCGTTTATTGTCAGCGAAGTCAAAGGAATTGTATGAAAAAGAGTTTGCTAAATTTAGGAGCTAGAGAGAAAAACGGAGAGTAAGGGTAATAAATGAAGAAGTCAGGCTTTCATATTTCTATAAAATCAAGAAAAATTATGCAATTTCATCAGCGTGGTCTAAGTATTCCATGTTGAAGGCTACTATAAAAGTTAACGAAAATATAGATATTTCAAAATATAGCAAGCTGACAGCTTATTTGAAGAGTGAATGTAAGGGGTACAAACCGAAAAAAGCAGCCGTTTTGGAAAGAGAACATCAAATTAGATAAAACGAACAATGATTTAAGTGATAATATAAATGTAAATGTTAATATTAATAAGTAATTCAATAAATTTGACTGATATCTGTGCATTATTCCTTCATTCTTTTATCAGTGGAATAAAATTACTTTATTCCACTAGTGTATAATTGGTCCCTTTATACTGTTGCAATGAGCACAAATAAATGCATATTATGAGTTGATTGTGGATAAAATAAATAAATATATCATCACGTCTTTTTACTCATGACTGAGTGTGGCACACTGCCGAAGCAGATCTCGATAAGTGATATTTTTTTTGCGTGAAGTTCGGTTACCAGCCGTCAAATCATGCCCCCAATGATATTAGTGGATGGGGAACCACAGGAGTAGATTTAAATTGGTGAAATGATTATAAAGAATTTGTACAAATTAAATTGAGTTTAGGGTGTTTAGCATTACTTTGTATTTTCCATTTTTCTTTTATTTGTATTGTAATATAATTAATCTTTATATGTAACTTGGTTAGGTGGAAGATCAGCCTTCGGCTGAACCTCGCCATTGATTTCGAATTAATAAAGGTAATCAGCCAATGCATACTACAGTTGTTGATTGTAACGAATTGACGCAATCCATGTCACTTTACAATTTCTAACAACTAAAAATTTGCACGAAAAATTATGAGTATAAAATTCGCCGAGTATTTGTAGCTCAAGTGGTAGAGCAGTCACCTAGCGAGTGAAAGGTTCTGGGTTCAAATCCCGGCGAATGCTCATGATTTTTCAAAAATTTAAAAAGTTTATTATTATTATTATTAAAATTGTTTGTCGGCTGTAGAGTTCGAACCAGGGTTCTCAAGATTCACAGGCCGACTCGATACCACGTCAACTTTTTGTTCGGTCGTAGAATAAAATTTATTTAAAATTTTAAATGAAAACCCGATTTATACCTATAAATAAACTTAAATAGCCCGATTCTCAAAAAAGTGTAAGCTAATCCTGAATTTTTGATTATCTAATCTCATTCAAGTTCGACTTTAAAAAGTTAATTCAAATCACTTTCCAAAAACCAAGCGGTAACAAAATTATATTAAAAGTTGCTTGAGAATATGTTTTAGGTTAATTTGACAAATCCAAAATTCAAGATTAGTTAAACTCTTTTTAGAATTGTGTTGTAAGAAATTCAGTTTCATTACCGCTTCGTGTATCAACAACTGGGATCCCCCGGAGCAAAATTCGTGTAACAACTCATAAAATTTTCACACAACAAACCAGGTTTCGTTTATACTGCACCACAGCGACAAATATTTGCTCCAATCGTCGAGACCAAACAGAAAAACTCGCGTTTCATCTTCCAGCGACTATCCGCTCCGAATCGCTCGAATGCTGGTGTCCTGAGGGACAACGCAGTGAATAAGGAGTTCCCTAAGGTGATGTGGGCCTCGCAGCAAGAGAGATGGATGTATGTGAGTGTGAGAGGAGGACGAGAGATAAATGTAGGTTATTCGTTGCACGTATGATTGTAAAATAGGAGCTGCACGCAAAAACTATTGTGAGATATGGCTGGTTGTTTTGATCTATTGCTTTGGAGATTTGGACGGTTTGCATATAAGATTTGTAAATTGTTCCTACAGGACATTTGTATATTTCTTATCCCGCATACCAACATTTTATTAAAATAACTATTATTATTTAATATTGGGGTAGGAGACTTAGTGGTATCGAGTCGGCCTGTGGATTTCAGAAACCGGTTTCGATTTCCACAGCTTTCGCCACATTAAAATTCCAACATCTTTAGGGGCCGTGATTTGATGGCTGTTAACCACACTTCACGCGTTCAAATATATCACTTACTAAGATCTGCTACGACAGAGTGCCACACTGTACTTCAAGTGCATAAATATTTGGTGATAAGAGTGTGAACAATTGCAGATTGTTACTATTGGCAGTGGGGCTCGAATCTCACAATCGACAAACTACCCCTGTGGCTCCCCAACATCTTTAGGGGTCGGGATTTGATGGCTGGTAACCGCACTTCACGCGTTCAAATATATCAATTACCGAGATCTGCTACGACAGAGTACCACATTTAGTAATGGGTAAAAGATGATATATTTATTTAAATAGGAAAAGTATCATTCTTTTCTCTCAATTTTATTTGAAGGGCGTGATTTGACGACTGGTAACAGCATTTCACGCGCATAAATATTTGATGATAGAGTGAGAACAATTGTAGACTGTTACTATTGGCAGCGGGGCTCGAATGCACAATCGACAAACAATTTTCACCACATTAAAACTGACTCGATATCACTGAGCCACCTACCCTATATACAATATAATAATTAAATGATTCAGGAATGTTTTAAGAGGTCGTTCTATCGTAATCGTAATTTCAAGTCTAAATAAAGAATTAATTAGAAAATGATTAGTAAAACAAATTTTCAAATCCTGGATTTAATGATTCAACTTTAATGAGTAGTATCGAATCAAAAAGAACTGACAAATTCGTCCGGCAGTACGGTTACGTAATTCGAATCCGGAGATTCCGAATTAAATTCTATTCAAGCTAAAATTATATGAACTACCACACTGCGGCTCAATGAGTCCGGACCCTGTACTGTAATTGAGATTGATTCCATAAATAAATGCCAATTGCTCTTTTGATAGTTTCAAGCTGTTGGGAGAGATATAAACTTAAAACCAAAATTGAGTCATTTATTTTAGTAGAAATTAAATATCTTCAAGTTATTTTAACAAGATGAAAACACCAATTACCCGTATCTATATAAAAAATATCTCTCTCCTCACTTGAAGATAAAACAGCAGTAAATTCGTATAGATGTTAATGAATAAGAACATTAACATTAATTCCAAACTTCCGTACTACAATTCAATGTGAGTATAGTAGACATTGCGGACCACCAAAGGTCCCACATTTGTCACAATTCCATTTCTAGAGTGCGGCGTGCGGGACAAACAATAATTCACACAGTGACACAGCGCACATTGTCACCAATGACGTAATACTTAATTAATTCGTGTCGGACAGGGATTGTGGACATTTGTTGAGTAGACGGTTTACAAAAGAGAATACTTTCACTGAATTGAAACAAATAACAACGTACAAGATGGTGGTACAGTGCGACCAACGGAAAGTGGAACCCGGAAAATATCGGAACTAAAAGGTTCCTCTGAATCGTTAAATATGTCAAATTTTACCAATGATAATAAGTAAGCTAAGTATCGTTAGTAACTATAAAATGATGACAGATTTACTGACAAGCGCATGATTCTTGATTAGATGAATTATGTGGATAATAAAATATCAAAATAAACACTTGTCTAAGTCTCACAAAATTCAGCCTCCAAGTCACCTTATGAGGGCATCGTCAGAGGCTGGCCAGCACAGTTGGTAACCATAGACGCGTTTCGCTCTTATTAGAGCTCATCAGTATGGTATAACCTACTTCTTCACCTAGAACAAAGTTCACGTGAAGAAGCTGGTGACGAAGGACTGTGCCAGCAGAGAATAAGATCTCTAAAGAACGGTAAGATGACATGAGACGTTCTATCGAACCAGTAATGCCATCTACCGAAAAAAGCAAAAGCTACGAAATAGCAATTTAAATAAAAAACAACAAAGACAAAATTAATTGTCTTTAAATTATGTGGAATTCACTTGCAATAATAAGAGCAGAGCGACACTCCCTTCCTTTCTAATTTAACTCATTTGCAGTTGTTACTAAAGAGTATCGAACTGCAATTGTGTAGAATTTACTTTAAAAACAAGCGTAGGCCGATGCTTTTTTCATTTCTTTTTAGATTCGTTGTTAAAGGAGTAGGCTTATGTGAAAGACTTATGAAACAGGTGTACAGGAGCGAATGGATAGATGTGATTGAGGGTTTGTTGCGTGATGGTGGTGAGGAATGAATGAGCTTGAATGAAGGGAGCGTTAGTGTGGTTGAAGCGAGTGTCGTGTGTCAGGATGAGAACTGATATTTTGATGAATATGTTAGTGGATGTGCTGTGAATGTTCCAGGGGCTCATGCTACCCCATTTAATGGGACACAGCGTGATGTTATATATTTACTGTCATTTCAAATAAGTTATAAACAGAAAATTATATATTTTATTATTTCTTAACATTAGGTATCTTTTAAAAGTTTTCCGAAATTTATTTGATCTGAAATAAAATATGAACAAAATGTATTCTCTATTGGATAAGAACGCCTGAGTTTTATTTCTTGTCGGTTTATATACAGGGTGTTTCCTTTAAAACAATCAGTTTTAAAAAATAAATAATGACTGTAGAGAAAAAATGTTATATACCTAAAGTTATCAGGAATAAGCGGTTAATTTATCAGTAATAACAAACCCCTATATGAAATCAGTGATTCTCAAACAAAATTGTATTTTGTTTTAATGGTAACCTGTATACATTTTTTGTCTATATTAGAACGGTAATTTTCTTTTGATTTCCACGATATAAATATTGTACAGGGTTGTGTAACAATTATTTCGAGAACAAATAGAAATAATGCTACATTTATGAAATAAGCTATGGCATAAAATAAATGGGGTAGGTGGCTCAGTGGTATCGAGTCGACCTGTGGATCTGAAGAACCCTAGTTCGATCCCCACAGCTGACAAACAATTTTCACCAAATTAAATCTACCCCTGTGGCTCCTCCTTCACTAACATCTTTGTGGGCCGTGATTTGACGGCTGGTAACCGCATTTCACGCGTAGAAATATATCACTTACCGAGATCTGCTTCGGCACAGTGTCACACCCAGTAATGAGAAAAATGCGTGACGATATATCTATTTATAAAAAAAATACAAATAAATAATACAGGGAACAGATAGTTAATTGTTTGGCTTTATCAAATAACATATTACTATAACCTAGGCAACAGTCGTGCCAAATGTAATGCATAGTGTACTTCTAGTTATTTTGTTCATTTTACAACTAAAATACGAAAAAGAAAGCAACCTTCATTCGATTAAAGCACCCTAATATTCACTCATTTCTCTCGATTTATTTTAAATTACCTAAAAAAATCATAAAACCCACCAGATTTAAAAGAAAAATAGGAAGATTTTTGGATGGTTTTAGTACTTTAAAAAGAGTTAAAACCAGTCTTTTATTAAACTTTACAATTTTGTTCAAAATTCCAGCAATTGCCATGTTCCTCGAATTGGCCACAGTTACTATTATTTGTTATATTTAACTTTTGTTTATAATGCATGTTAGAGATAAGTTAGATATAATCATTTAGTTGAATTACTTTCTCATCTTACTTTCACTTCTTTAACCCGTAACTTTCTAAACCACCCTCTCCCCCTAGCCCTAACGGAAACCCTATAAATAAGATATCCAACTAAGCCTCCCACTTATTCATCACGCATTCATTCTTCAACATTTCGCTCCTAATCAACGATTCCACAAAACTCCGACGAAACTCAACTAAACCAGATAAATAAGGACCGTAAATAAAAAAATATATATATAGTTGTACTTGTGTGTTTTAACCATTGCCACGAAGAGTACACAACACAATTAAGGTTTAAATTTAAATTAAATAAAAAAAATGTGTGTCCAAATATTAAAAAGTTAGTTTGTCTCAACTGAACTGAGTGTAAAATATCATGAAAAAAGCACGGGCCATTTAAGTTCATTTATTGTTACCGCAGACCAATTGCCGCTATAAACGCTACTGCATTCTTGCTTGGTGACGTCACCATCACCATTAAACGACTGTCAACTGTCTGTTGAAGTGACGCATGCGTCATGACAGATGACTCTTGAATTAAACCGGCTCGAGCCCTCGACGATCACATGTTTATATAATGTCATAGATTGGTGATTTTATTAGCTTAATGATATCGGTTTAGGGTTTTGCTTCATTGTGGGTTTGATTACTGCTTGGATGAAATTTTATATCGATTTAGTACTACTATATTCAGGGGGCGGGGATTAATGATTATACACGCGATAAATACCTAAACTTATAGCTGATTAAATGGAGTAGGTAGCTCAGTGGTATCGAATCGGTTTTTGGATTTGAGAACCCGGGTTGGATTCCCAGAGCCGACAAACAATTTTTTCCACAGTAGATTGATCCCTGTGGCACCCTTTCCACTAAAATCTTTAGAGACCGTGACTTGACGGCTGATAACCGCACTTTTCGCGCACCGAGATCTGCTTCGGCAGAGTGCCACACCCAGTAATGGATAAAAGGTGTAATGATATATTTATTTTATATTTTATTTATTTATAAATCTAATAAGAAAACAATTTAAAATTCAGAATGGTATAGTACGTCTAGCGATCTTTTGTACAATTTGACATTAATCAATATTATTATGAATTTTTGTCGTTTATTATGAATTTCACGCAAATAGCAGCTTACAAAATACATTCATACATACATATCCTATCAAATGGGGTAACACGAACCATTGAAACATACACAGAACTCATCAGATTCATCATAGAATGAATCTTCATCAAACATTCTCATCATGCCACACTATTATGTTTTGTCCGACTTGTCATAAATTGTATTTAAATATGTGACCAATAAATTTATTATTATTAATATTATTATTATTTTTGCCTATTTCTCTGTTTTTACCAGGTAATTTTATATAAATACAGTCTTTAAAGACAGGTAAGTATACATATTACGAGGGTCGTTCAATAAGTCCTTAGAAAAAAGTAGAAAAAACACTTTTTTTGGGTAGATTTTTTTTTATTTTTCTACATAATCTCCTTTTAGCTCTATACACTTCTCTAATCGTTTTCCCAAATTTTTTAAGCCGTCCAAAAAGTAGGATTTCGGAAGCTCCTCAAAATAGGCTTCCGTTTGTTCGATGACCTCCTCATTGGACGTAAACCTTCGTCCGCCAAGCCATTTCTTTAAGTTTGGAAATAAGAAAAAGTCACTGGGGGCCAAATCTGGTGAATACGGTGGATGTTGCAATAATTGGAACTTTAATTCCATAATTTTGGCCATCGCAACTGCGCAGGTGTGCACACGTGCATTGTCTTGATGAAAAAGGACCTTTTTGCGTTTTAAATGAGGATGTTTTTCTTTTATTTCTTCGCTCAGCCGGTCCAATAACGACGCATAATACGCTCCTGTTATCGTTTTTCCCTTTTCCAAATAGTCGATGAAGATGATTCCGCGTGCATCCCAAAAGACCGTTGCCATAACCTTGCTAGCCGATTTCTCCGTCTTCGCCTTCTTCGGAGCCCGTTCGCCTTTAAAAATTCACTGTTTTGACTGTTCTTTTGTCTCTGGAGTGTAGTAATGTATCCAAGTCTCATCCACAGTTATGTATCGACGCAGAAAATCTTCAGGATTACGACGGAAAAGCGCCAAAACAGCCTCAGAGTCCACCACACGATTGCGTTTATTCTCCACTGTGAGCAACCGCGGCACCCATCTTGCCGAGATTTTTTTCACACCTAATTTTTCGTGCAAAATTAAAGCGACTGTGCCTTGTGATATGCCTGTAGCCTCAACTATTTCGCGCACTTTGATTCGTCGGTCACTTAAAACCATATCGTGGATTTGGTCAATCATTTCGGGGGTAGACACTTCTACAGGGCGTCCGGAACGATGTTCATCTTTTGTGGATGTACGGCCACGTTTAAACTCATTCACCCAATTGTAAACAGTTGCAAACACAGGAGCAGATGTGCCATGAACTTCATCCAACTCAGCTTTAATTTCTTTCGGCGTTAAGCCTTTTAAATACAGATGTTTAATCACCGCTCGAAACTCACTTTTATCCATTATTATAAACAATCAAAAGTTTTTTACTATAATTGACAACAACAATGAAACTACGTGACGGCTAAAGCTAAAACTCTAACAGTTGACTAGTTAGGAGTGCAGCTTACTGGAAAAAAATCATTTTCGATACTACGAGCACCATCTCTTGGATTTTCTAAGGACTTATTGAACGACCCTCGTATTATTATTATTCTAACTTCAACCACATTCACGCTCCCTCCATACAAGCTCATTTATTCCTCACACTCGAAAACTTTCATCACGGAACAAACCTTCACATCCATCCATTCGTTCTTATACACTTGTTTCATTTAACTTTTATTCGGCGTACGCGTTTGTCAGTTTCACAATGTCATAGAATTATTTGAAATTTTGTTACAATTCCTTGGTTATTTTATATGGTGGTGTGTATAGCGTTACGAAATTTGAATCTGGAGATCCTGAGTTTGATTCCCACTCAAGCTAAGAAATATATGAACTACCACATTGCAGTTTGATGTGTCCGGATCCTGTACTGGAATTGGGATTTAGTTTCTGTTTTACAGAGTAGCATAAATAAATAAATGAAGTATCTGCTTTAATAGTATATTGTAACACTAGTGAGGAATGGGTCTAATTGCAAAACGAGTACGAAAGTTGGACCTCGAGCGATAGCATTTCCCACTTGTGTTACATACTATTTTTTCAATATTAAACGTAAAATTTACATATTTACGTTTGCAATACAAGCAATTTAACAATTATTTTATATAAATAAAAGGAGTTGTATTTAGTCACAAAATTAAATTACAATTTCCTCACTCAATTTAGTTGTGATAATAACCGTTTCCCTCAGTAGTGAGGAAAGTTATTTACTTTAAAATAAAATAAATATATCATCACGCCTTTTACCCATTACTGGATGTGGCACTCTGCCTAAGCAGATCTCGGTAAGTGATATATTTTTCGCGTGAAGTGCGGTTACCAGCCGTCAAATCACGCCCCCCAAAGATGTTAGTGGTGGGGGAGCCACAGGCGTAGATTTAATTTGGTGAAAATTGTTTGTCGACTATGGGGATCGAACCAGGGTAAGAAAAACTGTTACTATCACAATTAAATTGAGTTAAATAAATGCCATTTTGAAAAAAAACTTCAATTTTCATTTTTGTTAGTTGTGAAATGGAAAAATTAAATTTGATTATTGATTTAGGTGCAGAATTTAATTCTCAAGAATATTTATTCGAAATATTTTTGTCTAAAATAATTTGGAAAATGTTGTGCAAGGAAAACCTGATTTCCCATGTTCAGGTTTTTCATTAAAAGCCTGTATACTAAACTTCCAAAACATAAATTTAAAAAACAATGATTCAAATCATTATCAGGCAGTTGTTTAACTACGCAGTATTAAAAATATTTTATCTTGTTGAATGAACTTAAAGTTTAGGGCCTAAACAATGAACGAATGAAATGTACCCGGAAAAGAGGTTCAGAACAACTATATAAACTCTAAACATGTTTCCTAATTCAACAGTCCCATACAAGGTTCCAAACATTTCAAAACAAGCAACGTTTTTATGAATGAACTTCTTGAGCCCCGGTAGAGGAATAGTTTTAGAAGCACTGATTTATGTAAACATAGTTTCAACGTTCAACTCTACAAATTAGATGCAATGGCATTCAACCAGTTTTGGAAGCCGAACGTGATTCTTGACAGAATAACTTCAAAGCAACAGCAACATTCATGTATATTTTTCAATATATATTCAACACATTCGTTTGAAATTCAGATAAGACTTAAAATACGAAAATATCACGAAAAAAAATTATTATTCATTTCTGATTCTCATCTTAACAATTACATTGAGTGGTATTAATCAATAATGTATTTTGCGTTGTAAATTGGGTAATGAAGACAATGAAGAGAATAATTTACGAAAGACAGAATTATTGCGTGAGACTGGTTGAATTTTCAGTAAATTTAAATAAAGGTTTGTAGGACCATGAACATGAAGAAATTTAATTTCTTTTTCAGGTCATCTCACCAAGTGAATATGAACAGAAACAGGATATTCAGTAGAAGATTAATTTTACTAATAAATTAAAAATGAAAATTTGATACATTTGCTACATTTCTTCCCAATTCTGGGTAATATAAACCTACAGTTATAGATTAAATATCTTCCTATAATCTTGCAACAAGTACCAGGTGGATTAGTGGTATCAAGTCGTCTGTGTATTTGAGAATCCGGGTTCGATTCCTACAAGCGGAAAACAATTTTCAACACATTAAAACTACCCCTGTGACTCTCCCTCCACTAACAACTTTGAAGGCCGTGATTTGACGGCTGATAACCGCACTTTACGAGCAGAAATATGTCACTTACAGAGATCTGCTGCGGCAGAGTGCCACACTCAGCAATGAATAAAAGGCGTGATTTATTTATATCTTCCAACAAAGTGTCTAATCAATTTATTTGTCAAATAAACAAAAAATATCGCATCGAAAACATAGTTCAAATTGTAAACGTTATCAAATTGAACTATATATATATATATAGAAAAATCGGGATAAGCCAGGATTGAATCTGGAATTTATGAACCCGGTACATTTATTAATCAACTAATCCACGGTCGCCACGTAATTCAAATATAGTTTTATTTCTATTTTTTTCTTTTTTTTAGACTGTCCCTAGCCTATGAGTCTTTCATATATTGACTTTAAAAATAATTATTTTTTTTAATAAACAAAACAAATAAATAAATTCAATACATCTTTACGCCTTTTTATCCATTAAAAAAAATCTCACAGAGGAATTTAATTTGAACATTATCTTAAACTGCACATATATTATGTAGAAGTAGCAAATCGTTAATAACTAATTAATATTAATGTTGACAACCTACGGGTATGTTTCATTTTAAAATAACCGGTCTAATACATTGCTGGCAAATTTGCAATTTGTAATGTATATTGCAAAGCCCATGTTTCACGTTAAAATCAACTCACGGTACGTCAATTATATTTAAATTATTTTTCAATAATTACGTAGGTATACTTTGAAATGTCAAATTAAAGCTATCACAAATATTAATGTTTATTTTATCGGCTAAATAATGAAATGACAGGTTGAAATTAAGCCCGAAACCTCTAGAGTAATAACCCATCGCTTAAAACACTCGAGGTTATTCCATCAAATCGAATATTGATAGGTGAAAATTGTAAGCAAATCCTTTCTGCAAAATATTGCAGAAAAGAAACCATTTTTATAGCAAATGTGAATAAAACTACACATTTCAATGATTTACACTTCTGCCTGTACACAATTCAAGTGAAATATTTTCCAGGTAACATTACTCGCGCAGCATTTTCACATTTCCGACAAATTTTCCGAGACGATCCATTTTCTTCTTAGACGTTCACG
This sequence comes from Pterostichus niger, assembly GCA_947425015.1. Classification (NCBI taxonomy): domain Eukaryota; kingdom Metazoa; phylum Arthropoda; class Insecta; order Coleoptera; family Carabidae; genus Pterostichus; species Pterostichus niger. Next base: position 4,988,737 of record OX380337.1, on the reverse strand, counting down.
CAATCTCATACGCTGCGTCTTCAATTTAACAAAATTCCTATTCAATATTAAAATCCGGCGTTGCTTGAAGTATACAGGCATCTTTTTTTCTTTTCAAAGTAAATTTGACACGAATGAGGCAGGGAGAATTTTGTGGAGATGTCGTCATTCACAAAATGAAATTTAACTGCGAAAACATAAAGTAGTATTTACTTGTATTCTGTACTGAATTCTCGATTTGTAACTACAAAGAGGTAACGAATACAAATCGGAATGAATAACAACATAAATATAGTAAGTGCCGGTTTTAATGTAACTAACGGAAAGGACAAGTCTGTACTGAGCGGTCTGCGTTATCTCAAGTGTTCGCAATAGAAAGTTCTGGTAACAAGTGAGAAAAAATAAAAAGGCAGCGCTTCTGGAAAGCTCAGTCAGTCCATCCGAAGCTACCATAGTGCTGTTGAAACTAAATTGAACGTCGTAAATAAATGTTATTTTTAATTTTTTATTTGTATGAAAAATAAATTTATTGAGCATTAATTTTATGAACTAGTAATTTAAATAACATTATAAAAAATAATTATTTCTTATGAGAGAAAAATTGGCATACGTCAGGATTTGAACCTAGGGCTTATCAACCCGGGCTCTAAACCAACTGAGCTACGGTCGCAATGTGATTCCAATTCAACTTGATTTTTTATTTTTAATTACTTATTTAAAAAAATACTAACTACTTATATGCTTTGAGCGAATTACAAATAAATTATATTATTATTATTATTACTAATTAAAATATTTCAATATTTTTAATTCCGTTGACAGCATAAATCCAATATTAATTAAATTCTAATCATATTTAAATACGTTCCATTATCGATATTTATTACCACTCCACAAAATCTAAAAAATGTAAGGCACCCTTATAATTCGTAATCTATTTCATCAATTTATAATCCCACCCCAAGAAGAAGATACTTTGAAACATTACAGAACTGTGAAATGGAAAGTAAAACTTTCTGGCCCAAAGGTCAACATTTATCTTCCTAGGTTATTCACCCCAATTTGTTACAAATTAAACAGCAAGGGATGAACCAACCACCAAGTGACATCAACCCTCTACCCCTACCTAGATAGTAGTTTCATTCGACTTCCGGTCTGTCACATCCCTTTGAAAAAACTTAAGGTTTAATCAGATGCAAATATGTTATGTATTTAATTTGAAAGTTTCAACAATACTGGACGGGGGTTGGGGGTTTCACTGTGCAACACTGGCAACACTGGAGGAAAAGTTTGCACCGCAGTTAAATATTTATATGGGTAGAGTTGCGTTGACGTGAACTTTATTCATTCCGCGTACAGAACCGGCTCCAAGGGGGAATTGTTCCCAAGGGATGGAAGTTTTTATTTTATGGTGAATTTAATGTCAGACTGATCGAATTGGTCCTGGATGTTTATGCAGAGGCAATGAAATCGAATTTAGTACGCCCAAAACTGTCAATCACGAATACGGAAAAGGGTGCTTTAGGTACATTTAGGGGTTGAAAAGCTCATTTATCCTATTTAGTTAGTCGCCGAATTTCATAATTTCTTCACATAGCTCTTCTCGGAATTGTTTTAAATGTCTACTTTTAAGAATCTGAGATCAAACAAATTTATATCTTTCAGTCTGTCAAACACTTATAAATTTGTTCAGAAATAATTCAAGTCCATATACCGAGTGCGCTTTTTATTCAACAAACTAATATCAAAATAGTAGTTTATGTAACAAGTACATAATTTAGGTCTTTATTGGACGAGCCGAACTTTATGGCAGAGCGAGCGCAGCGAGCGAGGCTAATAAATCCGATTATGTACGAGTTGCATACAACGTTTTATGTTCGACTGCATAAAGAATATTTTCTCTTAAAATATGATTGTCAATACCTATATTTAAAACATTTAATTGCATCTCAAAGTGTGCTTCGTTGTTATGCATTTGTTGCTTTATTTTTTCAAATTGTCAAAATGAAAATAATGTTGAGATGGATGAAGACATTGAAGACGTTCCAAAAGAAATAAAAGATCTTGCATGTAATGCAATAGAATATCTAACAATTGTATGAAGACACATATACATACAGAAAATGGTGTTTAAATATTTGTTTTGAATTTTGTTTTAATGTGACATTGACAGCAGTCCAATTTTGCATTTTTATCGTACTAGTCCAATAAAGTACCCGATTATGGACAGTAAACAGTGTCGTAAAACAAGGTAATATGATGCAGTCGAACATAAAATTTATTTCAATTGTAATTTTGATGTTATTTCATAAAGGAAAGATTTCTGTTTATTTTTTATTCGTTATATAATCATAACGAATACTACACGGGTGTTCTAAATTATCAGAATATATTGAATTGATCCATTTAACATATTATTTTAGAAAAACTACTCGTCCTATAAACTTCTGATTTTCCAAAATAATATCTTTCGTGGCAACACAATATATTCGATAATTTTGAATACACCTGTTATATTATAAATATAAATAAATAAAATAAATATATGATCACGCCTTTTACCCCTTACTGGCTGTGGCTCTCTGCCTAAACAGATCTCGGTAAGTGATATATTTTTTCGCGTGAAGTGCGGTTAACAGCCGTCAAATCACGGCCCCCAAAGATGGTAATGGAGGGGAAGCCACAGGGGTAGAATTAAATTGGTGAAAATTGTTTGTCGCCTGTGGGGATTGAACCAGGGTTCTCAAGATCCACAGGCCGACTACCTCATTATATTATATTATCATATATAAACATAAGAATATATTCTATCCTTTTAGATCTTGTGATCTGCTAATATCGACCACCCACATACTTTATTACAAGTGTGAAAACTATTTTTTTTAATTTCCTAAATTCTTGTTGATGAATAAGTGTCAACGCCTGCTGTATTTTTAGCATTTGAACTGCATTAGTAATTGTTTTGACATTATGACTAAAAATAGATTATGAATTCACTTCAGCAAAGTTCATAGTTTTGAAGCTAACTTCCGGGTATATATTCTAGACTGAAGTTATTTTCAGATTGGTGAATTGTGTCACAATTGTGATAATCGTTACTCAAAGATGAAAGGAGACAGAATAACTAACAGAACTTTCAACTCACCAACATAAAGAAGCCATGTTCAATTAAATTAAACACCGAAAGCAAATGTGTTTACAGAAGAAAGAAATAAATAAATATATACATACATACACTTCCTCCATACAAACTCTTTCTTTTCTCACAACCAAAATCCATCAACACGAAACAAACATTCATCCATTCGCTCCTGTACACCAGTTTCGTAAATCTTCACTTACGCCCACTTCTCTAACAACGAATCTATAAGAAATGAAGGCAGCATCGCCTGCGCTTGTTTAAAAATACATTTAACACAATTGCAGTTACACACTGTGTAGTAAAAACTGAAAATTACTCTTGTGGCTCTTTCTCCACTACCATCTTTAGAGATCATAATTTGACGGCTAGTAATCGCACCTCACGTCCAAAATAAATCACTTACCGAGATCTGTTTCGACAGATTGCTACACCCAATAATAGGTGAAAGACTTAATAATATATTTATTTATTTTATTTTACGTTACTTTAAAATATAAGAAGGTAGTTTATATTTTATTTACTATTCTGCACAACAGGAACTTACTTTTAATAGTACTACAGCTTATAATATTCTACAAACTACTCAAGACACAATCGTATTTTGAGATATAAGTTGAAGTCAGCGGGATTAGAACGCACAACCTTTTACTTGTTAATTAATAAATGCAAAATTTACCTCGCTCTTATCCACTGGACTACAATTGCTTTTATTAAATAATAATATTAATATAAGAGTAATAAGTTTGAGTTAGACACAAATGGCATTCCTATTGTTGTTAGATCAAGTTCTAAGAAGATAGTAACGCTAATATAAAACAAGGATAATAATTAAGAAACGTAATTAATATTTACTAAGGCAGGCACAGTTTATACTCGTATTAGCTCGTTAAGCTTCAATTCAAAGATGTAACGTAATTGATAAATAATTTCTTTTAAACTTACCGAACATCAGTTTAATATAAAAGAATGGACTGATTTCTTACCTGGAACAAAAAAATACATTATTAATAATATTTTTCTAATATTTTTTACGTTTTTTAAAGGTTTAACATTTTGATTAATTTGTTAGTTTTATATTATAATTATTGTATTTGCATTTTGCTGATGATGACCTAATAATTTAGCTCAAAACGTCCACAAATAAATATTTTATAAAAACATACTATTCTGAAGCCTTTTCTTTATTTAATATTATATAATTGAATCCTTTTTTTAAAAATATATTATAAATTATTATTAAATAAATTATGAATATGAATAAAGCGAAATTGATGAGCCAGGAATGTTTGATGAAGATTAATTTCAGAATGAATCTAATTAATAATATTAGAAAAATCAGATTTAATAATAGTTATTTTGTGTATCTAGACCACAAAATGTTCGTTTGTGTACGTCGAAAAAAAGTTATTCAGCTGAGACTGAAAGTTGAAGTAGACTATTTTCTGAAGTGCGATTATCAGTCGTCAAATGACGGCCCCCAAAGATGTTGGTTAAAGGGGAGTCACATTGATTGCAGGCATTATCAAGTAAGATAATGGTTAAAATCAATGGTCGAAATACTGCTGATTATTCTAAATAAAAAATTCAAGTTTTTGAAAGTTTTTCATTTAAAGCTAGAAATCCAATCAACAAAGCTATTTAAATAATTTTAATTGTCTAAAAGAATATTATTTGACTTGAGAAACGTTGTTTTGTAATTATTGTTTTAAAATATGAGCCGAGACAATCGAAAATTAGATCTTATATTCTTCTATTTTATACGACAAAGGAAAAATTGCAGTTTTGACCAATTTAAAACTACCCCTGTGTGTCATGAGAAATAAAACAATAATTTGTTTGTTGTGTCTGACATTATTTGGCATATTGGACCAGAATTGGAAGCTAATTCTAATTTATTTATTCGAGCATTTAATTTAATACTAAAATTAATTATAGCAACTATTATTTTCTTTTTTCTACATAATCTAGACAAATAAATACCTATTATTAAGTTATCTAATTTGTTTTATTTCTCATGGCAATCTGATAATTGCTTTAAAGCGTGTATTTTCTTTTGCTTCTAACTCGGACGTACGAAACAATTGAACAACAAACTTATACTCTATGGATGCAATTTTTCATTCTGAACATTTTTCTTAAGTACAATTTTGTTGTAAATTAATAGGTAAAGAGATATCGCTAAATCAAAATTTTAATATATATAAATATATACAGGCTGTTTCAGGACTAGTGTAACAAACTTTAACAGCTTATTCCTGAGGTCATTTTGAGCTAAAAATGTCTTATGAACATAGGTCCTATTCCTTCTCGTTACCAAAATATAAGAGGTTGAAGTTCTATAAATAACATGAAATTTTCAAATTTTTGTAATCAAGATACTTTCGGAAAACAAGAGTTTTATTGAAAAGTCATACCTTATTTGTCTTAATTAATTTTATTTATTAATATTAACATGCATACGAGTTCAAGGCGCTCATTTTGAACACTTGCTGTAATTTTTTGTTAAATTTGTTATCTTATTTCATATTGTGTTAACCTATTCCATATTTGGTTATGTTGTTCTGTGTCTATTTAATTGTGTCATTTTATGTTTTGTTCTCTAAATCGTATTCGTTAATATTAATAAATAAAATTAATTAAGACAAATAAGGTATAACTTTTCAATAAAACTCTTGTTTTCAGAAAGTATCTTGATTACAAAAATTTGAAAATTTCGTGTTATTTATAGAACTTCAACCTCTTGTATTTTGGTAACTAGAAGGAATAGGACCTATGTTTATATGACATTTTTTGCTCAAAATAAACTCAGGAATAAGCTGTTAAAGTTTGTTACACTAGTCCTGAAACACCCTGTATATATATATATATATATATATATATATTCATTGGTTTCAAAGTTTAACTACTCTTAAAAATCATCAGTCAAATACAGTATTTCTTTATAAGAGCACTAAAAATTCAGTGATGAAATTCTCATTTTGACTTGAGTATCTGCTATCAAACTAGCAAACTGACTGTAAGCGTCCCTAACAGCGACATTAACAGCATTTCCATCTTAGAAGGCCACAAATGATGGAAACAGAGGAAACAGCAGCAGCAGCAGCAGCAGACGTTCCCGACCAGTCTGTCAGCTCGGTCTCGGCCTACCACGATCTGGGAACTGGGAGACGCTCGACGCAACGATGGCGAGATGGGAGATTTATGCCGGGTTCTAATTATCACTTGCGAGAGATTAACGGAGCACGGACATGATTTAGCGTCGCTGATGGCTGTTGGCCTCATGCCGGCCGCAATGACAGGCTCGGAATAGGGGGACGAAAATTAAGCCCTTCATTAGATATTGATGGAATATAACTATTGGAATCGTTTCCATTGTCGAAGGTTAAGAAATTATTTTTATGTAAACTGTCCACAAAAAAAAAATTAAAGGTGGCTCAGTGGTATTAAGTCGGCCTGAGGATCTTGAGAACCCTGGTTCTATCCCCACTGCCGACAAACAATTTTCATCAATTTAAATTTACTCCCATTTCACTATTATCTTTGAGGGCCGTGATTTGACAACTGGTAATCGCACTTCACGCGAAAAAATATATCACTTACCAAGATCTGCTTAGGTAGAATGCCACGCCCAGTAATGGGTAAAAGGCGTGATGATATATTTATTTATTTATTTAACTTTTTTGTTTAGACAACATAGGAATAAATGTATATATTTGTTGTATGAACGAAAGATTCCAAAATAAATACACTATCACGCCATTTACCCATTTCTTGGCGTGGCACTCTGGCGTAGCAGATCTCGTCAACACGATACCTTCGACCTATGTACCCCATTAAAAGACAAATATTTATAATAGTATCGTAAAATAGGTACAGAGCTCTTCAAAATTCAAATATATTGTAGATTGTAGTAAAATGAAAAGTGAATGTTTTTATAATATGTCGTTTATTTATTTATATGTATCACTTACCGAGATCTGCTCCGGCAGAATGCCACATCCAGTAATGGGTAAAAGGCGTGATAATATATTTATATTTATTTATTAACAGGAATTTAATCCCAGTTACAATATCTTATAAATAAATATAAATATATATCATCTAAGCAGATCTCGGTAAGTAATATATTTCTTCCCGTGAAGTGCGGTTACCAACCGTCAAGTCACGGTCTTCAAAGATGTTATAGAGGGGAAGCCACAGGGGTAGTTCGAACGTGGTGAAAATTGTTTGTCGGCTGTGGGGATCGAACCAGGGTTTTCAAGATCCACAGGCCGACTCGATACCACTAAGCCACCTCTGCACGAAACTTTAATGACATATATAATTTGATATACTGATTATATAACAAAAAGAATTTTTTTGAAATTCGCAAAAATTAGGGTATTTCATTCCTAACAAACATTTTTAGTGTCACTGGTTTAATTTAATGAAGTGCGGTTACCAACCGTCAAGTTACGGTCTTCAAAGATGTTAGTAGAGGGGGCGCCACAGGGGTAGTTTGAACGTGGTGAAAATTGTTTGTCGGCTGTGGGGATCGAACCTGGATTCTTGAATTCACAAGCCGACTCAATACCACTAAATCACCTATATTTTAATAACAATTTGTTAATTGAAATAGAGTTATTAAGGAGGTAAATTTATTGTGTGCTTTATAAAACCGGGCTTTAAAGTTTTAAACGTTCTGTATAACTTACGTACAGTAATACAACTACAGGCGCGGTGGCCGAGCGTGTTAAGGCACATCTCTTAACATACTGTGACGTCACCCGAGCCAAGGTTCGTCAGTTCGAATCCGCCTGTCGACAATGTGTGATTTGTCGTAAAATATAAAATACAGCTACATGTATTTATCACACTCGGGCGCTATAAGTTAGTCACTTATACGTCTTAAAATAATGTAGCATTCGACTACGAAAACCGGCAGTACGGCAGTGTAAAAACTGCGGCTCGGTGTGTCCGGTAGGCCCAGGCCCGATTTGGGCTGTAGCGCCACAGATGATGAATACAACTTTGATAACTAATTTAACAAAATGATTGGAAATAGCGGGATTTGACAAATTAAAGAAAATTGATAAAATTGATTGTACGGTCCTACGAGTATATCAGTATCCATACTGTTAAGTACGGTTGCCCGCTTACTTCGCTCCTCAATTAGTGCAATTACTGGCCAGTCTTTGATGACGATTAATTAAACTGACCGTTGCAGGACTGTACTCACAAGAATTTAAATGTTACACCTTTGATCTCTGATATTTGTTATGTAAATTGAATGAGTACACACGGCAAATCCTTCCATTTTAAAATATTTGTTTGAAACTGCAAAATTTGTGCTTCATTTTTAAACAAATACGAGTTTAAATATCATTGATATATAGGCGTACTCTATAATTGACTGTGTACATTTTTAACATTTTTACCTAGTAACTAATAAAAAAATCTGATGTGGACGCCACATGACTTCCTTGTACGCGTATTAAACTATAGATATTTTTTTAATTGCACATATTTGACATTCAATCTTTTATTTTTTAATTTTTGTTCTAATCCATAGCAAACTTAATTAAAAAAAAAACAAAAAATATATAATATTTAAATTTAGATATCCCGCTTATGCAAAAAGCTAATTTAAAAATTCTTAATGTACTAGACGCAGAATTTCATTCTCTAAAACTTTTATTTGCAGCATTTATTTCTAAAATTAAAATAATAGCATTGTTTTCAAGAAAAACTCTTAGCAGCTTCATGTAATGTGTCACTTCCGGTTAATCTATTTTATGCAAAATCTATTATGTTATTTCCATTGATATAGTAGTCTTATATACCAAATTTGGAAAGTTTTAAATAATATTTGAATATAGTTTCTCTATTATAGACTTCAAGTAAAGTACCACTTTCGGAAGTTATATAATGATCAAAAAGGGAGGTGCACAACTAGATGTTATAACAGTTCTAAATATAAAATTTCAATTTTCTACGGCTCACCGTTTTTGAGTTATGCGAGATACATACGTACGTACAGACGGCACGACGAAAATAGTCAAAATGGATTCAGAGATGGCCAAAATGCATATTTCCACTAAAATCTGAGAACCGAAAATTTTCGCGATTACAATACTTCCTTTACTTCGTACAAGGAAGTAAAAAGAAAGCTACAGGTGCTATGTAAGGTTTGAGACCAGATTGTATTTAGGACTGTTATAACATCTAGTTGTGCACCTCCCTTTTTTGGTCATTATATAACTTCCGGAAGTGGCACTTTACTTGAAGGCTATAATATATTTTAATGAAAAACTATATTCACATATAATCCAAAACTTTTCAAATTTGGTATATAAGACTACTATAGCAATGGAAATAACACAATAGATTTTGGTTAAAAGGGACTAACCGGAAGTGATACATTACATGAAGCTGCTAACAGTTTTTCTTTAAAAAATGGAATTATTCTGATTCTAGAAATAAATGCTACAAATAAAAGTATTAGCGAATTAAATTCTGCGTCTAGCATATTAAGCATTATTTAATTAGCCTTTTGTATAAGCGAGACATGAAAATTTAAAAATTATATATATAATATATATATAATTTATATATGGGGTAGATGGCTCAGTGGTATCGAGTCGGCCTGTGGATCTTAAGAACCCTGGTTCGATCCCCACAACCGACAAACAATTTTCACCAATTTAAATCTACCCCTGTGGCTCCCTCTCCACTAATATCTTTGAGGGCCGTGATTTGACGGCTGGTAACCGTATTTCACGCGACAAAATATATCACTTACCGAGATCTGCTTAGGCAGAGTGCCACACCCAGTAATGGGTAAAAGGCGTGATGATATATTTATTTATTTATTTATATATATATATTTTTTTTAAAATTAAGTTTGCTATGGATTAGAACAAAAAATAAGAAAAAAAATTGAAATTTAATGTCAGATATGTGCAATTAAAAATATATCTATAGTTTAATACGCGTACAAGGAAGTCATATGGTGTCCACATCAGATTTTTATATTTATATTTACCAGAAGGTGCAGATTGATTAACTAAATTAACTAGGAGGACGGACACGTGCTCCAAAATGTGATAGCTTTTGAAAGAATTTACCGAACGGAGTATGTTATTAAAGTTATGTTATTTATATTCTCTATCTTAGAAAAATAAAAGTTTATCCAGTTCCAAACAGTTCTGTTCTTCGTTTATCTGATGTCAAATTGCCAAATGTTATGTCTATTGCAAATTATCTTTATAATAATACAGAAAAGTTTAGCAACGAAAAATATAAGATTATTAATAAGAAAATATTTTTATTAAAATTTTTCTTCGAAATTTCGTCCCAGTTTTGAAGCTGTCCTTTATCTCAATTTATATTAAATATATTTTAACAAAATTACTTGAACAAGAAACATCATCTTTCTTTTATAAATATATTAATATTCGCAAAGATTAACATTCATAATGCAAATTTTTATTCTACTGAAAAATATCAAATTATATACGTAAAATATCGATGCTTTTAGTAAAAACTATCATGAATTAATGCTTATTTTACTATCGCAGTATAATCTACGATTCACTGACACGCGATCTGATAAAATCAAATAATTTATTTTGTGTAATTATGACATAATTGCATGTCATTGATTTTCTTCAACATCAAACAGTAAAAATGTAAGTATGGTTTAAAACATTGCATTAGTGTACATAAACAGATAATAATATATGAACATTACAACAGATAATAGCATCATTTGCTCTACAAGTATCTAGTTAATAGTAGAAAAATAAATATATCGTTATGTCGGTCTAATTTCCTGACAGTCAATTTGTATACAGGGTGGTAAATCCAAGTACGTACAATAACGTTTTCAATTCTATTTTCACTTCCTTGTACGAAGTAAAGGAAGTATTGTAATCGCGAAAATTTTCGGTTCTCAGATTTCAACGGAAATAGGTGTTTTGGCCCTCCCTGAATCCATTTTGACTAATTTCGTCATGCCGTCTGTACGTACGTATGTATCTCGCATAACTCAAAAACGGTAAGCCGTAGAAAATTGAAACTTTATATTTATTACTGTTATAACATCTAGTTGTGCACCTCCCTTTTTGGTCATTATACAACTACCGGAAGTGGTACTTTACTTGAAGCCTATAATAGATTTTCATGAAAAACTATATTCAAATATAATTTAAAACTTTCCAAATTTGGTATATAAGACTACTATACCAATGGAAATAACATAATAGATTTTGGTTAAAAGGGACTAACCGGAAGTGATACATTACATGAAGCTGCTAACAATTTTCCTTGAAAAAAATGGAATTATTCTGATTTTCGAAATAAATGCTGCAAATAAAAGTTTTAGAGAATTAAATTCTGAGTCTAGCACATTAAGAATTTTTAAATTAGCTTTTTGCATAAACGAGATATCTAAATTTAAATATTATATATTTTTTGATTTAAAAAAAAATTAAGTTTGCTATGGATTAGAACAAAAAATAAAAGATTTAATGTCAAATATGTGCAATTAAAAAAATATCTATAGTTTAATACGCGTACAAGGAAGTCAATGTGGTGTCCACATCAGATTTTTTCAAACCAATATTTATAATTTTACTCTACCTGGCAACGGACACATGATGAATTTTTCTTAAAAACATCAATGCAATGAAATAGCAAAATATACCAATTAAAGTATAGTTTTTACCTGTCGTTATTATAATAAATAACTTTAATTTCTGCCTTCTATGTAAATGATGCTTTACGGGTATTTATGATAACTAAAGTTAATGTTATAAGGAATAAGTAGTACATATTTTAATAGGTACAATAAAATAAAATTAACTATGTAAAAATATTATATAAATCTACTCCACTCGTATATTCATAAATTCAATGCCGTTGAGCGCATATCAATAGCTTGTTTAGTTTTTGAGATATAGCCTCGGGAAAGTCGAAAATTTGATGTTAAAAAATGTTTGGAAAGTTCAACTCTTCCGGAGGCTATATCCCAAATTCTAAGGAAAATATTAAGATGCGTTTAACGGCGTTGAATTCCCCGTGTCTGAATTGACTTATATAGTTATTTTTGATTCTAGATTGCGAAATGTTACTTTTGCATTCAAGAATGCAAAAGCATTTCGCAAAATTAGTAATAATGTAATGAGAAAATTTTGACGTTTAGGATTAATTAATGTGACATCTAATGTCTCCATGACAATAATGTATGTAATTTAATTGCTATCAAATCTGGTATTCTCTGACTAGCAATTGACAGCTGGTTGGCAATAGAAACCAAACAAACGTTCTAATTTTTTTCTGCGATTTATTGGGATTCGCATTGCATTTCTCAAGAAACTATTCCAGTACACCAGTTAGCTTCCTCAAGCGGGATAAATATGAATAATTGCTCAATTGGAACATTAAATATACATTTTGTTAAAGAATAGCAGTATTGTTTCTAAACAAATTTTATTAAATTGTGAGTCTTTCTTCTACCAAAAGTCTTTTGCGTTCTGTAGACAAAAAACACTTATTTCGCGTGTTGATAGTTAAATAAATTTTAACTTTATATGACAGTTTTCGAAAAAATAAATTTTTAGTTCATTTTGAGCGTTATATATTGTCAAAAACTAATAGCTACCCAAATTATTTGCCTCAAAATGTGAAATAAAAACAGTCCCCACACTAATCATAGTGATTATTTTTTCTACAAAGAAGCACATAATTCATCCCCAGAAAATTACGATTGCCGGAGGGAGAAATAACGTCAAATAATAGTAAAACAAAATGACAACCCAACGAATTATTATCCAGAACAGAGGGCTGGAAAAATTCCAGCCGAATTCCAATTCTCGGTTAGTATAATTGAGATCACAGCTGTTCAGTGCCAGAGAATGTATGAGCGGCCTTATATGTTCATAGAAATGATTTATAAACGTAGGAGAAAGGACTTTTATTATACAGGTTGTTGCGAAACTCGCGTAGGGTTATAAACATCCCATATTCATTTCATATAATTTTATTATTTTTTGTTGGTTACTCTGTACAATAGGAACTCTCAATCAAAGTAGCTTACACTCAAATCTGAACAAGTTAGACTCAATCGTAGTTTTTAGATATAAGATGAAGATCATCTATATTGTATTAAAAAAAACTGACTATACAGGGTATTATCTTTAAAACTTTAATGATATACAGGGTGAATCTGGGAAGACGAACCCCCCCTTAACTTTTTTATTATAAGAAATAGAAAAATTTTCTTCATATGGAATTTTTTATATATTAAATATACTATTTTATGACATATATAGAAACTTTTTATAAAGTCAGGTTTACGTGATACAACTATCAACTTTTATTTTTCAAATAGGAACCTAGAATTATTTTATTAAAATGAAAATCGACATTTTTTTCTCTTTTCAACGATGTATTATTTGTTTTAAATGTATATGAAAAAAATCGAGATAATAAGATAATTGAGACATATCAGAAATTATTTTTATGCAACTCTTTTAGGTGGCTATCTGAAATTAAACAAAATGTAACAAGGTAAAATTAATGACAACAATGCAGATATTTATTTGTTACTTGTTTCACGTGTTTTGTCATTCATTTTACCTTGTTACATTTTGTTTAATTTTGCGTAGCCACCTTGAATAGTTGAATAAAATTAATTTCTGATATGTCTCAATTATCTTATTTATCTCGATTTTTTTCATATACATTTATGACAAGTAATACATCGTTGAAAAGAAAAAAAAATGGCGGTTTTATTTTAATAAAATAATTCTATGTTCCCATTTGAAAAATAAAAGTTGATAGTCGTATCATGTAAACCTGACTTTATAAAAAAAAAATTATATGTGTCATAAAATAGTATATTTAATATACTAAAACTTCTATATTAAGAAAATTTTTGTATTTTTTATAATAAAAAAGTTAAGGGGGGGGGGTACGTCTTCCCAGACTCACCCTGTATATAAGTTGATATAAAAATAATAAAAATTAGGGTATTTTATTCCTAGCGAACATTTTTAGTGTCATTGGTTTAATAGTACATTTAATTTAAAAAAAAGTCATTATGTCAGATACCTACATAATAACTAATTAATAAATGATTATTTGTAAGCAGTGTTAATACTTTTATTTCATTAGTAACATAATGATAAATAACTAAATTCAAATAGTAATACGATCTATGCATAAAATGTAAACGATGCAAAAAAATATGTCGAGTTCAATTACAATTTGTCAAAATGCAAAAAAAAAAACACAGATTACGTAACTTAAACATTTTCAGCAACTTCTTTAATATGTCCTGGAGTAGATAATATAAAATTTCAATTTACCAATGTCATAGTAAAAAAACAAATATATTGTTTTTCTACGATTGCTATGAAAAGATGACAATTACGCTCTCATTTGTCATCGTAAAGTTGACGTTTTCTGTGGAACAATCGAAAAATATCTTTTTTGCGCGTCTCCAATGGCAACGCGCGAAAAAGACGTTAAACAAAACAGAAACTTGTCATATGACAGTTAACAAAACGAATTTAGTTTTAGACGTATACCTACGTTTTTTAATAACTTTAAGATGCAATCGTAGAAAAAATTATGTGTGTATCACTTTACGCTCTTAATACACAAATAACTATTATATTTATTTAACTTTCGTATCCTTGTTTTCGAATGTCTTGATGTTGTCAACACAAAAAATCCCTAATATTTATTATTTGACAAATAAATCATTATTTTCTTTTAAATCTTATGCATTACACGCCCAGAAACAGATTTGCCAGTACTTGTAATTTGCAAGCCTCACTTTCAAAATATGCTCACACTCGTAAAAGTACATTTTCTGACCTAGTGATACAAATAACTATATAATTATTTAGTTACTGCAAATCGTTCTAATAATAAATAACTAGGTTTATAAACAAATAAGTAATCGTTAGTCTAAAAACGAAGCAATGTAAAAATATACTATAAATTATTTTGACACCTAGTTTAAATTTATGTGCAATTTTCTTTTAGATTAATGGCTAACACTTGCAAATTTAAACATGTTTTACGAGTATCAAAATTAACTTAACGTTAATATTTATCCGCAACAGTAAACAATCAAAAACTATCTTCAAACAGGATGTTGTAAACTAATCAACACCATAAATACTTTCAGAAAAAACAACTTTTTACTAGGCTTTAAAATATTTCGAAACGAAAAGTCGGTGGTAGGTACAATACAGACAAGATAGGGAGTAAAAGCTTCATAAATTTTGCAGCTGTCAGGATAACAAAACTGTGTAACGGATAATCTAACCTCGAATAAAAAAGTACTTATAAATAGTTGAAAATTCCCAGTAGGAAGACGCATTTTCTACTGCATTCTTGGATAAATAAAATGATTGAAACGTCATTCGTTTACGTTTCATTTTTTTGGACATATCCCGGGTATCCTGTATTAGGAGGATTATCGACAACCCTTATTTTTCATGATTACTTTTTTGGGATATCTAGCTACACAATCACAATATGTCAAACTTGAAACAAAGGTACACTTTCAGCTTATCATTTCTTTGTTTTTTATTTTATGTTTGCTAGTAGTCGTTTTTTATAAATTTATATAGAATATATGTAGTTCTGTGTTGTTGTTAGTTATAATTTTAGATTAGTTTCATTTACTGTTTAACTTTTAAGTACAAATTGAAATATATAGTTTATAAACTCTTTTAATAGTTTACGATTGTCTTAGTTAGAAATTAGCTCTTTTAGTATACTATTAGTTAATCATAGTTGTATTACCTTCATAATTTTAAATATTAGTTGTATTATCATGAATTTTTATTTATTTGTATTTTAAGTAGCAAATTGTACCTCTATGAGTGCATTCTTATTTAAAAATTGAATTTCTACATTTAGTTTATTTATTTTATTTATGTTACGCTGTACAACAGGAACTTAATCCCAATTACAGTACAGGGTCCGCACTCACCGAGCCGCAGTGTGGTAGTTCATATAATTTTTAGCTTAAGTGAGATTCGAACCACTGTACTGACGGACAATTTTGTGATTATAAATTCATTTATTCTGTTGTTTATTATTTTGTTCGATATTAAAGATGTTCACTGTTTCCATAGTAATGATGCCCAGTCAAATTGAAACTATATTTTGTCCCATGTAAGAATGCAGTAGAAAGATATTATAAAAATGTTTCTTGCCGAATTACTGCGATGGAAACTTTATTTAAATTTAGAAAATAGTTCTGTGGACATTTGTATCATTTTAATGTTTTCATAGAAGAATAAAAATAACAATCAATTTGTCCCGCGTGATGGCCGCGCGGGATGAGTGCCTGATTGACGACCATAAGGACAGGAACGTTCCAACCCAGGGTTCTTGGGGTTCCCAGAACCCGGGCGCCAGCATAAAAGGGCGGCAGACGGCAAAAAGTTAAAATAAATATGAGTATATTAAAAGAACACAAATACTGCGTCTTAATATTATTTGTAAAATAAATAAAGTAGTTAAATGAATACCAAATGTAGGTACCTACTATCGTACTAAGGCCTTTAATTACAAAAGATCGCGAAGTAATGTGATTAATGTTTGAAATATAAAGTTAACTGTCAAGATTTCTTAATATTCACAACAAATCTTGACGGTTATAGTGACAGCTTCTGTTTCTATGACAAAGCTGTCACAAAAAATCATAATTAGTAGGCGATTTTCTCGAACTATTTCATTAATTTCTCTAATTTGTGACATTAAAATGAAGTAATCTGTATGAAATAATATGTGTGGATAGTTCTAGTATGGTCATGTGCAATATTATACCATAATTTTTTACCGGACACTTTTTATTTACAAAAACCTTTTTTCCCATGTCATTTCCCTATGCCAACCTTTCTACACGCAAGTTTCGCATAGTACGGCGTGTCGGCTTACTGCCTTACTCTTTCTGTATCGTAGAGCATAAAATTCCACATATTTTGAGTACCATATCGCATTTTTGTGCTCCAAAATTTTCGCCTGCTAAAAATGCTATATTATTGATAATATCCCTTGAACTGTTTTCAACCAATCATAATGCAAATCATTTGAAACTTCAAACTAGAAGTACAGTTCCCTACATTATAAGCCAATCAGAATGCTTCATTTGCACCAATAGGACAATTTGACAGCAATAAAACCGTTTGATGATATACAAATTTTTACATTTAAACATTAATTTAAAATTTAAATTCAGGTAATAATCAACCGAATGTAACTGGAACCATGAATTTATTTAGCAAAATTCCTGATAATTCCTGCGTAGAAACAGCAACTTGTGTCAAAAATGATACTTAAATCCCTCCAGCCACGCTGTCGGGATGTAATTATGTCATTTTTAACACTCGGTTGTCTGTTTCTACACAACAAATATTCAAAATTTTACCGATAAATTTGTGGCTCTCGGTATATTACCTATGATAAAATCACGTTACTAAGGTCAAATTCTGGCCTAAATAAATGTGTGTTTATATGCTGTCAATTTGACATAAAATTATTGTATTTGTTGTTTATATTTGCCTCGAACCAACTGATATTAGGTAAAATGTAGTTTTCTGTCGTGTTTTTTGCTAAACAAACAAATTTCGTGCAAATCAAACATGTGTGTATAAAATCTCGAGATCTAGTGCTATTACTTGTGGTAATATTTAAAGAGTTGTTTTTAAAACAATAGAAAACAATAATAATGCATTTTGGGTAAAGTTCGTTTAAAATTTTTTGTTTCTGTGTTAGCAAAACAAAGACATGTGGGTATAAAGTAAATAATAATTGCACTATAATAAATAATTTATTTTATGTATATTTTTGTTACAAAATTAATATATATTAATTGTTTGTGTGGTTGGCACTTGGTGAAACATTTTAAATTATAAAATTAATAATAAAAATTCTGCATTATAGTTTTTAGATGGACAAACAAATATTTGGATATTATGAACAGCATTAAATAGTAAATAATAAGTAATTGAATAATGTAGAATATGTAATATAAAGTTTAATTCACCCCCGTAAAAGAAATCACACGTTCCTAAGTGAACACCGAAGAAAGCATTTGAAAATACGCTCCGCAAAAAGTAGTCAAGCCAAGGGGTTGTTGCTCGCACAAATACAGGTCATCAAAACAGAACCGGCTTATGCACATGGCTTATCACTGCGCTACTCAATCACCAAAACATCACAAACAACCAAAACTCGTTGTTTACCTTAACCTCCTGTGAAGAAAACACACTTCGGTGACCGCTGATAACCGTTATCACTCACACTGCACTGATGAATGAAGCATGGAGCTTGTCTGCCCTGCTCGGGATATAAAGATGCACTTTGTGAGCAGAGCAGAGCTGTGGACAGACCCTGACAGTGTGTGTGGTTCGTAGCCCCTCCTGAACAGCTGTTATGGCGCCGAATGATCGCGGGACCGAACAGACGTGGCATCTGTTGACGACTAGTGGAAGGTTTATTATGTAAGAGCGCGAAGGAGAAGAGCTCTTTGGTAAAGAGAGGACTGGTACGTGGGTAATGCAGGAGATGTAGGTACGAAGATGGTTTTCAGAAGATGATCTTTTTTATTTTTTGTTTGGTATCCTACGCTACTGGATTCCTATTCGAAATTTTTTCGTTTTTTGACCGGTTTCGTGATTACAGTGATTCGTCTAGCAGGCAGGACCTTTACCCATTTCCCTTACCAATAATTTACAGACAGGGCCCCAGCCCCCTCAATAATACGAATAAAAATTAGTTCAAATAATGCCTAAAATATATATATATATATATATATTAGGGTGGCCCTTATTTTAGGTTTAAAATCACAAAAAAGTAATAAATAATTTTTTTGACATTTTTAAAATAAGTCTAACCCGTGCCTCTAGGCCACTTTCACTTTTGCCTTCAGTTTCCAAATCACTGCTGAGCAGTGACTATTCAAAATGCCATAACTTGTTTGTTTTTCAATATTTTGACACAATTCCAATCGGGCTTTGAACTAGATGAGATAACGAATCGATCGATTACAATAAACAATAATTTTATATGATTGTTTATTGCTAAACTGGAGCTCAAAACCTAACGAAAATTGAGTTTTTTTAAATACGTAAAAAGTGATTCACAGTAATGATTATTTTCTAACAATTTTGTTTTATAAACTAATTTTGTTTATTTTAGACTGTTTTTGAATAATATTCATATGGATTATAACATTTTTAATTTATTTTATCATATTTTTAGCCACATATATTTTATCATTTGTAGTGTTTATTTGTAAATGTGTATAAGTGAAAGTGGCCACGGGTTAAACTTATTTTAAATATCTCAAAATATTAATTTATTACTTTTTTGTTATTTTAAACCAGATTTCGGGTGGAGACCGACAAAATTCGAACTTACCCAAAATAAGGGCCACCCTAATATATATATATATATATATATATATATATATATATATATATATATATATATATATATATATATATATATATATATATATATATATAAATTCCCATTATTATTAAAAAACTACCCGTATGGCTTCCTCGCAAATAACATATTTGGGAGCCGCTATTTGACGGCTGGTACTTGCACTTTACACACGTAAATATATCACTTATCAAGATCTGCTGTACAAGTCAATTCGGACACAGGGAAATTGAATGCTGCATTATCATATCTTCCTTAGTTTTTGAGATATAGTCACCAGAAGACTTGAATAGATAATATTTTCATTTTAAACTGGAGGGATCGGTATAAAACGATTAAACGTCCCTGTCCCATATAACTCCAATGAAATCTATTGGTGCGGCTACCACAAATCGCTTAACGATGGTCACAACAAGTAATTTTTTAAGGGTCGTATTCAGTCTAAAATTATTTTGGTTTTTTCCTATGATTGACCATTTAAAAATACCGGCGAATGGGTCTGTACAGCCCAGTGCGAACCTTGTGACACCAGTTATAACGGGTCATATTTTGAGTTCCATTGTAAACGTAATTGCGATGCATTTAATCGTTTTATGCCGATCCCTCCAGTTTAAAATGAAAATAGTATACATTTCGGGTCAAGTAGGAATTATATTTATTTAAAGCTATTTGAGAGTTGGTCACTTTAATTATTTTTCTATATTACCCTGTAAAATTTTACACTATTTTGATACTGGAAGTTTTATAAAAAAATAAATAAATACATTCTAATGAATTATATTAATCCTGTAATTAATCTTATA
Source organism: Pterostichus niger (assembly GCA_947425015.1). Classification (NCBI taxonomy): domain Eukaryota; kingdom Metazoa; phylum Arthropoda; class Insecta; order Coleoptera; family Carabidae; genus Pterostichus; species Pterostichus niger. Next base: position 4,968,352 of record OX380337.1, on the reverse strand, counting down.
CTGTAATTATAATTAGCAATTAGTCATATTTTATTAGAAGCACTAGAAAACAAACTCCAAATGTAATTGTTGTCCAGTTTAAGTTGACGTTACATCATCATCATTTTCTGTCGTCGAGTTCTAAAATATCTACATCAAACCCATTTCCGCAAATACTGAATAATCGCTTAACTCAAATATTTATCTATACTTGCATAGATATAATCTGTCATTCGTTCTGCCTTGAAAGCAAAACAAAAATAACGAGAACTCAAAGAAAAGAATGAATAGATGACAGGTAGGTTAGAGCTACGTTCATTTCAACGAACGCGACAGTTGTGTAAACAACTGAATAACGAGGACATGCCATCGAATCGGGTGGGAGGCCATGAAAGATTTTATTACAGAAACCAAAGAAGTTCTCTGCAGATGGAATAACAATCAAACGAATAACAAAACAAAGATGAGATGCTTTAGAGGACTTTCAACTTCAATTATTTATGGTTTTAATGAATTTTTAGGATCCGGAACAAAATAAAGAACCTTGATGTATGCTGGATTTATTTTAGCCCAATTTTCAATAAAAGTTTTTTAGATTAGCTAATATTATTCTAGTCAGATTTATCTCGTAGTTCATCCAAATCACTTTTCGAAAACTAAATGGTAACAAGATTATATTTGTCCGTCAGTACGGTGGTGTGGATAGTAATATGGAATTCGAATAGCACTCAAGCTAAATATTATATGAACTACCACACTGCGGCTCGGTGAGTGCGGACCCTATACTATAACTGGGACTAGGTTCCTGTTGTACAGCGTAACATAAATAAATAAATAAATTACAGTTTATAAAACCTTTTTTGAGAATACGTTTTAACTTAATTTTTCTAATCAAAAATTCAGGATTAGCTAAAACTTTGGGCGTGACACTCTGCCGTAGCAGATCTTGTTAAGATTAAAAAAATGATAATTTAAAAACAATTTTTGTTTTCATTTTCAACATCAGATGTAGAAGAAGCAGCGTCAAACGTTATTTTGGATCTGGTTCCTCAAAAATCAAGAGTAAAATATCAACTGGCTTATGACAGGTATGAGAAATGGTGTGAAGAGAAAAAAATTAAAGATACAACAAATGAAAAGGCTTTGTTAGTGTACTTCGGAGAATTAAGCAAGATTAAAAAATCATCATCTCTTTGGTGCTATTATTCCACGGTGGTTGGAGGTCAAATTCTGTTGCAGAAGGATACATTGAGACTTCCGCTGAGAATAAAAAGAAAACGGCTACCAAAATTTTGGGAGGAAAAGAAAATGTGTCTCCAGTATCACACAATATAGAAATTACTAATTCTACGGTAACATCAAATCATCCAAATGTGTCAACATCTGGCATCAATTTATATAGCTGTAAAGACTGTGTTATAAATGTATACAATAAATAAGTTTTCTTGTGTAGTTTTCTTTAGTTTTTTCCTACATTTTGCATTATCGTTTACGCGTGCGGTAAAAATTCAAAAAACGCACGTGTGCGGTAAAGTAAGTCATTACCTGTCTGAAATGAGTGGGATATTAAGGATATATCGCACGGTCGTAGACAAAAAATTTAATGATACTACTCTTCCTGCTCTAGTGTAATTAGGATTAAGTTCCTATTGTGCAGAGTAGAAAATAATAATAATATTGACATTATTAACCTAAAAGTATAAATCAAATATAAAAACCATCTTTGCTTCTGCGAAAAATATCATTTGGTATTTTATGTATTTATCTAGAGGTGGGTGATCGCGATAGGCGTGTTTAGACGTCGGGCGCTGTGGGTGGCGGCGCCAGTAATCAACAGCGTCGCTTGTCGCTTGTTTGTCATCACGACCCGCTGTGGCTAATTGGGCTGATTGTCAGATGTCATTCCGTAGCTGAAACAACTACCGATCGGGAAGATTGTGTCCCATGTCTGTAATTCACTATGTTACTTGTCCTAAAAATAGGTTTCGTTAATTTTCTACAATTGCGCGGAAATAATCATTTTGTTTTGGTTTTTGCTTGAAATCGAAATTAGTTATTTATGAATCAAGTACGCAAATAGTTATTTGTGTATTAAGAGCGTAAAGTGCGGTAATTGCAGCGCGAGCCGAAGACGAGAGCTGCAATAGTGCAAGAGGAACAAAGACACTTTACTTTCTTGATACACACATAATTTTTTCTATGATTGCATCTTAAATTATTCAAAACGTATACGTACTGAAAATAAATTCGTTCTGTCAACTGTCAAAATGATAAGTTTCTATTTTGTTTGTAACCGTGGTAACTATTGAAATAAGTGCACGTTAAACATCTTTTTCGCGCGTTATCATCGGAGATGCACAAAATAGTTATTTGTGTATTAAGAGCGTAAAGTGATTCTTTGTTACTCGAGCACGGTAATTGCAGCGCGAGCCGAAGGCGAGAGCTGCAATAGTGCAAGAGGAACAAAGACACTTTACGCTCGCGATACACACATAATTTTTTCTACGATTGCATCTTAAAGTTATTAAAAAACGTAGGTATACGTCTAAAACTAAATTCGTTTTGTTAACTCTCAATATGACAAGTTTCTGTTTTGTTTGTATCCCTGGTAACTATTGAAATAATCTTTTTCGCGCGTTGCCATTGGAAACGCGCGAATTTAACGTCTTTTTCGCGCGTTGCCATTGGAGACGCGCAAAAAAGATATTTTTCGATTGGTCCACAGAAAACGTCAACTTTACGATGACAAATGAGAGCGTAATTGTCATCTTTTCATAGCAATCGTAGAAAAAGATATTTTTCGATTATTCCACAAAGCGTAATTGTCAACTTTTCATGGCAATCGTAGAAAAATAGTATTTTAGCGGACGAAATATGAAATGAATCCGGTAAATTTTTGCGCGTGGAATGCGATTATCAGCCATGATGTTATTGGAAGGAAAGCAACAAGAATAATATGTATTAATTTGGTGAAAATTGTTTTTTGTTTGTGGGAACCCTGATTCTCAAATGAATTAAAGAAAAACATTAATACAAATTTTATTTCATGTTTTTTATCATCAGTAAAATAAATAAATAAATAAATCATCACGCCTTTTACCCATTACTGGATGTGGCACTCTGCCTAAACAGATGTCGGTAAGTGATATATTTTTCGTGTGTAGTGCGGTTACCATACGTCAAATCACGCCCCCCAAAGATATTAGTGGAGGAGGAGCCAAAGGGGTAGATTTAAATTGGTGAAAATTGTTTGTCAGCTGTGGAAATCGAACCCGGGTTTTCAATTCCCCAGTCCGACTCGATACCACTGAGCCACCTACCCCATTTTTCATTTATAATAACAATAATATCTTGTCGCCTGTGGGGATCACCAGTAACTTGTAAAATTATAATTGGTTATTATTAGAAATGGGCGAATATCATCTGCGAATAGTCGAATGCCGCGAATATTGACATTATTCGATATTCGAGATTTTCGAATATTAACGTCAGTATAGCGAACATTCGAATACCTCGAATATCGCGCTATATGTTGACCTCAATTTTTGACTAAGTTTTTCTTTATCATTTGTACATAAACTTAAAGCTATTACAATACTTTGAAGTTATTAATAACAAAGATATTTTGTTTTAAAACCATGAAGACGTACCATATTTCAAATTTGTTTTTCGCCATCAGCCCGTACATTTCACCTTAAATTTGAAGTTTTCGTCTTTTTCTTTTTTGTTTGTACTTTTTGTTTTAATTTTATTTTATCTTAACAATTTCATTGGAATAATGAAAAGGACATGATTAAATAATTATTAATAATAAATAAATTAACTTTTAGGAGTATTCGAATATTCGAGTACCTCGAATATTCGAGATCTGATTAATATTCGTATTCGATATTCGAATTCGAGAAATTTGATATTCGCCCATCTCTAGTTATTATAAACTTGTAGCATAATATATTATAAACCACTCGATTAACCCGTGAATAATGAAATCCTATTATTAAATATTCTGTACTGAAAACAGTCAACTAAAAGTAAGATAAATAGCTATTATTATATTTAAGGCAAGTGTTCTAATGTCCCAATTAACCGAAATTAACCCGTACTTATTTTATCTTCCACGTAAGTAGGTATATTTGGTGTGCTCCAGCACTGTGTGTTTGTTGTTTGTTGATTACCCAGGGTTGGGCTATGGGCTGCAAGCGACCTAATTGTTTTTCCAGCGACATTGCGGGACTTCCCTGCTCTGGCGTCGGCGTCGGCGCCGGGCCCGCACTCGGCGCTCGGCAGCGGAATGGTTTCAATTACCCGAGCATTCAACACAGGCACAATACACACGCGCCCATTGCCATATGAGCCGTCGCCAGGACGCCGGGGTTACAACCAGTGCTGTTCATCAGGGTGGAAACTACATATATACAGGGTGTTATATTTTAAGAAACTCATCAAATGTGTCAGTTATTTATCAATATGATTTGTACAGCAACTTGTAAGCTAATTAATGACGAATGTACATTTATAATATCAATGGGGTAGGTGGCTCAGTGGTATCGAGTCGGCCTGTGGATCTTAAAAACCCTGGTTCGATCCCCACAGCCGACAAACAATTTTCACCAAATTACAAATTTATCCCTGTGGCTCCCTCTCCACTAATATCTTTGAGGGCCGTGATTTAATGGCTGGTAACCGCATTTCACGCGACAAAATATATCACTTACCGAGATCTGCTTAGGCAGAGTGCAACACTCATTAATGGGTAAAAGGCGTGATGATATATTTATTTTATTTATTTAATGCAACATATACAGGCTGTTTCACAACTTAGAGCAAAAAATTAAAGAGTATATTCTGTACGACGTGCTGATCATGAAACAAAAAGAAATTTTTTTTAAATTCGAAAAATTAAGGGTTGTTAACCTAAAACATTTTTTGTAGTACTGCACTAGATTCGCTTTCCTATTAAACACAAACAATGAAGTAGGTATCAACTACGAAAAAATAATTACACAATTCAATTATTAGCAGTTATATAAAATAGAATTTTATTTAATTAATAACTTTAACATAATCATCCACCCAGTGGCAGTGGCAACGTAAAATTTTGGACTGGTAAACATGGAAAATAGTTTTGCGATTTAAAAAAAATCTTTTTGTTTCATCATCAGCACGTCGTACAGAATATACCCTTTAATTTTTTGCTCTAAGTTGTGAAACACTCTGTATTTAAAAAAAATAAAAAGTACATTATTAAAAAATAAAATGGCGGGAATATTAATTATGTCCTAATTGGAAAATGAATAGAGAGCCATGACTGTGCCTCAAAAAAAAAACAATGAAATAGTTATTTGTATATCACGAGAAGAAAATGAGATAGGTGGCTTAGAGCAGTGGTCGGCAAACTTATTAGCCAAAGAGCCAAATATGAACATTACAACAATTAAAAAAAAAATTGGGAGCCAAATCTGCTTGTTTAGTAAACTTTTATTACACTAAATAAGTAGTATACTAAATAAAACTAAATTTCATACTTAATAAATATTTATGAATGCGAACAATGTGCTTGCATCTCCTTGGATAGTTTGAGTAAGTCAGGTTTGTATGTTGTTATTTTTAATTATTTTCTTACCGAGTTTTTTTTTAAATGAAAATATTATTGCGCCTTCCGTGGATATTTGTGCCAGAGCCGCACTTAAGGAGCCAAAGAGCCACATGCGGCTCTGGAGCCGCACTTTGCCGACCACTGGCTTAGAGGTATCAAGTCGGCCTGTGAATCTTAAAAACTCTTGTTCGATTCCCATAATTTTCACCACCTTAAAACTACCTCTGTGGCCCTCCCTCTACAAACAAATCTTTAACGGCTAGTAACCGTACTTCACGCGAAGAAATATATCAGTTACCGAGATCTGCTACGACAGTGTCACACCCAGTAATGGATAAAAGACGTGATGATATATTTATTTTTGTTAATAATAATTATTGCTTATCAATAATTGAGTAAACTGATTAGAAGGATTAACGGGTAAAATAAATATAATGTTTGTTATCAAAGGACATATAGGAAACAGAGGGTATTCAGTAAGAGGTTATTGACCTATTTTTTCAAACATGATAAAAGATAAACAGATATTTCATTTGCGGAACGTTGACACAAAAAGTTATTTAATTCATAATACAACTACGAGATATTATTCTTCAATCGTAAACTATAAATTTTTCACAATTGAAATATATTTTGTTATTAAATAACTTAGAAGAACATGTACCAGTACAATATATTTGTTATATCTAGGGTTGTGCCATGGACAATTGACCAAAAATATTTGACGGACAAATAATACGGTCAAATAATCTAAATGGAACCGCCACGACATCTGTTGTTCAATAGAAATAGCTACATGCTATTATTACATGAATATATCTAGTTTGGTATTCTGGGTTCTGGAGAATTTGCTTACTTTACTTTACAAATAAAATAAATACATATTATTTCATTTCATTACGTCTTTTACTTTATTTTGAATTTGATGTGGTTTTGTTTATTAGTTGTTGTTGGTTTTTCATTTTCAGTAATATTGGATGTAGTAAACAGTACTATATAAATAAATTACAATTTTAATTGTGATTTTTATTAAATGTTTCTTGGTCAATTGACCGAAAAATATTTGATTGGTCAATTGCACAACCCTAGTTATATCCCTCCAAATGCAATAGATATTTTCAAAAGATTTTTAGCTATTCCAGAATATTGTATTAGTTAGATTTTGAAATAAATAAATAAATATATCACCACGCCTTTAACCGATTACTGGGTGTGGCACTTTGTCATAGCAGATCCCGGTAAGTAATAAATAATATTTATGCCTGTAAAGTGCGGTTATCAGCCGTTAAATCACTGTCCTCAAAGATTTTAGTGAAGAGGGAACCACAGTTTTGTCGGTTGTGGGAATCGAACCCGAGTTCTCAAATCCACAAACCGACACGATACCACTGAGCCATCTATCCCATATTCTTGAAATGTTAAATCTCGTTACCATTTTGTTTTCGGAATGTGATTTGGATTATCTTTTTAAAATCGGACTAGAATTAAATTAGCTAATCCAAAATTTAGGGGTGTTATTCATCAGATTTATTTTGCAATTAATATTCATCAAACATTCCTATCCTGACACATAATATTTGCTTCATCTATATTTGAATTTGCGCATTATTTCAATTTGGAATAGTTATTTACGTATCAAGTGCAGAAAGATGGGTTTTTTTGAATAAGTGGTCCGATGCTGCATAAGCGAAGCGAATGCTGCAAGACCGCGAGTTCAAAAAAACCCCTTTCTGCACGAGTTGCGTACACTATTTTTTCTACAACCATAAATCAAATTTTTGATAAAAATAATAAAACAAATGTCAGTAATTGTAATATCTCTGAAATTTTTTATTAATTTAGAAACTTTAGAAAGATACCTGGTTTAATGTATCCATGACAACTGACAATGACAAACTAACTCAATTATTTGGTTGATAATGAGGAAAAATTTCTCCGTGCTTTCAATTTAAAAAATGTTTGAATCGAGTGGCGAACACGTATTAGATTCTATAGACATTATAGAAGAAGCAAATGCTGCAACATTAAATTTGCTTCCAAATAAATCTAGAAAAAGATATGAGAAAGAGCATGATTTGTTTATTAAATTACTTTTCTGCACTAGTGTAGAAATAATTCACATTTTTGCACTAGTACAAAAATCTGCTACTTTCATAATAAAAATAAGTTCAAAAACGCCTACTTTTTTTAATGGTTGTAGAAAAAAACTGTTACACAACTTCAATTAAATTAAATAAATTTGATTGTCTACTAATTTTTTTGACTACTGGAAGTTGTAATTAGTCCAGTGGCACGAAAAATGCTTCCTTCTTGTAATTTGCAATTATTTTTGAGTATTACTGAAAAAAAACAACTTTATACATAACTATCGCTATTAATACGCAAAGTTTGGGTTTTTTTTATTACAATAAATTTCAGTGCGTGAAATGTCATTTCTTATACAGTAACACTGTTTCTTATATTTATTTATTTTTTATGTATTTATGTTACACTGTACAACAGGAATTTAATCCCAATTACATTACAGGGTCCGGACTCACCGAGCCGCAGTGTAGTAGTTCATATAATTTTTTGAATGCGATTCGAACTCGGGTTATCCGACTTCGAATTCTGTAACGCTATCCACACCGCCATACTGTATTAAATAATATATACATTATTATCTTTGCAATAATTTTGAAACTCTAAAAATATTAATAAGTTAATAACTATGTATCTAATCAGAAAAACAAAAAGAGAATATTAATTTGAAATTGAGGCCAGTTCCCCTCTGTACCACCATACTCCAGCCCTGTGAACAAATAACTGGAAAACAACAACGTATGGTGGCGACGCGTCTAACAAGCGGCCGTAATGACGCCGCCGACGCCGCCCCCCACCCCCGGCGCCTAGTTTTGAGTTTTGATTGAGAGGCGCCGAGCGTCGGGTTATGTAATGTGACGCGTCGCATGAAAAATGGCGCCAAATTGTAGGGGTCGAGTTACATTGACATCGCTTGCTGGAAACGAGAGGGTGATTCTATTTGAACTTTGTAATTTTTGGTTTAATTTTGTCATTTTTATCGTAGAGTGGAAAACTGATAACTGCTGTAATTTAATTTTTTGTAGATTGATCATGAAATTCGTTGTTTTTAACGAAAAATTGTTTAGAAAGTGATCCATTTTCCAAATATGGCTATGAAAAGTTGACAATTACGTTTTTATTTGTTATCGTAAAGTTGCCGTTTTCTACGGAATAATCGAAAAATAATTTTATCGCGAATTTTCAATTGGAACGCATGCAAAATTTATTAAATACACGCGTGGAGAAGGTAATAAATACACGTTTACTTCAATAGTTACCAGGGATACAAACAAAACAGAAACTTGTCATATTGACTGTTGGCAAACGAATTTATTTTCAGTACATATAGTTTTTTTAATAATTATGTGTGTATTACGAGCGCAAAGTGTCTTTGTTCCTCTTACACTATTGCAGCTCTCGTTTTCGACTCACGTTGCAATTACCGTGCTCGAGTAACAAAGAATCACTTTACCCTCTTAATACACAAATAACTGTTGTACATTACGAGCAAGAGTATCCTTAACGTTCTTGCATGGATTAAGGCGCGAGCAACAAAAAACTACTTTCTGTTCTAGGTACATACTTGTAAATAACTATTACAATATACCGTTCTCTAAACAGTCGCTTTCAAAAGGAGTGTAGATAATAGCTATTTTTGAAACAAGTAAGGAAATGAAGGTTATTACCTTACGCATGTGAAACACATAAGTAAGGTAATAACAGAGTTTTCTTACTAGTTTCATACAATATTTTTTCTACTTCCGTTCTAATAAATACGAAAGAGCGTTTTTGAAATTATGAAATGTTGACATATTAATGACAGTTATAAATTCAAAAAATAAAAGAATAACACATCAGAATTCGTCTACCAAGATATCTTAATTTTTTTGTGTTGCTAAGTTACCTCATTATTTCACTAGTTAAATAATGCAGTTCATTACCTAACTCAAATAAGTGAAATTAAACGTCTATTTCCTAACGGAAGTAGAAAAATATAGTTTTATACCTAGAAATATGATTCTGGAGCGCTCTTAAAACCTAAATTACTATTGAAACTCATGTATTATGCACTCGTTACTAAAGAGACGTTTATAAAACTTGTTACACAATATACTATTTTAAAACTAGCAACTGTTTATATTATCTTTTGAATAATAAATTCAATGCTGGAAATTTCAAATATACATCAGGGGATGATGAGTTTCAATAGGTTTTTTATTTTTATCATGTAATTGTGGTACTCTGAATGGAGTTTCCATAATTTTATTATTTAGAATGATTGTATCTATAACTTCATTATCTATTGTCATATTGGCAGATATTTTGCTATGTTTTATGAAATAATACCTATAGTTATATAATTGAATTTATGTAACAAATGGAATTTTAGGGATTTCAATTAATTAAAACATTTTGTCATATATGTGCGTTTCTCCGAAATAGTATGTTTTGCATCAAGGGAGGTAAACAAGGGATAATCGAGCCCTCCCGTGAAGCATGTTATACTTTTCGTAACAAGTGCACAAAAATTACTGTCTTATCGGGACATATGTCAAATATGGGTTGCGTAACTAGTTACCTAGGAAACGCCGCAAACAGCTAATAATCGTAGTCTCTAGGGAGAGAAACATCTCTCTAGGGCAGCGGTTCCCAACCGGTGGGTCGCGACCCACAAGGGGGTCGCCTTAGCATTTTGGGGGGTCGCCTTGGCTTTTTTGAGGGGAAAAAATATAATCACTAAGTCCTAAAATATATTTTGTCAAACCTTTTATTTTTTGTGTTATTGATCAAATATGCGAAAGGGGGGTCGCGAACATTTTTAAAAAACTAAAAAGGGTTACGATTAAAAAAAGGTTAAGAACCACTGCTCTAGGGAGAGAAACATGCTACCTAGGGAAGGCAAGGGAAGAAAAGCAGTGTTTCTCTCTCTAAAATTAGGGAATAAGAACGTGTTTTTTGTGCATGTGTTACGAAATAGTATATTGTGTGGCAAGGGGTGAAACAAGACGATTTCTGACGAGGGCGAGAGTTGACTGTCATCGCCCTGGTCTGAAATCGTCTTTGTTTCATCCCGTGCCACACACTATATTTTTCATACCACATAACTCAACAACACATCCTCTGACCACGATGTAGCTTCTTCTGCTTCTTTCCATTTCACAAATTTAAAGATAAATATTTTTCCTTAGATTTTGTGGGCAATAAATCAAGGGAAGCTGCTAGGGCTTTTTCGGTAAGATGTTTAGGGGTACTCATTTTATTTGTAATTTATTAAAATCTTTGACAACGATTTGACGACAGCTGTCAGACGATTATGATTTTATTCGCTTTTGTTTATTACAAATGCGATTCTGTCAGACTTGAAATAAAGACATAGATAATAAATAAATGAATGTGCCGGGCAGAAACAACGTTGTTTCTGACTGACACAGTCGCATTGGTCTGAAATTGTCTTATTTCGACTGGCAAAACAGAGATCAAAACTCGCTGTTTCAATGCATGTGATATGAAAAAATATTTACATATTCATATTCTGACACTAGAGACTGTAGTGTAGATGGTGGCAATAATTACCAAGTGAATTGTTTTAGACTCGTTTCAAGAATGAGTGTGAATAGCATGTGAAACGTTTCGATGAATGAAAGATTAATGAAAATGGTGCAAAGAAATGAATAAATGGATGTGATTTGAAGGTTTGTTGCGTGATGAATTAATGTGAGTGTGAGGAATAAATGAGCTTATATGGAGGGAACTATGGACGAGGTTAAAGTGAGGATGATGTGAGATTGATAAAAATAAATAAATAAATATATCATCACGCCTTTTACCCATTACTGAGTGTGGCACTCTACCTAAGCAGATTTCGGTAAGTGATATATTTTTTCGCGTGAAGTGCGGTTACCAGCTATCAAATCACGGCCCCTTAAGATATTAGTGGAGGGGAAGCCACAGGGGTAGATTTAAATTGGTGAAAATTGTTTGTCGGCTGTGGGGATCGAACCAGGGTTATTGATTATTTGATAAATTTGATGAGAGAAGTTTCTGTTAATGTTTTCCGCTTAATTTACTGATGTATCTATAGATCAATATCAGCTCGATTCTTAAAAAAGTTTCAGCTAATTCTGAATTTTGGATTAGTGAAAATAAACTTAACCATATTTTGAAAATAGTTGAAATTATTTTTAATATAATTTTGTTACCATTTAGTGATTTGTATTAACTATTTAAAATCAGACTAGAATAAGATTGACTAACCCAAAATACAGTATTAGCTAAAACTGTAAAATATATCACTTATCCACATCTGCTACGGCAGAGTGCCTCACTCAATAATGGGTAAAATGCGTTATGATATATTTATTTAATTCTTTCAAACTCCACAACAATTATTTTTTGATTAAATCTAAAAAAGATTAACTAATCCAGAATACAGAATTAGCTAAAATTTCAAAATATATCACTTACTCAGATCTGCTACGGCAGAGTGCCTCACCCAGTAATGGGTAAAATGCGTGAAGACATATTTATTTATTTCTTTCAAACTCCACAACAATTATTTTTTGAGAAAAACTAAAAAAGATTGACTAGTCCAGAATATAGAATTAGCTAAAACTTCAAAATATATCACTTACTCAGATCTGATGCGGAGAGTGCCTCACCCAGTAATGGGTAAAAGGCGTGATGACATATTTATTTATTTCTTTCAAACTCCACAACAATTATTTTTTGAGTAAATCTAAAATCGATTGACTAATCCAGAATACAGAATTAGCTAAAACTTCCCAATATATCACTTATCTAGATCTGCTACGGGGAGTGCCTCACCCAGTAATGGGTAAAATGCGTGATGATATATTTATTTAATTCTTTTAAACTCCACAACAATTATTTTTTGAGTAAATCTAAAAAAGATTGACTAATACAGAATTAGCTAAAACTTCCCAATATATCACTTATCTAGATCTGCTACGGGGAGTGCCTCACCCAGTAATGGGTAAAAGGCGTGATGACATATTTATTTAATTCTTTCAAACTCCACAACAATTATTTGTTGAGTAAATCTAAAAAAAATCTTAAATTATATTTTATTTGAATAACAACAAATGTCGTGAATATCCTTTACTAACACAAAATAACACAGTCCACAGTTCACTTATATATCTACCTAAACGTGTACAACAGCAACAATGAATCAGAAATATGTTAGACAATTAAACTAAAGTATGAGTTTCCAAGTAGTTTAAATTTAAATCCAAGAATATAAACACTTTCACATCTGATTAAACGTGAACCCTCTGGTTAAGAGATTCGTCGAAGGGTGCATGTCTGACGCCATGCATAATTCATTTGTCACTACACTTGCGATCTAATGTCCGAGCGATTAACTGTGAACACGTCAGTTGAACTGACAGTCGTTTAACTTTTAATTTAAATACAAATTCGCAAATTGCCGCGTTATGCTCGCTCAGTTTAACGTCATGTTGCGTTATTTTGCACTAATGACAGCGATGTAGCTATTATGAGATGTTGACGGAGATTTTTGAAATCATGAACCAGAGTTTGATGATAATTTTATGGTGATGTTCATTGTTATTTCTATTTTGTGCGCTTCGAATGTTTTAATGTTGTGATGATGAACATAAAGTTTAGTTACTGGAGATAATTACATTGTTTGATATTTAGTCAGGTTATTTTGGCTCATGAAACACTGTTAAATAGTCAGAAATTCAAATACATTTTTACTTCCTTGTACAAAGTAAAGGAAGTATTGTAATCGCGAAAATTTTCGGTTCTCAGATTTCAACGGAAATAGGTATTTTGGCCCTCCCTGAATCCATTTTGACTAATTTCGTCATGCCGTCTGTACGTACGTACGTACGTATCTCGCATAACTCAAAAACGGAAAGTCGTAGAAAATTGAAACTTATATTTAGAACTGTTATAATATCTAGTTGTGCACCTCCCTTTTTGGTCATTATACAACTACCGGAAGTGGTACTTTACTTGAAGCCTATAATAGATTTTCATGAAAAACTATATTCAAATATAATTTAAAACTTTCCAAATTTGGTATATAAGACTACTATATCAATGGAAATAACATAATAGATTTCGGTTAAAATAGACTAGCCGGAAGTGGCACATTACATGAAGCTGCTAACAGTTGTCCATGAAAAAAATGGTATTATTTTAATTTTAGAAATAAATGCTGCAAATAAAAGAATTTTTAAATTAGCCTTTTACATAAGCGAGATATCTAAATTTAAATATTATATATTTTTTGTTTCTTTTTAATTAAATTTGCTATGGATTAGAACAAAAAATAAAAAATAAAAGATTTTATGTCAAATATGTACAATTAAAAAAAATCTATAGTTTAATAAGCGTACAAGGAAGTCATGTGGTGTCCACATCAGATTTTTAAAATTGTTTTGGTATTAAGATCTTTTTAATAATAAGTTACATAGGCTATAATTCAATTAGAAAGTTTATCATTACAACCCTGTTATCAGAAACGTAAAGAGTTATATACTGCCCAGGGCGGTAAAGAAATATTATGGTAACGATACATTAATAACCGTACTTGAAAGATATATTTCATAGTTATTTATTATTTATACTAGTACGTAAAGCAAGTCTTTAATCGCGAACGAAGCGAGTGACTAAAATGCGTTACTTATTTGTATAGTACAATATTAAATTTACAACTGAAAATACTAGCAAAAATATCTAAAAATTATTGAGATAAATAAATAATTCATTACTAAAAAAAATTATTGAGCTAATTATTGCAACTATAATAAATAGTACGTAAAGTAATTTTAACAACTCGTGACTAATAAAATCTTGTTATTAAATAGTTATTTTATGACCTTAAAACAGTCACCTAAAAGACAATTTTACACACGGTCGTAGATAATTATTTTGTAAGCTATGTAGTTAAGCTTGTTTCGTAACAAATATTTTATCGTATGGTTGCTAGCAGCAGCGTGAAATAATAGTAGTTTATATAACAAGGGAATAAAGTTGCCTCAATCTTCGCTCTCGACAAATAATGACATTTTTCTCATATGTTATAACGGAAATAATCGTTATTTAATAAAAGACTATTAACAGCATGTTAAACTTGTAAGATTGAAACACATTCCTATAAACGAAAAATTATTAATTTATTTTTTAAATATTATTAACTACCATGAATTTAGCTCGTTATGTTTCCATTTCCATAACAACTCATAATTTATGTCAAAATATTATCTGTCAATTTTCATACTACGAGTTGTATTCGGCTTGAGAATTTACCAAACAAGAATTAATTAACAACAATAGTTAGGTATTTATTTGCACATTATTAATTAGGTATTACAGTGATGAAAATTCTACATTTTTTCAGTGTACATTTAATATTAAAAATTGACATTTATGAAAATATTGAAAATATCATTTATTTTATTCGTAACCAAGGATATTATTAACAGTGGTATTTCGGATATCAATTTCACTAGTGATGAATTTCCGACGAAATGTACATTTCATTGGTTCATTTTCAAATAAATTCGTGATCCTATTGGTTGACAGTGACGTGTGGTGAATTCTCATGTAAATAATTTCACAGACAAGTTCAGATGTCTCTCTCTCTCTCTCTCTGACATGCGCACAAGAGAAATGAAAAAGATCTATTAAATACTAAGAAAATAAATGGTTTTTATTCACATTATTTCCCTAGGAAATACTTGTCATTTTTATTTTTATTTTATGGTACAAGTTTATAATAGTTACCAAACGTCTAAAATTATTAAAATAAATGTCACCCTTCAACGGCAAAAAAAGCTCTTATAATATTTGACAAACTACACTATAGTAAAAAAATGATTGTCCGTTATACATAAAATTGAATTATGTGACGTCATCATACATATTTTGACAAACAAAAATAAAATAAACAATAATCATGCCTTAAAACATAGGTTGAAGATTTAAAATTTTAGAAGTGAATAAAATTTGACCTATTTGATAAAAAGATAGAAATAAAAATATATATGCACGACATAATGTAATATGTCATTCATAATAATAATAAAATCTAAATGTAGACGAAAGAGTAAAACAGGATCAGGAGCAGGAGCAGGATAGAGACAAGAGAAGGAAACACAGTGGGCTACGACACGTGCTTGCCAGAGTCACGTGGTGAGGCCAGTGTTGTTTGTTACAAAGCTTGAATTGTGCCATTGCCTCGAATTCGCGGTAGTTATCATTAAGGATTATTTTAAGCACATTTTAAAATTGTAAAATGTATATATATATATATCATCACGCCTTTTACCCATCACTGGGTGTGGCACTCTGCCTACGCAGATCTCGGTAAGTGATATATTTTTTCGCGTGAAGTGCGGTTACCAGCCGTCAAATCACGGCCTCCAAAGATATTAGTGGTGGAGGAGCCACAGGGGTAGATTTTTTAAATTGGTGAAAATTGTTTGTCGGCTGTGGGGATTGAACCAGGGTTCTCAAGATCCACAGGCCGACTCGATACCACTGAGCCACCTACCCCATATATATATATATATATATATATATATATATATATATATATATCATCACGCCTTTACCCATTACTGGATATGGCACTCTGCCGAAGCAGATCTCGGTAAGTGATATATGTTTTGCGTAAAGTATGATTACAGGTCGTCAAATCACGGCCCCCAGAGATATTAGTGGAGAAGGAATCACAGGGGTACATTTACCAGGGTTTTCAAGATCCACAGGCCGACTCGATACTACTGAGCCACCTCTGCACGAAACTTTAATGACTTATAATTTTGTATACTGATTATAGAACAAAAATAATTATTTTGAAATTCGCAAAACTTAGGGTATTTCATTCCTAGCAAACATTTTTAGGCAGGTGCGGTGGCCGCGCGTGTTAATGCACATGTCTTCCCCCCAAACCAAGGTTCGTAAGTTTGAATCCGCCTGTCGACAATGTGTGATTTATCGTTAAATATAAAAATACAGTTACAGGTATTTATCACACTCGAGAGCTATAAGTTAGTCACTTATACGCCTTAAATAATTTGATTAAAGAAACCGGCAGTACGGCAGTGTAAAAACTGCGGCCGGTGTGTCCGGCCCCTATGTTCCGAAACGGAATGATGGGACACCATTATTATTATTAAACATTTTTAGTGTCACTGGTTTAATGGTACATTTAATTTAAAAAAATAAAAATAAGGCATTACACCAGGTACCTACATATTAACTTATAAATAAATGATTATTTGTAGGCAGTGTTTATACTTTTATTTCATTAGAGTGTCCATTGCAATTGTGTGGAATTCAGTTTTAAAAGCAAGCGCAGGAAGATACTCCCTTCGTTCCTCATCTTTTTTACTTCATTTTCAGTTTTTACTATACAGTGTGTAACTGCAATTGTGTTAAATGTATTTTTAAACAAGCGCAGGAGATGCTGCCTTCATTTCTTATAGATTCGTTGTTAGAGAAGTGGGCGTAAGTGAAGATTTACGAAACTGGTGTACAGGAGCGAATGGATGAATGTTTGTTGTGTGTTGATGGATTTTGGTTGTGAGAAAAGAAAGAGTTTGTATGGAGGAAGTATTAATGTGGTCGAATCGAGTATCGTGTGTCAGGATGAGAATGTTGACGGGTTCGTGCTACCCCATTTAATGGGATATAGCGTGATGTTATGTATGTATGTATGTAAATGTACTATTAAACCAGTGATACTAAAAATGTTCGCTAGCAATTAAATAGCATAATTTATGCGAATTTCAAAAAAATATTTTTGTATGTTTGACGTGTTTTATACGACATATTGTCACATTCGTTTCTTTGAAGCAATTCACGCATCGTTTATCGTTATCCAAAAAGTTGTGCGATAGCAGAGATGTGCATCTACGTGTAATCTTTAATTGTCTACATCTACACGTAGACAATACGTCGACAATTCTAGCGACGTAGACAATGTAAACAATGTAGATAATGCATCTGACAGTTGTAAAATTCAACATAACCTAAATTTATTCCTTTGTAACTATTACATGTATTCGTATTCGTGAGCTCGGGTCATTATCGGTCTTTATATAATAAAACTAATAAAGCAACTGCTCGTACATTACTAGACGAATGTCTGTCTTGGGCCTTGGGCGAACTGTCATATTTTTAAAATTGATCAACGCGCCATCTCACCAGACGGAGTTGTCTTTGGCGCTATTTTTAACAGTAACCAGTTGACAAATTTTCAACGTTTTGCCCTGTACAACTAATTTTTTTCATGTAATCCCTAGAATAAAAATAAAAATCTCTAACAACATTTAAAATTCCCTAGTCCTAGGGATAAAATTTCTAATCTGACTTAAGTGAACACAGGTGTTTTCATTGTCTACATAGTCTACATTGTTTACATGAAAAATGAAGACGTAAACTACATGATTGTTTACACGTAGAGAATGGCGTAGATTACTTGCAGTAGACTACACGCACATCCCTGTGCGATAGTAAAACTTGTAAGTGATAAAATAAATCCTTAATAATCACATAATTAAAAAAATTAAATATTAATTAATAACAAATAAAAATTTCAAAAACTACATATTGTTATCAATTTATGAAATTTAATAAAAAATAAATAATGTAAGCTCGATGTATTTAGAAAGCAAAGAATTCGAGGCAAGGGTATGTTTGGCGACATCCGCTGATGAAGTACCACGAAGGGGAATTTTCCACTTCCAGTTCTCTCCACGCGCTCTATATTGGCACGAAACAGGATCAATTCCAGATTAATTTAGTTATCGCAGCCCTCTCTGTTTCATTTCATAGTTTTCTCTCCGGGAGCCTGGAACTCAGAACTCCAGCTATGCGCGGGGGTACACAGTGCAAGGGAAGCCACGCGGGGTACCGACTAATTATAATTGTAACACAATACGCCTCTGATGTAACCGGTCGTATAAATGTAATCATCTCTTTATTTGTTTCAATGTCTTGCTGGAAGATGATAAGGAGAAATTAGATATTTTTAGAAACATTGTTTTTATGTAACTTTAAAATGGGTAAATAGCAAATTATGTTTATGGGGTAGGTGGCTCAGTGGTATAGAGTCGGCTTGTGGATCTTGAGAACCCTGGTTCGATCCCCACAGCCGAAGTTGGAGACGAACATAAATTTCTCTGATATATGCGTGTAAAGGTCGGTTACCAGTCGTCAAATCATAGTCCCCCCCCCAAAGATATGATATATATCGTTGATTTTTAAATGGAATAATATATATTTTTCTGACAGTATTTTAAATTAGGTTTAAAGTGATGACAAATACTTGCATTTTAATCAGAAACAATTTTCACCAAATTAAATGTACCCCTGTGGCTCTACCTTCAATAAAATCTTTGGGGGCTGGGATTTAACAGCTGGTATCCGCACTTCACGCGAAGAAATATATCACCTACCGAGATCTGCTGCAGTAGATTGCCACACCCAGTAATGCGTACAAGGCGTGATGATATATTTATTTATTTTATGTTTATGTACAGATAAAGATCTTTGGATATTTCAGATTTTGTTCAAAATATTTTTCTTATGAAGGTGCCGTTGCATTTGTATTTATGAAACCTTTTAGTTTTATTTTTACATTAAGTTTTTAAAATATCCCTGTACAATTTTGAGCAGTGCTCCCTTCCTTTCTTATCTTTTTGATTCATTTTCTGTTTTTACTATACAGTGTGTAACTGCAATTGTGTTAAATGTATCTTTAAACAACCGCAGGCGATGCTGTCTTCATTTCTTATAGGTTGTTAGAAAAGTGGGCGTAAGTGAAGATTTACGAAACAGGTGTACAGGAGCGAATGGATGAATGTTTGTTGCGTGATGATGGATTTTGGTTGTAAGAAAATAAAAAGTTCGTATGGAGGAAGTGTAAATGTGGTCGAAACGAGTATGAGAATGTTGACAGGTTCGTGCTACCCCATTTAATGGGGTATAGCGTGATGTTATGTATGTATGTATGTATGTATGTAGTATTTAATACACTTCAAAATTCAAGATACTATTATGGTACAGTATCATTCAAAATTAAAGAATTAGTACCACGACAAAATCCTTGAAAACCCTGTTGTTACTATATGACCCCCTGAATCCTAGATTCTCTTCCTTTCAGCACCAGTCAATTCCCGCATAACTTGATTTACCGCTCATCTGCCGCTGTTCATCTAATTTCACCCCCTTGCGTCCCGTACGCCGCCCCCTGCTGAAATCTGGGGATGTCACCGCCACCGCCACCGCTGAAGCGACATAGCATAGTCTGCCTGAAGAAGCCGCAGAAATAAACGAAAATTTTGTTATTTTTGAAGTCCGCGAATCCTGAGAAATGTTCGGGAAATTAAGAATCTTTATGTTGATTGTTGGTTCGTTTTTCTAAGGTTTTGGGTAATTGTTTCTTTTGCAGGTTTCAAAATAATTTGGAAATATTTTTTTAGGTTCAACGGTTCACAGTTTAATTCAACACGATGGATTCAATATGATTAGGAGTAGAATATGGGGTAGGTGGTTCAGTGGTATCGAGTCAGCCTGAGGATAAGCCAAGTTCGATTCCCACAGCTGGTAATCAATTTTCACTACGTTAAAACTACCCCTACTCTAATATCTTTGGGGCTGGTAACCGTACTTTACGCGTAAAATATTTCACGAGATATGCTACGGCCGAGTACCACATCCAATAATGGGAAAAAGGCGTGATGATATATTAATTTATTTATTCTATTCCCGTTATTTAAATGTCATTTAACGTGCTGGTTTCCATGGCGCTAAATAACATCTTCATTATCACAAGTTGCTTCCAATATTTTAGTCACGGCTTGAGTTATTAAGCACGTGGTGAAGTTAGCTTCATTCATCTTTCATTGTAATTTAACCTTACTTTTTAAATAATTCATAAAACATAAAAAAAAATTGTTGTCTTAATTTGTGATCATAGGAAAAGTATAGTTTGTGACTCGTTTTGTAAACTCTTTAGATAATCATTCTTTATACACTCGTAACTAAAGAGACGTTTATAAAACTTGTTACTTAATATACTATTATCTACGACTATATATGTAAGTAGGCTATTAAAAACAATTTGCAAGAACAGTAAATGCTTGTTTACGGTTGCTAAGGGTTTACTGCACTAGTTACGTAATATGAATATATATATTACGTAATGCCTATGGCACACTGGTCGATGAGCGTCGATGACCATCGATGAACTCTTCGATGAAACAACAGAACGCACTCTTCATTGACAAACAATAAAAGCTTCTAAAGTTGAGAAAGAAAAACTAAATTTCAAAAATATGCTAACGTGAAGTGAGACACAAAAGATACGAGTGAAATGAGATACGTTCGTTTCATCGATGAGCTCTTCGATGGAAATAGAGGAGCCTCTAATTTTCCTCGATGACGGGTGCGTTCTGTTGTTTCATCGAGGAGTTCATCGATGGTCATCGACGCTCATCGACCAGTGTGCCATAGGCATAAGTGTTCTCAAGAAATTTTTCATTTGTTAGGTGGTAACACTGCTGTTTGAGAGTTGATAAAACTAACAAATATTCTGTAATTGTTCTTATTATTATCTATGGTCGTAGACTCGTAGATAAAGTATAATACACAACTCGAATTGTAACGCAATTACATTACTCGTGAAATTACTGCACTCGCCAAAACTCGTGCGCAACTTTTTCACTCGCACGTAATATGCTTGTTACAATTCTCGTTATGTAATATACTATTATCTATCTGTAATATATCTGTTCATTTTGAACGAGTCTTTAAAATATTTAACCAATGACGACAGATACTGAATAAAAAATGGAAATTAAATTTGATACTTTTACTTTTATTGGTTAAAATATTTTAATAAAAAATATAAAGTAAA
This sequence comes from Pterostichus niger, assembly GCA_947425015.1. NCBI lineage: Eukaryota > Metazoa > Arthropoda > Insecta > Coleoptera > Carabidae > Pterostichus > Pterostichus niger. Next base: position 4,946,792 of record OX380337.1, on the reverse strand, counting down.
CACTTGGCTATGTTTCACAAAATTCAGCCTCCAAGTCACCTTATGAGGGAATCGTCAAAGGCTGGCCAGCACAGTTAGTAACCATAGACGCGTTTCGCTCTTATTAGAGCTCATCAGTATGGTATAACTCAATTCTTCACCTAGAACAAAGTTCATGTGAAGAAGCTGGTGACGAAGAACTGTGCCAGCAGCGAATAAGATCTCTAACAAAGTGTTTACTTTATATTTTTTATTAAACCTTGTTTCACCAAGTGTTGGATGACAATTAATTTTGTTTTTGTTGTTATTAAAATATTTTACTGGGCGTTAAAAATTAACGGACATCTGATAAATAAAATTTGGTACAAAAATGTTCATGTTATTATGAATACAGTATTATCTTATTCTGTTAAATTGTTGTACTGTTTTTGAGAGAATATTTATTTATTTACATTATTCTGTAGAGCAGGAACTAAATTCATATTACAGGAAAGGGTCCGGTTTAACCGTGCTGGAATGAGGTAGTTCATATAGTTTTAGCTTGAATGAGAATCAAACCCGAGATCTTCGAATTATCGTACTGCCGGACAAAGTAATACCAATCATTTATCAACTTTACTAATTTGCTTCTAAATAATTATTTAACGTTATCCTTCGCAATTATTTAAAGCACGTGCCACGTAAATTCAGTAAATAATTCCACGGTAAACTATAAACCGCATAACTAAGAAAAGTTAGTTTTATATACCATCATCACAGAAAAATAAACCAAAAAGTCAATATCTCCGTACGACGTGCGTCAATTGTACCCGCGAATGGTGCAGGGTGACAGAGAGACAAACAGCTGGTGAGATTAGTCGCAAAGTGTGCGACAGAGAAAGGAAATGAAGAGAAATGTAAGTGGAGCAAGCAATAAAGTAGGTAACACGCGGTGCGCGCCTGACTGGCGGGTGAAGTTTCGTTTCTCTCAGAAGAATTTAAAGAGGGGTAAAAATTGAAAAGTGGCAAAAAAATTAAACAAATTCGCTTTATAGTATGGCCGTCAGTACGGTGGTGTGGATAGCGATACGGAATTCGAATTTCACTCAAGTTAAAAATTATAAATAAATAAATACATGTTTGCTGCATTTGATTGTGTCTATAATATTATCAAAGAAAACTTACCTTAATGTTGTAGATGATGTGGTGATTTTCTTTATTCTTACGTCCTTGTTCCTGAAAATAAAAATAACATTTAGTTTCATTTCAAAAATTATAAACTTGTATCATATGTTGATAATGATAATGTGTACTAGAGCAGAAAGTAGTCTATTACCGCTCGTGCGTGAAAATTGGTGCAAAAGCGGCAAGGACACTTTCTGTTCGTGATACACCCAATATTTTTTATACGACCTTCTAGCAACGCTTGAAAACAAATTTAAAATTATTATTAAAGAAGCGGAAATGTTGCTTTCCTATTTGTTGCTATTGAAGACAATCAATAACTTTTTGTTTTTAAATGACTGTTGATATGTTATAGTTTCCGTCATTGTAGTATAATAGATTAGTAGTATATTTTAATACTAGTGAGGAAAGGGTTTAATTGCAAAACGAGTACGAGTTTTACAATAGCCCTTTTCTACTTGTATTACATACTATTTTTTGCGATACAAGAAATTTTATAATTATTTTATATAAATTAAAGGGGTAGTATTTGCAAATGCACCTCATGTTTTCTTGGTCATCATGTCAAATGACATTTCCCTCACTCAATTTAGTTGTGATAGTAACAGTTTCCCTCACTAGTGAGTAAAGTTATTTACTTTCATCACTAGTGAGGGAAACGGATACTATGATAACTAAAAATTGAGTGAGGGAATAATAGTTTATGTAACAAGTACATAATTTGGATCCTTATTGGACGAGCCGAATTTTATGGCAGAGCAAGCGCAGCGAGCGAGGCTAATAAATAAGGCGAGTCTATAAAGTCCGATTATGTACGAGTTGCATACAACGTTTTATGTTCGACTGCATGGAGAATATTTTCTCTTAATATGATTATGTCAGTACCTATATTTAAAACATTTCATTGCATCTCAAAGTGTGCTTCGTTGTTATGCATTTGTTGCTTTATTTATCAAATTGTCAAAGTGAAAAAAGTGTTGAGATGGATGAAGACATTGAAGACGTTCCAAAAGAAATAAAAGATCTAGCATGTAATGCAAGAGAATATCTAACAATTGTATGAAGACACATATAATACATACAGAAAATGGTGTTTAAATATTTCTTTTGAATTTTGTTTTAATGTGACATTGACTGCAGTCCAATTTTGAATTTTTATCGTACTAGTCCAATAAAGTACCCGATTAGGGACAGTAAACAGTGTCGTAAAACAAGGTAATATGATGCAGTCGAACATAAATATCTTTTTCATAAGTAATATTGGAAAAAATATTTTTGACAGTTTGTCTATTTTGAATATGTAAGTATATAAAATGTATATATGGTGTTCCATTTAAAAAAATATAACTTTGTAGTGTAACTTTAATAATAAAGAAAATAATGGCGCTGACTCGTTTAGCTGGAATAATTTTTTGAACCCCATTTAAGATCAAAACTGGGTAGTTATAAAATAATTCCTTATAAACTATTCTTTAAATGTATTTGTTACAACGACAATAAAATGAAGAAAAATTATAATAAATATTGCAAGTTAGTAAACAAGCAAAAAACCTCAATTAAAAAATTCCACGTACTATTAGCACATCCACATCTGCAGATGTTTGTCCACCCCCTTATTTAAACACCACCCCCGTGGCCACCGCCACGAAGCGGCGCACCCAGGTAATATCGTAATGGGCCGGTTCGCTCACGTGTTGTGACATGTGTAAACAGACTGTAATCGCTACTAATTTATTGATCGACGTTGGCTGTGCATGGACACACCACCATCACCGCCGCCTCCGTCACCACCGCCGCCGTTGCCGCCACCAGCACGCGTTTCGTTTGTTTGTCGGTGTACCGAACCGGGAGTTTTTAATAATCGCAGGTTTAGCGGGAACGCGAACCGGAAGGGAGAATGTCACGTGAATGTTGATGTAGTGGATTATGGTTGTTTTGGGAGGGGTGTTCATATTAGGGATGTTTTTGTTTCTTGCAATTAAAATTTCTATATATGTCATAAAATAGTGTATTTAATATAATAAAACTTCTATATGAAGAAAATTTTTCTATTTCTTATAATAAAAAAGTTAAGGGGGGTTCGTCTTACCAGACTCATCCTGTATATATAGGTATATATATATATATATATATATATATATATATATATATATATATATATATATATATATGTGAATTTTTCTAACAATTAGAACTATATTATTGTAATCATATTCTGCAGCAATAACATTATTTTTTACAACTCAATTTCCATCTCGCGAAATAAATTTTAATTGTCTTATAATTTTAGTTCAAATAAATAAAATATTACCTTCATTGTACCTACTGAATTTATTCCTGTTTGTATTTAAAGATCAATTAATTTATTTTTTTTAAGCATGTAGTAAAAAAATTGTTGTGTCAAACACGAGAGGATAGCGCCTTGCTATGCTCAAACTGGAGGGAGAAAAATATCGATTTTCTCTCTAGTCTGACAAATAATTAGTTTTTTCAAATATATTTACAACAGCAATACAAGTTACCTTGGACAATAATTCATTTAATAACCAAAATTTGAGATAGATAATAATATACATTAAATGATAATTAATTTAAGAGCAATATACTAAACAATCACATGAAATTAATAACTTAATGATGTAGTTTGCTAGTTAACAGCAAAATTAATTTGTTCGCATTTATATTAATGTAGTCATTACCTTAAGTGCGTTATCGTGATTGCCTCATCCTCAATGTCCATGTATCACTGCACCACACATATTCTGTATAACGTACACAACATTTCACATTCACAATATTCATAATCACAGCACAAACACAAACATATCTTCACTGCACAAAAATTCCTCACTACTGAATTCAACGAACAGAGAGACTGAAGTATTTGTTATTATACCCGAAAATGTGTACACTATTATGACTCCTAACTCTAGATCATTTAAAAGTCATTTTTGCTATTCATAACTATTGTACAAAATTACGTACGGACTTGCACGGACCGCTGTACGCTCACAGCGAACGAGATTTAAAATCGACAAGATATGTTTTTATTGCCAATAAAATAAAAAATAAATAGATATCATACATTTCAATGTATACAAAGTGTTTCACATATTATGGTATTTATTTTAACCCAATATTCCTAGAACAAACATATTATAAAAAATAAATAAATAAATATATCATCACGCCTTTTACCTATTACTGGGTGTGGCACTCTGCCTAAGCAGATCTCGGTAAGTGATATATTTTTTCGCGTGAAGTGCGGTTACCAGCCGTCAATCACGGCCCTAAAGATATTAGTGGAGGAGGAGCCACAAGAGTAGATTTAAATTGGTGAAAATTGTTTGTCGCCTGTGGGGATCGAAAAAGGGTTCTGAAGATCCACAGGCCGACTCGATACCACTGAGCCACCTACCCCATATTATATTCTTCCCAAATATTTAGAATGTGTATTAATTTTTCTACTACCGAGATTATTGATATACCACCATGAGTGTTTGTCAATTCAATCAATGACATAAATATTTAATAATATATATATTTTTTATTTTCTGCTCGTCATTTTTACTTACGGTTTTTTTTTCTTTTATGTAATTATACTTTTAAGTTATTTAAGTTAATTTTTGTAATTTTATAAGTATTATTTATTCTCTTTGCTCTACGTATTTTTTTTTTGTACCTGTTCTGTAATTGGGCTTCGACTGTAGGGCAGTTGTATTGTTAAATAAATAAATAAATATTTATTTATTTATGTTAAGATGTACAACAGGAACCTAATCCCAATTATAGTATTGGGTCAGCACACACCGAGCCGCAGTGTAGAAGTTCATTTAATTTTTAGCTTAAGTGGGATTCGACTCGAATTTTCCGGATTTGAATTCCGTAACGCTATCCACACCACCGTACTGGCGAACAATTATATTACTCAAGGTACTGAGTATGAAACAGAAATAATTATTATTCACAATGAGTTAGTAATATGTCAATTTCTGACTTTTAAAAAGATGGAAAACAAATTATTTTCAATTTTTCCAACCTGAAATTGTCACTTTTCGAATTGGAACTGTCCCTTTTCCGACTTGTTGTTATCAACGCCAAGTGAAACTAAGTAAATCATCGCGGAATTTGCAATTTACTGTTACTTCGAAATTAAATATTTTCGGAATCTAGCATTTCGATATTCTGTTATTTTGATGCTTTAGGTATATACTTGCATTTTCATCAAAAATTAACCGACAAACAATTTTCACCACATTAAAACTACCCCTATGATTCCCCCTCTACTATCATCTTTGGTGGTCGTGATTTGACGGTGGTTAGATGCACTCAGAAAATCAACAATAAAATTGTTGACAGATAAAAATTGTTGAAAAACATAAATGTCAAAATAATGACCGGGTAATTTATGTCGCACGAAAAAGCAAAGAAACTAATTTTATTTTATATCCTTATTAAATAATTTCTGATTGCGAATAAGATAGTATAAAAACCACAGTGGAAAGTATCACTTTCCATCTCGGTATGTTATAAACTATTTCAACATTGGCTGTAGTGTAATTGGAATTAAGTTCCTGTTGTACAGAGTAACATAAATAAATAAATAGCTGTGAAGAAATTCCCAAGAATATTTTCTTAGATTTTTATTTTTATTTAAATAAATAAATAAATATATCATAACGCCTTTTACCCATTATTGGATGTGGCACTGTACCGTAGTAGATCTCGGTAAGTGATATATTTTTTCGCGTGAAGTGCGGTTACCATCCCTCAAAGATATTAGTGGAAGGGGAGCCACGGAGGTAGATTTAATTTGGTGAAAATAGTTTGTCGCCTGTGGGGATTGAACCAGGGTTACCACTGTAATTAGAGCTTTAATTTTAATAAAATATTCGTAAGTAAAATAAGTTACTAACATTTCTTTATCGGTAAAGTAAACGCTCGTGTGACACTGTCAACCTTTTAGGGTTTTTGTTTTTTTTGAGTCGAGTGATGAAAGCACACATTCATCTTGTTTTACGATCTCATATGCAAGAAAAATATTAATATTGTGGTAATTAAAACTGGATGCAATAGAAGAGTAAATTACACAGGTGCTAGGCGTACACATAAATCTTGATTAAAAATGGAACTGCAATCATAATTTTGTCTTTGTTTTTATCATGATTAGCATTTAGCGGAGAACTATCTCACCCAGAACTGGATAAATTTGGTTAATAATTCAGTAACGAACAAGAATGTATTTTAATTAATTAAAAATAAAGTAAAGGGTTGAAAAATAGGGACAAATGTCTATTTTTTTACCATCAATTTCTTTTTACTACAAAGTTGGCGATGAACATAAATTTCTCTTTTTGGTGTTTTTGGATTCTACTTCTGGTTTCGCCGCAAGCGATATCATCGTTGATTTTTAAATGGGATAATATATATTTTTCTGACAGTATTTTAAATACATTTTTATCAAAAATTAACCTACAAACAATTTTCAGCACATTAAAACTACCCCTATGATTCCCCCTCCACTATCATCTTTGGTGGATTTGATGCCGGATAACGGCACTTCACGCAAAGAAATATATCATCTACCTAAATCGGCTACGGTAGAGTGCCACACCCATAATTGGTAAAAGGCGAGATGATATATTAATTAATTTATATTTTATGAAACTTTAATTTATCATACATACATAACATCACGCTATATCCCATCAAATGGGGTAGCACTAAACCTAGCAACATTCATCAAATATTCACTCATCAAACAAACATCATCCTCGATTCAACCACATTCACAGTTCAATAGAACTGTGAATGAGGTAAACAAGCTGTCAATTACATACTCGTAGTATGGATGCAAAAAATAGTTATTTGTGTATTAAGAGCATTAAAATGATTCTTTGTTACTCGAGTACAGTAATTGCGCTCAACAAAGACACTTTACGCTCGTGATACACACGTAATTTTTGCCATTGGAGACGCGCGTCAAAGATATTTCTCGATTGTTCCACAGAAAACGTCAACTTTACGATGACAAATGAGAATAAATGTGCTTTTATAATAATAAAAGCACATTTATTCATCACCGTCTAAATCGTTCCTTCAAATCACAACCATCTATTTATTCCTATATAATTTTTTCATTAATTTATCATTTGTCATATATATCACATGCCTTTAAGAAAGAATTTAACAACGAATCTAAAAAGATAAGAAAGGAAGTGAGTGACAGCTGCACTTGTACTAAAAGAAAAATCCATATAATTGCTGTTACACATTTAATTATTGCAACAGAAAAAATAAAAAAATAAGTAAACTTGAGATTTGGTACTGAGCGTGTTTTAAAAAAAATATCATTATGCCTTTTACCCATTACTGGGTGTGGTACTCTGCAGTAGCAGATCTCGGCAAGTGATATATTACTTCACGTGAAGTGCCGTTACCAGCCGTCAAACCACGACCCTCAAAGATGTTAGTGGAGAGGGAGCCACAGGGGTAGATTTAAATTGGTGAAAATTGTTTGTCGGCTGTGGGGATCGAATCAGGGTTCTCAAGATCCACAGGCCGACTGTTCAAAACCAATCAAAAATATGATTACAAAATGCCGCCGATAAACAAATAAATTCATTCTAAAAACGTTTTTTTCGTTACATATTCATGTTTATAACAACCCTCATTTCGAAATTAAATTTGTAATAAATTTTGACGTTTTTTAAATGAATATTTAATTTTTGCAAGAGAAAAAATAAAAAAATAAGAAACGTTGAGATTTGGTATTGAGCGTGTTTTTACCTTTTACCCATTACTGGGTGTAGTACTCTGCAGTAGCAGATCTCGGTAAGTGATATATTTTTTGGCGTGAAGTGCGTCTAACAGTCGTCAAATCACGGCCCCCAAAGATATTAGTGGAGAAGGAGCCACAGGGGTAGATTTAAATTGGTGAAAATTGTTTGTCGGCTGTGGGGATCGAATCAGGGTTCTCAAGATCCACAGGCCGACTCGATACCACTGAGACACCTACCCCATAATAGTTATTTATGGTACAAGTGTTATATTACAAATAAGTCACACGAGAAAAGTATTAGTTCACGAGGCCGTCAATCCGAGAGGAATAATTTTCTGAATACCACGATACCACTGAGCCACCTACCCCATTCGTCTAAACCTAATATATCATTTGTTGAAATTGTTCGAAATAATAAAAAGAACAATCCCTTTGCTATAATAATATAAGCAATTAGTTCCACATCCGACAGTTTCCACATTAAAATCGCATCACTGCATGTCCGGAGTGTACCTGTATGCCAGCATCCAACCACAGATCGAGTTGTAGTACAGTGAGTGGCGAGTTCGTGGTCAAGCCACTAAATGTTAACTATGCACGCAGTAAATATCATTGCCAATAAAATGTTGAGCCTCTGTCTGTGCTCTCCAAGTTATAAATGTCAGCTATGCAGCTACTTTATTAACTTCTGCTTCATTAAAGGCAATAATTGAATTCAAACGCAGGTCGCGAATGTAATCATACAGTTTGATACAATATTACGATTCACGAAAATGCGACATACTCTCTGTACTTGATGTAGATGGTAAATTTATATCTCTATATAATATATATATATATATATATATATATACAGGGTGTAGAATTTAAATGTGGCGTATAGGGATTTCAATGTTATTTGTAAAATATTGCTGTATCTCTTTACCTATTCACTTTAGAGCAAAAGCGTATACTATTTATAAGTCTTACTCAAATGTACAAATTCATTCTTATTTTTCACCTGATGATGGTCTAGTCGACCGAAATACGTATTGTAAAATAAACTTTACATCATTTGAAACTAACCTAGTGTATTTTTCATTTAAATTTTTATTAGTTTTATAAAAAGAGAAATTACATTTTGTAATGAAAGGTTGTTGGCGGTAGGACAGTTTATAGCTAGACGTTGTCATGGTGTTGTGATCGTTGTGATAAATAACTACTGTTTCGTAAATTCTAGAAATAAATCATTTGAAATTTGGATTTAATGCCCGATGAAGATTTCGAAGACGATATTCTTGCAGTTCAAGAAAATATACAACATATTGCAGATGCTGCAAGTCATAACTTTTAATTAATTATATGGAACCCTATATATAATGTTCATTCTAATAGAATTGAATCAATTCAAAGAAAATTCTTGAAATACGTATATTTCAAAATAATGAGTTCGTATCCTGATGATCGCGTATCTTACGACATTCTACTTAAAATCTTCAATTTCAAATCATTATATTATAGACGATTAATAAATTCAACCGTATACCTTTACAAACTTATTAATTCATAGTCTTTCACTTATTTCCTTCTACGCACCATCATTAAGAACCCGTTCTTCTGCTACATTCTTCCTATCAACTCCTAGAACTAATATATTGTACCTCTCGCCTATATACCGGATGTGTTCTCTGTACCACAATCACTTTCTTTGCATTGATATTTTTAATAAATCATTGCATTATTTTAAGATCGCAATTGGTGGTCATAATAATGAATAGTTTTTTATATTAATCTAATTAAATTTATCTCTCCGTGTCATTCTTCATTGTTGATTTTTCATATTTATGCTTCTATACTATTAGTATTATTCTGTATACATTCATGTCAATTATTATTGTTTTTTTTTCCTGTATATTCTCTTTTGATATTTTTTTATGTTCAATTGTATTCCTGTCTTGTAATTGGGCTTTGCCTGTTGGGCAGTATATTTAATAAATAAATAAATAAATTAGTTTATATTAGTTCTTTTATGAGCAATGTAAAATTTAACAGGTTTCTTCTATGAGCCTTTAATATATTACAGGGCTATGCGCTGTAATTATTCATGTACTTAGTTACTATAAATACCTGTAAAGTGTCATTTATGTTGAAGGTGTAAATATAAATTCATTGCCAGTTCGGCTACTTTCGTGGTTAACCAATCGAAAATATGATTACAAAATGCCACCGATAAACAAATAAATTGTTTTCGTAACACATGCACAAGAAACACGCTCTTATTCTCTAATTTTAGAGAGAGAAACACTGCTTTTCTCCCGTAGGTAGGATGTTTCTCTCCCTAGGTAGCATGTTTCTCTCCCTAGAGAGATGTTTTTCTCCCTAGAGACTACGATTATTAGCTGTTTGCAGTGTTTCCTAGGTAACTAGTTACGCAACCCATATTTGACATTTGTCCCGATAAGACAGTAATTTTGTGCACTTGTTACGAAAAGTATAACATGCTTCACGGGAAGGTGCGATTATCCCTTGTGTGAAGTTTGCCAACTTCACACGCGGGAATAAACGCTTGTTTCCCTCCCTTGATGCATAACATACTATATCATTCTGAAAATATATCTTTGGTTACACATTCATGTTTATAACAACCCTCATTTCGAAATTAAATTTGTAATAAATTTTAAATTTTTTTAAATGAATATTATGCATTTGAGTGAAAATGTTTGTTTGCTCCTCGGTCGCGAAATGTTTTGGATTACTTAGAAAATTGTCTGCGTCGACTTTAATCCTCGACTTTTTCTTCGACGCACACAAACTATTATTTTTCGTTCTAGATATACAAATAACTATTCCATTTTAAAGCCTATGGCCAGTTTTTTAGTGTTTTAACACATCAATCGATGGTAGAAATGATTCTGTTGTAGAATAGAGGGTTTATTTCAATCAGTTTGCGGCCCAAAAATCAGTAACATGTCCAAAATGATTTCAGCACAAAATAACAACCAAAGCTGTATTTTCCACGTCTCTAATTCACCACATTCCACCCCTTCATCCCTTTAAACAAATGCACAGCCATTACGAAATCTCGTTCGTTTCACTCACAAAACATTTAGTTCTCATTCGAACATAATTATTTTACGAGTGCAGGTAATGCTGTTCTGTCTGTGGGAGTATTTGTATAAATGTTAATTACTGCAGTCGCCTGCAAATACGTGCATGACCACTCTATGTAGAATACACATACGTGCTATTTGTCAAATCATGGGATAATGTTATGTTTATCAATACAGGGGTGTGCAATAACATTCAAATAAAAATTAATTAATTTCGTTTCAAAACCATATAAAAATTAACAAATACTTTATACCGTTTCCAATAATTATAAATAAATATGTAATAATTCAAAATATAATTATTTATTATACAAGCGGTATAAATGTATGTTTAATGAGCGGTAAGTTTAAGCGCGCGTGCGTTAATACCGCGAGTTGAACATATATTTATACCGCGAGTGTAATACAACTTTTTATTCAATTTTGCCTTAATAAACTTCAAAATCTTGAAATGTCACTAATCGCTGATTGTGAGTTTTGTTGTTACGTTGCCATGGGTTGTTCCAATTTTCTTTTCTTGTAAACAATTCAACCCATAAAAAAATCCTATACTCAAATTGTAGAAGTTTATTAAGGCAAAATTGAATAAATAGTTGTATACAGTTGTGAACAACGAATTAGTGCTACGAGAAGTGTATGTATAATAAATTTTTGATTTATTTTAATTGACATATATTTGACATTTTTAAACCGCTAGTGAAATAAACATTTTAAACCGCTAGCGAAATAAAATGTTTAAATGGCTGTTTATAAAACAACAACTTTAATGGTCTGTATCCAAGTAATTAAACTTGTGTTTATAACGCAAAATTGAATAAAATATGTAATTATCTTATTTCATCCAAGGATTAGTACAAGCGGACGAGCAAACATTAAAATAATAATTTAAGGATATTTACAGATTTTCATTAGAAATGAGTTATTTTTGTCATTCGAACGCGTCAAAAAACAACATTTTTTTCTGCAACTGTCAAAAAAGAATAATACAATAATGATTGATTTATTCAAGTAAATTGAAGGAAAACAATCAAAAATAATATGAATTTGATACAGTTGATGTGTTGTAACCAATGAAACGTGAAAAAATAATAATTTAGGAGCGTGCGAAAAATACTCATTTTGTGCATTAGGGTACAAGAAAGAATAATACAATAATTATTGATTCATTCAAGTAAATTAAAAGAAAACAATCAAGAATAATATGAATTTGGTACTATTGATGTGTTGTAACCAATGAAAAAATAATAATTTGGGAGTGTGCGAAAAATACTCATTTTGTGCATTAGGGTGCAAAACAGTGCACGAAATATGCGTTGTCATGGTAATATAATTGATGATAAAATCATGTACTTCCCGTATTGATATTAGTGAAAAAAAGTGAACATTTTTTTATAGTTGTATAAAAAATAATATATTATACAGACAGGGAGAGAAATGCATGATTTTTCCATGAGGTGTACTTATCCTTTGGCTACAAAATACCGAGAAAAAAAAGGTATTTTCTCTCGAGGTGTATATACTATTTTTTCACGGCCTAAGTAAGATAAAAAGTAATTTCAAATAGTTATTTTTGATTCTAGATTGCGAAATGTTACATTTGCATTCGAGAATGCAAAAGCATTTCGCAATCGAGTATCAAACAACGTTTTTTCGAAAACTATATCCCAAAATGAGTAATAATGTAATGAAAAAATTTTGACGTTTAGGATTAATTAATGTGACATCTAATGTCTCCATGACAACAATGTATGTAATATAATTGCTATCAAATCTGGTATTCTCTGACCAGCAATTGACAGCTTGTTGGCAAAAGAAACCAAACAAACGTTCTAATTTTTTTCTGCGATTTATTGGGATTCGCATTGCATTTCTCAAGAAATTATTCTAGTACACCAGTTAGCTTCCTCAAGCGGGATAAATATAAATAATTGCTCAATTTGAACATTAAATATAAATTTTGTTAAAGAATAGAAGTATCGTTTCTAAGCAAAAAAATAAAGTGACAAATTTTATTAAATTGTGAGTTTTTCTTCTATCAAAAAATTGCAGGATGCAAAAAACTTTTGCATCCTGCATGCAAAAGTCTTTTGCGTTCTGTAGACTAAAAACACTAATTTCGCGTGTTGATAGTTGTCATGTAAATTTTAACTTTATATGACAGTTTTGAAATATTTTATTTATTTACATTATTTTGGCATTTATTAATTTTAAATTATTTGTAGTTTTTGACATAAAATTCCTGGAGAACATCGAAAGTTTCTGTAAACAAGTTTAGTTATGTTAAATTACATTACACTTCTAAATTGGAATATCAAGAATACAGTAAAGAACCCTCGGCAGAATCCCAAGAAATTGTTGATGCAGCTTCTACAACTATTCTTACGTTTTTATTTATTTCATTGTACTCTATTGTATTTTACATATATTTATATATATATATATACAGCTGAACTGTCACAATAATATAAACTCCCTAGAGGAGTAATGTGCACATTATTTCCTTAGGGAACTTAGGGATAAAAGTTTTACTTTTATAACAAATAATTTGACGAATTTATCAACACAAAAACTTACTTTTTGAAAATTTGAAAACAGTATCAAATTGTTAAGTTTTTGCATCTACTTTATCATAAATGCTACATTAAAAATGGCGGTTACAATTACACTCAAAAATTAATTGGCCAGCAAATGTCGAGATATAAAAATTTTAAAAGTGCACATCTGCTACATGAAGCACCATAGAGCATATTTCAAACCGCCATTTTGCTTTACGTTTCATCATTGCTATAATTTCATTACTAGATACTGATCTATACTTATTGAACTGATCCGAAACTACAATTTTTTATTGCGATACAGAGTGCTACCGATATTGGTACAATTTGCCGGTTTCCGTACTGGGTGAAGGTAGGATAAGCACTTAAGGTTTATAAGCGGCATATTAGATTTACTCTATAATAATATTGCGATCTTAAAAGGACGAAGATTTTAGAATAACGAGCGTCATCAAAATTTTATGTGTTCAGCTTTTATTTAAAAATTTAAGGCAACTGTGCGATATTTTCTCGTACATGATTTTGGAATATTAACGGTCATAAAATATGAACAATGAACTCTTTATTTTTATATTTCGTAAAAAGGCTTTTATTAAATCGTTAAGTGACTTTATTTCGCTCAAGTTAAGAACATGATTAATGTTTTCCAACAATATCAAGTGTTTTTTCATAGATAAGTATATTTAAAAGATATTGTTTTATTACAACAATACAGGATGAAGAAATTTAGATAATTGGAATATCAGTCTAATTTATTTTTAAAATGTTATAATTCCGACGTTTCGGCGATAACCATCGCCTTCTTCAGGGATCTACAAAGTAAATAACAATAAGACTTATTTAAAAAAAACACACAGAAATAAAATACTTACATGTAACGTCTAATAATTGACATAAACAAATTGTTTAAAAAAACTTAAAATAATTAGTCACAAATTAAAAGAATAAATCAGTTTGACTTCGATAACACAAAAATATTAAAAAATGAGAAATACAACATTAATGCACAGATGAACATAGAAAACTTAAGCAATATTTATTGCAATTTAATAAATAATCAGTGTGTGTAATTAAGGTTCCCACAATACACTATTGTATTTTATTTTGTCTAACTACATTTTATCATTCTTTTTTAATTCGTTATTTTTCCATTTCATGCTTGATTCGTTGGTTTAATTTGTTTGTAAAAATTAATTTCATTTTTTTGTTAAAACTAAAAAATTAAATTAAAAAAAATTCTTCGGTACCTAGTACAAATTATCTTAAATGTATGTTGAAATAACATAATAAACTATTTTTTGTCTACAACTGTTACAAAATGTTCACTTTTTTTCATTAATATCAATTACGCGAAATACGTGATTTTTTTCATAATTTACAATACCAATGACAAAGCATATATTGCGCATTGTTTTACACCCTAGTGCGCAAAATAAGTATTTCGCTCACGCACCCAAATTATTACTTTTTCACGTTCTATTTGTTCCATCACATCAGTAGTACCAAATTCATGTTATTGTTGATTGATTTTCTTCAATTTACCTAAATAAATTAATAATTATTGTATTCATCTTTTTTAACAGTTGTAGAAAAATTGTTGTTTGTATTTCGTGGACGAAATTAATGTTTTTTTGGCGCGTTCGAATAATTATTTTGTCTCGACTAAAAGTAACATTATGGCCCTTTCAAAGATTAAAATTTTCTTTCACCAATTAAGAGAAGAAGTGATATATTCTGCGTGTAAAATGCGGTTACCAACTGTCAAATCGCGGCCCCAAAGATGATAGTAAAGGGACAACATCAGAGATAATAATAATTGATGGCTGCGGGAATTGAACTAGTGTTCTTATGTACATAATTCTATATTGCCATTAAACTATTTAGATACTGCACAAACTATTAACAATTTATAACAATTAATATGCCATTGCTATTAACGGTATCAGCTAATTAAGTTTGTAATGTATTTTCAAATATTGAAATATTAATTTTTGTAATTTTCTGTTTCCGTGCATCATGTTTCAGCTATGTGATATTTACTGATGATTTTAATTATTTTAAAATTGAACTCATATGTTTGCATTATTTTTTATGTATTCTGAACTTTGATTCATTAAAACTTTTTCGAGCGTAAATTCAAATAATATTTTGCAGCAAATTAATTTTTAACTAAATAATTATTTTATTACATAAAATTAAAGAGTAAAAAATGATATCATATTTTTATTAATTTTATATTGCGTGCAATGAAAGTTTGAAACTCGTATTAAAATGCAGCTTAATTTATTTATTTTTCTACTTCGGTTAGGTAATAGACGTTTTATTTCACTTATTTGAGTTAGGTAATGAACTGCATTATTTAACTAGTGAAATAATGAGGTAACATAGCAACAGATATCTTGGTAGACGAATCCTGAAGTTATTCTTTTATTTTTGTCATTAATATGTCAAAATTTCATAATTTCAACTCTTTCGTATTTATTAGAACGGAAGTAGAAAAAATATTTTATGCAACACGTAAGAAAACTCGGGTATTACCTTACTTATGTGTTTACATAACTCGGCTACGCTTCGTTCTGCAAATTTCACATGCGTAAGGTAATAACCTTCATTTCCTTACTAGTTTTATAAATAGCTATTATTGTTATTCTGTTCAATAATAACTTAATCCTAATTACAGTTCCGATTCCGGACTCACCGGAAAGCTTGTGTAGTATTCAATATCGTAATGCTAACCACACTACCTTACTGCTGGACGTATAATAATTTAAATAGAAAATAATATACAGGGTGTTAAAAATAAATGGTAAATGAATTATTTTTTTTATTGACATTTTACACTTTTTTTAAAACAACAAAAGTCATGGCTATACCTTACCATTCAATTTAACTATAGTAATTTATTTTTAAAATTATGAAGAAACCAAAAATTAATAAACTTTGCACTTTACAGTTAAAAAAAAAATTTCATCACGCCTTTTACCCATTACTGGGTGTGGCACTCTGCCTAAGCAGATCTCGGTAAGTGATATATTTCTTCGCGTGAAGTGCGGTTACCAGTCGTCAAATCACGGTCCTCAATGATATTAGTGGTGGGGGAGCCACAGGGATAGATTTAAATTGGTGAAAAAAAAATTACAGTTTTTGTTGTGAAATACAAACATATTAAATAAATAGGTTTACCTCTTACGAGCACCACCCGGTATATCTACATCTGTAATATGAAAGTGGCATCTCCAGAATAGAATAAAATAACGCGATAATATATTTATTCTATTATCGTAGACACTTTTCATGTTGGCCACATCGCCAATTCACTTCCCCAAATTAAGTCTCCACTATTTCAATTCACCAGGATTACTCCCTTTGTTCGTTCGATGGTATCCATGGCCATGTTGATTTTTCGACGCCAGAGACTATTCCAGATCCAAGCGATTGAAAACGTATAAATTGTAATTAGCGGTCTGCGATACCTCGAGAGACAGATACAGCTTACTGAGCGGAGGACAGACGGGGAGGAAAGTTCTTTCGGTGATCAGTCGACGACTACAAATCTGCATTAGTGCGATATTACACCAGGAGAAGGCGTTTGAACGTAGAACTAACGTGCGTTGTAGGGACAGATAATACACTCTTTCTATTTCTGTTATTCAAATATCATTTAACGTACTGGTTTCCATGACGTTAAATAACATCTTAATCACATGTTGACAAGCTGTGCCTTCCAACGTTTTAGTCACGGCTTGAGATGGGTGAAGTTATTATAAATTAACTTTACTTTTAAAATAATTGATAAAACTTGATATTTTGTTGTCTTAATTTGCGCTCGTAGAAAAAGTATAGTATGTGACTCGTTTTATAAGTATAAATAAATAAATAAATATATCATCACGCCTTTAATCCATTACTGGGTTTGGCATTCTGCCTAAGCAGATTTGGTGTGATATAGTGATATATTTTTCAACTTTTTGAAATATCGACAAAAAAAAGTACGAAAAAAATTTAAAAATTTTTAAAATACCGGTACAAGTTAAGTAGCGCACGAGAAATACACTCGTTCTAACCGCATTTCAATATCTCTTTTAGTTTTTGAGTTATAGGCTTTCAAAGTTGAGCTTTTAAAAAAGTCAAAAATCGCTGTAACTCAAAAACTAAACGAGATATTGAAATGCGGTTTGAACGAGTGTATTTCTCGTGCTCTGAACTATATAGAACCATATAATAAAAATTTTGACTTTTAGAACTGGTTCAACCAGAAATTCACATCTGCATGTTTATATGTCAAAATTCTGGTCATTCTTGGCCATGGCAGTTCTGCAATAGCAGATTCTAATAAACTACACATTTTAAGCCGTTAAGTACAATAACCAGTTGTCAAATCACAACTACCAAAAATAAAATTTTATTTAGTTTAAATAATAATTTTAATTCAATAACTGTTCAAAATTACCCCCATTTACCTGTAAACAATAGCCTAAACGATTATAAAATGAATTTATAGCATTATTTATTTGCTCTGGGGGAATCTCATGCGATGCAACACTAATTCTATGTTTTAATTGTTCTACACTCATTCTACCTCCATTATAATTATATATAATTATATTCCCTATGTTTACTTTTAAAATAAACGCTCTAATTCATTGCTGTCAAACTTTGTATATATATAATTTTGAAACATTTTGTGTAATATTACTGTAAAATTTCGACTTTTATTTACATCGGAATCAAATTGGTTTGTCGTTTATAAAACCGGCCACAAATCTAAGATAAACATTGATTATTGTGACACCGCCTTTTAAGAGTTTAAATTTGTACAATTGAATCATTCCTGGTTTTTAAATGACCAAAATAAATATCAGCAAAAATCTATAAAACATTTGACACATTTTTACATCCATCAACAAATCAAAGATCAAAGAAAGAGAAAGGATGATTGTTTATTTAAATAAACAAAAGAATCTTTTCTTCATACCCTTCAACCATATTATCTCTATTGCATTCCCTATTCTCAGTCCATTTCTCGCGGCTCTAGGAGGCGAGGGCCCATGAAGCCGCTGCCACCGCCGCCGCGGTTGTGTCGCACCAATCGATCGTCCCCGAGGGAAATCACTAAACAGGATGAGACGGCGCCTCCTGAGTCGGCCCTGTAGATGATGAGTGCAGTGACGATTCGAGTTTTTAGTAATCTGCTGATGTGAAATGGTGAATAGGGTACGAATTGTTTTCAGAAGTTTACGAAAATAAGAATGAATGTACTCTAGGAAATAATTCTTTTGGGAATACTTTAATTTTACATTTTATTTAATACTGTATCGTATTTCCAAGTTTACGGTAGTGATTTCAGTGAGGAAAGTATCACTTTCCTGACTTATTATGTAATATACTATTACGATACTTATTTCGAAATTTCAAACTTGGCTTCTTCGTCGTCTCGTACGGAAACATCTTATTCGTATTGTAACAATTATTTATGTGGCCAGCATAGTAAATAATTTTTCTTCAACATACTTGTTGAAATGATATTTCCCTCAGTCAATTTTGTTGTGATAGAAACCGTTTCCCTCACTAGTGATCAAAGTAAATTACTAATGAAGGAAACAGTTACTATCACAATTAAATTGAGTGAGGGAAATGTTATTTGACATGGCGAGCAAAGAAACGTGATGTACATTTGCAAATACAACTCCTTAGATTTATATAAAATAATTATTAAATTTCTTGTATCGCAAACGTATAAATACGTGGGAAAGGGCCATTGCAAAACTCGTACTATTGGAACAAACGCTATCGCTTGTGCTCCAACTTTCGTACTCGTTTTGCAATTAAACCCTTTCCTCACTAGTATTCTGCCGTTACAAAACATAGAAAATGAAATTAGTTTATAGATTTAGATGCAGCATTTTAAGCTCTGCAATCTTTATTTGAAACATTTTTGTCTGAAATAATTTGGGAAGCAATACCAACAGAAAAAGTGTTTTCCCATATTAAACTCCTATGACTCGCTTTTTGTGACATACTCGGTATTTATTTATTTATGTTACGCTGTAACAGCATAATCGGATTCATTGGACATACTGAACGAAAAGCATCATTAAAAAAAATCTGATGTGGACACCACATGACTTCCTTGTACGCGTATTAAACTATAGATATCTTTTACATTGCACATATTTGACATTAAATCTTTTATTTTTTGTTCTAATCCATAGCAAACTTAATTTTTTTTTTAAATATAAAAATATATATTATTTAAATTTAGATATCTCGTTTATGCAAATAGCTAATTTAAAAATTCTTAATGTGATAGACGCAGAATTTAATTCGCTAAAACTTTTATTTGCAGCATTCATTTCTAAAATTAAAATAATATCATTTTTTTCAAGGAAACTGTTAGCAGCTTCATGTAATGTGCCACTTCCGGTTAGTCTATTTTAACCAAAATATATTATGTTATTTATATTGATATAGTAGTCTTATATACCAAATTTGGAAAGTTTTAAATTATATTTGAATATAGTTTTTCACTTCCGGTAGTTGTATAATGACCAAAAAGGGAGGTGCACAACTAGATGTTATAACAGTTCTAAATATGAAGTTTCAATTTTCTACGGCTTACCGTTTTTGAGTTATGCGAGATACGTACGTACGTACAGACGGCACGACGAAATTAGTCAAAATGGATTCAGGGAGAGCCAAAATACCTATTTCCGTTGAAATCTGAGAACCGAACATTTTCGCGATTACAATACTTCCTTTACTTCGTACAAGGAAGTAATAAACGTTGACAACAAATTAACATTACGATTAATCCAAATATACTGCCCTACTACGGCGTACACCGCAGAAGAAATTGACGCATTTAGAGAAAATGGAAGAATATGGAAAAGAAATACATAGACTGTGCTATAAGCAATTTATAAGCAATTTTTAACAATTTTAGAATCAATTTAAAAATTTATAACTAAATGTAAAATATGAAATTATATTGTATTTAGTTATATAGAGTGTAGTGGGAGGCCATTGCATTTACCAGGTGTGATAGACTGCTACTATTATTATTGTATGTACATTTACTGTGTCCAAAATGTAAGTACAATTCGTTGAAATCAAGTACTCTGTACAAGTACCGAAGAGTAATCCAGCGTGGTATACTTTCTCCGGAATGTCCGGAGCTTGGCACGTTGCCCCGGAAACGCGGCTCCGGTTGCACGGCCCGGATCATGTCATAACGATTCGGCGCCGCTGTCGTGCATCGAGACAACAACGGGCGGATTTACCGCGATGAAATTGTAAGTCGCGGCAGACTGTTGCTCGCAACTGGAAAAGATTCCCAAAATGACGTAAATGTTAAGAAATGTTACTGGTCTATATGAATGCTCTGCTCACTTTGTATATTTCGCGCACGCTGCCAACTCATTTTTTCATGAGAGTTGGGCGAATATCATCCGCGAATAGTCGAATGCCGCGAATATTGACATTATTCGATATTCGAGATTTTCGAATATTAACGTCAGTATAGCGAACATTCGAATACCTCGAATATCGCGCTATATGTTGACCTCAATTTTAGACTATGTTTTTCTTTATCATTTGTACATAAACTTAAAGCTATTACAATATTTTGAAGTTATTAATAACAAAGATATTTTGTTTCAAAACTATGAAGACGTACCATATTTCAAATTTGTTTTTCGCCAACATCAGCTCGTACGTTTCACCTTAATTTTGAAGTTTTCGTCTTTTCTTTTTTGTTTGTACTTTTTGTTTTAATTTTATTTTATCTTAACAATTTCATTCAAATAATGAAAAGGACATAATTAAATTATTATTAATAATAAATAAATTAACTTTTAGGAGTTTTCGAATATTCGAGTACCTCGAATATTCGAGATCTGATTAATATTCGTATTCGATATTCGAATTCGACAAATTTGATATTCGCCCATCTCTAGTTACAACACAACTATAATACTAAATTCATATTATTTTTAATTGATTAATAATTATTCTGTTATTTTTTTTTAACAGTTGTATAATAAATAAATCAACATTCGCTGTACTGTACTTGGAATTAAGTTCCTGTTGTACAGAGTAGCATAAATAAATAAATTGTTGTGAAGAAATATATTTCTTAGATTTTTATTTTTAAATAAATAAATAAATCATAACGCCTTTTACCCATTACTGGGTGTGGCACTCTGCCTTAACAGATCTCGGTAAGTGATATACTTTTTCGCGTGAAGTGCGATTACCAGCCGTCAAATCACGGTCCCCAAATATATTAGTAAAGGGATAGCCACAGGGGTAGATTTAAATTGGTGAAAATTGTTTGTCGGCTGTGGGATCGAACCAGGGTTCTCAAGATCTACAGGCCGACTAGATACCACTGAGCCATCTACCCCATAAATAAATAATAAATATTGTTTGTATTTCGTAGGAAAAATTATTGTTTTTTTTTTGTGCGTTCGAATGACTTATGTGATGCTTTCATCATTTACATTACCATAACAACGCGTATTTTGCACATTATTTTGCACCCTAGAACACAAAATGAGCATTTTTCGCACTGGTTTGCATCCTTATGCACAAAATGAGTATTTCGCGCACGCTCCTAAATTATTTTTTGTCAAGTTCCATTAGTTACAACACATCAAATTCATATTATTGTTGATTGTTTTCTTTCAATTTACCTAAATAAATCAATAATTATTGTATTATTCTTTATTTACAGTTGTAGAATAAATATTGTTTGTATTTCGTGGGCAAAATTCTTTTCTTTTTTTTGGGTGCGTTTCAATAACATGAAATGTTTTCATCATTTACATTATCATAACAACGCGTATTTTGCGCATTATTTTGTACCCTAGAGCACAAAATGAGAATTTTTCGCACTGGTTTGCATCCTTATGCACAAAATGAGTATTTCGCGCACGCTCCTAAATTATTTTTTGTCAAGTTCCATTAGTTACAACACATCAAATTCATATTATTGTTGATTGTTTTCTTTTAATTTACCTAAATAAATCAATAATTATTGTATTATTCTTTATTTATAGTTGTAGAATAAATATTGTTTGTATTTCGTGGGCAAAATTCTTTTCTTTTTTTTTGGGTGCGTTTCAATGACATGAAATGTTTTCATCATTTACATTATCATAACAACGCGTATTTTGCGCATTATTTTGTACCCTAGAGCACAAAATGAGAATTTTTCGCACTGGTTTGCATCCTTATGCACAAAATGAGTATTTCGCGCACGCTCCTAACTTATTTTTTGTCAAGTTCCATTAGTTGCAACACATCAAATTTATATTATTTTTGATTGTCTTCCATCAATTTACTTAAATAATTCAATAATTATTGTATTATTCCTTTATTTATAGTTTTAGAATAAATGTTTGTATTTCGTGGGTAAAATTCTTGTTTTTCTTTTTGGTGCGTTCGAATGACTTTTTTTGTCTCAACCTGCTACATTCTCACGCGCAACAAAAAAAAATTTCACGTAGTTAATACAAAAATAACTATAATTAAATATACGAGTAAAAATGTAGATTTATTTAGAATGAATAAATACGAGTAAATTTTGAATGAAAACCTTTGCACAAAAGATATCTATGATCTAATATTAACCATCCAAGCTTCCAAGCATTCGTTTGTGCTTCAATGTGTATCTGCTTCTTTAAAGCTCAGTTTACTTCCAAACAAATTCTGTAGCACTAGCTTCCAAGTAAAATACAGAGCATAATATACTAGAATTTAAAAAATTAAACTTACTCTAAATGCAAATCCCACCTACTATTAGAATCTCATCAGTAAAACTTACAAAGTAAATTTAAAATCCTTCGAAAAATGTACTCGACAAAAACGAATCAACAGCAAGTGTATAACTAGTGTTTCCATGGCATACTAGGACCAACATAATCATTGGATATAACAGTGAACGGCAAGATCAAAGTGTTTGAAGAGTTAATTTCGCTATTATAACACTTCATTCTGTTTAATTAACAATCAGTGAATAAATAAGCGATGTTGTCCGCGTGCACAAAGGAAAACAACACAGATTCATGGCAAGGCACGATGCGAGAAATCTGGCGGAGGAGAATGGATCCAGACCTGTCAACTGTTTGAGCTACCCGGCTGGAGGAGTCATGGCATACTGGATTACTGAGATGCACAGGAAAATAAACTAGGAAATATTGCAGAGGAATTTTATATGATGCTCTTTTTAATCTTAAATGTTTTTTTTTTCAACGTTAATTGTGAAAATAATATTTCCTCATTCAAATTTAATAGTTATTTACGTAAACAGTTATGAAGAGGTTGATAATATTTGCCAAAACGAGCGAAGTGAGTTTTGCAAATTATGTGAGACAAACAATATCACGTTTTCATAACGTATTACGTACAAAATTTTATCTAATTCCGCTGAAATAATTTTTAAAATACATAAAATTCTAGGTTCATGACAGCTCAATCAATAAATCAATTTACCAAAGCGTGAAAATAAATGAATAGAATGTTTAAATTTAAAGCTTATGTCATCATTGAAAATGAGTTCTGAATCCGAGACAGACCTTCCTTCTGATATCAAAGAATCTGCTAATTTGGCCGTGAACTGTGTCCAATACCAGAAAAATTATTAAATGTATATACATCCTAAAAATTTTAATAAATAGTTTTTTTTTGTTATTTGTAGACATTTTTGAAAAAGTTCAATCTGTCAACATTTATTACGTAACTAGTTATGTAAAGAATTCTTTACATAACTCTTGAATGACAGTTATGAGAAAATTGACATTTCATAATCCCCCACCACTAACATCTTTGGGGGCCGTGATTTGACGACTGGTGACTGCACTTCACGTGAAGAAATATATCAATTTACTGAGATCTGCTAAAGCAGAGTGCCACACCCAGTAATGAGTAAAAGGCGTGATGATATATTAATAATAATAATAATAATATATATATTTTGTTTAGAGAAAAAATACATCTCTGTACAAAAGAAATGGTAACAAGAGTATTGATTTCATATATTTACATATCATTAACATTTAAGTATTATTGAAATTATTTAAACACAATTTTTACATGTTTATTATAAATGCACGGAGTCTGAGTGCTACTTTGACGTAATTATATAGGTCGTACATCTTCTGCTTGGTTACTTCCCCGAGGAGGAATCTTGTGTTGAGGCTGGCGTTCACGACATCATGGGGGATGTGCTTCAGAATGAAGGTGCTTCTGAGGGGACAGTAAATAGGACATTCAAAAAGAAAGTGATGTAGATTGTTTGGTTTAAATGTATTGCAGATGTCACATATTTCTTCACCATTGAATATGTGATATGTTCCTTCTAGATTCAGGAATATTAGTTCTGGATTGGACGTACGGATTCGGCTGAACAAAGTAAGAATATGATATGGGACAGGAAAGGTAAAATAATTTTGATGGATGCTGAAGTATTTAAAATAAGGGTTGTATGATGAGTCTTTGATAGATTGAATATCTTTCTTGTGTAGAACATTGTTGTAAGCTGATAAAATGTTACTACGCTCTTCTTTCAAGACACTACAGCTTTGTTTGTCCCATACCCATTTGTGACAAGCTTTTGAAAGAGTTAAGTCCAATTTTGTAGTCCAATTATGCTTAAACTGGATTTCTTCACTGATTGTGTCGTTTATTTTAAGTTGAAGTAGCCTCTCATAGCAAATTTTTGGATATCGGTCGTCTGGCATCGTAAGAATTTTTTGCCACCAGCTCATTACTCTTTGAAGTATGAGATGTTCTAACTTTAGTTGACCAGATTCAATCCGAACAATATAATTTGGTGTCGACTTTGGTAATAGCAGCATGCTCTTAAAAAATTGTACTTGTCCTTTTTCAATTTTTTCCTGTTGAAAGACACCCCAAATTTCGGAACCATATAGTAGAGCAGGAATCAGGAGTGACTTATATAGCTTTATATATGTATTCCACGAATTAGTTTCTGATTTCATCATTATATTTCTTATATTTCCTGTGATTTTGTTTGCTTTTATTAAGTTGTTGTTTGTATTTTCGTTAAAAACGCCAGAAGCTTGAAATAGTATACCAAGATAGGTGTATGATTTTGTAAATTTGATTTCTTTTTCTTGACAGAAAAATATCATATTATTATTTAGAGGTCTTCCGCGATGGAAATGCATTATTTGGGTTTTATCCGCATTAACTTCTAGCTGAAGTTGATCACAAAAGTCTCCCAGTGCTGTTAACTTACGCTGGATATCTGTAGGAGAATTTGCAAAAATGACTATATCGTCAGCATACTGAAGAGTGAGTATATCCGTTCTATGATTAATAAAGTGTCCTTCAAGATTTCTTGATCTAAAGAATAACTCAAGATTTGATATGTAGAGTGCAAAAAGTAATGGGCTAGTGCACTCACCTTGCATAACACCTTTGGATATAATTATTTCTTGCGATAGTTCATTATTTATGTTGATTTGTAGACTAGCATCTTTGTAGATATTCTGTAAAGTTCGTACTATTTTTCCGCTTATACCTAGATGGTAAATTTTGTGCCAAAGCATGTCGTGGGGGACGGTATCAAAAGCTTTCCTAAAGTCAACGAATATAGCATATACGTCAACTTTTTTCTTCAAAAATTATGTTTTTACAATAGAGTCTAAGACAAATAAATTATCTATGCATGATCTTTGTTTCCTGAATCCCGACTGAGCTTCAGGTAAAATATTATGACTTTCAGACCACTTTTCCATTCTCAGATTTAAAATAAATGTAAATATTTTTGTGATTGTATTTAACACCGCAATTCCTCTATAGTTTTCCATCATATTCTTGTTTCCTTTTTTATGTATAAGAGAGAGTTTAACAGTTTTCAATTCTTTTGGAATATCCTCAGTTGTTAAAAATTTGTTTAATAAGTCTAATAGACACATTTTACAATTGTCTGGTAGATTCTTCAACTGCTCGTTCACGATTCCATCTGTTCCTGGACTTTTTGATGTTTTTAGATGTCTGAGGGTATAGTTAAGTTCCCATTTTGTAATTTTGGAATCCATATATGGATGGCTTGCATCCAGAAAAGTAAAAATCTTAGGGGAACTGTTCGCGTACCATTTCTGGAAGTATTGTGTCCACTGCTCCATGCTTATTTTATTTGATGGTGAATTTGACGGGTGTAAGCTTTTGACAGTTTTCCAGAATTGCCTTTGGTCTGTAACTGCCTCTAACTTAGTTTTAATAATATTTTTTGATTCCAGTTTTTGTTGTTTAATATACTGTTTATATTTTTTCTTAGATTCTAAGTAAGCCTTAATATGTTCGTCATCAAAGTGATTTGTCTTGCATTGTCTCAAGAGTTTTTTTGTTTGTCTTTTGAGGATGGCACAAGTTTCATTGTACCATATAGCATTATTTTTTCGAGTGTAATTCTTATTAGAAACCATTTTGTATTTTGTTATTCCTATATTGTTGGAAGCCAGTTCTATTCTATTTTTGATGTAACAATATTGGTCTCTATTATTTTCGTGCTTAGACAGAATATCAAATTGATTTGCTAGTTCTTGTGTGTACATTTCCGATTTAGATTCATCCCATACCGTTTTGACTATTGTTTTGTACACGATATTAATTTTTTCATGAGTTTGTTCAAATATATTTTTCATTTCAATACAGCAGATTAAATGATCCGAGATAAATATTTCTTCGCAAACGTAGAAATCTTCAATCAAGCCGATTGCAGACAGATCTGTCCATATTAGATCAATTGTACTTTTACCGTTATTACTTAGATATGTATATTTTGCTGGTGTGTCACTGTGACTTCTTCCATTTAAAGTGAGCAGGTTTAGTTTTTCCATCATTTCAACTAGGTCCCTTCCTTTTTTGTTCATTGTTTTATCCCATGCTTCTCGAGTAGGGAATAGATTAGTATTTTCGAGTAGTATTTCGTAGAGATTGTTTAAGAGACCTATTCTTGAGTTAAAGTCACCTGTTATTATGAAGGAGTGATACGGATATTTGCACAATATACTTTCTAACGTTTCCGAAAATAAATCTATAAGAATGTTAAAGTTGTAAGAGTGTGAGAAATAGACAGCTCCTATAATTATGTTTCTAAAATTATTTTTGATATTAAGGAACATCCAGTGAGATTCTTGATCTATAATTTGAATATCTGTTATAGTGCATTTTGAAAAAATAATGAGACCTCCAATAGCTCTGCCAGTATTAGAGTTTTTTGTTGCTAATTGTTGATATTTGTTGTATTCTTTTAAAAATAAAGGGTTTTCTTTTATGTTATAGTTGGCCCATGTTTCACAAAGACATATTAACTCATGTTGCAGTATAAAATTTTGTTCTGAGCTATTTAGTTTAAAAATGTTGCCATAGCCTTGAATGTTCCAAAACATTATTCTAGAATTATCTTTTGAGTTACCTAAGCTTTTTCTGAGTTTTTTGAAATGCTGTCTGTTCGTGATCTAGTCTTAATATGCTTATCCATTGGACCAAAATTCGGTATTGGAGTAATATTTTTTTCTTTCAATTTCTTTTCTTGTGTTTTCGTTTCTTTCAAGTTTCGATATGCTTTATTCTTTTGCGCTGGTATTCGGTATTTTTTTTGTGAAATATCTTCATCTATTTCGTTCTCACTTTCGTCGTTGCTTAAGTTAGGGATTTCCTGAAGCGACATAGATTTTCTCCTTGAAGGTCCTGGTAAGGGTACAATATCTTCATTTGATTCGCCTATTTCGGGATCTTGCTCGAAATCCTTACAAGTGTATGCCCTGTCGTTTATATAAAGGATGTTCTGATACAAATGGACTTTATAACCATCTAATTTTGCTTTCTTAAGATGGGAATTCAAAAACTTTCTTTCTTGTACTACTTTAGGGCTATAGTCTTCTCCAATTCGAATATTGGTTCCTTTTAGATTTTTAGCATTCAATAAAATTTCCTTTTTTATTCTTTTTGAGTTCAACTCCAGCAGTATTGGTCTTATTTTAACTTCGTTGAATTTTCCAAGCCTTCGTACGTCCTCGAAATCATATTTAGTTGTTTTAACAAGGTGCATCTTATTTTTTAGTAGTTGAGTAAGTTTTTCTTCTAAGTTTTCACCATTTTCTTCTTCAACACCAAAAAATAAAAGGTTTTTCTCTCTTACTTTTTTGTTTAGCATTTCGATTTGTTGATCTTTAGTTCTCAAATCATTTTCCAGTTGCTTGTATTTAGATTCATTTTCTTGTGCTATTTTGCCAAAAATGTTCATTGAATTTTGTAGCTGTTTTATATTATTGTTTATTGGATCAAGTAGTTTTTTGATATCTTCTATGCTGGCCATGTTAATATTTTAGTTTTGCTATGGTTGGGAACACTGCTTTCAAATTCAGATACGCGCGTTAAGTTAATTAAACAGCAAATTTAAGCGTGATGATATATTTATTTTATATAATCACAAAAATTGATGTAAAACTGGACTTTTCATAACGGAATAAGGTAAAATATTTTACGATTTTTTGTTAAAAGACAACATTCATAATTAATATGTCAAAATGTCAATCGTCCTTGTGTTTACAAAATGTGTCTGGCGTATTCAGTATGCCATATATTTATTTCAAATCAAATATAGTTGGTTAAATACAAAAGAAACAGGTGCAAATTCACCCACAAAAATTATTGCAAGCTATCAAGCATTTCATATGATATTGATCAAATTTGAGTTGCATCAAACAATCCACAACAAAAGTATCAACCGTTTACTAAACCTCATTCTAAAAACTGACATCTGTTCTGATTACGTGTGGGAGATAGCGCCCCGTTTCCCCTTTCAGAAAACACTCTCCAGGGCGTCCCCTCAACCCCCGAACCTACCCGAACTTTTACGAAACTACAAGAGAGTATTTCGACCTGTTTCAAATCAACAGAAAGTAATTAGTAAGTAATTTCTAGTTTATAGTGATAGCCATGGAATTGAGACAAAATGATAAACAAATGTGTGACGTTTTAACTGTCAGAAAAGTTTAGTTTGAACTTGGAATGTTATGGTGCGGCCAAATAATACTGATTAAATCACGTATTCTTCGAAAACTTTCACCAGAATAATTCCACTTAATAATTTGTAACTTTTCTTCATGTGAATAGTTATCCATTTTCGATAATGATATAACAACAATCACCTGTATTGTCACTTAAATAAATCACAAATCCATTTCAAACTAAACTTTTCTGACAGTTAAACGTCACACATTTGTCTCAATTCCATGGGTATAAAGTAGAAATTCTTATAAAATATTAATGCGATTATTTCGCTTACAAAACGTGCAAAATAAAATCTGAAAACTGATTTAGATACATAATTTCAAGCACAACAACTTTTATTTGAAGCATTTTTGTCTAAAATCAATTGGCCACTTTTGCGCAAGGAAAAGCTGATTTCCCATGTTAAACGCCTATGGCCAGGTTTTCATGTTACACCCGGTATATCTTGCTATAGTTATATTTCTCTACAAAGTTAGTTTACTTTCTGTTGATTTGAAACAGGTCGAAATACTCTCTTGTAGTTTCGTGATAGTTCGGGTAGGTATGGCCAAGTTTTCATGTTACACCCTGCCTAAGCAGATCTCGGTAAGTGATATATTTTTTCGCGTGAAGTGCGGTTACCAGCCGTCAAATCACGGCCTCCAAAGATATTAGTGGTGGAGGAGCCACAGGAGTAGATTTTTTAAATTGGTGAAAATTGTCGGCTGTGGGGATCGAATGAAAATTTCTTACGGGGCCGTACTTTTCTTTTTCTTCTTTAATTTACTTATTGAATATACATTATCAGTGTACTTTAATGACACTAATTAAGATGAAGATTTTCATTATGATACAGATTATTAGCCAAAAACTACACAGCATTTATTATTTCCATGGTTTCCATTATTTGCTCAATAATATTAGTTATTTTTGTATTAAGTGCGCAAAATGAGTGTTTTTTTGTTGCGCGTGAGAATGTTACCGCAAGTCGAGACAATAAAAACCATTCGAACGCGCCAAAAAAACAAGAATTTTGTCCACGAAATACAAACAACAACAAATAATTTGGGAGCGTGTGCGAGATACTCACTTTACGCACTAGAATACGAAACAGTGCGCAGAATACTCATTTTACGCACTAGGGTGCAAAATAATGCGTAAAATACGCGTTGTGATGGTAATGTAAATGATGAAAAAATCACGTACTTCGCGTATTAGATATTAGTGAAAAAAATGAAAATTTTTGATAATTCTAGAAAAAGTATTTTTTTATATTCGAGGAGGACATTTATAATAATAATTAGAATATTGGGTTTGGTCTTCTAAACTTGTTACATTGTGATACTGATCTCAAAAGTACAAAACATTTATTTGACAATAAAACGAACGCCAAATGAATTGCGATCCGAGTTGTGAAGGGATGAAATGGTAGGGGGTGTAATGTTGTAAGCATCGAAGCAACTCGGTGAAATCGTAATGGACAGGCAAAACCGCATGTGCTTATCTGAGCCGTCGCTATATGTTTTTCCACGCTGTTGAAGGCTTCGGATCGAAGGGAAAAAATGATCGTTTGTCGTTTGGACATGTTTGTTTTGTTCGCTATCAGTGCGATATAATGATTTATTCAAATGAAATTGTTCGAGGGTGGACGATGTTATTTTATTGTGGTGTGAACATTTGATTTTCGTATAATTGGATTGAAATGGATGGACAGGAAAAAAGCAACATTTTTTTGCTTTTATATTCATTTCAATAGTACTAGCACAACATGCCAAAATAGGAGCTAAAATGGCCAAATGATAAACATATTTGAATGTTCTTTTCTTTGTGCATCACTTGTTAAAATTCAGTCACCGATTAGTATAAGCCAAGATTAATTTGCCTATTCAGAAATTAGTATTTATTTATAAGGTTGGTTCAATACAATAAAGATGGTTCAAAACAAATTTGATATTTTTAATTTTGTACATTTGAATCATTAACAATTATTGTAGACTTGCTGCAAAGATCATTATCATATAAATTACTAGAAAGTAGAGATGGGCGAATATCATCCGCGAATAGTCGAATGCCGCGAATATTGAGATTATTCGATATTCAAGATTTTCGAATATTAACGTTAGTATAGCGAATATTCGAATACCTCAAATATCGCGCCATATGTTGACCTTAATTTTTGACTATGTTTTTCTTTATCATTTGTACATAAACTTAAAGCTATTACAATATTTTGAAGTTATTAATAACAAAGATATTTTGTTTCAAAACCATGAAGACGTACCATATTTCAAATTTGTTTTTCTCCAACATCAGCCCTTACGTTTCATCTTAAATTTGAAGTTTTCGTCTTTTTCTTTTTTGTTTTAATTTTATTTTATCTTAACAATTTCATTCAAATAATGAAAAGGACATAATTAAATTATTATTAATAATAAACAAATTAACTTTTCCGAGTATTCGAATATTCGAGTACCTCGAATATTCGAGATCTGATTGATATTCGTATTCGATATTCGAATTCGAGAAATTTGATATTCGCCCATCTCTACTAGAAAGCTACATTTAAGCTACATGCACAGTTATCCAATTAGTAATTACAATTAGCAATTAGTGAAAGCTTGTGATTCAAATTACAATTAATAATAATAAAAAGTAAGTGAAATAAGTTGGTTGAAAATGCTGTCAAATAAATGAAATATCGGTGTTATCAAGCTATTGCATTATTATAAATTGTTAGTCGTTTATGGTTGTCATGGATTTAAAGATCCTAGTCACGTGAATATTTGCTGATTTTAATTACTGAAAATGATTGTATAATGTACAACTACTACTATATAAATAAATAAATAAATATATCATCACGCCTTTTACCCATTACTGGGTGTGGTACTCTGCCTAAGTAGATCTCGGTAAGAGATATATTTTTTCGCGTAAAATGCGGTTACCAGTCGTCAAATCACGACCCCGAAAGATATTAGTGGAGGGGGAGCCACAGGGGTAGATTTAAATTAATGAAACTTTTTTGTCTGCTGTGGGGATCGAATCAGGGTTCTCAAGATCCACAGGCCGACTCGATACCACTGAGCCATCTACCCCATAACTACTACTGTAAGATAGAAAATATAAAATTTAGATAAAATTTGAGTTTAAAATAAAAAGTTGTATGTTCAAATCTTGCTGCGTTCATCTTATATAAAGTACAATTGTATCGGAGTGGTTGGGAAAAAGAGTAGATTTAATGAGGTGAAAATTAATCTGCTGAGAAAATCGTCATTGAGTTGTCATTTCCACAATTCGATACAAATCATTGACGCAAGATACCCCTAGATACGTCACTGCCTAGTAATTTAAATACAGAATGTTGTTTTTATACCCACAACAAATTCACCACCCAGGCACATCTTGCGTCCGATACATAATCAATGCGTGGTTGTCACGTTTCCGTTCACGCTCGCGTGCATCGACGTGGCAACGCTGTCACAAACATTCTAATTGTGCGCGGCCTGCGTCGCGACGTTGATGATAATCAACCTGAAACGCCACCGATTTAATAATATTTCAGAAAATCTGCGGGCGGTCCGTCGTGGCGCCAGCGTCGCTCACAAAGAGAAGAAGAGAAGAGAAAAGAGGAGAAATGATGTAGGAGATGGAGGAATGAGATGGGGTAGTGGGATGTGTGTTGTTGTTGATCGGTGGTGTTTTGTTTTTATGTAATGGAAAGTTAATGAGATGGCGTCATTGTCACAATGTCAAGAGCTCAATGAGAATTTGACAGGATCATTAGAAATTGCGGAGAGGAATAAAAATGAAGTAAATAAAAAATTTCAATTTGAAATAAGGTCCTTAAAACGGTTCAATATTAGACGACGACATTACGGTGAAGATACAAAAGTATGAAGTATATACTGCTACTCGGTGAGTCCAAACTGAACCGGATCAGCAGATCTCGATTGCTTCACTAACCTGGTTTTCGAGACCTGAGCTCTCGGTTTCTCAGCTCGAATGCACGAACCCTAAAGCGAATTAATGTCTCAAATAATATAATGTAAGTAGCTCTAAGTTTGCGCATCACATTCGTTAATCAATATTTTATTTGTCATTGCAATTAAAGTTATTTATAATGAGTTTCCACAAAATTAGCTCAATATTGAAACATTTTACTGAGTTAAGTAATAATAAAATGAAATGTGATTATGTTTCCCAAATTCTAAGTGTTAAAGACGGTTCAACAAGAAACCTTAATAGACATTTTAAAATAAAACATTTTACTGTATACAACTTGCAAATTACAAAATTTAAAAATTCTGCAAAACTTATTTGATTTATTTTATTAGCGATATCTATAGTTTATAGTTTATAATCTGTGATAATTTTTAACAGTGCCAATAACTATTTGGTAAAATAAAATATATTACTGGATTTGGCACTCTGCCTAAGCAGATCTCGGTAAGTGATATATTTTTTCGCGTGAAGTGCGGTTAACAGCCCTCCCCCAAAGATATTAGTGGAGGGGAAGCCACAAGGGTAGACTATTTGGTATTCTTAGTCAAATCAGATTCGTTCGTATATTATTGAAAATTGATCGAGTTCTACAGCATTTGAACTTACTCAGAGCATCAAGCACTCAAATCGGTCCGGAGCGTAAGTCTGCATCAGTCATTGAGCAACAACCTGGAACTTTTTAATTTAGCGATTCAGTTCACTTCGTTCACGGTACTGAACCGGCTCAATTGATCTGATCGGGCACGAACTACCCATCTCTAGTCCAGACCTTGTACTATAATTGGGGTTAAGTTCCTGTTGTACAGAGTAACATAAATAAATGAATAAATAAATATATAATGATCATTTGCACTACAAAATCATATTTTTTTTTGTTTTTAAACAATTTTAATTCATACGTTACATAACTGTTAATTTTTAACAAAATAATTCTTCTTGAACTTTTATTTTATTTTGCATAGATTTTGTTGTAACTGTTATAAAAAAATATGATGAAATACATTTAGATTGCGAAATGTTACTTTTGCAAAAGCATTTCGCAATCGAGTATCACACAACATTTTTTCGAAAACTATGTCCCAAAATTAGTAATAATGTAATGAGAAAATTTTGAAGTTAAGGATTAATTAATGTGACATCTAATATCTCCATGACAACAATGTATGTAATATAGTTGCTATCAAATCTGGTATTCTCTGACCAGCAATTGACAGCTGGTTGGCAATAGAAACCAAACAAACGTTCTAATTTTTTTCTGCGATTTATTGGGATTCGCATTGCATTTCTCAAGAAACTATTCCAGTACACCAGTTAGCTTCCTCAAGCGGGATAAATATGAATAATTGCTTAATTGGAACATTAAATATAAATTTTGTTAAAGAATAGAAGTATTGTTTCTAAGCAAACAAATAAAGTGACAAATTTTATTAAATTGTGAGCCTTTCTTCTATCAAAATATTGCAGGATGCAAAAGTGTTTTGCGTTCTGTAGACAAAAACACTCATTTCGCGTGTTGATAGTTGTCATGTAAATTTTAACTTTATATGACAGTTTTCGAAAAAAGTATTTATTTCAAAAGCGTGTCCATGATTGTATTGTATAATTTATAATATAATAGAGATTTTCTCCGCGTTCGTCATCGACTATGTCACCACCTAAAAACTGTCCGACTATGACGTAAACACTAGCACGTTTCCAGAGTAACAAGCTGAAGACATGGACGTGTTGTCGACGTGAGAATTAAAGATGCGGTTTTGTTTAACGGAATACATAATCGGGCCTCGCACGGCAATTATCGAGTGAGTGACAGGCGGCGGTGCTGGAGTGGCGCAGACCCGGAGTCCCGGAGTCGGCTGTCAGCGCTCCGGTTCTGGACTGACGTTGAGCAACAAGCTGTGCTAAAGAGAGCAACGCACAGCGGGCTTCAATACTGCGTTTTATTCTCATTCTTTACTATTGTGTTTATTGTTCTTGCACTAATTTTAAAATAAAATAATTCATTTATAATTTTATTACATACTGTATCGTATTTTCATGTTTACAGTAGTGATTTCCATTGACGCCTCGTACGGAAACACATGACTCGTACCGTACGAACTTATTACATTACTTGTGAAAATGATATTTCTCTCACTTAATTTAGTGAGGGAAACGGTTACTATTTCAATTAAATTGAGTGAGGGAAATATAACTTGACATAGTGACTTAGGAAATGTGATGTGCATTTGCAAATACAACTTCTTTGATTTATATAAAATAATTATTAAATTTCTTGTTTCGCAAATTTAAAATAGTTATTTGTGTATTAAGAGCGTAAAGTGATTCTTTGTTACTCGAGCACAGTAATTGCAGCGCGAACCGAAGGCGAGAGCTGCAACAGTGCAAGAGGAACAAAGACACTTTATGCTCGTGATACACACCTAATTTTTTCTACGATTGCATCTTAAAATTATTAAAAAACGTATACGTACTGAAAATAAATTCGTTCTGGGAAATGTCAATATGACAAGTTTCTGTTTTGTTTGTATCCCTGGTAACTATTTAAATAAGCGCGCATTTAATTTTTTTTCGCGCGTTGCTATTGGAAACGCGCGCATTTAACGTCTCCAATGACAACGCGCGAAAAAGATATTTTTTGATTGTTCCATAGAAAACGTCAACTTTACGTTGACAAATGAGAGCGTAATTGTCAACTTTTCATAGCAATCGTAGAAAAATGTAATTTTTACGTTTAATGTTAAAAAAATAGTATATAACATATATGATGACCAATGCAAAATTCGTACTTGCTCTAACTTTCGTACAGGTTTTGCAATTAATCCCTTTCCTGGCTAGTATTGCAATATATTGTTACTGGATTAGGAAATAATTCCAACAAACAAAAGAAAAGAAATGGTCGCTATTTACAGCCACAGGGATAGTTGTAAAAATTGTCGACTGTGGGAATTGATTCCAGATTTTAAAACTAGCAGGAGTACGTTTAGTATTAATTAATTCTGGCAATTTATTGAATATATTTAGGCCTATTCTATTTGGAGAGCTTTTAACTAGAGATGGGCGAATATCATCCGCGAATATTGACATTATTCGATATTCGAGATTTTCGAATATTAACGTCAGTATAGCGAACATTCGAATACTTCGAATATCGCGCCATATGTTGGCCGCAGTTTTTGACTATTTTTTTCTTTATCATTTGTACATAAACTTAAAGCTATTACAATATTTTGAAGTTATTAATAACAAAGATATTTTGTTTTAAAACCATGAAGACGTACCATATTTCAAATTTGTTTTTCGCCTACATCAGCCCGTACGTTTCACCTTAAAGTTTTCATCTATTTCTTTTTTGTTTGTATTTTTTGTTTTGATTTTATTTTATCTCAATAATTTCATTCAAATAATGAAAAGGACATAATTAAATAATTATTAATAATAAATAAATTAACTTTTAGGAGTATTAGAATATTCGAGTACCTCGAATATTCGAGATCTGATTGATATTCGTATTCGATATTCGAATTCGAGAAATTTGATATTCGCCCATCTTTACTTTTAACGATGTTCAATTTAGAAACAGGGATTTTAAAATCGTTCTTTTTTTAACCACGCACATTACTATTTAATTCTAGATTTATTCTTTTATTGTAAATGTAGCCACCTACAATCAGCTGAATAAAAATGTATGTGCGATATTTTTGATTGACTCCGCAGTTTGAAAAGTTTATTGAAAGATGTAAAAACCGTCCCTTAAACTAATAACAAATCAGTTATAATTTTGAAACTCGAACAGTCCACAACTTCATCCCGGTCTAACGCAACGTTGAACTCAACCAGTAATTATGTTTACCGGTTCGATAATACCGATCCAGTTTGTAATAATCGCAGCCTCGGGCAGCAGCCTTGCTAGTCAGGCAAGCAAAGCTGACCGGCCCACTTCGGCCGTGTTACTTTATAGCTAATAATAAGGGTGGCCACTACACCGGGGCTAATGGAAAGTAATAGTGTTTGTTTTAAGTAAATGTTTATGAACAGATTCGGTTTAATGTAACGGTATTTATGACCGGTTACGATGGCAGTTTTACCGAGCGCCGAAACCTATAACAGCATTTGATGGCCCGAAAAGACTTTGTAGCAAATGGATTTCACTACTGACTAATGGACTGAAATAGGACCTATCCAATCAGATTTGTTGCAGTCTGTCAGATATCTGAACAGATCATTTGACTATTGATCATACATTAGATATATGACTAAAGTTAATTTATATTATGACAGAAAAATTCTGATGACGCCTGGATTCGAACCAGGGACCTTCCGCATACCGGGCAGAGATGCTAACCGCTACACCACGTCAACTGTGTTCGAAATATGGCATCAACTGAATTTTTCTGTCACAGTGTCTAAGCGTAGCTTCGTTCCGAGAGACTCCTATATAGGCATTGACAGCCGGGTTCGTCTACAGTGACACAGTTTTTGATTTTAAGGGAATCATACCCAAGCTTAGAGCTAATATTATTAAGTAAAAACTACAGGTATGATTACCTTTAATAATCACACAACTTAATAATATTAGCTCATTAGATATATGTTTAACTGATATATAATATTTGAATAAGGAGGTATAGTATTTCAATCCACTTCTAAAGCCAGAGGTATTAGCCATACATTTATTGGTATACAGCTATTTATTTATGAAGTAGGTGGTTCAGTGGTATCAAGTCGGCCTGTGGATCTTGAGAACCGTGGTTCGATCCCCACAGCCGACAAACAATTTTCACCAATTTAAATCTACCCCTCTGGCTCCTCCTCCACTAACATATTTGAAGGACGTGATTTGGCGGCTGGTAACCGCATTTCACGTGGAGAAATATATTACTTACCGAGATCTGCTTAGACAGAGTGCCACACCCAGGAATGGGTAATAGGCGTGATGATATATTTATTTACTATTTACAAAACAAAATATTAGGATGTATTTTTTTGATTTGGACACGGAATTAAAACTAAAATGGTATAAGGAGATAATTTGCATGTAAATATAAAATTTGCAATTATTGTTTTGTTAAACTTTAAAGAATAGTGATTTGCAATCGAAAAGAGGATGTTCTTCTCCTCATTATTTCACATACTTTAACTAAAAGTTTATTAAAAAATATGGAATATAAATTTCGTTAAAAAAATCTGTCTAGTACATGAGTAAATAAGCTTGAAGCTATTGTAAGTAAACTTTATGAAAACATTCTTTCTATTCACGTTAAGACGTTCAAAAATATAGAAGTAAAATGCACCTCTCTGACGCTGGTCCTACGAAGCAGCGTCAGAATCAAGCTGTATCATCTTTCACATGTTATCTTTGATGTACAGTCGGACATACGTCTCAAAGAATCTTTTATGAATAGAATAATCCAAGAAATATAAAATTGTTAGCATACTTTTGTATGAAAAGGAAACATATGAATAAGAAGTAACAAACGTAACAAGAATTTTCTGTCGCGCTTACTTCTATCGGTTTATGTTATTTTCATATTGATTTAAGCTTGTTTTTATTAGATTTTACAAAAGACTATTTTAAATACAACGCTAGACAACTACTATTTTGTTAGAGTCGTAACAACAATTTCGTGGCAAGCTATACAATGCAAAATGTATTATTTAATTTCATTTAATAGTTACTAATATAGGGTGAACGAATGCGAAGACAGAGATCTATTTTCTCTACTCGTACGAGATAAGGAAGCTCAAAGGTAGTAAAAAAAATAGTTATTTTTGTATTAAGTGCGCAAAATGAGGGTTTTTTTTATTACGCGTAAGAAAGTCACTTTTAGACCAGACAAAAAAAATCATTCGAACGCGCCAAAAAAACCCGAATTTTGCCTACGAAATACAAACAACATTTTTTCTACAACTGTAAATAAAGAATAATACAATAATTCGATTTATTTAAGTAAATTGAAGGAAAACAATCAACAATAATATAAATAAATATATAAATATATCATCACGCCTTTTACCCATTACTGGATGTGGCACTCTACCTAAGCAGATCTCGCTAAGTGATATATTCTTTCGCGTGAAGTGCGGTTATCAGCCGTCAAATCACGGCCCCAAAGATATAAGTGGAAGGGGAGCCACAGGGGTAGATTTAAATTGGTGAAAATTGTTTGTTGGTTGTGGGGATCGAACTAGGGTTTTCAAGATCCACAGGCCGACTCGATACCACTGAGCCACCTACAATAATATGAATTTGTTGTAACTAATGGACTCGATACCACTGAGCCACCTACAATAATATGAATTTGTTGTAACTAATGGAACTTGACAAAAAAATATTTAAGAGCGTGCGCGAAATACTCATTTTGCGCACTAGGATGCGAAACAGTGTGCAAAGTACTCATTTTGTGCTCTAAGGTGCAAAATAATACGCAAAATACGCATTGTTATGGTAATGTAAATAATGAAAACATCAGAATAAAATATAAAGTAAACTCTTGGCTATGTTTCACAAAATTAAGCCTCCAAATACTTTATATTTTATTAAACCTTGTTTCACCAAGTGTTGGATGACAATTAATTTTGTCTTTGTTGAAAACATCAGATACTTTGCATATTGATATTAGTGAAAAAATGAATATTTTTTGGACAGTTATATTTTTTTAAAGAATTAATGAATATGATTTTATAACAAAAGAACCGATAACTTATTTAAAATTTATTTTCACCAAATATTTGATATTTTAGCAGTTTTTTAGTATCGTCCATTAAAATCGTTTTAACGGCCGTTGCTATTTACAACGTCCGATAATGTAGCAATGTACAAAAAAAAATGCTCTTCGTGAACAGAACTGCGTACAATAAATATTGCATTAAAATCTGTATTTTTTTGAATTAGGTACTTGAGATATAATTTATTTCGCTCCATTCTTCAGAGCTATGTAATCTGTAAGTGAGGGATGGAAGAAAGAATCCTAGTATAAATGAAGTATCTTGTTTCAGATCCATAAATAAAACAATTATGAGAATAATAACACAATTGCATCATTAAAAAGCTCTTGAATAGAAGCGCGGCAGGATCTGTAATCCTGCAGGGCTATGATTTGCGCGCACTCCTTATAATTAGGACGCAAAGCATTCGGGAAATTCCTTATTATTAATGTCGCTAACGAGATTCTTTCACTGACAAATATATACTCGCATGGCAGTAATTTGTATACAACACTGATTACAAGCCTAAACATTCAAAAGACGAATTAACAATCAAACTTAAGCTTATGATACATCATTGGAATATTACAATTTCAAATAAATAAATATTAACAAAAATGGTACTACATAATTTTATAAGAAAAGTTTTTAAAATAAAATTGTTGTAACAATTATTTCAAGGCCTGATAAACAATGTTGCTGTTACAATTGAAGTAACTATTAAAATAATTTAAATTTTCTCTAGTATTTTTTACAGTTGGGCGAATATCATCCGCAAATAGTCGAATGCCGCGAATATTAACATTATTCGATATTCGAGATTTTCGAATATTAACGTGAGTATAGCGAACATAAGAATACCTCGAATATCGCGCTATATGTTGACCTCAATTTTTGACTATGTTTTTCTTCATCATTTGTACATAAACTTAAAGCTATTACAATACTTTGAAGTTTAATTATTATTATTTAATTATTTATGTTACGCTGTACAACAGGAATTTAATCCCAATTACAGTACAGGGTACAAAGATATTTTGTTTCAAAACCATGAAGACGTACCATATTTCAAATTTGTTTTTCGCCAACATCAGCCCGTACGTTTCACCTTAAATTTGAAGTTTTCGTCTATTTATTTTTTGTTTGTACTTTTTGTTTTAATTTTATTTTATCATAACAATTTCATTAAAATAATGAAAAGGACATAAATTAAATAATTATTAATAATTTTAGGTGTATTCGAGTACCTCGAATATTCGAGATCTGATTAATATTCGTATTCGATATTCGAAATCGAGAAATTTGATATTCGCCCATCTCTAGTATTTTTGTATTATTTATGAGGTATGTGTCCAACAGCAAACAAACAATTTTCACCAAATTAAATCTACCCCTGTGGCTCCTCCTCCACTAACATCTTTGAGGTCCGTAATTTGACGGTTGATAACAGCACTTCACACGAAGAAATATATCACTTACCGAGATTTGCTTAGGCAGAATGCCACACTCAATAATAGGTAAAAGGTGTGATGATATATTTATTTTTAATTATATTTTTGTATTATTTATCATGCATTTTGGTTACTTACATAGCTAGATGTTATTATAAAATATAATGACAGATCAGTAACAATTTCGTGAAAGTGTGGCTTAAAAGTAATAGTTTCCTACAAGAATATTCATAACATGTAGAAAAGTAAAATAGATAAATAAATACACTAATATAAATATAGGTATCATCACACTCTTAATCCAATACTGAGTGTTTTATGAGATAAATAAATATATCATCACGCCTTTTACCCATTACTGGGTGTGGCACTCTGCCTAAGCAGATCTCAGTAAGTGATATATTTTTTCGCGTGAAGTGCGATTATCAGTCGTCAAATCACGGCCCCCAAAGATATTAGTGGAAGAGAGGAGTGATGTTATTTAGTGATAGAACGATTTCTGTTAATTTTTTATTCATTATACAATTGTAACAAATAAAACACGAATGTTCAAAATTACCAGAATATATTGTATTATTTTAGAAAACCATTCGTTCTGCGGATTTGCGATTTTCTAAAATAATACGTTGCGTGGTAATACGCCTTTTACCTTATTTTTAACTTTTATTTTATTTTAAATCATTCCATTTGTCTTTCTACTAACCGTGAAATTTACTGAAAAAACAAACTAATAAATTGAAATAAATAAATAAAATAAATATAACATCAGCTAGTAATGGGTAATACTAGGTGTGGCACTGGGCCTAAGCAGATCTCGGTAAGTGATATATTTTTACGCGTGAAGTCAGGTTACAAGCCGTCAAATCACGCCTCCCCCCAAAGATATAAGTGGAGGGGGAGCCACAGGGGTAGATTTAAATTGGTGAAAATTGTTTGTCGACTGTGGGGATCGATCCAGGGTTCTTAAGAGCCACAGGCCGACTCGAAATCACTGAGCCACCTACCCCATATGAGATATATTGTTTATTTATTTATTTATTTATTTATGTTACGCTGTACAACAGGAACTTAATCCTAATTACAGTACAGGGTCCGCACTCACCGAGCCGCAGTGTGATAGTTCACATAATTATAGCTTGAGTGAGATTCGAACTCGGGATCTCCGGATTCGAATTCCATATCGCTATCCACACCACCGTACTGACGGACATATGCGCAAACCACCCTTAACTGCTTATAAATACTAGTGATAGTGATACAAAGGGCGCTAACAACAAGTAAATGTCACAATGATATCTTATATAATAATTATTTGTTTACCGATAATGAACTTGTCGACAAGAGGTACTTTTTAATAGGAATAAATAGCTTGAAATATTCCGTTTTCAACAATGTAATATGTTTGTACACCTAAAATCATACCACCTCAAGTAACACAAACCTTCAAATAATGAAATTTTAAATTATTATTATTGTAATTGAATTTGATGAAAACCACCCTTAAATGGTTATAAATATTAGTGATTATTATGTTTACCAAAAAGTATAGGTGCTATGCAATAAAGAATCTGTTTTATTTCTAAATACGTATGCAGAGCATTAGTATTGCTTGGTCTAAATATGGCAAAAAACACACTTATCAACCCTAGCATCATATCAGTTCATAAGACAAAGAAAAACTCCACCGGTATCCACCAACAAAGACACCCTTATCGCCAACCCCGTGCCATAGACAAGGACGCTGTACGCGGCGCCGTACCGGAGTATCTCGCGGAATAATTGGAGGGGACTCCCCCCTACCACCAGGATAAGGGTGGGGGTGATTGATATTTCGGCGTGGGGAGTAGTGGGGCGCGCATGCGTGTCCACCGACGCTGGGGTGTGGCGAAGCGAATCTTCGTTGTAGCAGTCCGTTTCAAGACGCGTTGCGGCGTTGACGGTGGCAGGCGTCGGTCTACAACGACGCACTCTATGGAGAAGATTGAAGATAT
This sequence comes from Pterostichus niger, assembly GCA_947425015.1. Classification (NCBI taxonomy): domain Eukaryota; kingdom Metazoa; phylum Arthropoda; class Insecta; order Coleoptera; family Carabidae; genus Pterostichus; species Pterostichus niger. Next base: position 4,903,049 of record OX380337.1, on the reverse strand, counting down.
TTTGGATTGTTATGGGGTAAATATACGTTACGACCGTCTGTCTACATTCAATCATTTTTTTATTTCATCATCGCTTCATTTTTTTGCTGTTAAATGTTTATCAATTGTTTTACAGAAAATACTTCGAATAAAAGTGGGAGATCATTTAATTTTCTGTAACTTTTATTTTAAGATTTAAGAAAATAATAATTTGGGGACATTTTAAAGCGAAAAAATTAAGTTTGTCACATTTGATCGGTCTATTTATTTATAACTGAAATATCGCTCAAAGAATTTAATAAAATTATTCGTCCTAAAGTTCGTCTTTTGGAGTATTTAAATATAAAACTACATTTAGTGCTTAATAAATATTTGCGATATCATTCAAATTTGATTGGTGTTTTTTAGTACATTCAGTGCAAAATATACAAATACAAGAATGTTTATAAATAATAAATAAATTTAGTAGGTACTGACTATTATTTATTTATTTATTTATTTATTAACAAGTATACAAATAAAAAACATTTTGCTATTTATTCAAAGCCCGAGTGATTTAATTCTCATTGGTCAATTTCGCATATTTACCGGAGGTACATTAAAATTTCAAATTTAAGTATTGCTGATTGCCATAAATATGAGAGCCAATACATATTTTAATTGAATTTCAACCTCGGTTTATATTTAAATTGTGTAATATAATTTCAGAAGTCATAAACTGATATTATCATCACAACAAAAATTTAATTAAAAACTCAACTACCGCAATTGAGTTTATCAGCTCATGGTAAACACCGCGGTGCAATTTATCACTCGATTCCAAAACTTTATTTAATATTATCGCTTCCAATAAACCATATGGCGTTTACTACATGTAAATCGTCATCGCGTCACCTTTGGAACTGGCAGATGTTTCTAGTGATAACAATTGACTGCGGAGATAGTGACAAAGACCTCCGTTCACCTGCCGCCATCATAGATGGCTCTAGGTTCGTACCCTATGCGGGTGATGGTAGATTATGATTACAAATGAGATAGATTGTCGGAACTATTATTACCTTTAGAAATTTGCGAATTTACACCGTATCGTCACTAGAAATAAACGCGAAGGAGGAAGATCGTTCAAGGACACAAGATTTTTGGTGAGTGAAATGTTTATTTTATCGTTTATTAAAAGGGGTTGAAGATGGTACTTAATAAAGGTTTATAGCCTGACTTTAATATTCATTTCTACCGACTCTAATCTCTTTTAATAATTATGATTATTAATTTGAATTTATCATCTAATTATTATTATATTAATTACCGATGGTACGAACATTCGGTCGATTCAAACAATTCAATATTTTATTCAAATTTTAATATTTCGTCCAATTAATATATTAAATATGGCATTTTATGAAAAGGAATTTGAGTTCAGTAAAATAAAACTAACGCAATTCATAAATACTATGACTTGAAGAGTAGATACTTACTAGTAGAAAACAATAGAAAATTTGGCCCGTAAAATATTTGGTAGGTACATAAACTTAACTGGTCTTTCAAGACACCGGAATATGTCATTACTAATATTATTAATTTTTATGCTAGCCTCTTATAACATATGTACAAACAAATGATAATCAAAATATTTTCCTACTAACCTAACTTTCAAATAAAATTAAATTATTTTTTCCGGACGAACATTTTAATTTGTTATTATATATGAATTGCTAACAATGTTAATTTGATTGCAAAAAAATCCATTTTAATGGTAGTCTTTTTAAAAAAAATATATTTATACATTAAATAGAATTAAGTTAAAATTACCAGTATAAATATGTATTAAATAATATTGCCCCGATGCCGAAAAACAATAAAGTTCTATAAATTAACGGATAAGTATTACTATAAAAGGCAATCGTAAACCAAAACCCGAGATAAAAATTGCTTTCAAGGAAGAAGTCATGCATTCAAAACTTCTTCAACTTGTAGTTACCGAAGAATTTATTTTAATGTAAAACTTGGGATTTGCCATATTCAATGGCTACAAATTTGACAGCATCAGAAAGTTTATTTTAAAATAAAACATAAGAAGCAAAATATAAAATATAATAAAACAATAATTATAATAAATTTACAAAAACCTCTCTGCAAGACAATGCCCTAGTCGGTTATACAGGATGTTATATTTTACTTTTTAGTAACATATAAATTATTTTACATGATTATAGAGCAAATTTTTAGTTAATTGTTTTATTTCAAGTCTCAGTCATGGCTCACTATTCTCTTTCCGATTTGGTGTATAATAAATTGCCCGCCATTTTACTTTTTAAACATGTAACATATGGATTATTTTACATGATTGTAAAGCAAATTTGATGCACTTTTCAAATTTGTAAAAAAATATAGTATGTTCGATTTGAAATTTCAAAGTTGATATTAATTACTAATAAACCGGAATTGATATCATGAATGTACATCCGTCATCAACTAGCTTTTATGTTTCTGTATAAATCATGTTATATGAAAGAAATTGCTAAGTTGATAAATAAGCGAGATATTTGCTGAGTCTATTAAAATATAACACCCTGTATATCTCATTCATAGCGTTAGATATTTAGGCAACTGTAATACTTCCAGGCACGTTTTGAATCTGAATTTTTAATTCTTATAAATTTAAAATGTTGACAGTTTTTACTTTAGATTTTAAAAATCCTTTGTAAATAAAAATTCATAGGTGCTAGTTCGGGGCACCTAGTAGGCCATTCTATTGATCCATCGTTCGATTTAAAAATTAAATATTAAATACCTGCATATATTTATTTGTATTTAGAAAATCGTTTATAACAATGCGATACTAATTACAACAAATGTTAGCTTCACAACCTATATTTCATTTTAAAATATACGTTTTGTAAAAATTCCGTCAAGTTGGATATGGCAAATTCCATGTTTCACGTTAAAATATATTCACAGTATAATAAAAGATTGTATCTAACGGGTTATTGTAATTGAGATTAAGTTCCTGTTGTGCAGAGTAACAAATAATAGCTTTTAACATAACTAGAAATATTATGAGTATCATTACAGCCGCAGAGGTCAGTTTGAAATCCGAGCTCGTAGAGTGAGGATTTTAAGACATCTAAGACCTGTTATGACTCATAACATCCGTGGTTTGTTCAATAGTTTATCGGTTTCAGAATATAAACACGTTAACATTATTAATAAATATTATTTTTTGAAATTCTTTTATGAATAGCGTCATTGTCATAATTTTAGAAGGTGATCAAGTAAGTCTGTGGTCTGTATGTTTTTATTTAACGCCATGGGTACAATTATTTATAAATACATTTTTTATTTGAAAAGCCATAACGTGGTCATTTCTAATTTGAAAGAGTGTACAATTAATATACCGGGAGTTTTTTTTATCAGTAAACATAGGGATATGCCATTACCATAGTTACAGTTACAAAGTTTGACAGCAATGCATTAGAGCGTTTATTTTAAAAGTAAACATAGGGAAAATAACATTGCTGTCATCTATAGTTGTGAAAGTAATAAAATTGTCCTCTTTCAAAATCAGACCGGGTGAATAGGGGATCAAATAGTGGGGCGTTTTTATATAAATGGAAATTTAAATCGGGAAAATTATTTAGAGTTGTTACAAGAGAGAGTAATATTGAGTAAATATTGAGGAACTGTGGTTCCAACAAAATGTACGAAATTATCTGCACCGGATATTCCCCTAACGATGGCTAGGACGAGGTGCAGAAGTGGAGTGGCCTGCAAGGTCACCAGATCTTGGTAGAATGAGTGTAGAACAATTAAAATGTAGAATTAGTGTTGCATCGCATGAGATTCCTCCAGAGCAAATAAATAATGCTATAAATTTAAAATTCGAAATTTTCTTTTGTCGATATTTCAAAAATTTGAAGAGATAATGTAAATATGAAAACACCAGTGAATTCCTCGCGTGAAAATACATAGGTATGCAAATTTTCAGAAGAAAATTCGAACGGATACATTTTTTATTACAAGAAATTGAAAATGGCCGTTTTTTGAAGATTTCTTAAGGGGTTAGCCTTAAGATTTTTACGATTTTTGGCCATTTTTCGTTTTTTTGCAATAAAAAATTTATCCGTGTGAATTTTGTTATGAAAATTTGCATACTTATATATTTTTACGCCAGAAATTCACTGGTGTTTTCAAATTTTCATTATCTTTTCAAGTTTTTTAAATATTGAGGAAGAAAAATTTTGAAAAAAATTTAAAATTATTCAATATTTTGAAAATACCTGTACAAGTTAAGTAGCGCACGAGAAATACACTCGTTCGAACCGCATTTCAATATCTCTTTTAGTTTTTGAATTATGGGCTTTCAAAGTTGAGCTTTAAAAAAGTCAAAAATCGCTGTAACTCAAAAACTAAAAAATATATGAAGATGCACCTTGCGCCATTAGATTTCTCGTGGTCTGAGTTATATAGAACTACATTTTAATAATTTTCGATTTTTGAACTGGTTCAACCCAAAATTCTCATTATTTGTATGTACGAGCTCTTAAACGAAGAATTTGCGAACAAACCTCTACACAAAAGAACTTTTGAATTGTTTTGAGGTTCTAAATTTATAACTAACGTTTAGTTAATGTAATTTAAAGTAATTCAAATTGATTTAATTTGTTTAAACTTAAAATGTTTCTTTTAGACTATAGACTATTACACTTCAATGCATTGCTGAAAATATTATTTTCCCTATGTTTACTTTTAAAATAAACTCCCTAATGTATTGTTGTCAAACTTTTTAACTGTAACTACGATAATGACATATCCCTATGTTTACTGATAAGAAAAACTCCCGGTATATATTATGATAAGCAGGAGAAGTAATCTTTGAATTATTGTTGTTTTGAGTTCCGTTTGTATGAATAGTGTTATATTATCATTGTGTTTTATTTTAATATTCTTGACTGTTTTGTATGGTAATATTACCGTACAGAATACAGTTATTACTTACTTACCAGCCTACTTTTGTGCATGTAAATATAGGTTTAATATCATGAAACAGGTAAATACAATTACATCCTGTACCAATAACTGAAAATATTGAAACCAGGAATAAAAGAAATAAATACGTCTGTTTATAAATATGGTAGGCCCTGAAGCAACTGAGTTCTCCGGACACAGAATCACGGACACGTAAATAAACAGTGTCAATTTATCAAAAAACCGGAAAATTGCAGTCGGACAAAAACGTGTATCAGAAACAAATGTTACGCAGTGGAGCAAAGCGAAATAACATACAACACACGCAACCGTCAATTGTATCAAACAAATAGAAAACAAACACTCTGGCATTCGACATTCGATATTCGATGTCTGTGCGGTACACGTTCAATTTCAAATCCAAATCTTGCCAGTTTCGATGATTTTACCGCCCAGTGACGACTCGTCAAGCCTTACAAAGGGCGCTAACAACAAGAAAATGTCTTATACAATAATTATTTGTTTACTGAAAATGAACTTGTCGACAAGAGGTACTTTTTAATAGGTATAAATAGCTTGAAATATTCTGTTTTCAACAATGTAATATGTTTCTACACCTAAAATTAAAATCACTAAGTTCAAAAAACATTAATAATAAGGAATGTCAAGAGTATCAATTAAACAAATAATAACTTCATAATAAAATATAAAAATAAACACTTGGCTAAGTCTCACAAAATTCAGCCTCCAAGTCACTTATGAGCAGGGTTCGAAGATATATATCGATCGATATTTATCATGATATTTATTTTGATATATATCGTCATATTTTTGCAATGATATATATCCATTATATAAAAATATCAAATAGTTTTTGAGATATAGCCTCCGGAGAAGTGAAATTTTTCGAATTTTTCAGTTTTTCTACTTTTCCGATGCTATATCTCAAAAACTAAATGTGATATGAAAACGCGCTCAACGGCATTAATTTTCTCGTGTTTCAGTTAACTTATAAACATAGTTTCAGCGATTTTTATTTTTTTTCAATTTTCCGCCAAAAAATCGCAAAAAGCGGTTTTTTAACATTTTCTCGAAAACCAGAAGTCATATGCATTTGAAGATTGCACCACTGGATTCAGTGGGTCAAAATACATATGTATGTAAATTTTCGTTTTAATAATCCTACGATTAAAGATTTTTGGTAAAATTGAATTAAAATCTGAAAAAACCAAAGGGGTACCCCTTAGGAAATAATTAAAAATATTAAATTGCATAAAATTGTATGAAAATTTGCTTACAAGTCAATTCGGACACGGGGAATTCAACGCCGTTGAGCGCATTTCCATATCTTGTTTAGTTTTTGAGATATATAGCCTCCGGAAAAGTGAAATTTTTCGAATTTTTCAGTTTTTCTAAATGTGTACAAAAACTAAAATTAAAAAATAAATATCCAAAAAGTGATATTTATCTGATATATATCCTATATATAAGATATTTTGATATTTATTATAAATATCATGATATTTACGAACCCTGCTTATGAGGGCATCGTCAGAGGCTGACCAGCACAGTTAGTACCCATAGACGCGTTTCGCTCTTATTAGAGCTCATCAGTATGGTATAACCCAGTCTTTCACCTAGAACAAAGTTCTCATGAAGGAGCTGTGTGACGAATAAGATCTCTAATAAACAGTAAAATGACTTGAAAAGTTTTTTAAAAAATAACTTCTTTTGTTTCACACTTTACCTGCATTTTGTATATTAAACCAATAATAATAATAATAATGGGGTAGGTGGCACAGTAGTATCGAGTCGGCCTGTGAATCTTGAGAACTCTGGTTCGATCTCCACAGCCGACAAACATTTTTCTCAAATTTCAAATCTACCCCTGTGGCTCCCTCTCGACTAACATCTTTGGGGGCCGTGATTTGACGACTGATAACCGCACTTTACGCGATGAAATATATAATTTACCGAGATCTTCTTACTGCAGAGTGCCACACCCAGTAATGGGTAAAAGGCGGGATGATATATTTATTTAAGATTTATTACAAATTTCTGTAATTAAACTAATGATAACCTTGTTTAATATTCCAATAAATATTTGATATTTTTGCCAATAGCAGTTTCCGAATAGTATTGTATAAACAAAAGATGCACTTTGCGTACGTAACTTTTTTGACAGTTAAATATCATCATTGCATTATACTTAATTCTGAGTGTGCAAAAATATTTTAAAATGTATAAAAAATGTATGTATTCAGAAAAAAATAAAAGTTAGAAATTCGGTACATAGATAACAAATTGTTAACTGAAACGAATTGAAATAATATTGGCAAAATTTAATTTATGGAAAGGTATTTTATTATTTATTATATTTTTGTTTTTGCTATAATAAAGGGCTTTATTAATAATATAAATTAGTTTTTGTACTTTCAACAATGAAATAAAACCAAACTAATATTATATTTATAAAAAATTAATTTCGTACTTCCATTGTCTTTATTTTTTAGAAATATATAACACAACGTTTCGATTGATATAATCTTCAATCGTTATCTAGCATTGTCTATAATAAAAGGATATAAATTTTTATTTCGACTGTTTTTTAAAATTATGAAATAATACTTCTTTTCGGAATTCCGAAAAGAAGTATTATTTCATAATTGTCTATAATATTTCATTTGTTAAAAGTGTTTAAATTATTTACTTTTTTGATTGCACTTTAGTTATTTTTTTCCTATGTAGAGAATTAAATTAAAATATGACTATTATTCGTTAAGCAGAAAATTCAAACATAAAACGACAGAAAATTACAGTAATAAATTATGCATTAAGTACATACCGAAATAATTAAAAACTCGACATTATTTAAACAGAACATTGACTTCTTTTAAATAGGTCACCTGTAATTTGTATACAGTGCAGTATCTAAAATCTACATGAAACGTATATATAACAAACGTCCCTGGAATATCTATATATATACAGGGTATTTAAATTAAATGTGCCACCATTGCTATCTCAAGAACTATAAGAGCTACAAGGTTGGTTCAATTAGCAATGAAATATTATTTTGCAAGTCGATTATAAAACTATTAACAATTGCTATGAAAAGTTGACAATTAAGCTCTCATTTGTCAATTTCCGTAGAACAATCGAAAATTAACGTTTTCAATAGCAACGCGCGAAAAAGATTACAGAAACTTGTAATTATTTTCAGTACATATACATTTTTTAATAATCTAAGATACAATCGTAGAAAAAAATATGTGTATGGCTTTCGGCTCGCGCTGCAATTACCGTGTTCGAGTAATAAAGAATCACTTTACGCTCTTAATACATAAATAACTATTTTCAACCAATAGTTCTCCAAATTTTGGACAGAACTTTTTTATTTTAAGTGAGAATATATATTTTTTATTTTATTCTGAATTCAACGAATACCCTCAAATCAATTTTTTTGAGATAAATACATATTGAGTTGACATTAATTTAATTAAAATCTTAAATGAATCAGCATGCTATGAAAGATACAAATGAACAAACCATAATATTTTGTTTGTTTGATAAATTAATTAATCTCAAAACAACTATGTTGAAAAATTGAAAAATTTGAAGTGTAGTATTTGATTAAGTAGGTAAATAATGAATAAATTTTGTAATAATTAAATGCCCGCGTTAGTGAAGAAATTTAAAATTTAATAAAAATTCAGTATTTGCAAAATAATCCTGCGAGTTGAGTAATTTTTCCAGCCGACAGGAAGTAACTTGTTTGGCGAGTATTTATTCATTAACAAAACACTGGCGTCCGATATTTTTCGCGCTCGCATCTAATGGGATTAGCACTAATGTGTTGATTCATTTAACGCGAGAATTTTAAGTAATAACTTATGAGATGAATTTCATGAAACTTTTCAATTATGGAGTAAGCTTACGACGCTGAAAGTAAACACAGACCGTGCGGGGAGACTCTAGCAGGCTGCGAACCGGTCTGCTTGACAAGACAAACTTTGTAACTCTGCGAAAATCATTGCGAGGAACGAACACTCCGCGACGATCGATCGGAAAACGATTGCTTGTATTTTTATGATATCAGTGCGCATAATACAGTATTTAATATACCGGGTGTAGCTTTGAAATATGTAACACAGGAAATACAATGGCATTTTTACTTCCTTGTACGAAATAAAGGAAGTATTGTAATCGCGAAAATTTTCGGTTCTCAGATTTCAGTGGAAATACGTATTTTGGCCATCTCTGAATCAATTTTCACTAATTTCGTCGTGACGTCTGTACGTACGTATGTAGAAAATTGAAATTTTGTATTTAGGACTGCTATAACATCTAATTGTGCACCTCCCTTTTTGGTCATTATATAACTTCCGGAAGTGGTACTTTACTTGAAGCCTATAATAGAGTTTCATGAAAAATTATATTCAAATATAATTTAAAACTTTCCAAATTTGGTATATAAGACTACTATATTAATGAAAATAACATAATAGATTTTGGTTAAAATAGACTAACCGGAAGTGACACATTACATGAAGCTGCTAACAGTTTTCCTTGAAAAAAAGGTATTATTTTAATTTTAGAAATAAATGCTGCAAATAAAAGTTTTAGATTTTAAATTATCCTTTTGCATAAGCGAAATATCTAAATTTAAATATTATATATTTTTTTGTTTTTTTTTAAATTAAGTTTGGATTAGAACTAAAAATAAAAAAATAAAAGATTTAATGTCAAATATGTGCAATTAAAAAAATATCTATAGTTTAATACGCGTACAAGGAAGTCATGTGGTGTCCACATCAGATTTTTTAATAAAATTGTTGCTTCCCTAATTAAGTGTAAAAACAAAAAAATGTTAAGTATTAAAAACTGTACCAATTGTTTTTTTACGCAAAAGTAACAAGCAAACGAAAAATGGATGTTTTACAGAAAATTATATCTTTAAAATGACTAGTTTATTAAATAAATAGATAAAATTGATTAACCGAAATTAATAATAAATTATCTTGAACGTGTATTGCCCTATTTTATGCAAAATAATAATAACAATAAATGAATAATAATAATTATTATTATTATTTTGATTACATGATGATTATATATCACTTACCGATATCTGCTTAGACAGAGTGCCACACCCAGTAATGGGAAAAAGGCGTGATGTTGTATTTATTTATTTATTTTATTTTAAATCATTCCATTTGTCTTTCTACTAACCGTGAAATTTACTTCAAAAACAAACTAATAAAATGAAACGGTATTTAATAATTGAACCAGGAATCTCTAAAGGCACAGCCATCGCCTAACTGACCTAACATTGAATTAGAACATCGAAACTAAGAAGAAATCGTATCCGGAATACATTGGTGTACGTACAACAAATGTGAGATTGGGAGGAATATGGAACGTATGTCGAATGAAAGATTGATGAACTGAAGAATAAACTGAAAAATGCAATGAGCTTATGTGGATGGTTATTAGTAAAGCCCGGATATTTAGGCTCTTAAACACACCCAAATAAGCAGGCATATAGGCCGGTAATTACTCTAAAATAGGCGGAATTTTAGGCAGCCTAAATGTAAATAATTTGTTTAAAAAAAACAAAACGAATCCTTTTTCTAATATTGGTACTCGTATCTACTCTTCGTTAGAAAAAACTAATCATTTTAAACAAAAATTTACGCAATCTGAAAAATAATAATGTAGGGTTCTCATTTTATAAACTATTATGCAAATTCAAATTATGTAGTATACTTTAATTCACAAAATATTACGAGCAATTGCTCTATGGAATTTTCGGAAAGGGACTGTCTTCGGTCAGTCAGAACGAGCTTGTAAGTTGAAAACTTCGTTCGACATCACAAAATGTGACAAGAGCGTTCTTATATTTAGCCATATCGTCTAAAGTTACCTCTGCTCCATTGATTAATGGCAAAGACACAATTGAATTGCCACGTAAAATTTTGACTAAAAAACGTTTTTTCTTTCGGCATTTTAAATTCACACACAAAAACTTGATTAAAGTAAGTACTTTAAATATTATAGATTAGGTTGAAACACTTTGTCGAGTGCTGAATTAGTCAACGAAGTAGATGATAAACCTTGTCTGCTCAATAAAAGTAAGAATAGGCAACAAAAATAGGCAAAATAGGCTGTATAAGGTAAAATAGGCACAATAACCAAAATATAGAAAAAATAGGCTCTAAGGCACGAAAATAAAACCTTCCATTATACGTAAACATATTACCTATGTATAGAAAAACGAAATTGCCTGAAGTATATTAAAATTTGAATCTAGGCAATTGCCTCAAAATCCGGGCTTTAGTTATTAGGAATAGTTAGCAAAGATTGATCGCGAAATGAATCTGATGAATAAATATGCAATGAATGTTTTAAGGATTCGACTTACCACATTTAATGGGATATAGCGTGATGTTATATATGTATGTGTCCCTGGAATTAATCATTGATAAAATGTGGACCGAATATTAATAACATGAAGGGAGTGTCAATATATAACATCGATTGTCAACAATTTAAAATTCATTTAATTTTGAATACTGTTCAAATATTTTGACAACCAAATTAATTCGTACTCGTCTGCATTCATATTTAATATTGCAATTAAAATCGGAATATGTTTCACCAAACAAAAATGTAATTATCTACTAGTAAGATATATAACTCACATATATAAATTATATATGAACTAGCACACTGCGGCTCGGTGAGTCCGGACTCTGTACTGTAATTTAAATTAAATTCCTGTTGTACAGCATAACATAAATAAATAAATAAACTCGTCTGTTAGATAAGTGAAAAAATATTACAATATAGACAAGTAATGAAATAATTGTAAAATATAAAATAAACACTTGGCTAAGTCTAAAAAAAATCAGCCTCCAAGTCGATTTATCAGGTCATCGTCAAAGGCTGGCCAGCACAGTTAGTAACCATAGACGCGTTTCGCTCTTATTAGAGCTCATCAGTATGGTATAACCCGCTCTTTCACCTAGAATAAAGTTCACGTGAAGAAGCTGTGTGACGAAAAACTGTGCCAGCAGAGAATAAGATCTCTAACAAACGATAAGATGACATGAGAAATAATCATCCCCAAAATAATATGTTAAAATGACGTTCTGAATTGTGGCATAGTTTCCGCGCAGAAAAGTCGCATGTGTCATTCGCGTATTCAAATATAATTCTGTAAAGTCCAGGCATCGACATACACTTTCCGGAGCTAATTCAGAAGCTCCGAGAGACTTCCTCATAGTTGAGTTGTCTTCCGGGCACTCAGCCCTCCTATTGACAACCGGATACTAATTTTGTTTTCTTATACGGGGTTTGAAGTAGCTGCTTCTTTATTTTAATGAGATTTGAAAGAGTAGAATTTAATTTGTTTAACTAGGCAAAAATGTAGCAGACTTACTACTGAGGCTATAAATCTAGTGAAGCAGCAAATCAGCTTTTTTCCGGGTTGAACATCTAATTTATAATAATAATAATAATTAGTTTATTTAGCTAAAGCCATATAAATATAAACATATACAATCAATAAACAAATATAAGAAATACAAATACGACTTATAAGACTTATGTCTCACTCAACATGAGTCTAAGTTTAGTTTTAAATTTAAGGATATTCATATTTTTCATTTCTTCCGACAACAAATTATACTCTCAAAAGCCGTTGTAAAATAAGGTATTTTGCGATTTAGTTAGCTTTATTCTTTTTATAAGGAAGTCACCCTGACTTCTAGTATTATATATTGTATTCACATATTTCACACGATCAGCAATGTATTGCGGCATTAATCCCAGTTTTATTTTATGCACAAAAACTAAGCAGTTGTATTTAATAAACGTTTTAACATTGACCCAGCCTAATATTTGCAACATACTTTGAATGCTAGTGTATTTGTTACATTTTAATATATTTCGCATTCCTCGGTTTTGAACTAACTGTAGTCTATTTATGTCAGTATTGCTATTTGTTTAAAGTTGATATTAATTTTGTGATTACTTTTCATATTTTAAATTTTATTGGTACCGTCATAATTATTATGTTGTTTTCATTTGTTAAGCGGTTGCTATGTAAAAACAAACGTGAAGATTATAATTTCTCTAAACATGTAATGCACAGCCGAAATACAAATGAAATTTATATAAAATAATTTGTAACAGCACCACTTTTTGTATAAGCAAATCTTTTCCTAAATAAATTTATTATTATTATTATAGTTTTATAGATGACATTCTACTTTTTATGTTGTAATTCGATATATATTTGTTAAATTTATAATATGTAATGAAAAAAGACGAAGGAATATTAACCCTACATGGAATTAAAGAAGTGGTATCCGGTTTTAATTATTTTTGTTAAATCATAAATATTTGTTGTTCTTTCATGACAACACTTTTATAAGCTTTTAAAACCCACTTTTAATGTCAATCGGTAAAAATACCATAATTTTTTTAAGCTACTTTTTTTTGTACAATACAGTACACTCAGTAATGGATAAAAGGCGTGATGATATATTTATTTTATTTTGATAATGAGATTGAAATAGTTATGTGTTTATTTAGGGTGCGAAATAATGTGTCAAATTATTTTTTAACGCATCAAATCATTTCGCGGCTGAGATGCACAAAAAAAATTTCACACGACTACATTATGTTCATTTAAAATTTTCAAAATTTATTACAAATTTAATTTTGAAATGATGGTTATTACAATTATGAATGTAAAACCAAAACGATGTTTTCATAAAAGTAACAGCTTGTTTATTTATCGCCGCTATTTTGTAATCATATTTTTGATTGGTTTAGAACAGCCCGCTAAAGTAGCTGTCAATCAAGTAATGAATTTTTGTCAGGTTGTTTATAAAAAGTTGAATTTCGAGAGATGAATTATGCGCGTAAATGTTAATTTTGTTTGACAGTTCATACATACATAATATCACGCTATATCCCATTAAATGGGGTAGCATGAACCCCTGAAACATTCACAGACCATTCTCATTCTGACACACTTTCTCCATACGAGCTCTTTCCTTCCTCACAACCAAAATCCATCATCACGCAACAAACCTTCATTCACATCCATCCATTCGCTCCTGTACACCTGTTTCGTAAATCTTCACTTACGCCTACTTCTCTAACAACGAATCTATCAAGAAATGAAGGCAGCATCACCTCCGTTTATTTAAAAAATCATTTAACACAATTGCAGTTAGACGCTGTATAGTAAATACTGAAAATGAAGAAAAAAAGATGCGCTTGGCTTTGGAACTGAATTAGACAGTTCCATGTAAAAACATGATTATACCGGGTGGAACATCATACCTGTGTACATAGGCGATTAACATGAAAAAACAGTTTTTCTGTGCGCATTGCTCCCCAAATTATTTTAGTCAAAAATGCTTCAAATAAATGTTGTAGAGCATAAAATTCTGCATCTAAATCAATAAACAGAATTACATTTACATGCGTTATAACGACGGAAATTAAATGAAAAAATATTAAAAAGTACGTTGAAAATATCAAATAGCCATTGAAGTGAAACAAAAATAGATAGATGCTTGACGTTTGACAGATCTCCTGATTTAACACCTAGCGATTTTTTTATGGGGTCATCTTAAATATAAAATTTATAAGCAACGCCACCCAAATATTAATTCTTTGAGAGAAGCTATCGTGGATAAGTGCGCCTTAATCACAAATAGGCAGCTCGCTAATGTACGACATTTCTTCTACAATAGACTTGGTTATAGCTTGGCTGAAAATGGAGGTTTATTTGAATATTTATTGTAATAATAAATTGTAGGGTTTTTTTTTATCGAGAGAATTATTGTTTGATAATAGATAGGTTATAATTTTTACATGACCAACCCTATAAGAAATAAACGTTTCATTGAAATGTACAATTGTTTATTTATTATTAAATTGTAATCATAGGTATGGAGTTTTTTGTATGAATTTTATTGAATGATTAATTTGTCGGGGGTAAAATATCAAATCGACAGAAAAACGTCAAGCATTTATTTATTTTTGTTTCACTTCCATGGCTACTTGATATTTTGAACGTAATTTTTAATATTTTTTTATTTAATTTCTGTCGTTACAATGCATGTAAATGTAATTCTGTTTATTGATTTAGATGCAGAATTTTATGCTCTACAACATTTATTTGAATCATTTTTGGCTAAAATAATTTGGGGAGCAATGCGCACGGAAAAAACTGTTTTTTCATGTTAATCGCCTATGTACACAGGTATGATGTTCTACCCGGTATTCTAAAAGCAGTTATATATGAAATTAAATAAATCTACATGTAAAACGTTAAGATTCTTAAAAATGTACAATTGTTAGAAGGTCATACAAAACTTCCATGATTGTATAATGTAGAAGTAACCAAACGTAACAAAAAGTGTAGTAAAAATAGAACATAACGATCTGATTTGTTAAAACCAGTAGCACGATATTGAAAATACGCATACGGGTGGCGAATCCCATACCAATCAATGGAAAAGCTTTTACTGAATTAACAGTTACCACCACCCATCCAAGGGTGCGGAGGGTGAGCAGGGTGCCGAGCAATACGTCCGTAAACATTAGAATCCATTCTTCTCTTTCTACCTCGCACACATATGTGTCTTCACGTCTCTTTCCTGCTCCATGTGTAAAGAAGCGAGATAGAATGAATTCCGGGTGTTTCCACCGTTTCCGGGCGGAACTGCTACTGTTTGGAAAGCGGAAGTCGCTGTAGACGAATCACTGTAAGGGCGATGCTCTGCTGTTTGGAAAGTAGAATAGGAAATGAGAGGATTGATTCGGGTATTGGAACTAATGGCGGCTTTGTAAGCAAATAGCGCAGGTAATAGTTTTGTGGAAATCGCGATTTCGTTTAGAAATTAAATGATAATGTTACTGGTGTTTATTACTCTCGTACGCAGGACCGGGTTTACAATAAAGCGCACAGACAGCTGCTTCAAGGCTGCAAAATTTCAAGGGCCTCAAGTACGGCATCGAATTCTTACAAGTAATATTTATTTTTTATCAAGAATTTTATTTTCATGCAACTGTCAAATAAAGTTAACATTTTCGCGCACAAGTCAGCTCGTAAAACTCAACTTTTTTATACACAGCCCAACCTAAAATTATTACTGGGCTGTCAGCTATTTCTAAACCAATCAAAAACGAGATTAGAAAATGTCGTCGATAAACAAACAAATTGTTTCATTGTTCATATTTGTAATAACCATCACTTCAAAATTAAATTTTTAATCAATTTTTAAGTTTTTCGATAACCATAAATATTTGATATGTTCAGAAAATAGTCTACCTCGGCATTAAACTTCGGCAGCCAAACATTTTACTCGACGCACGCAAACAATCATTTCGCAGCTCAGGTACACTAGTTTTGCACAAAATATAGTATATTGTAATACTAGTGAAGAAAGGGTTTATTTGCGAAACACTATTTTTTCAACATTAAACGTGAAAATTACATTTTTCTACGATTGCTATGAAAAGATGACAATTACGCTCTCATTTGTCATCGTAAAGTTGACGTTTTTTGTGGAACAATCTAAAAATATCTTTTTTGCGCGTCTCCAATGGCAACGCGCGAAAAAGACATTAAATTCGCGCGTTTCCAATGGCAACGCGCGAAAAAGAGTATTTCAATAGTTACCAGGGATACAAACAAAACAGAAACTTGTCATATTGACAGTTAACAAAACGAATTTAGTTTTAGACGTATGCCTACGTTTTTAAATAACTTTAAGATGCAATCGTAGAAAAAAATTATGTGTGTATCACGAGCGTCAAGTGTCTTTGTTCCTCTTGCACTATTGCAGCTTTCGCCTTCGGCTCGCGCTGCAATTAACGTGCTCGAGTAACAAAGAATCACTTTACGCTCTTAATACACAAATAACTATTTTACGTTTGAGATACAAAAAATTTAATGATTATTTTATATAAATCAAAGGAGTTGTATTTGCAAATGCACAACACGTTTCCTTGGTCACCATGTCAAATGATATTTCCCTCACTCAAATTTAGTTGTGATAGCAATCGTTTGTCTCACTAGTGAGGAAAGTTATTTAGCCACAGGTGTAGATTTAAATTGGTAAGGGAGCAAAATTCATAAAAGTCAAAAAGAAGAATAAATGATTTTAGTCACAGAAATCTAACGTGTAATCATGAAAAATAAAATAAATAAAATATAAATATATCATTACGCCTTTTACCCATTACTGGGTGTGGCACTCTGCCTAAGCAGATCTCGGTAAGCGATATATTTTTTCGTGTGAAGTGCGGTTACCAGCCGTTAAATCACGGCCCCCAAAGATATTAGTAGAGGGGGAGCCACAGGAGCAGATTTAAATTGGTGAAAATCGTTTGTCGGCTGTGGAGATCGAACCAGGGTTCTCAAGATCTACAGGCCGACTCAATACCACTGAGCCACCTACCCCATGAAAAATAAAGATTACCATTAATGTATCGATGGTAAAGAATCATCACTTCAGCATGTTCACTCCCTCAATTTCAAATCCTTTCAGCATTTAACCCCTGGAAACACAACCCATGTTCATGTCATAGCAAGCGCTGACTTCAAGAAAACAAAAACATATTCACATCGACGAGAAACCAGATCTACTCGTAGCATACAGTAACAAAGAAAGCTACTCTCCTGAAGTATAAGGTTGTTACATCTGACATCTGGCATGGCGTGTATGTAGAGGGCTGTCACGTCATTTCATGTTGCCTTTCGCGTGATTAGTAGAAGGCTCTGGGAAGCATTGTATGGAGGAGAAAGTAGACGTGATCCAATATCATATTGAGATGGTCTCAGTTCTGATTAGATGATGGTTTCTGTTTTCTTAAGAGTTTTCTGGTGTTACTTATGTAGTTTCAAAATGGAACAATCTATTTATTTGCTTTAAAGTTTAAAATTAAGACAGAATTGGTACAGGAAAAATAGAAATTTAAGGACGAAATAAAGATTTTTAACGTAGTCTAGCTGATACAATCAGCGGTGACTAGTCTATGAGGTCAATTGGACAATGATCTTTTAAAAATATTGAAAAAGGCACAACAATATATTTTACCTAATTCCGTTATGAAAGGTCCTGTTTTACATCAATTTTTGAGGTTATGAAATGTCAATTTTTTCATAACTGTCATTCAAAAGTTATGTAAGGAATTCTTTACATAACTAGCTACGTAATGAATGTTGTCAGTTTGAACTTTCTCAAAATGCAAATAACGGAAAAAACTGTTTATTAAAATTTTTAGGATTCATATATATATTTAATAATGTTTCTGGTATTAAACAGTTGACGGGCAA
The DNA here is from genome assembly GCA_947425015.1 of Pterostichus niger. Classification (NCBI taxonomy): domain Eukaryota; kingdom Metazoa; phylum Arthropoda; class Insecta; order Coleoptera; family Carabidae; genus Pterostichus; species Pterostichus niger. The sequence continues at coordinate 4,884,736 of OX380337.1, read as the reverse complement.
ATTAGCAGATTCTTCGATATCAGAGGGAAGGTCTATCTCGGATTCAGAACTCATTTTCAATGATGACATTAGCTTTAAATTTAAAAATGTTATTCATTTATTTTCACGGCAACGCTTTTGGTAAATTGATTTATAGATTTTGAAATATACTGAGCTGTCATAAATCTAGAATTTTATATATTTTAAAAATTATTTTAGCGGAATTAGATAAAATTTTGTACGTAATACGTTATGAAAACGTGATATTGTTTGACTCACATAATTTGCAAAACTCGCTTCGCTCGTTTAACAAATATTATGTTCGTCAAACAATTTCAACCTTTTCATAACTGGTTACGTCAATACCTATTTTTAAAAGCACCTGAATCTATATTACAAAAATTACCAAAATTAATAATTAATAAGTTCAAATCTAAATTAAAGTCATTTTTGATTAGTCAGTTTTGAAGATTTTTCAACTCCTGACTGCAGTGAACTCTCTTCCATCCTGTTTTCCGTAACTTATTTAATTTTAATATGTTGTAGCATATTATCAATTATCTGAATTATTCCTATGTTTTGAGGTTTCTTAGATATACTTTTATTGAAAGCTAATTAAATGAATTAAAAATTGAATAATTTCAATAAGTTTAAATTAATCAGACCACATGACTAATTGATCTGAACCTATTAAACCGGATTACTTCAAGCTTAATATTAGAGATGGGCGAATATCATCCGCGAATAGTCGAATGCCGCGAATATTGACATTATTCGATATTCGAGATATTCGAATATTAACGCCAGTATAGTGAACATTCGAATACCTCGAATATCGCGCTATATATGTTGACCTTAATTTTTGACTATGTTTTCCTTTATCATTTGTACATAAACTTAAAGCTATTACAATACTTTGAAGTTATTAATAACAAAGATATTTTGTTTTAAAACCATGAAGACGTACCATATTTCAAATTTTTTTTTCGCCAACATCAGCCCGTACGTTTCACCTTAAATTTGAAGTTTTCGACTTTTTCTTTTTTGTTTGTACTTTTTGTTTTAATTTTATCTTAACAATTTTATTCAAATAATGAAAAGGACATCATTAAATAATTATTAATAATAAATAAGTTAACTTTTAGGAGTATTCGAATATTCGAGTGCCTCGAATATTCGAGATCTGATTAATATTCGTATTCGATATTCGAATTCGAGAAATTTGATATTCGCCCATTTCTACTTAATAAATATATATATATATATATATATATATATATATATATATATATATATATATATATATATATATATAATCTTCAGAATTCAAAGTCGTTTCGTATCCTTCATATTAGGTTTAGTTTATAAGAAATAGACTCGCCCTAGAACGAAACGAGATATGATAAATTTCATGAGAAAGCACAAGTAAGATAAATATTGCTGGTCACAAAATGAGACCAGATCGATATAATCTATTTCTCGTCTTGTATGCATCACCAATATGGTGCATCTAGTCATAAAAATGTAAGTGTAAAATAAGAATAGAATACCCAGTAGATGTGATTTTAACGCCAACAGAAACAATGCATACTCTTCGCATAATCTGAGCCACCAAATGCATCAAAGTGCCAATAATGAATCCCGAAATTACATCCATTAGACGCTGCATCATCACGCATCCATCCGGCATATTTACCTCTGCACATGCGCATATACTCCCCACCAACGCGTCATAACAAAAGCACTGCAGACATCCGCTATAATAAGCTTAACCGAACCGAACTATAGGGCTAATGAACGAGAGCAGATAGCATGCTGTCCATGTGAACACCGGGGGTGAGACGCGAGGGTGCACTGACGGACTAGCTGATTAATTGATTCACTGGCCAGGATATTTAAATCAAAATGCGGCGAACAGGTATATTAATTATTGTGGATCTGTAGCAAGCCTACGAACATTTCTGATGAGGAAACGAATATTTTGAGGCCAGATTTTCACAAGGCTGGTTATGATATAGCATAGAACCTCAAATTTAGATGAAAGGCAAATTTTTATATCAATAAATATTTGTTTCCTTGTATTCCTTAACAACTTTCAAGTGTTTCTTTTTTGATATCCGTCAAAGGCAACTTTATGACCGCATTTAAGTAGCAAATTTATTATTTCTCTCCGGGTAGTAATGTGTTTGAACTCCGATGAGGTAATTTTTTTGTTCAAGTTTTTCGGAGGCAAGAAAGGTAGAAATAATTTTGAAAAATCAAGAGCATTCGCCGGGATTAAAACCCAGAATCTTTCACACGCTAGGTGACTGCTCTACCACTTGAGCTACAAATACTCAGCGAAGTACTCATGATTTTTCGTGTATTGTAAGCAGGATATGAACATTCGTTCAACGGAATTAAATTCCTCGCGTTAAAGTTGACTTATAAATTAATTTTTAGCAAATTTTAGACGAGTAAATTTGTTGAATATTTCATAAGAGATACCCCTTGTGGTTTTTTCGATTTGTCTATATGCTCTAAATAAACCTGGTAGGAATATTGTAACGAAAACTTACACACATATATATTTTGACCCGCTGAATACAACGGCAAAGTCCTTAAGAGCATATGTCTTCTAGCTTTTAAGATATTATTCAAAAACTAGTTTCTGAGAAAATTTTAGTGAACATTTTATGAAAAATTATAAATTGTCGAAAAATTGTTAATCGAGGCACGTGAAATTTAATGTTGTTGAGCGCATCTTCATATCTTACTTATTTTTTCAGATATACCCTCGAGAAATTTGAAATTCTTACGAGGAAAATAAATCAACTCAAATTAATTACAAATTAAATTAAATTAACATAATATTAAAATGCGAGACTCACGAGATATCATGCGAGATTTTCGCCCTCGCAGTCCTTGTATCGATCTTGTATTGAATTTTATATTTTCTTAATATCGTTCGTTACGAGGTAAAGCGAGATGCGACAGTAATGGTGGTACTTCATATATCTAGTAACTTTACTTCTCTAGAAGAAGATTGAAACACTATTCTTACTAGCAGACATCATGATATGTTGTGGGTATTTCAAATTTTAATAATTATGATTCAAAATAAATTATAATTTATTATATCTAAATTTAATTAATTTACGAATTGTTCTATTTACTATGTAATAGCAGTCTGCATTACATTATATTCGTGTAAAACTTCAATATTCAAATAGCAAAAGCACGTATAACACTAAAGCACAAAACCCAGTTCTTCTTTTTTCTCGCTTATCGGAAAGCAATAAACATGAGGTTTTCACGCCGAATTTGAAACGGTCCATTTTAATGGTCCGATTCCTACAATTTACTGAAATAGCTCTCGTCGTTCGTCGCACGACGATCGCGGACTGAAATTGTATCAAATTACGTGAAGAATGATCAATGATTTTCAATTAAATCCCGGCGGATCTGTTGCAGTACATCGCGCATTTGTCAACTTGAAATATTGTATTGTGTATTAAATAAAATGGAACCATTCCGATTGTTAAGCGTAATCATGAGATATTTGGAATACAATCTGAAACGATTTTAGTTTGATTGCGTTATTACGAGGCTGGGTGATTGTTTAATTCTAGACAAATTTTAGTATTTTATTTGTCTCTCTGTACAAGATTCATTCCCTTCGCCTGTTAACCTGTTAGTATAACAGTCTTGCAATGTAAATAACTATTAACGGTCAGTTAATTATTTACGACCGTATATCTAAAAAGTTTATAAAATAAGTTACATACTATATTTTTTCTACTATCGCAAATTAAGACAACAAAATAGTTATTTGTGTATTAAGAGCGTAAAGTGATTCTTTGTTACTCGAGCACGCCTTCGGCTCGCGCTGCAATAGTGCAAGAGAAACAAAGACACTTTACACTCGTGATGCACACATAATTTTTTCTACGGTTGCATCTTAAAATTATTTAAAAACGTATACGTACTGAAAATAAATTCATTCTGTCAACTGTCAATATGACAAGTTTCTGTTTTGTTTGTATCCCTGGTAACTATTGAAATAAGCGCGCATTTAATATCTTTTTCGCGCGTTGCCATTGGAAACGCGCACATTTAACGTCTTTTTCGCGGGTTGCCATTGGAGACGCGCAAAAAAGATATTTTTCGATTGTTCCACAGAAAACGTCAACTTTATGATGACAAACGAGAGCGTAATTGTCAACTTTTCATAGCAATTGTAGAAAAAATATATTTAAAAAGTAAGGTTAAGTTACAATGACAGATACCTGAAGCTAACTTCATCCCGTGTTTAATATCTCAAGCCGTGACTAAAACGTTCAAAACCACGGTTAATCAACATGTGATTAAGATGTTATTTAGTGACATGGAAACCAGTACATTAAATGACATTTTTCTACGATTGCTATGAAAAGTTGACAATTACGCTCTCATTTGTCATCGTAAAGTATACTGTGGAACAATCGAAAATTATCTTTGTCGCGCGTCTCCAATAACAACACGCGAAAAAGATATAAATTCGCGCTTATTTGTAGAACGAATTTATTTTCTGTCCATATACGTTTTTTAATAATTTAAGATGCAATAGTAGAAAAAATTATGTGTGTATCACGAGCGTAAAGTGTCATTGTTCCTCTTACACTTCGGCTCGCATTGCAATTACCGTGCTCGAGTAACAAAGAATCACTTCACTCTCTTAATACACAAACAACTATTTAATAACAGGAGTAGAAAAAACTTGTTACGTAATATAGTAACATTGATTGTTAATGCTGAAGATTAATTTCCATGCGTATTTCATATTATGTTTATTGTTAGTATATGCTGTATTAAATTCAAATAAGTCGAATCTAATATCGAGTAATAATAATAACAACAATAATAATATGTAACGTAGATATAATAATATCACAAATAACAAGCAAGTATATGGAACATGAATATATATTAAGTTGGTGTAAGTTAAATTTGCATAATAATAATTAGCTGAATTAGTATTTGATAAATACATGCGTTAATGAATACGATTCGTTCCGCTAACTCACGAACATCGAGCTTTAGGTAAAATTAGTCCAGAGTATACTTGATAATTAATGCATGCTCATAATTATTACTGGTATCTCATGCGGCTGTAGTCTCGCGCACAGGATAGCGATTATATTAAAACGACATTGATTCCACTGCTTACTACAGAATTTCAATTAATGTTCATAAATTATGCAATAATTTAGTTATGAGTATTGCTATTGCCGAAATCGCGAAATCACAACTATGGATGATTTGATTATTACTCGGATGCAGATGATTAAGCTTGATTTGAAAATAGTTGTCATTGCTTCGGGGATCTCATAACAAATGAGACTGAACATTTAGGATATTTGTCATGTGTAATACTAACAAGAGCTGGGCGAATAAGTTAATCACTATTCAAAATTTAATGTTTATTAAGATATATTCACAACATAAAAATAAATAGAAAAGTTACAAAATTACAAAAGTGATAGATATTAAATGGAACATATTAAATCTCTATTTAAACAACTTATACCAAAGATGGCAAACAACAACAACATATGAACTAAAGTTACTACATGGCAAGACTACATCTTGTCAATCCAAAAACTAAAACACCACTGAATATTTGTTGTTGTTTTCCATGGGATGTGCTGACAAGGGGTAAGAGGGTGGAATCGTTGACTTGGTTAGAGATAACTGTTCCCATACATGAGTTTACATAAAAAACATCAGACGCTTCTAAGGGATGAAATACAAGGATCAAAAGCTATCTCAGACCAACGCACAGCTAATAATTTACCCAGATATCTCATCACATAATAGCTAACAAGCGCGACAATTCATAGAAACCATAAACTCGATAAATAATGATCTAAGAATATTGAAATTATTACAAAATATGCACTAATAAATTTGATAACCAAAACTCTGTCAAGTCAACTTTACAAAAAAGATACTTAAGATAATATTTAATTTGTCTGTATTTTTCGAAGCTGAGTTGTAAGTGAACAAAAACTAATCCCTTTGTTACACATGTCTACTTGCAACACAATTACTTCATTTTTAAGCCAATGAATATTCAAATTTATATTTCTGAAACATTTTCTTTACTTATAAAGAGTTAAATGTAATAAATAAAATATGTGGAGAAAGTTTTCAGAATATAATTTTTCTACGATTGCTATGAATTACGCTCTCATAATTTGTCATCGTAAAGTTGACGTTTTCTGTGGAACAATCGAAAAATATCTTTTTCGCGCGTTGTCATTGGAGAAGCAAATAACTATTGTGAATTAAGAGCGTGAAGTGATTCTTTGTTACTCGAACACGGTAATTGTAGCGCGAGCCGAAGACGAGAGCTGCAATAGTGCACTTTACGCTCGTGATACACACATATTTTTTTACGATTGCATCTTAAATTATTAAAAAACGTATACATACTGAAAATAAATTCGTTCTGTCAACTGTCAATATGACAAGTTTATGTTTTGTTTGTATTCCTGGTAACTATTGAAATAAGCGCGTATTTAATATCTTTTTCGCTCGTTGTCGTTGGAAATTACTTTTTGTCACATCATATTGGTTGCAACACATCAAGAATACCGAATTCATATTATTTTTTATTCTTCTTGTTCAATTTACTTGAATAATTCAATAATTATTGTATTATTATCTTCTGACAGTTGTAGAAAAAATGTTGTTTCTATTTCGTGGACGAATTTCCGGTATTTTGGTTCGTTCGAATGACTTTTTTAGTCTTGACTAAAAGTGACATTCTCACGGGCATAAAAAAACACCCATTTCGCGCACAAAATACATAAATAACTATTGAGTGCATTACAACAACGTATTAGTTTGCACTACTGGAACACGAGTGCAGATTACGGTATTGGAATTTCCCGAATATGATAATTATTAACTATGTTAGAATTTTTGAAAAATCATGAGCAGTCACCTAGCGAGTGAAAGGTTCTGGGTTCAAATCCCGGCGAATGCTCATGATTTTTCAAAAATTCTAACATATTTACTGGACAGACAGAGATGTCGAATATATAATTCTTAAAATAATTATTAACTTTGAGCAATCAAAGAATGTACAGTCAAATGATGAAGATGCCACCAGAATCACAATAAAATTGATTTAATTATAATTAACTTAATCCAAAAAAAACTTCTGATTTCCTCAAATATTATAAATGTTTTAATATTAGAAGGTTTCAATTCATAATTTAATAAATTTTCAAAATGCATGTCAACAAAATATGTTAATTAATTAAAACCCCGTATAATGGAATTTTTAAAATGGCTTCAGGTTATTTCGGGATAATGTTTTTAGCTTTTATTCTGTAAATTTATATATGCTTTTAAGCTTTGTAGATACATGTGGTACTAAATAATTTGGGAGAAAATTCGACAGTAAAATTGATATATATATATATATATACAGGGTGTTTCACAACTTAGAGCAAAAAATTAAAGGATATATTCTGTACGACGTGCTGATCATGAAACAAAACGATTTTTTTTTTAAATCGCAAAACTATTTTCCATGTTTCCCAGTCCAAAATTTTTCGTTGCCACTGCCACTGGGTGGATGATTATGTTAAAGTTATTAATTAAATAAAATTCTATTATAAATAACTGCTAATAATTGAATTGTGTAATTATTCTTTCGTAGATGATACCTACTTCATTGTTTGTGAATATACCCTTTAATTTTTTGCTCTAAGTTGTGAAACACTATATATATATATATACATATATATATATATATATATATATATATATATATATATATATATATATATATATATATATAAAATATTTATGATTAATATGTTTTGTTCATAAACATAAAATGCCCCAGGCAATTTTTTTATGAATGCATGACTCGAAAAAAAAGGCATTTTAATAATATTAACATAGGGATTAGATGCAATACTCAAATTAATTATTTTATACAATATATTTAATTGAAATGAATTTTTTTAAATAGCATATATCGGCTTTTAGTTTAAATTTTACATTGTGTTATACAAATTACAATTCATTTAAAATTAAATGAATTTCTAATAATTACTGATTTTGATTATCTATTCATATTTTAAATCAGTAATAATATTATAAAATGGTAAACATTTTGTTTATTAATATTAATTCGATACAATTCTCCTTCAATTATTAATATATCAAACGACAATCTGTTTACGATAATAATAATAATTTTATTAGATTTTATCATTTCAAAACAAATATTTCACTAATATAATTATATATATTTCAATGTCTACAATAGTATAAAATACATGTATTGAAAGTGTGTGTGTAAGATCCATTCACACAAGTTTTCTAATGGCTTTTCAATTATTTTTCCTACGGGAATTTAATAAATCACTATTGTAAATATGGAAAGACTGTAAAGTATGAAATAAAAATATTTTCCTATCTTATTATGATTATAAAATATTACATACATACATAACATCACGCTATATCCCATTAAATGGGGTAGCACGAACCCGTCAACATTCTCATCCTGACACACGATACTCGATTCGACCACATTAACACTTCCTCCATACAAACTCTTTCTTTTCTCACAACCAAAATCCATCAACACGCAACAAACATTCATCCATTCGGTCCACTTCTCTAACAACGAATCTATAAGAAATGAAGACAGCATCGCCTGCGCTTGTTTAAAAATACATTTAACACAATTGCAGTTACACACTGTATAGTAAAAACTGAAAATGAAGCAAAAAATATGAGGAAAGAAGGGAGTATCTACCTGCGCTTGTTTTTGAAACTGAATTCCACACAATTCCACACAAGACACTCTATAGTAAAAACAGAAAATGAACCAAAACATAACAACTCTCCTAAATTTATTTATGTTTAAGGCACTTTAAAATGAGACAACTCTGACCGAGTGTATAACACACATTGCCAAAACATACTTTGTTTTGTAATAATACTTTACTTGCAATTAAAAAATGCACAACGTAACTATTTATGTAAATTACTCTACGTTATTCAGTTCTCATTTAATTCACTTTCCTATATACATTTCTTGTTGTACCTAAAACATCCGAGAGTGCTTGCTACACAAATGAACGTTTGCAAGCAAAGGATTTGCGTTAAATATTTGCAAGCGTTTCTGCTTTGATGAAACAATGGAATATTGAAACAATAAGCGTACAAGAACAGTTCATTGCTACTGAAGCACTGGGTAGAAATATTTACGACGATGCAGACAGTGAAATGTGTTTGTATGTAGTGCGAAATTTGACGGCTGGGAAAGCACATTAGTTTTATTGATACACTTTTAAAAAATCTGATGTGGACACCAAATGACTTACTTGTACGCGTATTAAACTATAGATATTTTTTTAATTGCACATATTTGACATTAAATCTTTTATTTTTTGTTCTAATCCATAGCAAACTTAATTTATTTTTAAAATAAAAAAATATATACATACATACATAACATCACGCTATATCGCATTAAATGGGGTAGTACGAACCCGTCAACATTCTCTAGAGGCAGAATTTAATTCGCTAAATCTTTTATTTGCAGCATTTATTTCTAAAATTAAAATAATACCATTTTTTCAAGGAAAACTGTTAGCAGCTTCATGTAATGTGCCACTTCCGGTTAGTCTATTTGAACCAAAATCTATTATATTATTTCCATTGATATAGTAGTCTTATATACCAAATTTGAAAAGTTTTAAATTATATTTGAATATAGTTTTTCATGAAAATCTATTATAGGCTTCAAGTAAAGTACCACATCCGGTAGTTGTATAATGATCAAAAAGGGAGGTACACAACTAGATGTTATAACAGTCCTAAATATAAAGTTTGCGAGATACATACGTACGTACATACGTACGTACAGACGGCACGACGAAATTAGTCAAAATGGATTCAGGGAGGGCCAAAATACCTATTTCCGTTGAAATCTGAGAACCGAAAATTTTCGCGATTACAATACTTCCTTTACTTTGTACAAGGAAGTAAAAAGGGAAAGAATTTTTCCGTGATAGAAAACTAAAATTTCTTCTCGCAAAATAATGAAGAAAATTAGTTATCCCCTTTCTAGAGGGGTTAGAAAAAATCAGTGTTACAAAGATGTTATTTTAGAAACAAAAAAACTTATAAAAAATAACAAAGCTGACAAACAATTTTCCCCAAATTAAATCTACCTCTGTGGCTTCCCCTCCACTAATATCTTTAAGCGCCGTGATTTGACGGCTGGTAACCGCACTCCACACGAAGAAATGTAGCACTTACCGAAATCTGCTTCGGCAGAGTGCCACACCCAGTAATGGGTGAAAGGCATGATGATATATTTATATTTATTTATTTATTTTATAATTTAATTTGATTTACATTAATTAAATATTTACCTTCAAAAAAATAAATAATTAAATATCAATTTAAATCACTTTCCAAAAACTAAATAATATCATGAGAGTGTATATTAAAATAACGTATAATCTTGATTCAACATCTATTCTACTTATATAAATATATTATTATAAATATTCTATTAGAGAAAAAAAAACATCATCTGCGGTAACTTCAAACAGTTGAAACTCTAAGAAATATCTCCGTGAATAACTGTCATCTCTAAGGGTTGCTTGTAATATAAGTTAAATTGCCAATTACTTGATGCACTGTACTCTCTCTGTCTCTCCTGTTCCGTCTCTATCTAACAAACGCAGTTTTATATATCAGCGGTTTACGATCAGAGGTTCTAAACTTTTCCTACCGAAAACACCCGCGGAATTATGATTAGATATATAATTGTTTACTATTTTTATATTTATATGAAAATAATTCAATGGCGCTAAGAGTTTTGGAATTATATTTTACCTGTACTAAATAATAAAAATAAATCTTGACTCACCACTTTGTAGATTCAACTGCTGTTCAAAGTTGTGTCTGTAACAAAAATTAGAATTAAAAATAGTACTTGTTTCGGGGGACAGAAATATTACTAATTCGAATTATAAATCTAAAATAAATTCCAATAAACTTGGGTGGTAAATCTTTTATTTAGTAAGTTTGAAAAAACTAATTAAAATTTAATTAAATGATTATGTTGAGGAGGGATTGTTTTAGTTAACTGAGAGCAGCTAATTAAAATACATTATCAATACATCCGTAATTAATTATGTTGTAATGATAAACAACAAAATAAACATTAAACATACATGATTTGAATAATCCGAAATTGATTTTAGTTTATAAACAAACATAGTAAAACGAGGCATGTGCTCGTATGTTGCTTTATTTAATTTTTTTATATTTTAAGAATTAATACTTTGAAAAATAAATTTTAATGTATTTATTTAAACAGCTATATCTGTCAATACAATGGTGTGGATAGCGTTACGGAATTTGAATTTGGAGATCCCGAGATCGAATCGCACTCAAGCTACAAATTATAGGAACTACTACATTGCGGCTCGGTGAGTCCAGACCCTGTAATGTAATTGGGATTAAATTCCTGTTGTACAGCGTAACATAAATAAATAATAATAAAATAAATAAATACATAATATATATATATATATATATATATATATATATATATATATATATATATATATATATATATATATGAGAAAGTAGGTAGAAAATACTAGTTTTGCAGAAAGCGAGTTTTTCTGATCGAATTCATAAAAACATGAAAACTGTACCAACTTTTTAAGTGAATTTTTTATCAAAAATGATTTAAATTGTTATTTACGTTATAAGTCCGGTAAATACGTTTTTACGGTACGAGTAAGATACTTCCATACGAGGTGGCAAAGGTGTCAAAAATATAAAAGTAAATTTACGGTCGTATGATACTATGTCGCATTTAATTAATAATTATTATTTATTGAAAGTGACATTTTAAAATAATTATAATTAAATATCAAAAACTGTTTGTTTCCTAAATATTTCACGATAACAATACTGTAATATTTACTACAGTACTAGTATTATAAAGTCTCATTTTTTGGACTGAAATCACTACTAAATATGGCAATACGATACAACGTGAAATAAAATATTTTTTTGTATATTTTACAAAAATTTGAATAGAAAATGATACATTTTTCAACTATTTTCAAATCGAGAATAAATGTAAAGATAAAGAAAAAGTAATTATTACTTTCTCATTTATTTAATTTCTTCTTGGATAAACATAATTAAATTCCAATCAATTAAAGCGCACGAAAGAACATATTAAAAAATTATATTTAAAAATATAATAAAAATGATCATAATTAAACAAAAATCATGCACCCTACCATTAGCAAACATAAAACCGTTTCAATTTCACCTCGTTTAAACCAATATTTATTTTTTTCATTAGTCTGCATCTGTCAGAGTGAAATAATAGGTTTATATCACAAACAATCGCGTCGAGTGCCCCAATATAATGGTAACATACGTGTTGAGCGTTAGATGTATGTATATTTAACATGCTGCGGCAAGGATTAACTTGGAAAAGCGCCGCTCCGGAACGTGGCGTGGCGCTGCCATCGCACAGAGATTGCTCTGCAGTCAAGACGACAGAGAGTATAGTATTTACATAATACCATTGTGTATGGTTCACTTGTTAACAAGTGATTAACAGGAGCGCAGAGAATGGACCGTGGGTGAATGACTCGGGAAATGTTTCTGTTTAGTTAGTAAAATTAAACGTTTTTTTGCTGTTTTTGTTAAAAAATATTTTTATTATGTAACTATATGCAGCTGTGGCAGGCGCGGTGGCTGAGCGTGTTAAGGCACATCTCTTAGCATACTGTGACGTCACCCGAACTAAGGTTCGTCAGTTCGAATACGACAATGTGTGATTTGTTGTTAAATATAAAAATCTGATGTGGACACCACATGACTTCCTTGTACGCGTATTAAACTAAATATATTTTTTTAATTGCACATATTTGACATTGAATCTTTTATTTTTTATTTTTTGTTCTAATCCATAGCAAACTTAATTTAAAAAAAAAACCAAAAATATATATCATATATCATCATCATCACGCCTTTTACCCATCACTGGGTGTGGCACTCTGCCTAAGCAGATAAGTGATATATTTTTTCGCGTGAAGTGCAGTTACCAGCCGTCAAATCACGGCCCCCAAAGATATTAGTGGTGGAGGAGCCACAGGGGTAGATTTTTTTAAATTGGTGAAAATTGTTTGTCGGCTGTGGGGATTGAACCAGGGTTCTCAAGATCCACAGGCCGACTCGATACCACTGAGCCATCTACCCCATACAAAAATATATCATATTTAAATTTAAATATCTCGCTTATGCAAAAGGCTAATTTAAAAATTCTTAATATACTAGACGCAGAATTTAATTCTCTAAAACTTTTATTTCTAAAATTAAAATAATACCATTTTTTCATGGAAAACTGTTAGCAGCTTCATGTAATGTGTCACTTCTGGTTAGTCTATTTTAACCAAAATCTATTATGTTATTTCCATTGATATAGTAGTCTTATATACCAAATTTGGAAAGTTTTAAATTATATCTGAATATAGTTTTTCATGAAAATCTATTATAGGCTTCAAGTAAAGTACCACATCCGGTAGTTGTATAATGATCAAAAAGGGAGGTGCACAACTAGATGTTAAAACAGCCCTAAATATAAAGTTTCAATTTTCTACGACTTACCGTTTTTGAGTTATGCGAGATACGTACGTACGTACATACGTACAGACGGCACGACGAAATTAGTCAAAATGGATTCAGGGAGGGCCAAAATACCTATTTCCGTTGAAATCTGAGAACCGAAAATTTTCGCGATTACAATACTTCCTTTACTTCGTACAAGGAAGTAAAAATACAGTTACATGTATTTATCACACTCGGGAGCTATAAGGTAGTCACTTATAAGACTTAAAATAACTTGACTAAAGAAACCGGCAGTACGGCAGTGTAAAAACTGCGGCTCGGTGTGCCCGGCCCCTATGTTCCGAAACGGAATGATGGGACATCATTATATGCAGCTGTGGTTTAATAAATACATTAAATAAATATATATTATCGAAAACACAACCCATAGAATTAAAGACAAATTGGGATGATTTGAAATAAAGATCTATGAACATCGATCATTTACTACTACTATAAACAGGCTCGATCTTATGACTCTTTCATATACTGAACGACGTCAGTTTTATTTAAAGGGAGTAGTTATCAATTTAAATTTAAATAGTAGTTTAAATAAATAGTTAAAAATTATAACATCAAAAATTTAATTGAATGATTATACTTAGTCCAGTTTATAAAACCGATATAAAACTAGCGCTTCAAGCATAAAATTATTGCCTTAATGACACACTATATTTTATTACACTTATTACCCATGACTGGGCATGGCATAGAGTCGTAGCAGATCTCCGTAAGTAATATATTTTGCATATAAAGTGCGGTTAACAGCCGCCAGAACATGGCCTCCAAAGATATTACTTTATCGGCTACAGGAGTCGAACACGGGTAACAACTTAACATATTTTTAAAAATGCTAAGAAAACTATTCTCGTAAAATCATTAGGGAAATAAGTTTTTTTTTCAACATTACTTGTGAAAGCCGTTTCCCTCACTAGTGAGGAATAGTATATTACATAATAAGTCAGGAAAGTGATGCTTTACTTGACGAAGCGGTTGTTTGAAGTACGAGGCCGTCAGGCCGAGTATTTTAATTCGCTGAGTCAAGTAAAACACTTTCGTGACGTATTATGTATACTATTTTTTCTGAAATCGTTCATATTTATATTTTATCAATATAATTAATAATAAATATTTCAAAATGTTTAATTTTTTGGTAAGAATCATATTGGCAGCAAACTACATATCCAAGGTGATAACAAAAGTTGTTGAAAACAATATCATATATGAAAAATCTATTGAACATATTTCTGTCAAAAGTAATATTGTTGACAGCGAAGATTTCTTTATAATGTTGGAAAATATAGATGAAAATGAGTATGAGGCGGTATTTTCAAGTACTCCTCCTAAAATCTTAAATCAAGCAATTGTGGCTGTTGAAAATTTATTACCGAGCAAGTCCAAAGACCGATATGATAAAGAGTATGAAATTTTCATGGATTGGAAAAAGCAAAATAATTTGTCAGCAAATGTGCTACTTGCTTATTTTATTTACTGAATCTCCAATAAATTTAGCTTCAAATTCGCCAGTGTCATACATAAATTTTAGTAATTTAAGCAATTGTATATTTAGTATTAATATTATTGATTAAAATAAATAAAAATTTAATTAAATTTTTTAGTTATTTAGTTTATTTATTTGAGTCAGGTAAACACTTACTTGCCATACTAAAATGCGTCAGGAAAGTAGGCATTTTCTTGACGATTTCAGAAAAAGTTATTTACTTTCAGCTCTAGTGACGGAAATGATTATTATCACAACTAAATTGAGTGAGGGAAATGTCATTTAACATGGTGACCAAAGAAACGTGATGTGCGTTTGCAAATACAACTCCTTTGATTTATATAAAATAATTATTAAATTTCTTGTATCGCAAATGTAAAAATGTCATTGAAAAAACTAACATGTAATACACGTGGAAACATCCATTGCAAAACTCGTCCTATTGGAACAGTCGCTGACGCTCGTGCTCCAATTTACGCACTAGTTTTGAAATTTATCCCTTTCCTTACTAGTATTATAATATACTGTTCCCTTTCTAGAAAAGAGCAAAATAATAGTGTAAAAATATTATTTTATTGTAAATTCTTATTTAATAGTAATGTACTTTAAATCTTTAAATTACTTTACAATTTTTATTTAAATAAATAAAATAGTACCTTTATTGTACCTAATAGATTTTTTCGAAAGTGTATTTTTTTTGAAAAGCATGTCGTGGAGGAATCCCTTTTCTACTATCGTTGAAAGGCTTTGAAATTCGAGTAGAAAAATCAATGATATTCTCCTTAGTTTACAAACAACTATTTCACCTAACTATCAGTTAATATCAAAATATCTGAACGAGCTAAATAATAAATAATTTACGAGCGTTCGAACTTTGTGTTCGTAGTTTCTCTGCGCGTGCGTTTCAAATCAATTAAGCCTTAAATATCGAGTCTCCGGTATCCATACGTGATACCGCTGTACAATGTCATACCCGGAGTTAGCCGAACTCGCCCGCCATCATTCCAGAGTCTCCGGGGAGCGTTTCAGGTAAGAGGACATTCTGTGGGCGCTCAGACAAAACCGTCCGATTTCATTGTTTTTCTACTCGCAGCGAACTTTCTATCTTTGTCTGATGAACTGGAGAGAGAATGGTGTCCTCTGCGTCTTAATTGTAAGGGGATGCTTGCGTGATGTGGATTTATATTGAATTAGTTTTTTAATCGTTCGGGGACTGAGTTGAAATTATTTTTGAGTGGTATTGATTACTGGTGATTAAAAAGTCACGGAAATTAAAAGCCTTAGAGGGGACGCAACTCTCAAATTGCAAGGAGTTGTAAATTGAAAACGTTTGGTTTTTAAGATACAGCAGTACAAAAACGCACAAAATTATTCTCGTATTTGAAAGAATGGTATATTGAAAAACTAGTATTACAATTGGGTATTATAATACATGTCTTTTGTACATTGATTTACTTTTTATTTGGATATTATTGTTAAAAAAGAGATAAAATTTTTCAAAGTTGGAAACATTGACAGATGAAAAAACATTTGAAATTTAAATTAATTTGACATTAGTTAGGTTAGAGTTTCGTAATATTATCAATATAATTTTAAAAATATATACCTTTATATTTAAATAAAAAGAAAAGTGTTTATTGTTTGATGTTCTTATTTTGTCATAAAAAAGTATATATTAATGATAGTTAATGATGTGTTTGTTTGACAGTACGACAACTCTTTAGAAATAAAAAATTACTAAAAGCAGTTGTACAAAATCGAATTTTGTGCCATTGTTTTAGACAAAAACAGTATCACAAAATTGTCTTGGTATTGCGTTATAGGAAATATTTAAAATCTTAAATACTATTTATACGTGTTCGTAGTAATTCTATTAAAATAAAACCCTATCTTAAACACCGCAAAACTGTTCATTTAGGTATCAATCTCAATTTCCACTTAAAACATTTAAAGTCGCATTTCTCCGTAGCACGCAAACAAACTCTTCTCAGAGTGACTCAATTCCAGTTTTTACTGGCTCAAATATAAAACGTCCTTAATTTACCCCATTCCACCTCCCCCATTTTGGGGCGAGGTTAGTTTAGCTCGAATTACTACAATCGTTCTACCGCCTACTTTCTGAAATTAAGCAATTTAACTGTAATGGACAGAGCTGTGTTGCTTCGGAGGTAGCGAACGAGTCCCGAGCACGCAAGAATAAGTCGTGTTAGTAAAGTGAGTTATTTGAATTTAACTGCGTGCACGAGAGGTTCGAATCGTTTTTGATTGCTGGTAATTAATTTCAAACGAGAAATTTATCCGTTTGTGTTTCGGGAACGCTGGCGAGAAGTGAAATTTGCTTGAGTTGGTTTATGGTTCACGGATGAGGAGTTTTATGTTTTTAGGAATGATAGTAGTAAGAAATAAAATTGTAATGGCTTACTTTTAAATTTATGCTGATTTAAATACGTAAACGCAAATGAAAGTAACATTGAATTGATTTCAGCACTTGTTTTTAATATAATAATTAAAACAAACATTTTTTTTACTTCCGTTAGGAAATAGACGTTTTATTTAACTTATTTGAGTTAGGTAATGAACTGCATTATTTAACTAGTGAAATAATGAGGTAACATAGCAACAGATATTTTGGTAGACGAATTCTGATGTGTTATTCTTTTATGTTTTGAATTTATAACTGTCATTAATATGTCAAAATTTCATAATTTCAAAAACGCATTTGTGTATTTATTAGAACGGAAGTAGAAAAAATATTGTATGAAACTAGTAAGGAAATAGGTGATTACCTTACTTATGTGTTTACATAACTCGGCTACGCCTCGTTCTGCAAATTTCACATGCGTAAGGTAATAACCTTCATTTCCTTACTAGATTCAAAAATAGCTATAGTCACATGTGAATAATTGCTGATTTTAGTCACTGAAAAGATTATATAATGTACATAAAAAGCCCACTATTATAAAATAAATAATAGTTATTTACGTAAAAATTCAGGAAAGCTTTCAATTACAGGATGAGTAGATAGTTTCATGCCGAGCTTGAAACAGCTTACAAATCCTGTACGACGCTTTACTGACGTGTTACATTTTACCTGAAACTTATAAACAAATAATACATATTTTAAATAAATTTAAATTAAAAGAAATATTTGACTTCCATATTCAGTTAGTATTTTATGTTGCTCAGTAACTAGACACTCACGTTTCTTTCATTACCTGTCTAGGCAGGCAATATGTTATTTTCCTGACTAGGCATGTAAAGCAAAGCTTCCCTGAATCATGTAAATGTTTATTTTCCTGTCAGTGTCAGGTAAATTGTATTTATTCAAATAACAGTTCATAAAATAAATAAAATTATTTCGAATTAGTTCATTTAAATAAATTTACTATAGACTAATCGTATTTTTAAATATTTGAAGTTGAATTTGACGAGATTTGAATTCGCTAACTAAATATTTCATCTAAAATCCAAATTGAAAGAAGTAATAACTGGAATAGAGCATGCTGAACACATCTTTTGATTCTTCTGTGTTAATTTGGCCGAATATTTTTTTATTTTTACGCGTTGTAAAATGGTACCATACATAATTCATATGCTGTATCAATTTTTTCAATTCACTAAATGTCAAATCTTTTTCCGATAAAGTACAATGAGAATATATTCATTCTCTACATGAGCTTTTAGTAGTCAAAGCTTTAGCTATAATTTCAAAGCAGCCATTTATCTGCTACTCTTTCATTTTTATGTACAATACCTGCATTTTTAAAATTTTATCCTTTTATTTTTACCGTATTATTTACTCTTCTACAATTTCGTACATGTCAAAAATGAACTAATAAATAAACGACATGACAATTATAATAATTTTCCTACGATTTATCAACTGTTATATTAATAACAACAAAGACAAAATTAATTGTCATCCAACACTTGGTGAACCTAGGTTTAATAAAAAGTATAAAATAAACACTTGGCTATGTTTCACAAAATTCAACCTCCAAGTCACCTTATGAGGGCATCGTCAGAGGCTGGCCAGCACAGTTAGTAACCATAGACGCGTTTCGCTCTTATTAGAGCTCATCAGTATGGTATAACTCACTTCTTCACCTAGAACAAAGTTCACGTGAAGAAGCTGGTGACGAAGAACTGTGCCAGCAGAGAATAAGATCTCTAACAAACAGGTAAGATGACATGAGAAGTTCTGTGGAACAGGTCATGTCATCTACCGAAAAAAAGGAAAGCTACGCAATAACAATTTAATTAACAACAAAGACAAAATTAATTGTCATCCAACACTTGGTGAATCTAGGTTTAATAAAAAGTATAAAATAAACACTTGGCTCAGTTTCACAAGAGCGAAACGCGTCTATGGTTACTAACTGTGCTGGCCAGCTTCTGACGATACCCTCATAAGGTGACTTGGAGGCTGAATTTTGTGAAATTGAGCCAAGTGTTTATTTTATACTTTTTTTGTTATATTAATATTTCAGAACACCAAATATATAGCCATACTATGATTATCATATGTTACATTATCATTTTTATCGAACTCATTTTCATTTGAAAAAGGAATTACTATATGTCACGATATGTAGTTACGAACATGTACAAGCAGTAATTTAAACGGATATCATTTATATTTATTCCACTTAAAAAGATTGCTCTCAATGACTTTTCATTAAGTAAACTAGAATATGCAAAAGTGATAATATTACCGAGGGTAAAGCACCATGGTAACCAATACAATAAATGATATTTTTACACAAACGCAGGCTATGCTGTCTTTATTTCCTTATAGATTCATTGTTAGAGAAGTGGACGTAAGTGAAAATTTACGAAACAGGTGTACAGGAGCGAATGGATGAAGGTTTGTAGCGTGATGATGGATTTTGGTTGTGAGGAAGGAAAGAGTTCGTATGGAGGAAGTATTAATGTGGTTGAAACGAGTATCGTGTGACAGAATGAGAATGTTTTTTTATGAATCTTTTAGTGGATGTTTTGTGAATGTTTCAGGGGTTCGTGCTACCCCATTTATGAAGTTAGATGTGGGAATCGAACTCAGATACTCAGTTCCTCATTGCCTTGTATATATAGTTTCAATGTATACGTTTTTAAAGTAACATATTTCATTGCTGTTGCATTACCATGGATGAAATAATGACGTAGTTGTCAGATTATTTGACATGACATATACATAATTGGCTGCAGCTTTGCAGCGGAAGTTGATGAGTGTTCTTGCACGTGAAAATAAAAAATAAAAACGTGCACGCCATATCTAAAATGTAATTACTGTGGAACGATATAGCCGCTAACTGAATTGCGCTCGGGCCTATTTAATTTACCTGAAATCAAATCATCCTACATTTCATTAGTTTCATGCCGCGTGTTTTAAAACGCTCCAGAGAAAATAGAATTTTCAAATTGGAAATGTGTTTGTTTTAACTATATACTATCAGAACACAAAGCAAAATAGATACAACATTTTCTAAAATAAACAATAATAATAACAACATATTTATGGGATAGGAATAAGGATTTGAGAACCCGGGTTCGATTCCCACAGTCGACAAACAATTTTCACCTCGATAAAATTATACCTGTGACTCCACCTTCACTAATATCTTTGAGTGTCGTGATTTGACGGCTGGTAACTGCAATTCACGTGAGCCTTTGAAATAGCTATTAAACATTTTTTTTATATTTAAGTTTTGACACTTGAATAGTATAGCTCAACAATGTTGTAACTTTAAAATTATTTTATATGTATTTATTGCTTGAAAATAGCCAAAATGTTGTGCCGACACATCGCCAAATAATATTAATTAAAAAAATTTATGTGGACACAACATGACTTCTTTGTACGCGTATATACTATACCTACCATTTTTTTTATTGCACATACGTAATTTAATATTGATATTAATTTTTTTATTTTGTTCATATTTTTTGTTCTAATCCATAGCAAACTTAATTACAAATAATAAAAAATATATAAATTTTTAAATTTAGATATCTCGCTTATACAAAAGGCAAATTTAATCATTCTTAATCTGCTAGACGCATAATTTAATTCTCTAAAACTTTTATTTGCAGCATTTATTTGTAAAATCAAAATATGTAATAGGTACCATATTTTTCAAGAAAAACTATTAGCAGCTTCATGTAATGTATCACTTCCGATTAGTCCATTTCATCCAAAATCTATTATGTTATTTCCTTTAATATAGTAGTCTTATATACCAAATTTGAAAAGTTTTGGATTATATTTTAATATAGTTTTTCATTAAAATCTATTATAGGCTGCAAGTAAAGTACCACTTCCGGAAGTTATATAATGACCAAAAAGAGAGGTGCACAACTAGATGTTATAGCAATCCTAAATATAAAATTTCAACTTTCTAGGGCTTACCGTTTTTGAATTATGCAAAATGGATTCAGGGATGTTAATATGGATATTTCCGCTGAAATCTGAAAACCGAAAATTTTGGTGATTACAATACTTCCTTTACTTCGTACAAAGAAGTAAAAATGAAAATTTTTGACAGTTACTACCTACTGAAAATTATGTTAGAAGTACATTTTTTGGAGTCATAATTTTACGGATAGTAATATTACTGTGTGTTAAATTATATTGTTTTTTTTTAATTTTGAGTTCGTTTGTGAAAATAGGGACGGTGAAAAATATGTTGTAAAATTTTTGTACAGTTTTCAGTTATAAAAGGAATATTTGCGCGAGGAGTATAATTTCAAAGTTAATTTAATTAAAAATTATATTGTGTTTAAAACTACAATAAATCAATAATTTTTCATATGACATATTTTGAAAAATTAATACTCTTGTTTGTTTACCAAATTGGCAATTTATTTCTCTTTGTACATTAATATCTAAATAAAAAAAATGCATGTTTAATCATTGTAAATTCTGTTTCAAATATTTCAATTATTGCTGTGCAAAAATTTCATACTCATATTATTTGCTCTATACAAATTTATGAAAAATTGTGTATTTTATTATGAAGGTTTTCATTTATTTCAAATACTAAACATACCTAAAATAATATACTATTAATTAAAGTTAATAATATATCATCATTTTTAAAATCTGTAATATGTAACCTCGAAAATAGATACAGCGACCCACAAACCCCCGAGTAACTAGTTTTGAACTTAAAACTCTATTTCAGTTGAATATCGTAATTTCATCCCCCCCCCAACCCCTTTAACCCCTTTAAAAAAGTGCATATGATCAACATGATCCCGAAAATAGATTTTGGCGATCTCAAAAACCCCTGGGTAACCAATGTTGAACGCGTAATATTTTGGTATTATTTAATTTCATTTATGGTGATTCTTACTTTTACCACCTTTCAGGGATGGTTTGTACCACTAAAAAGCAAGAAAAAAATAGGGGTTCAATATGTTTTAGAGTTCTAATAGTGTGCTAAGTTTCAATTAAATCGATGAGTGACAGTTGGGTAGTGTTACTTGTCAGTAATGGGTAAAAGGCGTGATGATATATTTATTATTTTATTTATTTAAATAAACTTTCTGACGTCACAAAATATAAGATTAGTTAGTTGCATCAAAATTATTAGAACCGTTTCCGAGATGTTTGACAGACACCAACAGACAGATAAGAATTGCTCATATAAAGGTGTAGGATAAACAAAGAAAAATACAAAATTCATTACTACATGGTAGTTGCAAAACATTCTCCAAAGTTTCAAAGTAATATTTAGGCATTACTTCCGTGAACCAAAATGCAAAACCAATGCCAATAAATCTATTTTTAATAGTCACGGGCGTAAAATAACATCAAAACGATTTTCTTTCGCTTCGTGGAAACCAATATCAGATAAGGCTGTGCGCAACTTACGTAAGATCCAATAAAGCTACAGAATAAAATAGACCAACTGATATTCAATAACTTCCATACAAGCTCAACATTTTATATGATAGAATCACGCACTCACTGAAAAAATTCAACTGTTATGAATTTTGTTATACGACTTACAAAACCGGGAAATATGTTTCTTAATCTACAGGGTGTAACAGCGAAACCAAACACCGCCTATATTTTGTTTATTATTATAGTTATAAAAAAATATTATAAAGAAAAGTTATAGAAGACCAAGGGGAACATCTGCTTAAAGAATAAAATAATTTTTTAAACCAGAGGTTCTCAAGTTGCAACACAAAGTTATATTTTTACAGAACGAGGCGTAGCCGAGTTATGTAAACACATAAGTAAGGTAATAACCTTCATTTCCTTACTAGTTTCATACAATATTTTTTCTACTTCCGTTCTAATAAATACGAAAGAGCATTTTTGAAATTATGAAATTTTGACATATTAATGACAGTTATAAATTCAAAAAATAAAAGAATAACACATCAGAATTCGTCTACCAAGATCACTAGTTAAATAATGCAGTTCATTACCTAACTCAAATAAGTGAAATAAAACATCTATTTCCTGACGGAAGTAGAAAAAATATGTAATGTTGCACCCATAAATACATCAAAAAGCATCGTCGTCATTTGTAACAAAGTCGTAATTGCGTTTTTTATTCAACAAACTAAATTCATTGCTAACTTCAAAAATTTTATTTCAATTGAAATTTTGATCTTATTCGTGATAGAACGATTTCTATTCATTTTTTATTCATTATATAATTGTAATGAATAGAACAAGGGGTGTTCAACATTATCAGAATATATAGTATTGATCCACTCAACATATTATTTTAGAAAACCACACTACAGACTCGTTTCGTTTCATGGCAACACAATATATTCGAATTTTGAAAACATGTTTGTATTATATATGAAAATATTTGACGAAGATGAATTATTTGGTGAATCTGAAAAGTGGATGTTCTTTGAATGTTTCAGGGGTTCATGCTACCCCATTTTATGAAATATAGCGTTATGTTATATATGGTATTTATGTACCAAGAGCAATAAGTGTTGATCACAGTACGGTGGTGTGGATAGCGTTATGGAATTCGAATCCGAAGATCCCGAGTTCGAATCTCACTCAAGCTAAATATTATATGAACTACCACACTACGGCTCGGTGAGTGCGGACCCTGTACTGTAATTGGGATTAAATTTCTGTTGTACAGCGTAACATAAATAAATAAATAAATAAATAAATCTTTAAACAGCTAGAAATAAATATCATTAATATTTTGAAATATATCCATGAAACACAATGATAAATGTAATATTATCGTAACAATAATGTCAAATTTATTTTACCACTCTAGAACTGAAATGGTCTAGAAACACGTTCTTATTCCCTAATTTTAGAGAGAGACACACTGCTTTTCTCTCTAGGGAGGAAAACATTATGTTTCTCTTCCTAGGTAGAATGTTTCTCTCTCTAGAGACTACGATTATTCCCTGTTTGCGGCGTCGTACGCGCCAACTAGCTGAGCGGACAATGAACTAGTTTTAACATTTGGAAAAGTTGACACTTGTCCCAAGTTAGGATATTTGACATTTGTCCCGATAAGACGGTAATTTTTGTGCACTTGTTACAAAATATATGATATGCTTCACGGGAGGGCGCGATTATCCCTTGTGTGAAGTTAGCAAACTTCAACTTCACATTGCTTGTTATCCTTCCTTGATGCATAATATACTATTTTAAACTTAGTTTAAATAAATAAAAGCAAACCAAAATTACTTGTTAAATAGAATAAATTACATTGCTGTCATAAATTTGATTTGTTATTATTTGTTTAAACCAAGTTACTTTAGTTGATGAAACCGGTCACAAATAACTTATTCCATCCTTCATAAAAATAATGTAATGATATACTTATTGTGTTGGCGGTAGAAAAACAAATTTAGACAAAATTAGACAACGGGAATTATATTCTTGGCGAAATCCAAATTATTATCCGAAACCCAAATAATATTTGAATTTATTTAAACTACTTTGAGAATTTGGTTCACCTTAATATGATTTAGAATCAGCATAAATTCTTTTACGAATCGAGTTGTTATTGTTGAAAATATTTTGAAAATAGTTTAGCACCATCGATTGAGAAACACTGTTCTAAAGTACCGGAAACAGCGGAAATGTGTATTCTCAAGCAATACGATGCGTGAAAAGGCGCGCAAGTTTATTTAATATGTGTTTAAATGCGTTATCGGTATGATCTGTTAGCGTTTCCAGAGGTTAATGTATGAAAATGTTTTATGTTTGTGCGTGTTTACTACCGGAGTTATTAAATTTAGGGGAGAGAATATTTAGGTTGAAATATGAAAAGATTACTAAGATTTTATGTCGAGATAAATATAAATATAACTGTTTTTTTTTATTCAGTATTTTCATTGAAATATTTTAACAGTAGCAATACTTTTGGTCGTGTTGTGGTATTAATAATAGAGATATAATTTAATTAATTAAATAATTTCTATAAATAAAAATAATTATTAACCACAAAACTGACAATGTGACAATAACCGCATTTGTAAATCAATTGTGGTTAAAGTTTTTTTTTTTAAATATATATTAATATAATTATTAATTTTATAGCAAATGTACAACATTTATATTATTGCCTTCATAATTAACATTAATTAAATTCAGAAAAAAGTTTTTGCCGATTAATATTAAAATTGGGTTTTTGTTGCCAATTGACTGTGAAGTGCTACTTTTACAGTATAAGATTATTTAAATTAATAATAATGTATTATGTAACAAGTTTTATAAACGTCTTTATAAAACGAGTCACATACTATACTTTTTCTATGATTGCAAATTTAGAAAACGACAAAATGTTCATGAATTATAATGGGGTAGGTGGTTCAGTGGTATCGAGTCGGCCTGTGGATCTTGAGAACAATTTTCACCAATTTAAATCTACCCCTGTGGATCCTCCTCCACTAACATCTTTGGGGGCCGTGAGTTGACAGGCTGGTAACCGCACTTAAGGAGTAAGGCCACTCTAGACAAGGAAAAAAGGGCCATTTTCAAGATTTTTTTTAACGAAATCTTTATTTAGTGCTCTTTAAAGTTTATTTAAAATTTTTTTAAAAGAAAATATTCAAAATTAAAAAAATGGCAAATCGGGCGAAAACATTCCGGGAACAGCAATAGACCTGGATCAAAAAGGGATATGTTTTCTTAATCTCTAATGTATATTTTAAAAAACTACGGGCTGGATTTTGAAAATTTTGATTATTAACAAAATGGCGCACGTTTGAAAAAAAAGTTCATTATTCGGGACTAAATTTCTATATAAAAACGACCATAAAAAACGAATGAAGCTCTTTAAAAAAAGCCCCCGTAGTTTTTGAGTATTTTATATCTAGAATAAGAAATAAAAAGATTCAGCACGATCCATCAATTAGTATTTCAGATTTCTTTTCGCCCGATTTTGTAAATATGGTTTCGAGAAAAACGCGTTTAAAGTTTCGAGTCATATATATATATATATATATATATACATATATATATATATATATATATACTAGTACTAATAGATATATGCTTTTTTTCCTCTGAAATACTTCCGCGCGGCATTTAAATTAATTGTCCCTTATTCCTAAGGGTTTAAACTATAATTTAAGCAACTAAAAAAATATGCATTTTTAAAAAATGATGGGTAAAAGGCGTGATGATATATTTATTTATTTATATTTATATATGTCTCACATTTCGTCCTAAATACAAATAAGCCATCATCACGCTTCACTCCTACTCTTTCTAAAGCTCGTCGATCAATCGTCGCCATATTGAATGCCACCCTCAGAGCTGCGGAATGTGTTTGTATCACACTATGAGCTACAGGGTTGCTAGGGGTGGCGGGTGGAATAAGAAGGGAGACGCGTCTATTCCTCTTCTGCGAGGAATGTGAACGCTAAGAAGCGCGCAGCGAGGGCTGTCGATAGCGCACGAAAGACGTAGTAATAATTTCGGTTCTGTGACTTGAACGCGTGTAGGGCGTAGGGATATTGGTGGATGAAAAGTGGCAAGACTGGGGCAAGGGGTAGAAGGTAGGTTAGTAGTGTGATGATTTTCACTCATTTTATTCGAGAGTCTTGGCCTGTGGATCTTGAGAACCCTAGTTTGATCCCCACAGCCGACAAACAATTTTCACCAATTTAAATCTACCTCTGTGCCTCCCCCTGTACTAACATCTTTGGGGGCCGTGATTTGACAACTGGTAACCGCACTTCACACGAAGAAATATATCACTTATCGAGATTTACTACGGCAGAGTGCCATACCCAGTAATGGATAAAAGGCGTGATGATATATTTATTTATTTATTTTATTTTTGGAATGGATGTTTGTTTTAATTGAAAGGTGGTATTTGCATTTTTAGAACATTAGTTTATAGGTGGCTCAGTTTGATTCCCACAGCCGACAAACAATTATCATCACGTTAAAACTACCCTTGTAGCTCTCTTTCCACTAATATCTTTGAGGGCCGTGATTTGACGGTTGGTAACCGCCCTTCACGCGCATAAATATATCACTTACCGAGATTTGATACGAAATAGTGCCACATCCAGTAATTGATAAAAGGCGTGATGATATATTTATTTTTTATTTATTATAAAATATTTTTATTGTTGTTGATATATACTTGACATACGAGATGTTGAAGACACTTAGATAATTGGAATATCAGTCTAGTTTATTTTTAAAATGTTACAATTCCGACGTTTTGGCGATAATCATCGCCTTCTTCAGGGATCTACAAAGTAAATAACAATAAGACTTATTTTTTTAAAAAACACAGAAACAAAAAATTTACATGTAACGTCTAATAATTGACATAAACAAATTGTAACATTTTTTAAATAAATTAGACTGATATTCCAATTATCTAAGTTTTTTATTATTAAAACAGTCGATCATCGTATTTACTATACGAGATATTATTTAGTATAATATTCTGCCATATTTTAAAGTCAGAAAATTACGAGTACTCCTCTCCATGTGTCAATCATGTATATTCCAGCTTCGATTCTTTTACTTTTGTTTTCCATAGTAACCTTATTTATTTTCACAAATATTTTCCAATATTCTCTGTCAGAATACTAAATCCCTGTACAAATTTACAATGCACGTAGTGTATCAAACATAATAATAGTTCGCATGAACATACAAAACACCATCGGAGTTTTAATATTCAAAATCGCGTTGGCGGATGAAAGTCAGTGGCGTGCGGCAGCTGGGGCGGGGGTCGGGTCGAATCCGGAGTCCGGGTACATCAGCTGAAAATCGACTTCATTTCATTATGCTAATGCAGTTTGTTAATTTTGTTACGGCGTAAAATTCCATGTACGTAATTAGTTTTGGATTTCATATTTTGTTTTACACTCGACTGCGATTTTGTTTTTCGTTTGGTTATTTGTTTATTATTTATTTGTTGTGATTTATGTTATTGTAATATGGAATGTTGATTTGAAATTGTGGTTTAAATTCGCGTAAACAATTTAGTTTGTTATTGTTATTTACATTTATATGATTATCAATTTTAAATTAAAAATGTGTTTCGTATTTTGATTACTAAACATACTGATTCTTTTGTTTAATGTTTTATTTGCTAGCGTCCTACACCAACTTGTCCGTCAGTACGGTGGTGTGTATAGCGATATGGAATTCGATCTGGAGATACCGAGTTCGAATCGTACTCAAGCTAAAAATTATATAAACTATCATACTGCGGCTCGGTGAGTGCGGATCCTGTACTGTAATTGGGATTAAATTCCTGTTGTACAGCGTAACATAAATAAATAAATAAATAAACTTGATTTTCAAGTATAATAATAGTAGTTTATGAAACAAGTACATAATTTAGGTCTTTATTGGACGAGCCGAATTTTATGGCAGAGCGAGCGAGGCTAATAAATTAGGCGAGTCTATAAAGTCCGATTATGTACGAGTTGCATACAACGTTTTATGTTCGACTGCATGGAGAATATTTTCTCTTAAAATATGATTATGTCAATACCTATATTTAAAACATTTAATTGCATCACAAAGTGAGCTTCGTTGTTATGCATTTGTTGCTTTATTTATCAAATTGTCAAAGTGAAAAAAGTGTTGAGATGGATGAAGACATTGAAGACGTTCCAAAAGAAATAAAAGATCTTGCATATAATGCAAGAGAATATCTAAATAATTGTATGAAGACACATATAATACATACAGAAAATGGTGTTTAAATATTTCTTTTGAATTTTGTTTTAATGTGACATTGACAGCAGTCCAATTTTGCATTTTTATCGTACTAGTCCAATAAAGTACCCGATTATGGACAGTAAACAGTGTCGTAAAACAAGGTAATATGATGCTGTCGAACATAAATAAATATATAATCATATTATGCTATCCGAAACTACTAATTTACAAAATAAGCCTTCAATAATATCCATTCATTTATTCCTAGTTTGTCTATATTATATATCACCCTCAATTTCACCAATATACATTATTTTCACCAGTTTTTCATTTGATATAAAACGTGTACGAAGAACTACGTCATGAGTGATTTGGAAATGGATTTTCCATTATCATTGCTTTCTTGATTACTGAATAAAATTTCAAATATAAATTCTGCATCTTTTATTTATTTTATTACTGTCAAAATTAAAATTAAATGTTATCAAAAACTGATATTATTTTTATAGGTAGACATTAAACTACAACAAATATAAATAAATGTATAATATTTAACTGTCAAATGTATATTTTGAACTTGATTTTAATAATTACTAAGTTAATAAAATGTTATATTTGAACTGATTTATACGCAACTCTTTTTGAAGGATTATCCTAAAAAAAAAATTACAAAAATATATCATCACGCCTTTTACCCATCACTGGGTGTGGCACTCTGCCTAAGCAGATCTCGGTATGTGATATATTTATCGCGTGAAGTGCGGTTACCAGCCGTCAAATCACGGCCTCCAAAGATATTAGTGGTGGAGACGCCAGATTTTTTAAATTGGTGAAAATTGTTTGTCGGCTGTGGGGATAGAACCAGGGTTCTCAAGATCCACAGGCCGACTCGATACCACTGAGCCACCTACCCCATAAAGGATTTTCCTAATTATCTTTAATGACTTAGATTCAATTTTATAGCAACATATCAAGGGTGATATTTTGAGAATTGTTAGGTTATTTTTATTAATTTCATGAAATAAATATCATCAGAACATTTGACGGAACGTAGCAGATATATTTCTTCGCGAGAAGTGCGGTTACCATCCGTAAAATCACGCCCCCAAAGATGTTAGTGGAGAGGGAGCCACAGGGATAGATTTAATTTGGTGAAAATTGTTTGCCGGTTGTGGGGATCAAACCAGGGTTCTCAAGATACCTCTGAGCCACCTACCTCATAATAAGAAGATTTTATAAAACATTCTGTAAAGAATTTAAAAGTAAGTAATACAATAAATTACCGCCGAA
Organism: Pterostichus niger; assembly: GCA_947425015.1. Lineage (NCBI taxonomy): Eukaryota > Metazoa > Arthropoda > Insecta > Coleoptera > Carabidae > Pterostichus > Pterostichus niger. The sequence continues at coordinate 4,854,101 of OX380337.1, read as the reverse complement.
TTTGAACTAATTCCGGTAAAATAGAATTATTTACTTCGTAACACAAAACAAAATTAACAAAGTCGCTGAGTTAAATCACTAATAACATTGTCGACAGTGTTTCGTCCCGTGTTGCGTCAGCTCAGAGATTTTAAAATGCAATAAAACTCCAGCAAAAAATCACTGGAAATTTAGCTTCTGTGCGAGGACGCTCGCAGATGGGACATTTGCATTTTAAGTGTTTTCTGCTCGCATAGACACATATTGGATGCCAAGCCGGTCGTCAGGATGTTCCTTCCCCCTCCTCGCGTCGCCAGGACACCCCTGTTGACGCCAGACGGCAGGCAGTGCTGCAGAGAAGGGGTTTAATATGGGCAGTACGTGATCATTAAAACGCGGTTTTTAAAATAAAAAATAATGTTTAAGCCTAAAAAATTTAAATTAGACAAATAGTAAATAAGTAAATATGTATATCATGAAGCCTTTTTCCCATTACTGGGTGTGGCACTCTGTCTAAGCAGATTTCGGTAAGTGATATATTTTTTCGCGTGAAGTGCGGTTACCAGTCTTTAAATCACGGCCCCCAAAGATGTTAGTGGAGGGGGAGCCACATGGGTAGATTTAAATTGGTAAAAATTGTTTGACGGCTGTGGGGATCGAACCAGGGTTCTCAAGGGCCACCTATCCCATATATAGGTAGTAAATATAAAAATAAATAACTATATCAACACGTCTTTTACCCTTTACTGGGTGTGACACTCTGTCGTTGCAGATTTCGGAAAGTTATATATTTATGTAGGTATATGAAGTGCCGTCCAATCACGGCCCCCAAAGATGTTAATGGAGGGAGATTTATACGGGTAATTTTAACGTGGTGAAAATTGTTTGTCAGCTATGGGATTCGAACCCACGTTCTCAAATCCACAGGCCAACACGATACCACTGAGCCACCTAAACCATAACAAATACAATTACTATGTTCTAACGTTAGATATTAAAACAGATTTTTTTATTAAAATCAAATAAATATAAAAATAGATTATCATGCTTTTTATCCATTACTGGGCGTGGTACTCTGCTGTAGCAGATCACAGCAAGTGATTTATTTATGCACGTGAAGTGTGGTAATCGCCCTTCAAGTTATGACCCTCAAAATGTTAGTGGAGGGGAAGCTACAGGAATAATTTTACGGTGGTGAAAATTATTTATCGGTGGTAGAAACAAAACAATCCTTAAATCCATACCTCGACTCGACACCACTGAGCCACCTATCCCATATTTTTATTGTATATAATTATCAGGAAAACATAAATAACATTATTTTGCTTATAGTCCAAACTATTACATAATAAATTATTCCAAGAAATTAGAATTGTTTCTTATACTTTAGGAAGAAGAAAATAAATTAAATGCACTAAAAATGGTTTGTGTTGAATGCTATTGGAAAAGAAATAAGGAAATAATTCTGTAGTAAAATGAAAATACATTTTACGAATCGATGTAAAAGCTTAAATTTTGAATGAAAACATCGTGCACTGAGTCATTGTTTAACCACCCGAACATTTAATAGACTCCGGCGTCCGGAGGCAAGTTCAGAATTAATCATTTTACAGTTATTTAAATCGCGTTTAATATCTCCCAGCCTAACAATAGGGCACGAAGTTACCCTATAATCGATCCAGACAATGGCGCGCTGTATAGAAAGAAATTTCTCTCCCGGAAAGTCCAGGTTTCCGGGAGCAGATGTTTCCTAATACCACTTACGCTTCGTTGCGTCGCTCCCACTGTTGCATTATGTTCTTACGTTACGACTGGGAGAGACTCAGGAACAGTTGAAAGTGAATTGTAGGTATTGAGGCACTGTTTAAGATAGATTTAAGACTGAGAGTTTTCTTACAATTCTTTCATGAAGCCAAGAATATTTACAAATGTTTTCACAAGTTGTAACTTACAGTTAGTAAACCCTAAGAATAAAATTCCAATCATTGTATTTCCATGAACTAAATTAAGATGATTTGTCTAATATTCCTGGAACTATTTAAAATTTAATATTAATGTATAATTCATTCTAATAATTAATTATTGTTGTGTAATTATCTAACTTTATATTCAGAGTTTATTAGAATGTCAAACATTAGATTTGATATATCCAATTTGACAGCAATGTATCAGAGCATTCATTTTAAAATGAAACATAGGAATCAACATAATTATAATAGATTTTATAATATCCGTAAATTCACTGCCAAACAATAAAATATTTACGCAGCAGACACGTTTTGAATATGAATTTTTAATACTTTTAAATTGAAAATATTTGGATTTTTAAAATTCCCAGTTCGCAAAAATTAGGGTATTTCAATCCTAGCGAACATTAGTGTCACTGGTTTAATAGTATATTTAAATTAAAAATATAAAAATAAAGCATTACACCAGGTACGAGAATAACTAATTAATAAATGATTATTTGTAGGCAGTGTTTCTATTTTTATTTCATTAGTAACATAATTATAAATAATTAAATAAGAATACATTTTTTTTTTAATATTAAAAAATACAAGGGGGTATTAATAATTATAATAAAAATCATAATAATAATAAAACAGTTACAGTCAAATTGTTTTCTAAATTATTAAATTTCTACATTTGCTGTCGATTATTGTATATTAATGTAGTTTATTTATATATACTTATATATAAACAGTATTTTTTTTTAGTTTCAACAAATATGAATATGATGCACTAAAATAACAAGAAAATTCATATTATTTTTTTAAAGATAATTCGTTAGTTAATATTCAAACATATTAATAGAAGTACAAATAATATTACAATAAAATTGCAATGTTTTTAATTATTTTATATGAATATATTTGAACTATATTATTTTAGAAAACAAATAATTTGAATTTATTGTAAATGAAATATATTAAATAATTTTATTGTGTGAAATATTTATTTATTACAAATGAAAAAAAATATTCAGTTTAATATAAATTTCATTGCAGTACTTTTATAAAATAATAGACTTTCTTGTATCTCTAAATAAAAAATGAATATTAATATGAGTGAAAAAATCGTCTTTCATAACATTGAGTATAAAAGATTTCAACTTAATTTTTTGATAATAAAATGGCTTTTGTAAATTTATATCAGAGATATTTAATTTTAAAGCTATCTTTATGTTACTATTTTACAGTTTATATACATAGTCTTTTTATAGATCCGGAGAAAATTAAACAGTGTATATTACATGACGTGAAAATGACGTTTCCCTCACACAATTTGGTTGTGATAATAGTCGTTTCCCTCACTAGTTGAGCGAGGTAAATGTCAGTTGAGATGGTGACCAAGGAAATCTAATGTGCATTTGCAAATACAACTCCTTTGATTTTATAAAATTATTATTTAATTTGGTGAAAAATGTTTGTCGGCTGTGTTATCGAACCAGGGTTTTCAAGATCCACAGGCAGGATACCACTGAGCCACCTACAGATAACTGTGAAACTAGAGGTACTAGAAATGTTAAAAAAAACTGTCATATAAAGTTAAAATTTACATGACAACTATCAACACGCGAAATGAGTGTTTTCTGTCTACAGAACGCAAAAGACTTTTGCATGCAGGATGCAAAAGTCTTTTGCATCCTGCAATTTTTTGATAGAAGAAAGGCTCACAATTTAATAAAATTTGTCACTATTTTTTTTGCTTAGAAACAATACATTCTATTTTTTAACAAACTTTATATTTAATGTTCCAAAAAAGCAATTATTCATATTTATCCCGCTGGAGGAAGCTAACTGGTGTACTGGAATAGTTTCTTGAGAAATGCAATGCGAAATGCAATGCGAATCCCAATAAATCACAGAAAAAAATTAGAACGTTTGTTTGGTTTCTATTGCCAACCAGCTATCAATTGCTGGTCAAAGAATACCAGATTTGATAGAAATTATATTACATACATTGTTGTCATGGAGACATTAGATGTCACATTAATTAATCCTAAACGTCAAAATTTTCTCATTACATTATTACTAATTTTGAAAAAACGTTGTTTGATACTCGATTGCGAAATGCTTTTGCATTCTCGAATGCAAAAGTAACATTTCGCAATCTAGAATCAAAAATATCTATTTGTTCAAATAATATATACCATTAATTTTTTTCACGAAATATAAAACAGCCTTTAGAAATGTACAATAGTAGCTGTAGGACCAAATACATAACATTTTAATATATAGAATAAAATTCTTGCAGAAATTCTGAATTGAATAATTTGTAACTATTTTTGGTTAAGATTCCAAGTCGTGCTGCATTATTTCCCACTGTAATACTGAGAATGATGCGTATGAACAGTCGGTAGCTTTCCTGTACCAACAAATTAAACCTCACGGGTTCCGTTCATGTCACGTCCGATGCATTACGTCACGAATACCCTCTCCCTGAATTCTGTTATTCTGCTTCCGTTTGCAAATGCAGTCCAATGAGACAACAGTTTTTGTTTATATTTTCGTACCGTGTTTCATTATTTACAAATGAATAATTTTTTTTAAAATGAAATTGATGTTTGCATGTGAATTTATTCTGTTCGTGTTTTCATTTATTTTCCGGGGTTATTATACGCGGTTTAGTAAGTTTTCAATATTTGGAAACGTGTGAAAATTGTTAGGATTTGTTTATTGACGTGTACGTGAAAATTGTTTAAATGTAAATATGTCAGATTTTATTTTATGATGGAAATTATTTTATGTATTTGCCACGCCCTCAAAATATTGTATGTTTTCATGCAATTTAATCAATTATCAATGTTGTTTATGTAGGTATTTAATATAACATTAAATAGTAATCACTGTGTATTCATTACAAATACTGCAAATGTGTTAACAAATTATTTACGTGTTCATATGTAATATAATATAATTTAAAAAAACTACGTTCTATCATTGTTGTACTGTTATTAAATAGATATTTGTTTATCTAGGCCCAGGCAGACTGACAGTAGTTATTTTTTAATATATCAAAGGATCATGCTAGTATATATATGTTTGTATTTTCAGTCTAAATTGAGTTCAATTTCTTAAATTTGACTAATTTCCATGATCAGTACAATTAAATATGTAGCATTTATATATTATTTTATTCATTAATTATGTATTGTTTATTATATATTTGTTTATAGTTAGTATGCCATGCTATACAAAATCTAATTTTCATATTATTTTTATTTATTATTCATTATTATATATGTTTTTGTTTTTTTTTTCTATGGGAGGAGTAAATGTAGCATTTATTTGTTATGTTACTCACTAATTATGTATTGTTTATTATATATTTATTTATAGTTAGCATGCCATGTTATACAAAATCTAGTTTTCATTTTATTTTTATTTATTATTCATTATTATATATGTTTTTGGTTTTTTTTCTATGGGAGGAATAATTGTAGCATTTATTTATTATTTTACTCACTAATTATTTATTGTTTATTATATATTTGTTTATAGTTAGCATGCCATGTTATACAAAATCTAGTTTTCATATTATTTTTATTTATTATTCATTATTATATATGTTTTTGTTTTTTTTTTCTATGGGAGGAGTAAATGTAGCATTTATTTGTTATGTTACTCACTAATTATGTATTGTTTATTATATATTTGTTTATAGTTAGCATGCCATGTTATACAAAATCTAGTTTTCATATTATTTTTATTTATTATTCATTGTTATATATGTTTTTGTTTTTTGTTCTATGGGAGGAGTAAATGTAGCATTTATTTATTACTTTACTCACTAATTATTTATTATTTATTATATATTTGTTTATAGTTAGCATGCCATGTTATACAAAATCTAGTTTTCATATTATTTTTATTTATTATTCATTATTATATATGTTTTTGTTTTTTTTTCTATGGGAGGAGTAAATGTAGCATTTATTTATTACTTTACTCACTAATTATTTATTATTTATTATATATTTGTTTATAGTTAGCATGCCATGCTATACAAAGTCTAGTTTTCATATTATTTTTATTTATTATTCATTATTATATATGTTTTTGTTTTTTGTTCTATGGGAGGAGTAAATGTAGCATTTATTTATTACTTTACTCACTAATTATTTATTATTTATTATATATTTGTTTATAGTTAGCATGCCATGTTATACAAAATCTAGTTTTCATATTATTTTTATTTATTATTCATTATTATATATGTTTTTGTTTTTTTTTTCTATGGGAGGAGTAAATGTAGCATTTATTTGTTATGTTACTCACTAATTATGTATTGTTTATTATATATTTGTTTATAGTTAGCATGCCATGTTATACAAAATCTAGTTTTCATATTATTTTTATTTATTATTCATTGTTATATATGTTTTTGTTTTTTGTTCTATGGGAGGAGTAAATGTAGCATTTATTTATTACTTTACTCACTAATTATTTATTATTTATTATATATTTGTTTATAGTTAGCATGCCATGTTATACAAAATCTAGTTTTCATATTATTTTTATTTATTATTCATTATTATATATGTTTTTGTTTTTTTTTCTATGGGAGGAGTAAATGTAGCATTTATTTATTACTTTACTCACTAATTATTTATTATTTATTATATATTTGTTTATAGTTAGCATGCCATGCTATACAAAGTCTAGTTTTCATATTATTTTTATTTATTATTCATTATTATATATGTTTTTGTTTTTTGTTCTATGGGAGGAGTAAATGTAGCATTTATTTATTACTTTACTCACTAATTATTTATTATTTATTATATATTTGTTTATAGTTAGCATGCCATGTTATACAAAATCTAGTTTTCATATAATTTTTATTTATTATTCATTATTACATATGTTTTTGTTTTTTGTTCTATGGGAGGAATAATTGTAGCATTTATTTATTATGTTACTCACTAATTATTTATTGTTTATTATATATTTGTTTATAGTTAGCATGCCATGTTATACAAAATCTATTTTTCATATTATTTTTATTTATTATTCATTGTTATAGTTTTTGTTTGATGTTTACTTGGTGAGTAAAATAATAAATAAATAACATAATTTTTCACAACTCAAATAGTAAACATTATAAATCTTGTTGTATTGTCTTTATAGAATATTAAATATTTTGTGGTGAATTGAATGTCATTGTCTATTTATTAGTATTTATCATATAAAAGAAGAATTTAACAAATATAACGACTTGAGTTTGTGGGGCGTAAATTCAACATTGTCCATATCTTTGAGTTCTGAAATATTTTTCACAATGACAACAATAATATAATTACATACTTTGAGTAGAAATCAGCTCCCGGTCATGCATCACCATGTCCGCTATCAAATCAGCACACCTTAGAATCTTATGAGGCCCATAAAGATTATTAACGTTTCTTTTATACATCACGCACTAATATATAGAATACCGCACAATTAAAGGCAATTTACACATTAAAATATCACTTAATATACACAGAAACAACCACGGAACACCGAAAACACTTCGTTCACTGAAACAATCCGCACTCAACTAACTTAATGCGAATATGCAATACAGTGTTGTAAACTAATTGGAAAGATAGGCTGTAACATGTTCGGTAACGTTAAAGTATTTTATTTATGATTAAAAATCAATAATCTTACCTACTAAATGTAATGTGCATATCGTACAGCTCTCGGATATTTTCGATAATGAACGAATGTACCCGATTTGCAATTTTAAAAAATCTTGATACGCTAATACGAGTACTTATATTCCGCTGTGAAATTGGTGTTTGAGGAAAGTTTAATTCAACATTTTTTTAAGCAGTAGTTAAGCTAGATAAATAAAATAAATATATCATCACGCCTTTTATCCATTACTGGGTATGGCACTCTACCAAACCAGAGCTCGGTAAGTGATATATTATTTCGCGTGATGTGCGGTTACCAGTCGTCAAATCACGACCCCCAAAGATGTTAGTGGAGAGGGAGACACAGGGGTAGATTTAAATTGGTGAAAATTGTTTGTCAGTTTTGGGGATCGAACCAGGGTTCTCAAAATCCACAGGCCAACTCGATACCACTACCCACCTACCCCATATTTATTTATTTATTTATTTATGTTACGCTGTACAACAGGAATTTAATCCCAATTACAGTACAGGGTCCGCACTCACCGAGCCGCAGTGTGATAGTTTTTATATAATTTTTTAGTTTGATTCGAACTCGGGATCTCCGGATTCGAATTCCGTATCCCTATCCACACCACCGTATTATAATGGGGTAGGTGGCTCAGTGGTATCGAGTCGGCCTGTGGATTTTGAGAACCCTGGTTCGATCCCCACAGCCGACGAACAATTTTCACCAATTTAAAAAATCTACCTTTGTGGCTTCTTCACCACTAATATCTTTGGAGGCCGTGATTTGACGGCTGGTAACCGCACTTCACGCAAAAAAAATATATCACTTACCGAGATCTGCTTAGGCAGAGTGCCACACTCAGCGATGGGTAAAAGGCGTGATGATATATTTTATTTATAATTATAATTTAATTATTAATACATATATTAGAAATAACTATCAAATCAGTGGCATCAAAAATGGTTTACCTTGTATAATCAGTACGTCAAATAATTTCTTGAAGTAAGAAACATTATTAAATTTGTCTTTATTGTTACAGTTATAATTTCAATCATTACTTCTAAATTTTTATTTCCAACCAAGCCCAACAAAAAAATCTGTTTCTCACGCGGCAAAATAGCAAAAAAATATCAAACTGTGCATGACATTTTGACATTACTACACATGATCCTGCCTAAGCTTACAATCCCTGCCATCCTGCCATCCTGCAACACTCCTGCTGTATTCCTGCACACCATGACACGTGTGATATCCGTCACAGCCGCTTGGGACACTGATGCTAGGGCAGGAAGGGAAGAAGCAGGAACAGTGTTGACACATCAGTTATTAATCCGCTTCGTGGTTCGTTACTAACGTGGTGATGATGTCAGCAGAAGGTTGCAGGAACGACGAAAGTTAAAATTTGGCTGGATATATTATGTATGATAGTTCGGTGCTGGAATAGTATATTTAATTTACTGGTGTGAATGTCACGTAATAAAATCATATATTCGTTTAAATTAAGGCGAATGGGTATGAAATTGGCACCTGAAGACGAATCCTTATCAAACAAGATATTTATTAAATAAAAGGGGCTTCTGGTTTAATTCTGTATATATTTAAAATTCAAAAACTCGACGTTTCGGTTTCATCAGGACAGAAATAAAAATAAAATAACACATAAATGACATAAAAATAAACAAATGACATATAAATATATATATATATATATATATGAATTCTGAAAGGTTTTTCCCTAAGATATTTATTTATTTATACCACTGTGTACTTAATCCCAATTAGAGTACAGGGTCCGGACTCAGCGAGACGCATATACTTTTACCTTGAATGGAATTTGAACTCGGGATCTTTGAATTCAAATGCCGTAACTATCGTACTGCCGTCATTATAAATAATATTTATTTATTAATGGATACATGAAAGTTGTTAACGTTTTCAATCGATTTCAGAACAGAAAAACTGTTTTAACGATTTTTTCATGATCGGAAGTATTTGATGAAAAAAAAACAAAAGTTAAATATTTTATCCCTCGGGAAATAATATTCATATGATTTCTCTAAGGAGTTTATATTATTTAGATAGTTCAGCTGCCAAATATATATAAAATACAAATATATATAAAATACAATAAAGCACAGGCGCGGTGGCCGAGCGTGTTAAGGCACATCTCTTAACATACTGTGACGTCACCCGAGCCAAGGTTCGTCAGTTCGAATCCGCCTGTTGACAATGTGTGATTTGTCGTAAAATATAAAATACAGCTACATGTATTTATCACACTCGGGCGCTATAAGCTAGTCACTTATACGCCTTAAATAATGTAGCATTTGACTAGGAAAACCGGCAGTACGGCAGTGTAAAAATACTGCGGCTCGGTGTGTCCGGTAGGCCCAAGCCCTATTTGGGCTGTAGCGCCACAGATGATGAATAAAGCACAATTTACTTTCAGTACCTATACGTTTTATTATTTACATTACCAAAAAAGAAACCAGAATGTGTACTTAGAAAAGGTGATAATAATTTAAAATTTCCTTAATGTTGTCCAGCTTTAGTGTGTCGTGTATCCTATGAAGAAGCTGATGAAATCAATTTTAAGATGCAACCGTAGAAAAAAGTATGTGTGTATCACGAGCGTAAAGTGTCTTTGTTCCTCTTACACTGTTGCAGTTACCGTGCTCGAGTAACAAAGAATCACTTTACGCTCTTAATACACAAATAACTATTTCACAATTTGGGAAAACACTTTTCCACGCAATACGTTTCAGATATAGAACAATAGAAAAGTCATACAAATTTATTAAATCATTTTATTGATAAAATATACATTTTAAAATTAATTATTTGTGAATATAAAATTAAATATATATAGTTCAACAGTGGTTAATATTACTTTCTGACGATTATTAAAATTACAATTATAAAAAAAATTAAGGATATATATTATATGACGTACTAATGAGTTAAAATTAATGTTTAGTTGATCTTCATTAGAATGATGTCAAGATAAACAAATGATACATGAATTCAATAATTGAATTAGAAATAAGACTCTACAATTTATCACAATTCCTTCCGCACTTAAAGAAGATTTTTTTCGAATCGATCGCTGGGCATCATGACAAATTCCAGTACTCCGGTTCTTACTTCAGAGGCGAGTCCGGGTAATGAGGTGGCGCAACGCCGGAACACGTTCTCGGGTTTACAACTTGACCGGCAATCCCGGTCCGGTCGGGGTTTAACCCGGTATCTTTGACCGCACTTCGTCCGCTTTGTGCTGAGATTATGTCGGCATTGTGTATGGATTTCGCTATTCAACTTGAAACTATTTTTGGTTTTAGTTCTTTTGCGAGATCGCAGATTGAGACAGAAGCCGGACACGTTTGGAATTAAGTGGAATTGTTATTGTGAGAGGTTATTGTAAAATTGTAAGGCATTTAATTGGTTATGTTATTGTCATCAAATTGGGATTGTACAGAGCATTAAGAAATTACTCTCAGTGGTATCGAATCGGCCTGTGGATCTAGAGAACCCTGATTGGATACCCACAGCCGTCAAACAATTTTCACCAATTTAAATCTACCCCTGTGGCTCCCCCTCCACTAATATCTTTGGGGGCCGTGATTTGATGGCTGGTACCCGCACTTTACGGGAAGAAATATATCAATTACCGAGATTTGTTTAGGCAGAGTGCCACATCCAGTAATGTATCAAATCGGCCTGTGGATCTTGAGAACCCTGGTTGGATACCCACAGCCGACAAACAATTTTCACCAATTTAAATCTACCCCTGTGGCTCCCCCTCCACTAATATCTTTGGGGCCGTGATTTGATGGCTGGTAACCGCACTTTACGCGAAGAAATATATCAATTACCGAGATCTGTTTAGGCAGAGTGCCACATTCAGTAATGGGTAAAAGGCGTGATGATATATATATATTTATTTATTTATTTAACAACAAAGATAAAATTAATTGCCATCCAACACTTGGTGAAATAAGGTTTAAAAAAAAATATAAAGTAAACACTTGGCTATGTTTCACAAAATTCAGCCTCCAAGTCACCTTATGAGGGCATCGTCAGAGGCTGGCCAGCACAGTTAGTAACCATAGACGCGTTGTTGTTATTTAAATTGCTATTGCGTAGCTTTTCCTTTTTTTCGGTAGATGGCATGATCTGTTCCACAGAACTTCTCATGTCATCTTACCTGTTGTTAGAGATCTTATTCTCTGCTGGCACAGTTCTTCGTCACCAGCTTCTTCACGTGAACTTTGTTCTAGGAGAAAAAGTGATGAGTTCTAATAAGAGCGAAACGCGTCTACGGTTACTAACTGTGCTGGCCAGCCTCTGACGATGCCCTCATAAGGTGACTTGGAGGCTGAATTTTGTGAAACATAGCCAAGTGTTTATTTTATATTTTTTATTTATTTATTTGCTTATGAGAAGTTGTGATTGAATAGTTAAAGCACTCGAATTAAAAACACATAACTGGACCTTAGAAGGTTGAAATCTCTGTCTCTTGTGAACGTTTACACTAATTAAATTTAAATTTTAAGTTTCATGAAATATAATAATAGTATCAAATTGTTCCTTGAAAAACAAAGATAGGTAATCGGTGACATTTTTCGTTATTAATTATGACAGATAATTAATTTCAAATTGACTTTGAATCTTATTGATTAATGTAACATTTAAACGGCATGGGTAAGAATTATATTTGAATCAATTACTTTTATTTCATTACAAAAAGGTCTTCTAAAATGAACAATCAATCAATTAATATATTTTTGTTAAATTTTATTTTCTCTGATTTGTATTATATTAGGATTAATTTTTTATTGTGCAGAGTAGTAAATAAATAAATAATAAAAAGTGAATCCTTTTAAAAGTGCAGAGATACCTGAATACAGCTCTGAACAAATCACGCATGTCCGTATTTGGTTTCGGGTATCACAGAGGACAGAGGGTTGATAAAACACAAGAATACGATGTGTAATATATAAAATAAAAGACAATGTCCTGCAGTAACGTAATCCAATCGCCTTGGCCTGCTACGACTTTCCTTGTCTCGTCGTCTCCGTCCAAGTCTCTAGTCTCCCTTTATTATTTCGCTTCGTTCGCTATCAATAACTTCTCGTTTTATGGACGGTTTCGTGTTGGTTCTCCCTTGCACCTTCAGCTGTTTGTCCTTGTTTGATGGAGGGGGTGGCCATGGCACGCTAGATGCTGCACTGAACATGTGTCTCTCTTTATTTTATGACCTCCTGGACTTGATGTCCGTGTAGTTCTTTAAATGTACGAAATCAAATGAAATTTTATGATGCGCGAATTTGATGGGCTTTAGGTGTTTTACTTGGGTTTCCTCAGAGATTTTTACAAGAATTTATAATTCTATTAATTAATTAAATGGGTTTAATTTAATTTAATGGGGTAGGTGGCTCAGTGGTATCCTGGTTCGATCCCCACAAGCCGACAAACAATTTTCACCAAATTAAATCTACCCCTGTGGCTCTCCCACCAATAACATCTTTGGGACCGTGATTTGACGGTTGGTAACAGCTCTTCACGAGAAGAAATATATTACTTACCGAGATCTGTTTCGGCAGAGTGCCACATCTAGTAATGGGTAAAAGGCGTGATGATATACAGAATGTTTCACAACTTAGAGCAAAAAATTAAAGGGTATATTCTGTACGACGTGCTGATCATGAAACAAAAAGAATTTTTTTTAAATTCGAAAAATTAAGGGTTGTTAACCTAAAACATTTATAGTACTGCACTGGATTCGCTTTCCTATTAAACACAAACGATGAAGTAGGTATCAAATACGAAAGAATAATTACACAATTCAATTATTAGCAGTTATTTATAATAGAATTTTATTTCATTAATAACTTTAACATAATCATCCACCCAGTGGCAGTGGCAACGAAAAATTTTGGACTGGGAAACATGGAAAATAGTTTTGCGATTTAAAAAAAATTCTGTATTTACTTATTTATATTTAATTTAATTGACCTGTGGACAATTCAGAAACAGGAATCTAATTTGTATAGCATACTTTTCAACGTCAAGCGAAAACTGCGCCATGGGCAAATACCATGGGAAATAAGTTTTTCTATAACGTCAATTTTTTTATACTGATTTTGTCAAACACGATGACATAAAATTCAATTTTGTGCAGCTGTTTTTATTCACTTTACCGAAATTACTTAATGGACAAATGAAACGATATTATTATTGTAATCTATGAGTAGATTTCGTTACCTCCGTCGCCTACTCAGTTTCAATTTCGTTTTTTCATTCTCATTCCTTGAAACTTGACGAAATCACGAAAAGAAATTAAAAACAGGCTCGTGGAAGCCAAGTCTTAACAGAGGAAAATGCAATGCATGTTCCGCCAGAGGGATCTTACCGGGGCCCTAGGGCGCTTCGCAAAATCCTCTCTCGACATGCCGGGGCACGTTCCAATGTGCCTCTAATAAGACCGCTGAAATATATGCCGCCCTACATCATACCACAGTTATATTTCCTCGACAGAGCTGCTTCTCTCCCACTAGATCTGCTCTCTTCGTTGCAATTTCCAAGTGGTACGCCCGTTATTATTTCGACACGATTCTGGTTTTTGTATTACGACATTTTTTGTCTTTTATGCAGGGAAATTATTTTGGATTATATACCATTCCGACGATGGGAAAGGGCGTTTGAGTGGTGTGTGCTCACTTAGAGGTTGTTAGCGGGGATATATTGTCCGATTTGATGCGGAAGTTGGCAGTACTGGACACGTATTTTTGCCGGAAGTGATATTGGTTGTTCGGTGTCAAGGGACTCATGATTATTTCAACTCCCTGCGTTATTTAGTTTGAGGGGTTGTTTTTCAATTGTTGAATGCGTTTAAGTTAACAAATGCATTATTTATTCATACTGCATATTTAAATAAGAATTTTAACTACAACTACTAAATATTAAAGAAAATAAATAAATATACATCACGCTTTTTACCAATTACTCTGTCGTAGCAGATCTTCATAAGTGATATATTTATTTGCGCGAAGTGAATAATCTATAAATGCCAAACAAAATCGAATAGTGGGCTATATATTAATTTGGTTTAATATATATATATATATATATATATATATATATATATATATATATATATATATATATATATTTAGTCTAACATATTTATAATCTATAGTCTATTTCCAATTAAGTATTTATTCATGTCGCCATGTGATTTAAATAAATAAAAATAAATAAATAAATATATCATCACGCCTTTTACCCATTACTAGGTATGGCACTCTGCCGTAGCAGATTTCGGTAAGTGATATATTTCTTCGAGTGAAGTGTGGTTACTAACCGTCAAATCATAACCCTCAAAGATATGTTAGTGGAGAGGGAGCCACAGGGGTAGATTTAATTTGGTGAAAATTGTTTGTCGGTTGTGGGGATCGAACCAGGGTTTACAAGATTTGTAGTTTGTTAATCTATAACTGATATGAGGTAATGTCATATGTATATTATTTTTGTTTCATATACTTAAATAGTATTGTTTTTAAAACGCGTATAAAGAATAAACCTCATTGGACTAGGCCACAGCCGACAAACAATTTTCACCACATTAAAACTACCCTTGTGGCTCCCTTTTTACTAACATTCACTAAGTCAGTAATGGGTAAAAGACGTGATGATATATTTATTTATTTATTTAATAATTATAAGTACCTCATAAAACAAGACAAATGAGCGTCAGGCCACAGTGACTGTAGTTTAATTAAACACGCGACGTAATTCTTTGTGTTCCGCGAAAATTTGTTCAACACATAAAATGGCATTAAAGGGAGGTGCACTTGTGGCAAAGAGTCTTCTACATTCCTTGGCCGGATCATATATTTTAACACGTGTAAAGTTAGCAAGTAGTTAAAATACAGCTTGTTCCGACCTAGGAATGTAATGTACTATTTATTTCAATACGGTGGTGTGAACAGCGATACGGAATTCGAATCGCACTTAAGCTAAAAATTATATGAACTACCACACTGCGGCTCGGTGAGTCCGAACCCTGTACTGTAATTGGGATTAAGGTCCTGTTGTACAGCGTAACATAAATAAATAAATTTACTTTGAAAGTAAAATATGCCCTAATGAAATTTGTATGTTACACACAAATTCTATCGATATATCAGCCGTAGAAAAATCACTTGTCGGGTAAAACCAAATGAAGAAATAACTCAAGAGTCAAACGTTTATTATTTAATATTGCGCCCCTGTCAAAAATGCCCCCTCACCCTGCTGTGTATATCCCATGGGTCACGTGACTGCACAAGAATGTAGTCATTACGCCGGCGATAATGACCGCGGACAGTGGCGTCCGCAGGGGTTAGCGGGGTCCCTCGGCGCCATGAATTAAACATGAATAATACATATTTGGATGCGTATAGCCGGTGAACGCTACCGTCGACGACCGGCTTGTTATCGCGGTCGATCGGCCGAACCGTGCACCACTCGTATGAATTTTATTACCCATCAGATTGGATATTTGATGTTTGATGCAGGGGGGGATTGATTTGATTTTGATGAGTTTTGTTGAAAGGTAATTGTGTTTGAGGATAGCGAAATTTCATTCGATGCTGAATTTTTCAATGTGTTTCATATACATTCAAGAACAATAGATATCTACTACATCTCACTTGTTTTAAATACATTTCACTCTTTACAAATTATAATAAATAATAACACTTTTTATATGCATTTAAACCGCAAATGTTATTTATTATACACAGGCGTGGTGGCCGAGCGTGTTAAAGCACATCTCTTAACAAACTGTGACGTCACCCGAACCAAGGTTCGCCAGTTCGAATCCGCCTGTCGACAATGTGTGAGTTGTCGTAAAATATAAAAATACAGTTACATGTATTTATCACACTCGGGCGCTATAAGCTAGTCACTTATACGCCTTAAATAATGTAGCATTCGACTACGAAAACCGGCAGTACGCCAGTGTCAAAACTGCGGCTCGGTGTGTCCGGTAGACCCAGGCCCGATCTCGGGCTGTAGCGCCACAGATGATGATGACTGATTATGGATGAAATTATGAATGTGGTTGAAAAGAGGATGATGTGTCAGGATGAGAATGTTGGACGAAAATATTTGATTCTTTGATAAATCTGATGAGTGGATGTTCTGTGAATGTTTCAGAGATTCCTGCTACCCGATTTGATAGGATACAGCGTGTTGTTATGTATGTAGAAATTAGGGAACAAAAATGAATTTAGCAATATTCGTAACAATAATATCAAAATTAAATTAATTTTTCTACTCCCGTTATTAGAATGTCATTTACTGTACTAGTTTACATGGCACTAAATAACATCTTAATCACATGTTGACTAACCATGGCTTCCTTTTAACTTTCGCAACTTATATTTTTAGTCACAACTTGAGATATTAAGCACGGGGTGAAGTTAGTTTCAGGCATCTATTATTGTAATTTAACCCTACTTTTAAAATAATTAGAAGATATATTTATTTTAAATTTTTATAAACTTATTGCATAAATATATGACTTATCGAAATCTGTTACAGCAGAGTGCCATGTCTAGTAATGGGTAAAAGGCGAGAAGATATTTTTATTCCATTTTTTATAAACTTATTGCATTGCTTACTATTAAAACTTGTTTAAATGTGGTATTATTCACACAGTTAGTCAGGAAACAAATGCAAACAAATGTATAATTTTTAATTGTCACATACATAATTTAACTTGATTTTAACATTAATGAAATAAGTAATTTGTTAATATTCAGACTAATTTAAAAGCAAAATTTAATTCTCGAAATATTCATTTAAATATTTTTCTTATAAAGTAAAGTCCCATGTTATTTTCCTATAGCACAGTTGAAATGGGATCCCTTTTTATGTTTTCAAAATAATAGATATTTTTGTAAAGTTTTAAAAGAGAATATTTTGTTACTTTTTCCCATTGTTCCAGTTTTGGACAAGACTGCGATGCATCATATTAAGGTTGTATTCTATATGAAAATTAACTCTTTTTAAAAAATTATACGCGTAAGAAAGACCCCCCAATCATTCATTTGTCCATCTCTGTGTACTTAGTAATTTGCTCAAACAAATAATAGAAACAAATTTTGCTAAATCTCAATGCGTTGGTCACAGCAGATTCTGTTTCCTGCTTCTTAATTCCAAAAGATAAAATCTACTAAAATTAGCAATTTTGCATCCCCTGGCTTAGCGGGTCACCAAGTGTAAGAAACCTTATTCCGCCACCACGGCACGGTTCCTATAGTTAGTTTCTTCGTTCTCCACGTGCATAGAAGGCGCGCGTTGCGCTCTAACCTCGTTAACCTCGGTTGACGCCGAATTATAATTACTCGTTTTACATGAAACGTTTTAACCGTCGCGATATGGTTACGCGCCATGGAGATATTAGTTACGCGAAGCGCGCAGTAGGCGTTGAATTACTCTTGTGCTGGAAAAATTTTATGTTGCACCATGCTGCCTTGATTTCAGGAAGCTCAATTATTATATTATATGTAGAGTTATAAATCTCTTATAAACGAATACCCGAGATGCAGCTTTTTAAAAATGTTTTGGTGAGAATTCACCACACGTCACTGTCAACCAATAGGATCACGAATTTGTTTGAAAATGAACCAATGAAATGTACATTTCGTTGGAAATTCATCACTAGTGGTATTTCATCGGAAATACCACTGTTATTAATCTCCTTGGTTACGAATAAAATAAATGATATTTTCAATATTTTCATAAACGTCAATTGAAAAAATCTGTCATCCCTGTAATACCTAATTAATATTGTGCAAATAAATACCAAACTATTCTTGTTAATTAACTCTTGTTTGGTAAATTCTCAAGCCGAATACAACTCGTAGTATGAAAATTGACAGATAATATTTTGACATAAATATACATTCGTTGTTATGGAAACAGGAAACACAACTCATAATTTATGTCAAACTATTTTCAGCAATTTTCATACTACTTGTTATATTATATATGAAAATCATACAACAAAAATTAAGAGCTAATAGAAACATTGTATTAAGTGTGTTTACCATTGTAATATAAATATAATATGTTGGGTAGGTGGCTCAGTAGTATATGTATTTAACGTCTTTTTCGCGCGTTGCCATTGGAGACGCGCAAAATAGTTATTTGTGTATTAAGAGCGTAAAGTGATTCTTTGTTACTCGAGCACGGTAATTGCAGCGCGAGCCGAAGGCGAGAACTGCAATAGTGCAAGAGGAACAAAGACACTTTACGCTCGTGATACACACATAATTTTTTCTACGATTGCATCTTAAAGTTATTAAAAAACGTAGGTATACGTCTAAAACTAAATTCGTTTTGTTAACTGTCAATATGACAAGTTTCTGATTTGTTTGTATCCCTGGTAACTATTGAAATAATCTTTTTCGCGCGTTGCCATTGGAAACGCGCGAATTTAACGTCTTTTTCGCGCGTTGCTATTGGAGACGCGCAAAAAAGATATTTTTCTATTGTTCCACAGAAAACGTCAACTTTACGATGACAAATGACAGCGTAATTGTCATCTTTTCATAGCAATCGTAGAAAAAATATATTTTTCTATTGTTCCACAGAAAACTTCAACTTTACGATGACAAATGAGAGCGTAATTGTCAACTTTTCATTGCAATCGTACAAAAAATATATTTAATTTCAAATAGTAGATACAAACAAAATTGAATTAACATAATATTCTCACACAAGGTTCAAGCTCTTGCAGTTTTTTTTGAGCTCGCCTCAAATTATCTACTCTAATATCGGTCTTGCTCTCGTCTGTCATTTTTCTCACTCTCGCCTCGTCGTACATTACTTATCTAGATAACTTCGCTATGTACCATAATTTATATTTTGCGAGGAAATGAGTCTTTTTTTGGAGATCGGAGAAAATTAAAAATAATGTCCATTTTGATAGACTTCTGGTTAAACTGGAAAGTTTAGCAATTCTATCTTCAAAAGATTTTAATTAATTGAGTAGCCATTACAAATGTATCTCTAGCAGAATATTTCTTGTCTGGCTAATTCATCATCAACACCTCCCTTTCGTTTCTCTTAATCGAAAACAAAACTCAAGAGAGCAGAAACACTCTCTTGGTAGCGATAAATTTCTCTCTTGCATGGCTCATTGAGTCCATGTTGACACATCGCGATAACTCGGCGGTGTGAGCCGCTGATAAGCGCCGTGCGGCCGCGGATGAAGAATCATCTGCGCAACCGACGCATCGATGGCCGGGAAATATTGGAGTGCGCTCACTGTTCACGCAAGCTCAATCGAGTTAATGGAAACAGACGTTGAAATAATACGGTTTTATACGGTACAATGGAGAGGATGTGTGAGGGACGTATGTCGCGGATTAATTGGATGCTTGTGGGGAGGGATTATTTGTTTGTGGCGGAAATTGGAGCAAAGGATATTTGGTGGAGGAGCCCTGTTCCAGTTGTTCTGTAATTGGAATTAAGTTCTATTTGTGCAGAGTAATAAATAAAAAAAATAAATATATCATCACGCCTTTTACCCATTACTGGGTGTGGCACTGTGCCTAAGCAGATCTTGATAAGTGATATATTTTGTCGCGTGAAATGCGGTTACCAGCCGTCAAATCACGGCCCTCAAAGATATTAGATATTAGTAGAGAGTAATAAATATTTAAAAAAATATGTCATCATGTAATCGCACTTCACGCGAAGAAATATATCATTTACCGAGATCTGCTAAGGCAGTATGTCACACCCACTAATGGGTAAAAGGCTTAATTAATTTATTTATTTAACCAAACTTAAGTTTTGGTAATTATATATAATCGTAGAATTGAGTCGAAGTGTGGATTTGAACACGGGTTCGATTTTCGCACTCGACAATTTTATTTAAAATATCTGATGTGGACACCACATGACTTCCTTGTACACGTATTAAACTATAGATATTTTTTTAATTGCACATATTTGACATTAAATCTTTTATTTTTTGTTCTAATCCATAGCAAACTTAATTTTAAAAAAAATCAAAAAATATATAATATTTAAATTTAGATATCTCGTTTATGCAAAAAGCTAATTTAAAAATTCTTAGTGTGCTAGACGCAGAATTTAATTCTCTAAAACTTTAATTTGCAGCATTCCTTTCTAAAATTAAAATAATACCATTTTTTTCAAGGAAAACTGTTAGCAGCTTCATGTAATGTGCCACTTCCGGTTAGTCTATTTTAACCAAAATCTATTATGTTATTTCCCTTTGATATAGTAGTCTTATATACCAAATTTGGAAAGTTTTAAATTATATTTGAATATAGTTTTTCATGAAAATCTATTATAGGCTTCAAGTAAAGTACCACTTCCGGTAGTTGTATAATGACCAAAAAGGGAGGTGCACAACTAGATGTTATAACAGTCCTAAATATAAAGTTTCAATTTTCTACGGCTTACCGTTTTTGAGTTATGCGAGATACGTACGTACGTACGTACGTACAGACGGCATGACGAAATTAGTCAAAATGGATTCAGGGAGGGCCAAAACACCTATTTCCGTTGAAATCTGAGAACCGAAAATTTTCGCGATTACAATACTTCCTTTACTTCGTACAAGGAAGTAAAAAGTAAAGAATTATTTTAAATTCTGTTAATGTTATATCCATAAAATATTTCCTAAATTTTACTTAATTATATTAAATATCAAAAACCAAATTAGATATGATACATTTATTTTAATAATTTTAGATATTCGATTAATTTTAAATAATAGTTCTAATTTTTTGTTTAATTTTCAGGAGCTGTCCAAAGTGATATCAACTTTACCATCTTACCTACCAAAGATTTAATTGAACACAAACAGGTAAACAAATCCTAATTCTTTTCACTCTTACAATTCTTTTAAAATATATGAATATCATCCTTCTTCATTAGAGATATAAGTACGTAAGTAATCTTTCTAAATTTATGCATTGGGTCCATTAAGTTCTCTGCATGATTCCCGTGTTCATATTCTCGGTCGCATTGCTCGTGTAACACCTCTAGCTATAACCGCAAGTCATAAGATTTACTAACGCCCCTGGAAATGGCGCACTAATGAATTTATTGTAAGATTCCGGTCGCTGGCGCTGCAGCTGTTGAAATGAAAGATGGGTTCTTGCGCGGGGCATTGGAACATGCTTGGATTCTGATATGGCACAAGATATTTTCGAAATAAACTATAGCTGATATCAAATGAAAATAGTAGCAGTTATTTACAAAATTATAAATGAAATGATTTTGCTAATTGTAATATTTATAAAATTGTCTTTTGCAACTGAAAAATTTAAAGAATTATCTTGAAGTAATCTCTTGTACAACAAGTAATTTAAGGTTGTTACTTTAACTGCTCAAGTAAATAAATAATATCGAATGAAATATTAGTTCACATTATAAAAATTGCATTTTTTATTAAATGAAATCGCACTGTAATTGAAATCCGTTTTAGAAAAATTTAAACATCTAGAATTACATACAAAAATAGCAATTTATTTTTGTCATTTTAATAATAATAAGTAAAGTAAATAAGTAAAGTACACATCATGTTAACAGTATAGGATATCCAAAAATTTATATTGAAAAATGTGAAAATTTAATTTCCTTTTGAATACCACCAAAATTGGAGCCTTAAATCTATGAACTCTATGGCTATTTGTTTTAAATAGAGATGGGCGAATATCATCCGCGAATAGTCGAATGCCACGAATATTTACATTATTCGATATTCGAGATTTTCGAATATTAACGTCAGTATAGTGAACATTCGAATACCTCGAATATCGCACCATATGTTGACCTCAATTTTTGACTATGTTTTCCTTTATCATTTGTACATAAACTTAAAGCTATTACAATACTTTGAAGTTATTAATAACAAAGATATTTTGTTTCAAAACCATGAAGACGTACTATATTTCAAATTTATTTTTCGCCAACATCAGCCCGTACGTTTCACCTTAAATTTGAAGTTTTCGTCTTTTTCTTTTTTGTTTTTTTTTTGTTTTAATTTTATCTTAACAATTTCATTCAAATAATGAAAAGGACAAGATTAAATAATTATTAATAATAAATAAATTAACTTTTAGGAGTATTCGAATATTCGAGTACCTCGTATCTAGGCCGTAAAGCGAGGTATAAAAACTATTCATTTCATTACTTGCGTTTATTAAACAACAGCCCGTTATTACCCCAATATTTCCTGTTTACCTACACTCCCACCCCCTCTAGATGCCTCTCACACTTCCCCTCTCTCCCTACCGTAAGACAACCAAGGAGCGTCGGTGGCTCGAATAAAAAAGAGAAAAGAAATTAAAGCGAACATGATTCCGTGCTTAAACGAGCGGTAGCGTGGAAGACACCATGACGCCAGGCAGCCAGGCCGCCTAGGATACGGCGGCGACCGCCACAGATCTTCATTTGGCAGAGGCGGCGGCGGTGGCGGGAGGAAGCCAAGGGGGCACAAAGCGCCGGTTACTGGCCTATAACTCACCCGTGAACTTATCTCGCATCTTGCGACCTGTGCAGGGATTCTGCAAAAGCAGTATCGCTTTAAGAATGAACTCCGAAAAATTTAATTCTATTTTTTCTATGGTCAGTTAAAAAATAAGCTTTATGAATGTCATTTAATGATCGAAAGTGAAGTATTATTGCAAACAAAGTATAGAGCTTTTTGCATATTGATTATAAAAGTCCTCGTTTTTAATGAGAAAGTGACACATTTTATAACTATTACATTAAAGAGCGTGTGTGTAAGTTCAATGATCTTTCAACATTTACATAATTTAGCATTTTATACTACAAAAAATGATTTAATTTTTTTCACCAAAATTCAATCTACCCCTGTGGATTCTCCTCCACTAACAGATTTGGAGGGCGTGATTTGACGGCTGGTAACCGCACTTCACGCAAAGAAATATATCACACACCCAGTAATGGATAAATTTTATTTATTTATTTTTCTCAATTTTTTTCAAATAAAGTATTATTATTTTTGATATGTTTATATAGAGAAAAATAGTTATTTGTGTATTAAGAGCGTAAAGTGATTCTTTGTTACTCGAGTACGGTAATTGAAGCGCGAGCCGAAGGCGAGAGCTGAAATAGTGTAAGAGGAACAAAGACACTTACGCTCGTGATTCACACATAATTTTTTCTACGATTGCATGTTAAAATTATTTAAAAACGTATACGTACTGAAAATAAATTCATTTTGGCAACTGTCAATATGACAAGATTCTGTTTTGTTTGTATCCCTGGTAATTATTGAAATAATCGCGCATTTATAATCTCAAAAAAGAGATTTTTTGATTGTTCCACAGAAAACGTTAACTTTACGATGACAAATGAGAGCGTAATTGTCAACTTTTCATAGCAATCGTAGAAAAAATCTTTTTCGAATCGAATCAAACAAATTATACAGGGTTCGTAAATATCATGATATTTATAATAAATATCAAAATATCTGATATATAGGATATATATCAGATAAATATCACTTTTTGGATATTTATTTTTTAATTTTAGTTTTTGTACACATTTAGAAAAACTGAAAAATTCGAAAAATTTCACTTCTCCGGAGGCTATATCTCAAAAACTAAACAAGATATGGAAATGCGCTCAACGGCGTTGAATTCCCCGTGTCCGAATTGACTTATAAGCAAATTTTCATTTTTTTCAGATTTTAATTCAATTTTCCCAAAAATCCTTAATCGTAGGATTATTAAAACGAAAATTTACATACATATGTATTTAATCCCAATGCATATGACTTCTGGTTTTCGAGAAAATATTAAAAAACCGCTTTTTGCGATTTTTTTGGCGGAAAATAGAAAAAAAATAAAAATCGCTGAAACTATGTTTATAAGTTAACTGAAGCACGAGAAAATTAATGCCGTTGAGCGCGTTTTTATATCACATTTAGTTTTCGAGATATAGCCTCGGAAAAGTAGAAAAACTGAAAAATTCGAAAAATTTCACTTTTCCGGAGGCCATATCTCAAAAACTAAAAATGATATGGAAATGCGCTCAACGGCGTTGAATTCCCCGTGTCCGAATTGACTTATAAGCAAATTTTCATACAATTTTATGCAATTTTATATTTTTAATTATTTCCTAAGGGGTACCCCTTTGGTTTTTTCAGATTTTAATTCAATTTTCCCAAAAATCCTTAATCGTAGGATTATTAAAACGAAAATTTACATACATATGTATTTTGACTCACTGAATTCAGTGGTGCAATCTTCAAATGCATATGACTTCTGGTTTTCGAGAAAATGTTAAAAAAGCGCTTTTTGCGATTTTTTTGGCGGAAAATTGAAAAAAAATAAAAATCGCTGAAACTATGTTTATAAGTTAACTGAAGCACGAGAAAATTAATGCCGTTGACCGCGTTTTCATATCACATTTAGTTTTCGAGATATAGCCTCGTAAAAGTAGAAAAACTGAAAAATTCAAAAAATTTCACTTTTCCGGAGGCTATATCACAAAAACTATTTGATATTTTTATATAATGGATATATATCATTGCAAAAATATGACGATATATATCAAAATAAATATCATGATATATATCGATCGATATATATCTTCGAACCCTGAAATTATACCAGCCATTATAATGCTATTTCCTCCACTCATTAAAGAATCTGATTTCAAAATATCTGTAATCATAAACTCTTGAAACATTTTTTTAATCATTTAAAATAAATGATTATTTCAGTAGATAATATTAAAATTTATATTCCTTACTTATTTTCCAGCCTACATGTACGATATATGTCAAAATATGTATTTCAAATATCAATCACTTAATTGAAAATCATGAATTTGATAAAGAAATAAATGAAATGATACCAGAAAACTAGTAACCAGAAATGCCACTTAAAAATAACACTTCTGTTAAATTGGAATAAATTCCTTCTAATTCCAATTCATCTCACGGTCCGTCCTCCATTTTTAAACACTCTCCATGTAGCCTGAGCCCCTGTAAGTCTCCAGATGTTGTCTCCAGGTCCGTGAAAGCGGGTAGCAACCCCGAATGCATATCAATTTGACGAGGTTCGAATGTTATTGGCACACTATTACCACCTGGTGTTCGGAGTTCGACCGGCGTACAGTGGATGCCCATTATCCGCCCTTAACTCGATTACGAGACCCCCGAGGGGGTGACGAGCGACGGGTGTTGATGACTGCCCGATGAGGCGTTTGAGAATATAGTTGGATTCAGAGAGGGAATGGTTTAATTGAAACTATTGCTACTGTTACTGTGTCGTAAGATTTTTCAATACATAAGTTAATTAAGGTATAAGCCTATAACAATAAGAAATCTGCACCGCAAATAATACTGTACATATTTGAGTTATCAGTGCAATTTATTTATTTTAACTGACTTACTACAAATGTATACTTTGTATTTATAAAGTATTTATATTTATAATGTGGCTAATCATAACGAATGCTGAGACGGTTTAAATTGTATTTCATTCATTTCAACTTATAACAACTGTAATGACAATTCATTTTGTAATATCCGTATAAACCTAATAAATGAAATTATCTAGTTTGACGGCTGGTAACCGCACTTCACACGAAATAATATATCACTTACCGAGATCTGCTTAGGCAGGGTGCCACACCCAGTAATGGGTAAAAGGCGTGATGATATATTTATTTATTTATTTTTAACTAATTAATTTACAAAATAAATGTTTTTAACTTTTGAAATTTAATAACTAAAATAATTATAGTTTCAATTCTGTCGTAGAATAATTAGTATATGCAAAAGTGTGTTTATTTCTACTCCTGTTATTAAAATATCATTTAACGTTTTGATTCCCAAGACTCTAAATAACATTTGACAAGTCACGGTTTCGAACGTTTTAATCTCGGCTTGAGATATTAAGCACGGAGTGAAGTTAGCTTCATGTATCTGCCATTGCAACTTAACCTTACTTTTTAAATAATTCATAAAACTTAAATTTTTGTTGTTATCTTAATTTGCGATTGTAAAAAAATATAGTATGTGACTCTTTATACACTCGTAACTAAAGAGACGTTTATGAAACTTGTTACATAATATACTATTAGTGTACTCGTGGGTTTGCAGCACAAACTATAAAATAAAGTTACTCTTTTTACACTAGATGCATAAATAACTATAGTCCTCTATCAAATAATGCTTGCGTTCACATCGACAAAATTAAGACATTAATTAATTAGTAAGTAATAAGTGAAATGTTTATAAACTCCAAATTTTTCAATTACAATTAACGCGACAGATACCGTATTTTAACATAAAATATTAGATTTGCCATATCTTTCCAAATTTTTTCTACTTCCATTAGGAAATAGACGTTTTATTTCACTTATTTGAGTTAGGTAATGAACTGCATTATTTAACTAGTGAAATAATGAGGTAACATAGCAACAGATATCTTGGTAGACGAATTCTGATGACTTTTTCTTTTATTTTTTGAATTTATAACTATCATTATTATGTCAAAATTTCATAATTTCAAAAACGCTCTTTCGTATTTATTAGAACGGAAGTAGAAAAAATATTGTATGAAACTAGTAAGGAAATTAGGTTATTACCTTACTTATGTGTTTACATAACTCGGCTACGCCTCGTTCTGCACATTTCACATGCGTAAGGTAATAACCTTCATTTCCTTACTAGTTTCATACAATATTTCATAAATAGCTATAATAGCATTGTATCAGAGCGTTTATTTAAAAATGAAGCATAGGTTATCAAGTTAATATTTGTATTAATTGGTATTGCATACCTATAAATAATATATGCAGTTGAAGAAAATGTCAAAATATTTAATTTTTAAACGATCTGTGGAGAAATATAATAGACTGCTAGGTTTTTCGATCTATCACCACTGAATTTTATTTATACTGAAAATTATAAAAATCAGAAGTATACATTGGCAACATTTCAAATTTAGAAGAATTAAATATTCAAATTCAAAACGTATTTGGAATCATTACACCTGCGTAAATATTTAATGTTATGACTAGGGCATTGTTTGGCCATGAATTGACGTATTTTTGATAACCACACTTTACGCAAAGAAATATATCATTTACCAAGATCTTCTACGGCAGAGTGCCACACCCAGTAGTGAAAAAAGTGCGTAATGATATACCTATATATTCTAATTTTTTTAATTATTTAAATGCATCAGTGAAAATGATTAATAGAATAAATTATGAGAATGCATATTAAAGCAGTCGACTACCGCTAATTATTATATCATATTAATAACAATAATAAACAATTTATTTATTAATAATAATTTTACTCGTAACAAGAAAAATATATAGAGAGGCACAGAATAAAGCATTACTTAAAGCAAATGCATGTATGGTTTTCAAATATAAATGATTGAAATTAGTCAAAAAAAATTGTGAATATTTTTACTGTTACACAGTGCTTTGTGTTCATGAATTCAAGTACTCTACGCCACTGGTGAAGACATACTTATTAAGAGTTGTCATTGTAATATGAAAGCTTATAAAGCGACCGTAATAATGCAACAATTTCCAGTAAATATCGATTTACTTTAATTTTTATTAGAAAATTCAAAACAGCTATAAGACTTTTTCTTGTTATGTCTGTAAATATAAAAGTGTAGAACCCTCGCCATTATCAGTACAAATACAACAATTCCAAAACAGATTTCAATATTGCCTAGTTGCCTTTGAATTGAAACTATTCCTTTCATAGCAAATCAATAACAAATTCTCTGTGCTGTAGTATCGTTTGAAAGCTCGCAGCCGGGCCTGGACTGCCCGCAGCGCGACGTGATTGCAGTTTCCTGCCGCGTATTCTCCCCTCGTCCCTCTTCCTGCCGTCGTCCTGCTGGCAGGACGTGTCACAAGATATTTGAATCGCGAGGTTGAACGAAATTACGAAATATGGCCGCTTTCCTTTTTAATTATGTGTTTTAATTCGATCCTCCTGCAATATTATAAATTCATTTCAGGGGTTTAAATGATCTCTTTAAAACGGAAAAGAAGCGAAAAGGTAATTTGTTTTGGTTATTCAAATATCAAAGTTCTTACTTTGATACTCTAAGTTTTACGCCAAACAAATTATTTTTTAGTGTTTTGTTTCATATATAACGATTAATTTTACTCGTACAAAATAATACATTATGAACACAAAAAATGGCATTAGGCAAAGTTGGAAACACGCTTAAAATATAGTTCAAAGTATAGTTCAGACGAGTGTGGAAAAACTGTTTTTTTTTCAATATTACATGTGAAAATTATATTTTTCTACTTCCGTTAGAAAATAGACGTTTTATTTCACTTATTTGAGTTAGGTCATGAACTGCATTATTTAACTAATGAAATAATGAGGTAATATATCAACACAAAAAAATTAAGATATCTTGGTAGACGAATTCTGACATGTTATGCTTTTATTTTTTGAATTTATAACTGTCATTAATATGTCAAAATTTCATAATTTCAAAAATGCTCTTTCGTATTTATTAGAACGGAAGTAAAAAAAGATTGTATGAAACTAGTAAGGAAATAAGGTTATTACCTCACTTATGTATTTACATAACTCGGCTACGCCTCGTTCTGCAAATTTCACTTGCGTAAGGTAATAACCTTCATTTCTTTACTAGGTTCATAAATAGCTATTTCCTCACTCAATTTAGTTGTGTTAGTAACTGTTTCCCTCACTAGTGTTGAAAGTAAATAACTTTCCTCACTAGTGAGGGAAACGGTTAGTATCACAACTAAATTGAGTGAGGAAAATTTCGTTTAAAATGAATCATTTGCAAATACAACTTCTTTGATTTATATAAAATAATTATTACATATTTTGTATCACAAACGGAAAAATGTAATTTTCACATTTAATGTTAAAAAATAGTGTGGGAAAGAGCCATTGCAAAACTCGCTGTCGCTCGTGCTTCAAATTTCGTACTCGTTTTGCAATTAAACCCTTTTCTCACTAGTATTACAATATACTATTTTCTATCATGTTAGACACAGTGGCTGGTAGCACAAGCTCTGTTTTGGGTGTTTTAAGAGTACGGTTTTAACATGTTACAGATAGCTAAAACACCCAAATACACTTCTCTTAAAACAAGCAGAAACAGAGCTTGCTCTACCAGCCTATATTTTTTTTCATGATATGCTTCAAAAAATATATTTATTCGGTCCTTAAATATATTCTTTTATTTATACGACCACTTTGAAATGCTTGAAGATGAATTTAAAATCATTTTTAAACAAGCATAGCATATATATTAATTCTATTGAAAAATTGCAAAGAAAATTTACTAAAATTATCTACTACAGACTTGGAATTCCATACGAATCATATTCCGAAAGGCTTCAAGTACTCAAAATGTCATCAATGGAAAATCGTAGAGTAACCACTGATCAAATGTTTTTATATAAAATAGTTAATAATAAATTCAACTGTATCTTGTTACTTCCTTTTATAAATTTTAACATCCCCTCTAGATCAACAAGATTAAAACTCTTATTTCACATAAGAACTTATAACACTAACTATTGTGCAAATTCTCCTATACATAGAATGATGTTATATTATAATAAATATTTTATTGAAATTGATATATTCCATATATCGTTAGGCCAATTTAAATCATGTATTACATCTGTATGTAGCAATTATTATTAATCCTATTTTTATTTCTTCTTGTTGTCAAATTTTATATTTAAGAATAATATTTCTTTTTGTATTATGTGAGAACTCGTTTGGCTTTGGCTGTTAGTTCTCCTTTCTAATAAATAAATAAATAAATAAGTTGAAATGTTACTTTGCAGATATAAGATGCTACTCTGTAATTTTCTATAACGCTACAGTTCTGTAAAATTGAACAAACGCGCATAGATTTTTATTGACAAATACATTTAATGACATTTGACAATCAAATATGATGCTCTTTTGTTCTGATTTACAGATCTGTAGCGTTATAGAAAATTGCAGAATAGCACCATTAATTAGTTTTTTTTTAATAAGTAAAATATATATGTCATGAATATTTCCTTTGTGCCTGAATTCCTGAAATAATATTCGTCATAATTTGCGGCATTATATTCCATTTTCAACCCCATTTTATTTTCTCGCAGCCACGTAGGAGCAGTTTAAAACAGTGTGAAATAACTCGGGACAATTGCTAACACCACGTGGTGTCTGTTTCTCCCGCTTGGCGGCAGCATCAGCATCAGTACACTCGCCCTCATATTAAAGTGTTTTATAGTGCTCAGTGGATACGCGACTGGGATGCACAGCACACTTTATAGGGCGAAGATTATTTTTATTTATGGGGTTTGTTTCAGGAATGTCGTTGCAAAGCGACGCCAGACATTCAGATGTTTGGAGGGGAAAGAAACTGGGATTTGAGACTTTGTGGGTTGGCGATTCTGAATGAACTAAACTTGATTCGAAAACGCAACTTTTTGGACTTATGCAAATTGTTATTATTTTATTTCATTTATTATTCTGCATAACAGGAACTTAATCCCGGAATTTTAACGGTATATACAATTGCCACCCGATGTCTTACGTCACATAATCTGTAGCATATGTTTCAATGCACTTGGCCAACGTACCGACGCGACGCGCCTCTTGCTTCAGATACAAGTATTTTCTCGGTTTTATTTATTTATTAACAATCAACCCAACAGGATCCAAGATCCCAATTACAGGACGATTACACAAAAACAATATAAATATACATGCGGATGGCAAAAATAATGTAAATTGAACATAGTAATAATAACAAAAAATTAACAAAATATCTTCAAAATTTATAATTTTGTATGTTTTGAGAAAGATATAATACGAGGAATATGGCGCATCCACCAAAACATATCTTAAGTCAATTAATTTACTTTTATAGTAAATGTATTGAAATTAATAAATTCGAATCCATTTTATTTATTTTATAGCATATTACTGTTAAAAGTTCGACTGTATTTTAATCAACAAATTTTATTATTATTATTATTTTTAATATATATCGGACCAACTACTAGGTCATATGTCGATATGCTCTTTGTGTGGCCGTCACTGGCCATCACGCAGGACTAATTTTATTTACTTTGACAGTAATTAATTTGTCGGTTATAAAACCGACTATTTGAAGATTTTAAATTTAATTTTTGTATTTTTTATCAAATATTTAAAAATAAATTTTATTAGTTGGATTTATGCTTGATTTATTTATCACCATTTATAATAATAACTAGTCTAATGCCTAAGCTTTTATATGTAAGATAAGGGTTTATGCTGGATAATTTATTTGAAGATGTTAAACTAACTTATTTCTAAAAGTTTTGACTTATTTTTAGCTACGAAATAATAAAGAGACATAAAGTTAAATTAGATGTATAAATAAATGTGATAAAATCGTTTGTCATTTTTCTAAATTTAAGACCTGATTTAAAGATGGAAATTGTCAATCATTGTCATTTAATTCTTATTCAACAGATTCATAAAATATGATTAAATTAGAAGCTGACTAACTCAAATTTGAAATGGATTTGTGATTTATTTAAGTGACAATACAGGTGATTGTTGTTATATCATTATTGAAAATGGATAACTATTCACATGAAGAAAAGTTACAAATTATTAAGTGGAATTATTCTGGTGAAAGTTTTCGAAGAATACGTGATTTAATCAGTATTATTTGGCCGCACCATAACATTCCAAGTTCAAACTAAACTTTTCTGACAGTTAAAACGTCACACATTTGTTTATCATTTTGTCTCAATTCCATGGCTATCACTATAAAGTAGAAATTCTTATAAAATATTAATGCGATTATTTCGCTTACAAAACGTGCAAAATAAAATCTGAAAACTGATTTAGATACATAATTTCAAGCACTACAACTTTTATTTGAAGCATTTTTGTCTAAAATCAATTTCCCATGTTAAACGCCTATGGCCAGGTTTTCATGTTACACCCGGTATATATAAAATTAAAATATCGGAATTTTTATCCTTGATTATCGAGATAGCAAATATCTCATTTGTTTGTTGATTTAGTGGCTTGCAGTATAAATGAAAGATATAAACAATTTTTTTTCTAAAACTATAAAGCTTTGTTTAAAAAAGTGAAAGCTTGCACGGAGTGAAAATCATCACCTACTTTATCCCCTATCAGCATCTTCAAATTTCGTCCATGTTGAGGCGCAACCGAGAGATCCACTCCATTTCCATGCGTTTTAAAACGTGCCTGTTGTAAAATGACGCCAGTTTATTATCTCCGTCGACACTAGCGCGCCTCTGTCTGCCACCACGCGAACTACATCCACAGTCACGACTTAAAGAGACGCAGGTGAAGCGACTCGGTGTGTATGTGTCTGTCTGTTGAAATGTGGGAATTGTCTCCGGAAACGAAAACTTGGTTTCTGGAACTTGGTGTAGATTGTTTCCGCGTTTGCAGAGGGTTGTTAATTATGTTTTATGCACTGAATCCCTGCTTTACGATTATAGTTTCTTAGTTTGTTGTTTTGCGGAGTAAACGTGAATTGCACATACAATACACTTCAAAGAGAGATATGAATGGGAACGATAAAATTTAACTTGTTTTGACGTAAAACTATATTTTTCTACAATCGATATATAAAGTAGGCATTTACGCTTGCATTTGTCAACACAACATGTCACTTTGACGCTTGTACGCGACAAGTCAGAAAAATCGCTCGCTCTCCAAATTTTTAACTCTAAATCAAACGTTCATTGAACGTTGATATAACAACAATTTTCATTTTTGATGTCTTGTAACGCTGAATTAAATTTTTTAAATGGACAAAATTAATTATTTATGTATTAAGTAGGGATCGACCGATACCGATATCGGTATCGGTATATCGGCCATATCGGTCTTCTTGGCTGATATCGGTATCGGCCTAAAAAAATATAAATTGCTTAATATTTCAGTTGCTAAGGATTTATTAACGAAATTAAAACAGAAATACTAAATAAAAAACAAAT
The DNA here is from genome assembly GCA_947425015.1 of Pterostichus niger. Classification (NCBI taxonomy): domain Eukaryota; kingdom Metazoa; phylum Arthropoda; class Insecta; order Coleoptera; family Carabidae; genus Pterostichus; species Pterostichus niger. The sequence goes on along the minus strand of OX380337.1, from coordinate 4,820,403 downwards.
CAAGTTTATTCTTATTAAAAATTTAGTAAAAAAGTCATTAAAAATGGAGAAGTAAAATTACACACTAAGTTAAACAAATTAATATTTAAAGTTAAGTTTTGGCAAGTTATATTGTAACAAAATTAAGCTTTCTGCTCTTTCCGGAGTAGACGATTCTTGCGCTTTCATAAACATTTCCAGCTGAAGAAAATAGCTAAAATCTTAATTTCTTGATATTTTTTCTAATTTCTTATACAATTCAATCTCATCATCAATTTTATTCATCATATCATCATTACTTTTCTTATATGACACTGATTTACTTGTCGTCTTATCAGTAAGTTCTTCAAAAGTATTCCAGTATATCATTATAAATCACTTTTACCTCATTTATACAGCAAAAAATTTACGACAAAATTTTATGGCCGATATATTGGTATTGGCCGATATCGGATATGAGTATATCGGTATCGGCCACAAAAAATCATATCGGTCGATCCCTAGTATAAGAGCGTAAAGTGATTACTTGAGCTCAGTAATTGCAGCGCAAGCTGAAGGCGAGAGCTGCAATAGTGCAAGAGGAACAAAGACACTTTACGCTCGTGATACACACATCATTTTTTCTACGATTTCATAACAATCGTAGAACAAAAATCTTGTGGGTGTTTCGAGTGCAGATGTACATTGTCGCGCGATGCATCAATTTGCGCTTTTAATACACAAATAGCTATTGTTAATTATATCAATTTTATTAATAATTAATGGGGTAGGTGGCTCAGTAGTATCTTGAGAGCCCTGGTTCGATTCCCACAACCGACAAACAATTTTTACCAAATTAAATCTATCACTGTGGCTCCTCCTGCACTAACATCTTTGGGGGCCGTGAGTTGACGGCATGTAACCGCACTTCATGCGAAACAAATATATCATTTACCGAGATCTGCTTATGGCAGAATGCCACACAGGGGCGTTCCAACCCAGGGTTCTTGGGGTTCCCAGAACCCGGGCGCCATCATAAAAGGGCGGCAGACGGCAAAAAGTTAAAATAAATATGAGTATATTAAAAGAACACAAATACTGCGTCTTAATATTATTTGTAAAATAAATAAAGTAATTAAATGAATACTAAATGTAGGTACCTACTATCGTACTAAGGCCTTTAATTACAAAAGATCGCGAAGTAATGTGATTAATGTTTGAAATATAAAGTTAACTGTCAAGATTTCTTAATATTCACAACAAATCTTAACGGTTATAGTGACAGCTTCTGTTTCTAAGACAAAGCTGTCACAAAAAATCATAATTAGTAGGCGATTTTCTCGAACTATTTTCATTAATTTCTCTAATTTATGGCATTAAAATGAAGTAATCTGTATGAAATAATGTGTGTGGATAGGTCAAGTATGGTCATGTGCAATATTATACCATAATTTTTTACTGGACACTTTTTATTTACAAAAACCATTTTTCCCATGTTATTTCCCTATGCCAACCTTTACGTGGAACGCGCGGTATAGTTATGAGTATTTCAATATATTTATTGTAAATTTAATTTACATGTATTGATATGTTATTTGTATAATTGTTTGTGCTATTATGTGCAATTGTAAAATGTAAACTATATAGTTTTAATTAGGTTTAGGTATATTAGAATGTACCTATGTAGTGAACTAATTTCTTTTTGTTTTTTTGTATTTTTATTTAATTTTATGAGAAACTATATAATAAAATATTTATTCAAAAAATAGTTATTTTTCTAGACAAACAATGTTCTATTATTCTACGCTAAGGTGAATAACATATTATTTGTCATGAGTTTGCTTATTGCTCTAAATCTACACGCAAGTTTCGCATAGTACGGCGTGTCGGCTTACTGCCTTACTCTTTCTGTATCGTAGAGCATAAAATTCCACATATTTTGAGTACCATATCGGATTTTTGTGCTCCAAAATTTTCGCACGCCTCGGGGCGCCACATTCTGCTTCAGAACCCAGGCGCCAAGTACCCCAGATACGCCCCTGAATTGCCACACCCTGTAGTAGGTAAAAGGCGTGATGATATATGTATTTATTTATTTATATTAATAATAGCAATTTTAAATTTTGAATTGCAGCTTTCAGGAAAACAAAACATAATGAACACAAGTCTCTGAAATAAATGTCCGTATCTCGTATCGCAAAGCTCAAGCTGCAAGCTCCAAACTCATCTCAAACGCATATCATCATATCTGCAGGCTGTACAGTGTCATATTACACACACACCCATCCTATCTCCCCTTGCGTCGAATTCCTGTGTTCATCTCACCACAAGGGTAATTTAAACGTATGCCGCCGCATGTGCGAACCATTGTCTGCATTGTTTGCCAGTGTTGCCAGGTTGCAACCACACTTGTCGCATGTCGCAACGCCTCGGGCACACGTGTGATTGTCAGACACGATGTGGCAACGTACTACCTTTATTGAAGTAGATATACGGTGTTGACAAGTGCCTGATATGGTTAATAGAGATGGGTGGGGAAGTGAAATCATTGGTAGTAAATAGTGATGTTACATTATGCATACACTATGAAATGTTTCATTGCAATTTACAAAATTGGACTTGTTCCAATATAAGTTATTTATTTATTTAGCTTGAGTGGGATTCGAACTTCGAATCCTCGGAATTTAATATCATAACTTTAATCATACAACTATATTGCCGTCATGATCCTCTCATAAAGTAAAATTTTCTTCCGTTTAGTTGAAAGAAGATAATAACAATTTTCATTTCTCGAGAAAAATCTGCATAACTTCCCTCCCGCGAGCGTCATTTAATTGTACCTGTCCTGTAATTGGGCTTCGCCTGTTGGGCAGTATTATTAAATAAATAAATAGTAATCACACAAGGAAGCAAATGGCACTTTACTCCTGAAGTATACATTTTTTCAAGGACCCATTCCTTCATGTCATTTAAATATAAATATAAAATATCTGATGTGGACACCACATGACTTCCTTGTACACGTATTAAACTATAGATATTTTTTAATTGCACATATTTGACATTAAATCTTTTATTTTTTGTTCTAATCCATAGCAAACTTAATTTTTTTTAAAATCAAAAAATATATAATATTTAAATTTAGATATCTCGTTTATGCAAAAAGCTAATTTAAAAATTATTAATGTGCTAGACGCAGAATTTATTTCTAAAATTAAAATAATACCATTTTTTTCAAGAAAAACTGTTAGCAGCTTCATGTAATGTGCCACTTCCGGTTAGTCTATTTTAACCAAAATCTATTATGTTATTTCCATTGATATTGTAGTCTTATATACCAAATTTGGAAAGTTTTAAATTATATTTGAATATAGTTTTTCATGAAAATCTATTATAGGCTTCAAGTAAAGTACCACTTCCGGTAGTTGTATAATGACCAAAAAGGGAGGTGCACAACTAGATGTTATAACAGTCCTAAATATAAAGTTTCAATTTTCTACGGCTTACCGTTTTTGAGTTATGCGAGATACGTACGTACAGACGGCATGACGAAATTAGTCAAAATGGATTCAGGGAGGGCCAAAACACCTATTTCCGTTGAAATCTGAGAACCGAAAATTTTGCGATTACAATACTTTCTTTACTTCGTACAAGGAAGTAAAAATATTTCTTGCATATGATTAAATAAATGTCTAAGACTGTGCTGATAGGTGCATTGAAACTAATCATAAATATGAGATATATTGGGACGGCAAGTAGTACCACGCTACCAAGATACAAAAACAACTGTAAAATATTTGAAAATTAAAGTAAAACAATTTTAAAATATTTGAAAATTAAAGTAAAACAACCCTAAAATATTTGAAAATTGAAGTTTATGTGGTAAAAGTACATTTACTGAAATTGGGTATTTTATTTATACATTCAATAATATTAGGTTAGGTTATGTTAGTTACGACGTATCTCGTTAGAGGCGCTAGTTGATGTACCCTCTCTGTAATTTAAAACTAAGAATTTTAATTATATATGAAACGGTCATAATAAGCGTATCTGTCGTATCTGTCAAGAAAATAATTTATTTCTGAAAATTGTTTATTTATTTATTTTCTACGAAATAAAATAGTATCTTCAGCATAAAATGCCTCACATTTTCGCTTGATACACATTTATTTAAATTGTTACTTTGCGTCATAAGATCTTAATTCTAATAGCAATACAGGACGGCTACAGCTTATAGTGGAAACTAAACCATTTAACTCAATCATTTTTATTGAAGTCAACGCGATTTGAACAGTGGCCGCGGAAGTGGGGTTGCAGGGGTTGCAGTTGCAACCCCTGATCAGTTTTGGGGGTTGCGCCGCAACCCCTGTTCAGGACACAATATAAAATAAAATACCTAACTAAAATAAGAGTACGAATTCAATTCCAGCTTCAGAATCGTCAGCCGAAAGGTTATTCAGCGGGGTTCGTCGAATTTTGACTTGGAACCGTACTTCAATGTTACAAAAACGACTGTTTCATTTAGTTTTTCTTCATATACACAACATTAAAACATTGGACATTGATTTAAATAAGGTGATGAAAATATTCATCAATAAAACCGCAGAGCGAATGACAATTTTTGGAGTAATAGAGTAAAATTGTCTTTTTCAATTTATACAGATGTAAAAACTTTATAAAACTGTTACATTAATTGACAAAAAACAAATTATATTATTAATATAATGTATCTCACCTAATTATTCATTTTAATTACCTAAATTTATGTGTGTTCTATTTTTACTCTGGTCAAAAAAATTTTTGCAACCCCTTTCGAAAAAAGGTTCTGCGGTCTTTGGATTTGAACACACGACCTCTTGCTCGGTAGAGACCTAAGTTTTATCCATTTGGCTACGATCGCCTGTACTATTAATATACCTGTCGATGTCATGCTCTTCCATCACAACATATTCCTCTACAACAAAGTAACCTCACTCATGTCTCTAACTCTGTACATTCTACTCGTACTCTACATATCGTGCTATTCTGTGCTCTATACTTGCACACCACGCGTTGGTACTTAGCTAATTGCATTGGGCAGCGCTGAGCGAGGTCCCCTGAGTCATTGGCGTGACGGCCGCTGCGTTGATGTTTATAATACCTTTAAAATCAATTAGCTTGATAAATCTACCCCCTGCCCTTGTCGAGTAACCCTGTTTGCGAGAATTTATATCGATCTCTTTGTTTAAGAGTTTTGTGTATATTATAGAGGGTATGTTTCAGATTTTATTTCTAAGTTGAAAAAGGTTTCAAGTTCTTATTCATTCGATGAGAGATTTCAGTGTCGAAGCTATATTTGATATTTATCGTGGTTGTATCTATCAATGTTTACGTAACTATAATTCAATGCCGGAGTAGATCTGATAAGTGATATATTTTTTTGAGTGAAGTGCGGTTATCAGCCGTCAAATCATTAGATTTAAATTGGTGAAAATTGTTTATCGGCTATGGGGATCGAACCAGAGTTCTCAAGATCTACATGCTGACTCGATACCACTGAGCCACCTATCAATGTTTATAACGAAATATCATCTAATTAAAAGATATTCTACCTAAGATACTTTTTCATACTTGATGGGAGATAAGAGTCTTGTCCGGGTTGAGTTATATAAGGATTTGGGGGTGGTATTTGATCCCTGTTTGCATTTTAGTTCTCACTGTGAGTATGTTGTAAATAGTTCTTATAAAACATTAGGCTTCATTATCAGAAATACACAGCATTTTACTAACCCTGCAACTCTAAAATCCTTATATTACTGCTTAGTCAGAACTAAACTTGAGTACTGTCTTATTGTGTGGAATCCAATTTATGATACATATAGCATTCAAGTAGAATGGGTACAAAGAAAATTTGTTAGATTCTGTATGCGTAAAACATCTGGCTCTTTCAATATAATAACCTATAGCTATACTGCATCTTTATCTTATTTCAATATGCATAGATTGGATTCCAGGCGCAAATTATGCTCTCTAATATATCTTTATAAACTACTACAAAATAGCATTGATGATGTCTCAGGTTTAGGTAATATTTATTTTAAAATTCCACGTCTCTCATCAAGATCCCTTAAAACATTTCATCTTCCTCGTTTAAGAAGAAATTATGAACTTAAGGATCCATTTAAAAGGCTATGTCTCATCTTTAATGATTTTGAAAGTTCAACTGATGATGTAGTAGATATATTTTACTTTAGTCTTCAGCAATTTAAAAATTACTTATATAAGAATGTACATTTACTGTAGTCTATAATTTTATAATTCTGTGTTTAATTTTTGTGATCATGTGTTTATTTATTGTAAGCACGCTGTGCTATTTTTTTTTTGTATTTGCTTTTTTCAACCTTCCTGTTATTGGGATACTTGTTATCCTGTTGGAAGGTTATAAATAAATAAATAAAATAAATAAATAAATAACTTGAACCGGAATAAAAGATATTTTAATTGATAAGGAATACTATAATATAACGAAATATACCAGTGATAATTTTCCACGTGCATATATGAGAACCAATAGAATCAAGAATTTGGTTGAAAGTGAACCAATGAATTTTTCACTAGTGAAATTAATAAATGATGATCCTTCATTGTTTTTACATATCTTTGGTTAACAATAAAGTAAAAGCGATTTTCATAAACGTGAATTAAAAATAATAATTAAATGACAAATTATTGATGGGGTACTACTTCTACAGAAGAAATTGTCAATAATTATTGATTTATTGAAATAAATTACATACATACATATTACGCTAAATTCCATTAAATGGGGTAGCTCGAACCCCTGAAACATTCACAGAACATCTACAAATTCATCAATATATCAATCCTCGTCCAACATTCTCATTCTGACACACGATATTCGCTTCAACCACTAATGCTCATTCATTCCTCACACCCGAAATCCATATTAACGAAACAAACCCTCAATTACAACTATCTATTCATTCATGTAAATTTAAGAGAAAAAATCTAAAGTAATATGTATTTGGTACTATTGACGTGTTGTACCCATAGAAACACAAACCTCTACAGGCCAAGTTCATTTTTCTGTTGTTGTTTGCTGTTTGGTGGTTCATCATGATGACACCATACTGAACAAAATGTGAAAGTGCTGTATTTTTAAACTGACTTTTGCAATAAGCTTTTAAGCAACAATCTGATTATTTCATTATCCGTGCCGATGTGAGCCCAACAAAATTAATGACGTAGTTTTTGCTATTAAACGAATTAATATTTTTAAAGTTAATTATTTGGATGGATCCCGTGGACAATGATTAAAATGACGTAGAGGTTTTTTCATTCAGGTCGTTAATCATATTCACTGTGGCCGGTGGTCATCTAGCCAGGGACGGACAACAGGCTTTTTAAACTTTTAATCTTGTTTGAGAAATGAGCTTGATACATTACCCGTTCTACTAAACCTAATACTACTCCTACACTCTCAAAAACACTATTATGCTACTGCTATTAGAGCACAAGTATATTAGAATATTAGGTTATATTAAGGCGGTTAATTAATAACTCAATTAAGTTTTAGAAATTGTTAAATTGCTCAAGTTTGTCATCGTTTTTTATCTTCGTTTAAAATTAAATTTTATCACATAACTCAAATATAATACAAAACGTGATCAACTTTCTTCTAAAATATTACGAGCTGTTAACAATTATTATAATATTAATTGCAAAAATTTCACTCATTCGTAAAGGGTACACTCGGCAGCGGAAGTAAAGAGTAAAATAGTATATATTTATTTCTGTGAAAAGTGTTTCATTGCAACCAAGACGCGAAGTGCCGCGGTTTGTTAGCCCGAAAACAGTGATATTTGCCACCGAGGTTTGTATACTATTTTATTCACAATCAGATATTAATAAGGATAATAAATAATAGTAGTTTGTTTGCTTTTTCGTGCAAAATAATGTAGTAGGTACTGATTTTGACAATGTTTGTTTTTCAACTATTTTTGTTAACAAATTTATTGTTGTTTTTCTGACTGCGTCTATTGTTCAAAGCGTGAAAATCATAGAATATCGTAATGTCAGATTCCGAAAGTGAATTAATAAATTCTATCTAATTTCGGAGTAACAACAAATTGCAAATTCCGAGGTGATATTCTTTGTTTCACTTTGTGTTGAAGTTGGAAAAGTAACATTTACAGGTCGGAAAAGAGACCTATATCAAACGTTCATTAACCGTTGCTATAACAACCAGTAACAGCAAATAAACAACTTTCATTTTTGATGTCTTGTAACGCTGAATTACATTTTTAAAATGGACCAAATTAATTGTGGCGAATGTAGATAGTTATTTTTGATTCTAGATTGTGAAATGTTACTTTTGCATTCGAGAATGCATAAGCATTTCGCAATCGAGTATCAAATAACGTTTTTTTCGAAAACTATGTCCCAAAATTAGTAATAATGTAATGAGAAAATTTTGACGTTTAGGATTAATTAATGTGACATCTAATGTCTCCATGACAACAATGTATGTAAAATAATTGCTATCAAATCTGATATTTTCTGACCAGCAATTGACAGCTGGTTGGCAATAGAAACCAAACAAACGTTCTAATTTTTTTCCGCGATTTATTGTAGGTGTTTCGAGTGCAAATGTACATTGTCGATTTCGAGAGCATTTTGCGCTCTTAATACACAAATAACTATTGTTAATTATATAAATTTTATTAATAATAGCAATTTTAAATTTTGAATAAAACCTAATGAACATGTCTACGTTTTCCAACATTTTAAAAGTCAAAAAGTGACATAATACTAACTCATTGTAAATAAAATGTTTTCTTTTTTGACTTATATAAAAGACTACTTTATGGCAACTATAGCAATTCATTTGTTTATATAGTAAAATTATTTTTTATTTTCGATTAATTTTACTCTACTTGAAGTTTTGCAAATTTTAGTCGGAGTATTGACAAACGCGTTATCGCTGTCGCTATTGCTGATTTTCTTGATAAAAATAAATAAATATATCATCACGCCTTTTACCCATTACTGGGTGTTTCACTTTTTTTCAAATCACGGCCCCCAAAGATATTAGTGGAGGAGGAGCCACAGGGGTAGATTTAAATTGGTGAAAATTGTTTGTCGGCTGTGGAGATTGAACCAGGGTTCTCAAGATCCACAGGCCGACTCGATACCACTGAGCCACCTACCCTTTCTTGATCAGCAAATTCATTAAAGTAGATATTTTATTTTATCTTACATTTTAAAATATTTGGACAATACAGGAAACAGGTTATTGTTAAGGTGACAGAAAAGCACTCTTTAAGTGACCTGAATCAATTAAACATAGAAAAAACTTAAATATTTCATAGATTTAAAGTCATATCTTAAAGTCTGTTAAAATGATCCCTTAATCCCATTCGCATTTCCAACATGGCGTGAGCTCCAGAGACACACATTCCAAAGCCCCAAACACCTTTCCTAGCGTGGACCCATACCTCACGAAATAAATAATAAAACAAAGGCGCGACTTTGGCGCCTCCGGCGGCGCCGCGGCGAACCTCGCGCCGTCAAGTGACGGAACAATGTGGTAATTACGAGCAGAGGGTTAATTGTGTTTTCTAATTGGGGAATTGCAGCCGGAGCAATTATCTCAAGGGTCCGGGACTCTGTGAAAGAAGGAGATAGCAAGAGAAAGGATTGTCATCTTTGTCGACGCTTGAGGAAGGGTTAAACTGTGTTAAAGTGCTGACGTGGTAAAAATTATGATTTGAAGATAAAATTCTTCGCATATTTTTGTGACTTAATTTGAATAATTTTATTCATATTTTAGACAGACTTTATTTTTGTTTGCCATGAAATCTGATGGAGGCGCTTAATAAATTACATTTTTTTTTTTTACTTCGCCGACTTATAAAATATGAAAATTATTGAGATTGTGATTTGTCATTAATTAAAAATACATACAGGCTGTTCAAAAAATAGAGGCCAAAATATTAAAATCGCTATAGCTCTGGCCCTACTCATTTTTGTTTTGACATCCTTAAATTTTTGACCAATACTTTTTAACGCGGTGTATGTAACATCACGCTATATCCCAACAAATGAAGTAGATTCATTAAATAATCAAACTTCGTCAAACATTCTCATCCTAACACACCATTCTCGCTACAACCACATTCATAGTTTCCTCCATATCATCATTATCACGCCTTTTACCCATTACTGGGTGTGGTACTCTGCCTAAGCAGATCTCGGTAAGTGATATATTTTTTCGCGTGAAGTGCGGTTACCAACCGTCAAATCACGGCCTTCAAAGATATTAGTGGTGGGGGAGCCACAGGGGTAGATTTAAATTGGTGAAAATTGTTTCCTCCATGTAAGGTACTATGGTACTACAAATTATTATAACTACGTCATGAATAAATAATTTCGAGTTGTTTGTATTGCAAATTTAATATCATGTCTACTTGGTAGTTTGTGTACTTGAGAATAAAACTTTATCAATAAGAATATTAAGTTTATGTTTATATAATATTCAAGTTGAAACTTTCTGTCTGACACTTAATTCTATTTATCTACGCTTTCCAAAATATAATTTAGAAAAACTTACCAATTATTAGAATGCTTCATTTCATCGTCTGGTTCTGGTTCTATTCTGAAAAAAATAAAAACATTAGCTTTAAATCTAACCTTTTGACATAAATATATCAACACGCTTTTTATCCATTACTGGGTGTGGCTCTGTGCCGTAACAGATCTCGGTAACTGATATATTTATCTGCATAAAGTGCGGTTACCAGCCGTCAAATTACGACCCTTAAAGATGTTACTGGACAGGAAGCCACAGGGGTAATTTTAATCAAATAAAATAAATATATTATCACGCCTTTTACCTATCATTGAGTGTGGCACTGTGCCGTAGCAGATCTTGGTAAGTGATATATTTATCTGCATAAAGTGCGGTTACCAGCTGTCAAATTATTACCCTTAAAGATGTTACTGAACGGGGAGCCACAGGAGTAATTTTAATCAAATAAAATAAATATATCATCATGCCTTTTATCCATTATTGAATGTGGCACTGTGCCGTAGCAGATCTCGGTTAGTGATATATTTATGTGCGTGAAGTGTGGATACCAGTCGTCGAAACATGGCCCTCAAAGACGCTAGTGGACGGAAAGTTACAGAGGCGATTTTATTAAAATAAAATAAATATATCATCACGCCTTTCACCCATTACTGGATGTAGAACTCTGCTGTAACAGATCTCGGTAAGTGACATATTTATGCGCGTGAAGTGCGCGGTTACCAGCCGTCAAATCACGGCCCTCAAAAATGTTAGTGGACAAATAACCACAAGCATAATTTTAATGTAATGATAATTGTTTGTCGGCTGCAAGAATCAAACCCGGGTTCTTAAACCCACAGTCTGACTCGATACCACTGAGCCACCTCAAATATTTGTTATAAAAAATTGTGCAAATGAAGCCTCAGAGAAAAATGTAGTAACTAATTATTTTAGCCGCAAAATTTCAAAGCAACAAATTCTTGAGGCCAAACGCGGCAATGTTTGCACAATATTAGACATCATTATAATACGCAAAGTGGGTAGCAACAGCAACGAGATACCAAACACAAACAAGATCCAAGTTGGCGGGTTGGTCGGGTCACACAGGGAACATCATGACAAGTGCTTCTCAACAAGTATTCTCTTAAACTCATTACAATAAAGATAACTGAATATACTCGTATCATCACGCCTTTTACCCATTACTAGATATGGAAATCTGACGTAGTAAATCTCAGTAAGTGATATATTTATTCGTGTGAAGTGCGAGTACCAACCGTCAAATTACAGCTGCTAAAGATGTGTAAGGTAATTTTAATGACATGAAAGTTAGTGGAAATCGAACTCGGGTTCTCTAAATAAAAATCTGAGATGATACCACTGAGCTACCCATATACGCGATTAATAATATTAATAAGTGAAGTGCAGGTACCAGCCGTCAAATCACAGCTCCCAAAGATGTTAGCGACGTGGGAGCCATATGGGTAATTTTAATGTACAAGCCGACAAACAATTTTCACTATATTAAAACTACCCCTGTGGCATTTTTGGGGCCGTGAATGTAATTGGGATTAAGCTCCTGTTGTACAGAGTAGCATAAATAAATAAAAGTGGCTTGACTCAAATATTTGTGTGCCAAAAAAATATAATTTTATGTTGTTTTGGTGAACTTTGCAGTATACACTACCTACTCAAAATTGTACAGGGATATTTTAAAAATAGAGTGTAAAATTAAAATTATAAATCATATTCAAATATTTGGAAGAATACATAAGGTATTATTTTTCTTAAATAAATAAATATATCATCACGCCTTTTACCCATTACTGGGTGTGGCACTCTGCCTAATCAGATTTTGGTAAGTGATATATTTTTTTCGCGTGAAGTGCGGTTACCAGCCGTCAAATCACGGCCACCAAAGATATTAGTGGAGAGGGAGCCACAGGGGTAAATTTAATTTGGTGAAAATTGTTTGTCGGCTGTGAGGATCGAACCAGGGTTCTCTTGATACCACTGAGCCACCTACCCCATATTATTTTTCTTAGAAATATTTGAATATAATTTATAGTTTAAATTTTATAAATATGTATTTAAGAAGCCTTTCATTTATTTATTATTAAGTTTTAATTCTAAATTCAATTTTTTAAATATCCCTGTACAATTTTGTGTATAAAACAATGTTTTTTGTTACACGTGCACTGAAATAACCCCCTTTTTAAAACGTGTTTCGAGAACAAAAATAGCCGTTTTCATGTGATTTGTTGTCGCTCCGTTTCTGGTCGCTAAAAATTTGCCATATTCATTTTAAATTTCTGATTTATTTTATTTTATGTTACAGAATAAGACACGCATTAAAAAGGTACAATTTTAATGCACTTGTAACAAAAAGTCCTGTACGTTCCTAGTCCGGAATATCTATTTTAACTCGTGTAAAGTTGACAACTCGTTAAAATAGAACTCGTTCCTGATTAGGAACGTAATATACTATTACACCCTAGTTTCAAATTTATAAATAACAATTTTGAATAATCTTTAAATGTCAAACAGAATCAAATAGAGCCAATATTATTTACCCAAACCTGGCAAACATGTGCATTTTTTAACTTTTTTAGTTCTTATATAAATCAGGTGAAATATAGGTGTGCGGTGTAATCTTTTTTTATTTACATATCTTGAACATTTGACATAGTATATTTTTCCTGCGATTTTTTTTAAATTGTCAAATAAAATAAAGGCTGTCCCATGAAGCAATTAACATGGGAAATAGGTTTCATTACCATTACTTCTCTGAGTACTTTATAAGAAATGGTTTCAAATAACCGCTATAGAGAATATAATTCTACATTTAAACACATTTAATTTTACTTATTTTATTAAAATTAATTTTAAACCTGAAATCATTTACATAGCTAGTTAAGAAACTGAATGTTCATTTATCACATACATATTTTAAATTTAAATAATAATAAAAACTGTAATAAATTATGTGAAATGAAATATTTAGCCTGATTTAGATTCAGAATTTAATTCTCTATTGCCCGGTTGCAGTTAGTATATCAAAAGTTAACAATATCCAAGATGACTGCCATCACATTTTACATAGTTTCTGATTTAATTTTGTACTTTCTGTATTAAAATGCATATTTTTAGTTAAATAACAACAATATTTATAACAAATAATTATTAGTTTAATGTACACAATAGATATAACAATGTTTTATAATATTGAACTGTCAAAAATTTAATAGATGCGTTTTAAAAATTTAATTTGAAAGGTATTTCTGTAAAATTGTTAGGTAAGAAATATTCCGGTCAAAGTTGTTAATTTTTGCTGGGTTTCGCGTCTAGTAGAAGGTTGAGAAGCACTGATCAAGGCTGTAGAGGGATGAAGAGTGTGCAGGACGAAAAGAGAGAGCAGAATTATATTCGCGGGAACAGCGCCGCGGGCCCTGTTAAAATATTTACCATACAACGTTTAGAGGCACTTTCAGCTACCGGAAAACTGAAGGAAATTGAATATGCTTGTGCGGGACTCTTGATTTCCAACGTTCAACGTAGAATCGAACGAAGCTGGGTGCGTATCAAGGCGGCGAGTTGAAAGCAGGTGAAAAATAAATGACGCTAGGGTGATTGATGTCTACGTTGTGCTTTTTGTTTTATTTGGTTTCTGTTTTTTTCGCTAGAAAGTTTGCTTTTATCGTTATGGACTTCAAGCGAAATAAGTATGTACACTCTGCGGATTTTAAATCCAATCACAACTTTTTACATTTGCGTGGAGCAGAGCCGTACTAAGGCCGATATACAAATTACACAGATAAAGTTACGGCATTTAAATCTGATGATTAGAATTATTCGTCAGACAAAAACTATAGTATAAAATATATCATCACGCCTTTTACCCATTACTTGGTGTGGCAGTCTGCTGTAGCAGATTTCGGTAAGTGATATATTTCTCCCAAAGATGTTAGTGGTGGGGGAGCCACAGGGGTAGATTTAAATTCGTGAAAATTATGAGGTCTTTTGTTTTGACAAAAACAAGTTAACCAGAAACTCCTTGTAAACACTTAAGTGAGTAAATTATTATAAATTCCGTCAGTACAGTGGTGTGGATAGCGATTCGGAATTCGAATCCGGAGATCCCGAGTTCGAATCCCATTTAAGCTAAAAATATATAAACTACAGTAGAGATGGATAGTTCGTTATCGATCCGGTTCAGTACCGGGAATGAAGTGAACCGGATCGCGGTTCAGTAATGATCCAAGTACGTTGTAGAACTCGATCAATATATGATAATTTATTTATTTATTTACGTTACGCTGTACAACAGGAATTTAATGCCAATTACAGTTCAGGGTCCGCACTCACCGAGCCGCAGTGTGCTAGTTCATATAATTTTTAGCTTGAGTGAGATTCGAGCTCGGGATCTCCGGATTCGAATTCCGAATCGCTATCCACACCACCGTACTGACGGACAAATATAATTTGATATACTGATTAAAAACCAAAAATATTTTTTTGATATTCGCAAAAATTAGGCTATTTCAATCCTAGCGAACATTTTTATTGTCATTAGTTTAATAGTACATTTAATTATTTATAATTATGTTACAAATGAAATAAAAGTGTGGGGTAAGTGGTTCAGTGGTATCGAGTTGGCCTGTGGATTTAAGAACTCGGGTTTGATCCCCACAGTCGACAAACAATTTCCATCAAATTAAAATTAACTCTTTGGCTACACTATCGCTAACATCTTTGGGGTTCGTGATTGAACGGTTGGTAACCGCATTTCACGTGAAGAAATATTTAACTTACCGAGATCACTAACAATACGACTCGATGAATCCGGATACTGTACTGTATTTGGAATTACGAGTAAGTTCCAATCTTGAAAACTCAGTTCTATTTTATCCACATTCATAATTTCTGCTATATAAGCTCGTATAAATATATTTTCATTTTCATCAATGGAATAAATTTGGGTAAAATATGAAACAGGCAGGTAAATTAAACAAATTAAACAACCATAAAAATTAAAATCACAGTAAAAAAAAGCAAAAGCCGAAAAGAAGAAAAATAAATTAAAAAATGGAAACAGACCAAGCGAAACACAGTGCAATTAAAACTAAACGCCAACCGTCCATTCCTTAATAAAAACAAATCCGTATCTCATACTCTGTCTCGTTTCCACCCGCAGGAAGAGATTCCGCGCGATAGAGACGAGAAACACATTAATTCCGCAGCAGGATAAATTCATCCTGAAATATAAATTTAAATATTCATGATGAAAGTGCATATTATGAAATTATAATGTACATGGAGGGCAATCAAGCTTTGCTATGATAATAAAGTGGCGCATGGTTGCCATGGGTAACATAAGTACAGAGGACAGGACCGTATTTACTCAAGTGAAGCACAAAAAAACTTTTATTTCTTTGTTTCATTCCAGAAATTTGTTTACTAAAATTTGGTGAGTAAAAATGATTCCAGTAAATCTACTGGCGCATTGATCAAATGGAGATTGTTTTTAGAACGTACTTTAAGACGTATAAAGGTAACCAATATTAAGAAACAGTACAAAATATAATTTAATACTTGATCTATTTTAATTAGTATATTATATAACAAGATTATATAAACTATCACACTGCGGCTCGGTGAGTGCGGACCCTGCACTGTAATTGGCATTAAATTTCTGTTGTACAGCGTAACATAAATAAATAATAGTATATTATACAACGACGCTATAATGGATGCTCTTATTCCCGAGGATGAAGTTTGTAATCATCCGAGGTAATAATAGCCATTATAGCGAGTTGTATACTATACTTTATATACGACTAATTTAATAAAAATTAGTCAATTTTTATATTATTTATTATCTATTAGTTTTTCATCTATTTACCTAATAAATTTACATCTAATTGAAATGAGTAAATGGAGTAAAAAGACCATAATGAAGATGATTTGTATTTTTCACCTAATTCAATAAAATATGCCAACAATACATTTTCTGAATACGAATTTGTCTTCATTTTAATACGCCAGTCCATAAAACTTTGGTATGCTTTGTCATAGAAATTTTTAGACCTTTGCGATAATAAACCATCAGATATACTGTCTTCTGTAATACCGTCCATTTTTTCAATTACTGTTAAACACAATAATTTAACACAATTTGCAAGACCGTTTTTGACAACTTCTCAACGATGATTTCGTTTTGTTTGTTTCCGATTCGTTAACAACAGTGAACTTAGCAACGAGCATGTTTAATTTAAATATGAGTCGCTATGGCAACACTGTTCCGATGGCACAATAAAACAATGATCCATGTTTTAAGCATTTTGATTGGTTCACGAGCGGGAATAATGACCATTATTCCCTACTCATTATTCCCAGCGGGATTAATATATAACATTATATAGCAAAAAACGCATATATAATGATAATATTATTAGTTAGTCGTATATAAATAAATAAAAATTTAAAAGCGTCTCATTAATTACGAGTGTAGAAAACGAATATCTAATGATTTTATGAAACGAATCACAAACTATATTTTTTCTATAATCGCAAATCAAGGCAACAACAAATATAAAGTTGTATTAATTATTTAAAAAGTAAAGTTAAGCTACAAAAGCTACAGATGCAGGCAGCTAACTTCAGCTCAAGCCTTATACGTCAGTTGTTAATTTTGGCCACGACTTGTCAACATGTGATTAAGATGTTATTTAGCGCCATGAAGAATGGGCAGTAAAAATAAACTAGTAATTAGTATTATATTTATAAAGTAAATCAAATTTATTCATTCAAATGACAGTCGAAATTTTGACAGTAGCGGTATGTGTACTATAATAGTGTATTATGTAACAAGTTTTATAAACGTTAGTTACGAGTGTATAAAAACAAGTCTCTAATGTGCATATAAAACGAGTCACATACTACACTTTTTCCAAGATCGCAAATGAAGATAACAACAAAATTTTAAGTTTTACGAATTATTTAAAAATGAAATTAAGTTTCAAGACAAATGCCTGAAGCTTAATATCTCAAGCCGTGACTAAAACGTTCGAAGTTACAGCTTGTCAACATATGATTAAGATATTATTTAGCGCAATGGAAACCAGTACGTTAAACAACATTTTAATAACGGGAGTAGAAAAAGTAAATAATATTTTAAAATATAAAATAAACACTGATGAGCTCTAATAAGAGCGAAACGCGTCTATGGTTACTAACTGTGCTGGCCAGCCTCGGACGATACCCTCATAAGGTGACTTGGAGGCTGAATTTTGTGAGACTTAGACAAGTGTTTATTTTATATTTTATTAAACCTAGTTTCACCAAGTGTATGGACGACAATTAATTTTGTCTTTGTTGTTAAATAATATTTTATTGATAAAGGTTGAAAAAACTTGTTTATAATTTGACGTACTTGTAAAAATAAAATTTAATTAAGAAAAAACGTAATAACTGTAAGAAACGTAATATAGAAAATGGTTTTCAACAGAATCTAATGTTTCTGTTTGCACTGTTTTTACAAGACTGTGGCTGCACTTTTAGTGTGTTTATGCTTTTTGTTACTTAAACTAGTAACAGGAAAATGCTTTTATCGTTCACCTCATATTATCCGCAATCGAATAAGTATATTTACTTCAGCACTCCCAGTTCACAATTATTTGAGAAATAAAATCGCAAATACCTGGTCATTTTATATTGGAAAATAAATTTTTTACAGCTTTTTATAATTGAATTCGTCAATAAATTTAACAGCTCAATACATTTTGTAGGAGGGCAGAAATTAATCTTCTTTCTTGTGTTTCTGTCTTTTTTAGTTATTAGTGATTTTTAAGAGCATAACAATATTAATTATTAATATTTCTTCAGTTTCCATCTTTTTATCATAAAAATAAAAAAATATCATCACGCCTTTTACCCATTACTGAGTGTGGCATTCTGCCTAAGCGGATCTCGGTAAGTGATATATTTTTTCGTCTGATGTGCGGTTACCAGCCGTCAAATCACGGCCCAGATAGATGTTAGTAGAGGGGGAGCCACAGGGGTAGATTTAAATTGGTGAAAATTGTTTGTCGGCTGTGGGAATCGAACCAGGGTTCTCAAGATTCACAGGCCGACTCACTGATACCACTGAGCCACTTACCCCATCTTACAATCATCTGATACTTATACTTTTTTCTACATCTATCAAAAATGTCTACTTTTTTTCACTAATATCAACACGCGAAGTACGTATTTTTTCATCATTTACATTACCATGATAACGTGTATTTCGCGCACTGTTTTGCGTCCTAGTGCGTAAAATTTGCATTTCGCGCACGCTCCCAAATTATTTTTGTTCACGTTCCATTGGTGATAACACGTCAATACCACCAAATTCATATTATTTTTGATTTCCTTTTATTTACTGGAATAAGTCACTAATTATTGTATTATACTGTTTTGACAGTTTTAGAAAATTTGTCGAAATTCTTGTTTTTTGACTCGTTCAAAAGACTTTTTGTCTCGACCTGCGGTCTCAGCTAAAAGTGACATTCTTACACACAACTAAAAGCACTCATTTCGCGCACTTTATATAAAAATAATTAATTTAGTTACTGGTAAAATTAAATTTGAAGTATGTATTTGATAGTTAAACATTATACATTTATCAATTTTTAACAAATTAAAAAAAATAAAATAAGTAAAATGAAATGTGTTAACTGATTTAAATGCAGAATGTAATTTGAAACTGATTTGTGTAAAATAATCGGGTCTAACATAATCACAACTAATCAAATTAACCAAACCTATAACCTGTGTAGGTTGCGATACTTATATATAGTCACAGTATCAAGTCAGACTGTGAATTTGTGAACTTGAGTTCGATTCCCACAACCGATAAACAATTTTCACTACATTAATATTACCTCTGTTGCTTTCCCTCCAGTATCATCTTTGAGGGCCGTTATTTGACGACTGGTAATCCTACTGCCCGCGCATAAATATATTACTTACTAAGATCTGCTACAACAGACTGTCACACCCAGTAAAGGGTCAAAGGCGTGATGATATATTTTTATTTTACCTATTTATCATATTTATTGTAAAAAATCGCAAAAGGAATGATATTATTTAAATCGGTTTAAAATTTTGTTAAATTAAAATATTATTTTAACTAACCACACACCCAGTAATGGGTAAAAGACGTGATGATACATTTATTTATATTATATTTTTATTTTTTTTGTAATATTTTGTAGCTTGATAATGACCGAAAACAATAGCCAGATTCTCGCTGATTAAATGAAAATTTCAAGTTTTTGAAAGTTTTTCTGTTTAAATTAAACCTGATATACAACCAACAAAACTATTTTATTATTTACTGTAACATACGAGTATAAACAATATATCGTTGCAATTATGAACACAAGTAAATGCTGTATTCCTAGGAGATGATCACAAACGTTGTGACAATATGATAACAAAGCACAGATCGCGTGAAATTAACTTGTTCATCTAATTAGTTCCGGTCGGCAGTTCCGGGCACAAACGCTTTAATGTCGTACAAGATTCAGTTCCATTCACTGTTCTGTGACGTCATAATGGCATACAATTACACAAGGTATCGTCCAGTATATACGTCATATGGCTTATAGACAGTATACAGCATCATTTGTATCTGGTTGCATCAATACCAAATTGTAATTATTGGTAGATACCTATTGATAATTGATGAGCATTATAAGTAAATTATAAGTGTAGCGTGACGTCATTTTAGTCTATTAAAAATTAGATGTTCTACGAAAACTGCGCCAAAGGCGAATTACGCGGGAAATAAGTTTTCCGTTACTTTATTACTTTACAGGAAAAAATTGAAGTTAAAGTTGTGGAGAATTAAATTCTGCATCTAAATCAGTTTAGATATTTTATTTTAGTTATTTAATTACTGTTAAAATCTAGTTTAAAATAAGTATGTAGTAAATATATGAGTAGCTATTTTTGTATTAAGTGCGCGAAATTCTTGTTTTTTGTTGCGCTTGAGATTGCCAAATTTAGTCGAGACAGCAGATCGAAAAGTCAAAAAAGTCATTCAAACGCATCAAAAAGATAAAAAATTTGCATCACGAAATTCACACATTTTTGTCAAAAAAGAATAATACAATAATTGTTGATTTATTCAAGTAAATTGAAGAAAAACAACCAAACATAATATGAACTTGGTACTATTGATTTGTTGTAACTAATAGAATGTGACAAAAAAATTATTTGGAAGCGTGCACAAAATACTCATTTTGCGCACTAGGGTGCAAAACAATGCTCGAAATACACGTTGTTATGGTAATATAAATGAAAAATTTGCGTATTAGTGAAAAAAACATCGAAGCTGCTATATTTCCGCAACTATTGAGAGTTGGTATCATGTTTAAATGAACTTTTTCACTCAAAATAGTCCATACTACCAGTTCCTAAAGTATTTATTATTCCTGCTAAAATACCCGTATAACCTTCATTAACTAACTAATTCTTTTTTTCTCTGATGTTTCTGTACTGACCACGCTATCCCGCAAGCGGCCAATACAGCTATCTGTTTGCAAGGCTGCCAATTGCGAAGAAACTATTTTTTTGTACTGGAATTTTTTTTAAATAAAGATCAAATATTACTTAATAACATATTGAAAACCCGAAATGTTTACATTTATTCTAATGTTCTAAAAAAAATTACAAAATATTTTATTTTAGAAGGCTCAGACAGGTGTTTCATTCTCCCCTCCGTCAACAGCCTTCTAATAATTTTATTTTACCAACCATACAATTATGATCTTCTTTCTCTAAAATTATTAGTTAGCTAGCAAAACTGATTGGTTACTTTAAAATAAATGCCATAAGTTGTAAAACATCCTGTATAAGCAAGTACACGTAAATAAAATGTGTGAATTTATTCCTGTTAAGATAGATAGCTCAGTGGTATCGAGTCGGCCTGTGGATCTTGAGAACCCTGGTTCTATCTCCACAGCCGACAAGCAATTTTTACCAATTTAAATCTATCCCTGTGACTTCTCCTCCACTAACATCTTTGGGGGCCGTGATTTGACTGCTGGTAACCGCTCTTCACGCGAAGACATATATCATTTACCGAAATCTGCAACGGCAGAGTTCCACATCCAGTAATGGGAAAAAGGCGTGATGATATATTTATTTATTTAGTAAATACAAAAATGAAAAATTAAACAATCTGATGTGGACACCACATGACTTCCTTGTACGCGTATTAAACTATAGATATTTTTTTAATTGCACATATTTGACATTAAATCTTTTATTTTTTGTTCTAATCCATAGCAAACTTAATTTTTTTTAAATCAAAAAATATATAATATTTAAATTTAGGTATCTCGTTTATGCAAAAAGCTAATTCAAAAATTCTTAATGTGCTAGACACAGAATTTAATTCTCTAAAACTTTTATTTGCAGCATTTATTTCTAAAATTAAAATAATACCATTTTTTCAAGGAAAACTGTTAGCAGCTTCATGTAATGTGCTACTTTCGGTTAGTCTATTTTAACCAAAATCTATTATGTTATTTCCATTGATATAGTAGTCTTATATACCAAATTTGGAAAGTTTTAGATTATATTTGAATATAGTTTTTCATGAAAATCTATTATAGGCTTCAAGTAAAGTACCACTTCCGGTAGTTGTATAATGACCAAAAAGGGAGGTGCACAACTAGATGTTATAACAGTCCTAAATATAAAGTTTCAATTTTCTACGGCTTACCGTTTTTGAGTTATGCGAGATACATACGTACGTACGTACAGACGGCACGACGAAATTAGTCAAAATTGATTCAGGGAGAGCCAAAATACCTATTTCCGTTGAAATCTGAGAACCGAAAATGTTCGCGATTACAATACTTCCTTTACTTCGTACAAGGAAGTAAAAATCAGAGTTAGCGCACTATTTCCATCCTTTATTTACATAATAAATATGTGCTGTTATACAGTCAGGATTTGTTCCAGAAAAATAGCTTATTTTTCGTACAGGATAATATCCTCTTAAGATTTGAGTTGCAACGAATTTCACAGAAATAATGTTGTTGTCCTAAAACATTTAATTAGATGTTTCTCCATATGAAACAAACCATCATCAAATTACACGTCTAAACATGCGATGCACGAAATTTCTATTAATTTAGAATTTCACACAAACTCTCAGTCGCTGGAAGCCAAGCACAACACCGGTTCGACGCTACCCGCCGCCTACATCGCTTGAGGTGGGACCGCAAAATCTGCCAACTTTTCAGCCAAACGCGAGTGAAATGAAACAAAAAGATTTGTTTTACACGGCGGATGCCGGTTGTAATTAATTAGAGTGTATTCGGGTTCTGGTTGGTCAACCGGTGGAAATTTCCCTATGTTTTGGTTTTATTCGGGAACCGTGGGATATGTTCCTTCGGGCAAGAAGGGTGAAGACTCATATGTATTTTACCTAATGGTGTACGAGTATTAGGTACAGTAATTATGATGTTATATTAACCAAAAAATAAAATAAACTTTAGTAAAAATTAGTTTGACTTGTACAGTGGAATCTGCTTATAGTAAACCCTCATACAGGGTGGTTAATTGAAGGACGTACCATAGTGTTTTCATATATAATATAACAAGTAGTATGAAAATTGCTGAAAATATTTTGACATAAATTACGGAAATAGGAAACACAACGAATGTATATTTATGTCAAAATATTATCTGTCAATTTTCATACTACGAGTTGTATTCGGCTTGAGAATTTATCAAACAAGAGTTAATTAACAAGAATAGTTAGGTATTTATTTGCACATTATTAATTAGGTATTACAGTGATGAAAATTTTGAATATTAAATGTACACTGAAAAAATGTAGAAATTATCGTTTATGAAAATATTGAAAATATCATTTATTTTATTCGTAACCAAAGATATTATTAACAGTGGTATTTCCGTTATCAATTGCACCAGCGATGAAGTTCCGACGAAATATACATTTCATTGGTTCATTTTCAAACAAATTCGTGATCCTATTGGTTGACAGTGACGTGTGGTGAATTCTCAATGCTATTTTTTAATTGTTCTATTATTAGTATCCCTAATTATTTTATATCAAAAAGGTTAAACAGTTTATTGTAAAAGAAAAATGTGTACCCTTTTTTATAAAATAAATAAATATATCATCACGCCTTTTACCCATTACTGGTGTGGCACTCTGCCATAGCAGATCTTGGTAAGTTATATATTTCTTCCCGTGAAGTGCGAATACCAGTCGCCAAATCACGGCCCCAAAAGTTGTTAGTAGAAAGGGAGCCATAGGAGTTGATATTAAATTGGTAAAAGGCAGTTTTGTCGGTTGCGGGAAACCAACTCCACTTTTTTGACACTAATATTTATAATTTTACTATGCATGAAACCGGAAAATGAGGAAAATGTTTATTAGTAATTTTATCAAAATCATCAGTGCCATAAAATAGCAAAACAAATGTGATATTAATTAAGAGTTTTTGACAGATAAAAACAATAACTTTTCATTGGTGCATTTGTTTTGTTATGGCACTAATAAATTTAAGCAAATTACTATAGTGCGTTCACCAGTGTATAGTGAAAATTCCCTTATAATAAACTCATATACTGTCCCAGCTAAATACATATTTAAATAAAAAACAACAAAGACAAAATTAATTGTCTTTGAATGCTCACTTGGTGAAACTAGTTTTAATAATAAAATATCAAACTAAACACTTGTCTAAGTCTCACAAAATTCAGCCTCCAAAAGATGATGACCTCATAAGTTGACTTGACTTGACAGCTCCTTCATGTGAACTTTATTCTAGGTGAAGCAGTGTGTTATACCATACTGATGAGCTCTAATAAGAGCAAAACGCGTCTAAGGTTACTAACTGTGCTGGCCAGCCTCATAAATTGACTTGGAGGCTAAATTTTGTGAGACTTAGACAAATGTTTAGTTTGATATTTTATTATTAAATACATATTTCACTTAATGTAAGTTAATTCAATGGGGTAGGTGGCTCAATGATAACGAGTCGGTCTGTAGATTTAAGAACCTGGGTTCAATTTCTACAGCCGATAATTTTCATCAAATTAAATCCACCCCTGTGGCTTGCCTTCCACTAACATCTTTTTTTCTAATTTTCATTAGTTTTATAAAATGATACATTACATTATGTAATCAAAGATTGTTGGCGGTTGGACATTGACACTGTCAGTGTCAACAGCTTTAAGAATTCTAGAAATGAAACATTTAAAATAATAGCTTTAATATCCGATGAAAACTTCAAAACCGATTTTGTTGCTGTTCAAGAAAATATAAAAAAAAACATTGTAGATGCTGCAAGTACTAATTTTTACTTACTTTATATTAGTTTTTTTTTATGAGCCTTGTAAAATTTTACAGGTCTCTTCTATGAACATGTAACATTTGACAGGTCTACGTGCAGTAATTATTTATTTACTTAGTTACAGCACACATTTTTTTAAGATGGTGTATTGGTTAGACAAGTATTGAATTCAATCTTCGACCTAATTTAAGTGTATTAATAGAAGTTTAGCAATAAGAGTAATGTTAAATAAAATAGATATTACAATCTAGAAATAATTATGAAGTCTTTTGTTTTGCAAAAAATAAGAAACTCCTTGTAAACACCTAGGTGAGTCAATTATTATAAATTCCGTCAGTACGGTGGTGTGGATAGCGATACGGAATTCAAATCCGGAGATCTCGAGTTTGAATCGCACTAAAGTTAAAAATTATATAAACTACTACACTGCGGCTCCGGACCCTGTACTGTAATTGGGATTAAGTTCCTGTTATACAGCGTAACATAAATAAATAAATAATTAAATTCAGAAACTAGAGAACAAAATTATGAAAACGTTTCTTTTGCGACTATAAAAGAAAACTTTTTATATAGAAATATTGTTCATGCTTCCATTGTGTTCTTTTCATATTTTACCACAAAGAACAGCGATGTTTTTCTCACGGTATATGCTACGTTTGATTGAAAACGTGGCCCCAAGCGACTTCAATATAATTTTTATGATCAAACAGTTGTTTATATTTATAAAACATAACAAAATCACTAAAAACAAATATGAAGCTAATTACATTCAATCAATAATACTGCTACGAAAATGTAAAAAGTTTCGTTGTCTTATATATATATATAAAATGTTTAAATATTTTTTAAAAATGAACGGTGGAAAACTAGAATGGTTTACTAGATATCCTAATCAAGCACCACTGGATTTTATTTTTAATGGGAATTTGAAAAATCCAAATTTTTTCAATTTAAAAAACTTATAAATTCATATTCAAAACGTGTCAGGTGCGTAAATATTTTATTTTTTGACAGTGAATTTACGGATATTATAAAATCTATTATAATTATTATTTATTTGTATTTCCTATAATCTTTCAATATAATAGTTTAATAAAAATATGTTGATTCCTGTTTCATTTTAAAATGAATGCTCTGATACATTGCCATTATGCCATTATTCAAAAGAACTTTTGGATTGTTTTGAGGTTTTAAATTTATACCTAACGTTTAGTTAATGTAATTTAAAGTAATTCAAATTCATTTAATTTGTTTAAACTTAAAATGTTTCTTTTAGACTATAGACTATTACACTTCAATGCATTGCTGAAAATATTATTTTCCCTATGTTTACTTTTAAAATAAACGCTCTAATGTATTGCTGTCAAACTTTTTAACTGTAACTATGGTAATGATATATTCCTATGTTTACTGATAACAAAAACTCCTGGTGTGTATATATATATATATATATATATATATATAATTATATATATATATATATATATATATATATATATATATATATATATATATATATATATATATATATATACAGGGTGTTTCACAACTTAGAGCAAAAAATTAAAGGGTATATTCTGTACGACGTGCTGATCATGAAACAAAAAGAATTTTTTTTTTAATCGCAAAACTATTTTCCATGTTTCCCAGTCCAAAATTTTTCTTTGCCACTGCCACTGGGTGGATGATTATGTTAAAGTTATTAATTAAATAAAATTCGATTATAAATAACTGATTATAATTGAATTGTGTAATTATTCTTTCGTAGTTGATACCTACTTCATTGTTTGTGTTTAATAGGAAAGCGAATCCAGTGCAGTACTACAAAAAATGTTTCAGGTTAACAACCCTTAATTTTTCGAATTTAAAAAATTCTTTTTGTTTCATGATCAGCACGTCGTACAGAATATACCCTTTATTTTTTTGTTCTAAGTTGTGAAACACCCTGTATATATATATGCACACATTATTAAGTCAAGATTAACATCGCGAGATAAGTATTTTGCTATGACAGACCTCATAAACTCTATCTATCTATGAATAGTTTTCAAACAATTTTCATCTTTCTTAGATATATTTTGTAATCTACGTAGAGCATACATTTGCATGAAAACAAGAAATTTAACAGTAGTATTAGTGTGAATGAAGGGATTTAAAAATCAATTTCAAATAATCGGTGGACATACAATAACCTGTACCTTCTTTTAACAAAATACTATCTAACTTGGTCAATAACAAGAAAGAAATGAGATTCCAAAAAAAAATCGTATGTATTTATTACTGCATCAGTAAATATTAGAGATGGGCGAATATCAAATTTCTCGAATTCGAATATCGAATACGAATATTAATCAGATCTCGAATATTCGAGGTACTCGAATATTCGAATACTCCTAAAAGTTAATTTATTTATTATTAATAATTATTTAATTATGTACTTTTCATTATTTGAATGAAATTGTTACGATAAAATAAAATTAAAATAATAAGTACCAACAAAAAAGAAAAAGACGAAAATTTCAAATTTAAGGTGAAACGTATGGGCTGATGTTGGCGAAAAACAAATTTGAAATATAGTACGTCTTCATGGTTTTGAAACAAAATATCTTTGTTATTAATAACTTCAAAGTATTGTAATAGCTTTAAGTTTATGTACAAATGATAAAGAAAAACATAGTCAAAAATTGAGGTCAACATATGGCGCGATATTCGAGGTATTCGAATGTTCACTATACTGACGTTAATATTCGAAAATCTCGAATATCGAATAATGTCAATATTCGCGGCATTCGACTATTCGCGGATGATATTCGCCCAACTCTAGTAAATATGCTACTTTTTTACGCAGTTAATAAAAGCAAATAACAATTTATTTTTATATAAATAGTTTAATATTAAAAAATATTAAATAAAACTCTAGACAAAGTCTCACAAAATTCAGCCTCCGAGTCACCTTATGAGGGCATCGTCGGAGGCCGGCCAGCACAGTTAGTAACCATGAATTTTGTGAGACTTTGCCTAGAGTTTTATTTAATATTTTTTATTATACCTAGTCTCACCAAGTACATGAATGACAATTAATTTTGTCTTTGTTGTTATTTAAATTGCTATTGCTTAGCTTTTCATTTTTTTTTCGGTAGATGGCATTAATGGTTCGACAGAACTTCTCATGTCATCTTACCGTTTGTTAGAGATCTTATTCTCTGCTGGCACAGTTCTTCGTCACCAGCTTCTTCACATGAACTTTGTTCTAGGTGAAGAAGTGAGTTATACCATGCTGATGAGCTCTAACAAGAGCGAAACGCGTCCATGGTTACTAACTGTGCTGGCCGGCCTCCGACGATGCCCTCATAAGGTGACTCGGAGGCTGAATTTTGTGAGACTTTGCCTAGAGTTTTATTTAATATTTTTTATTATACCTAGTCTCACCAAGTACATGAATGACAATTAATTTTGTCTTTGTAGTTTAATATTACATTAATCTGTCCTAGAAATATAAATTACATTTAATGGTGAATACGGGAAATTAGAAACCTGTGATTACACAAAATTACCAAGCCTTGTTTTCGTTGAAACCGAAACAAAAACTTAACGAAAACAAAATGAATGTTATTTGTCTGAAACAGAGCTGTGCTAGCTTTACAGAAAAGGGTTGTTTGTGTATTCATTCATATGTAAACTTGCTTAAAATTTGAATGTTAAACTCATAATTAACGTTGGTGAAATGTAATCTAAATATATGTTCATCATGTACAATACAGTCGTAAAGATAGGTATAGGGAAAAAGAAATATTTTATCTGTGAAAGCAGAGATAGTAATGATTTCATTATTTCTTTGTTATCTCGTCAAATATCTAGAGTACTTGATATTTGATACGTTCAACACGGCAGCTCGTTCTCAGTTTATATACTGAAATATGCTTTACTGTCACGCGAATATACTAGAATATAGTTTATTTTATTACTATCTTTATTATTTCAAAATAACAGCGAATTTTGTTCTTCAGTGCGGTGGTGTGGATAGCGATACGAATCCGGAGATACCGAGTTCGAATCTCACGCAAACTAAAAAGTATATAAACTAGCACACTGCGGCTCGGTGAGTGCGGACCCTGTACTGTAATTGGGATTTAGTTCCTGTTGTACAGCGTAACATAAATAAATATATCATCACGCCTTCTACCCATTACTGGGTGTAGCACTCTGCCTAAGCAGATCTCGGTAAGTGATATATTTCTTCGCGTGAATTGCGGTTACCAGCCGTCAAATCACGGCCCTCAAAGATGTTAGTGAAGAAGGAGCCACAGAGGTAGATTTAAATTGGTGAAAATTGTTTGTCGGCTGTGGGTATCCAACCAGGGTTCTCAAGATCCACAGGCCGATTCGATACCACTGCGCCACCTCCCCATAAAATAAATATACTACTGCGATATTAAGAAAATAAGGAAATCTTAGTCAAATTCTTAAAAATGTTTTAGATAGTCCAGAATTTTGGATTAAGTAATCGTATTCTAGAATACATTTTTTTTACTCTGAATTAACAAAATTGAAATATTTTCCATGATCACTATGACTATATCTTTCATGAAGTCACCAGGTCCTGGTGTAATGAGGCCAGGTTGTACCCCTACAACTGCTAGGATACGAGACGCGCGGTTGCCAAGCAACGACCGCATAACTCGGATTCCGCTCCACGGAGTTGGAGTTACCGTTGTGCGAAGCTATTCGACTCCAGGATCGGGTGTCGCGTAACTGGGGGAGTACGCACACTGAGAATTGTCAGCGAATCTATCATAAATGTTACGGCTTGGCGTCAGCGTGAAGTACATGCACATATTGTACACGGGAATATCTTATCCGCGAGATCGACTGGTTTTAATTGTTTGTAAAGCATGTATGGAATTTATAAAAAAATATTGTAGAATATGATAAATTCAAAACTCTTGTTTAAATAGTTAACAACAGTGTCATTTAATTAAATTTAATTGAATTTAATCATGGGGGGAAGGAGGCTCAGTGGTATCGAGTCGGCCTGTGGATCTTACGAACCCTGGTTCGATCCTCACAGGCGGCAAACAATTTTCACCAAATTAAATGTACCCCTGTGGCTCCCTCTCTACTAACATCTTTGGGGGACGTGATTTGACGGCTTGTCTTCACGCGAAGAAATATATCACTTACCGAGATTGGCTTAGGCAGAGTGCCACACCCAGTAATGGGTAAAAGGCGTGGTGATATATTTATTTATTTATTATTTTAGTGAAGATTACAGTTGAAACAAAATGAAACAATTCAGAATTCGTTTTTGTAATAATTAGAATATTTTACGATCAATTTAGTGGTATCAAGTCGGGTAGTGGATTTGAAAACCTGGGTTCGATTCCCACATCAAACAATTTTCTCCAGGTTAAAACTACCTTTGTAGTTCTTCCTTCACTAATATTTGTCAAATCACGGGCCCCAAATATGTTAGTGGGGGGTGGGGGGTTGAGCCAAAGGGGTAAATTTAAATTGGTGAAAATTGTTTGTCGTCTGTCGGGATCGAACCACGGTTCTCAAGATCCACAGGTCGACTCGATACCACTGAGCCACCTACCCCATGAATATTGCAATGAGAATTCACCACACGTCCCTGTCAACCAATAGGATCACGAATTTGTTTGAAAATGAACCAATGAAATGTACATTTCGTCGGAAATTCATCACTAGTGAAATTTCATCGGAAATACCACTGTTATTAATATCCTTGGTTACGAATAAAATAAATGATATTTTCAATATTTTCATAAACGTCAATTGAAAAATTTTTTTCAGTGTACATTTCATATTCAAAATTTTCATAACTGTAATAAGTAAATAAATACCTAACTATTCTTGTTAATTAACTCTTGTTTGGTAAATTCTCAAGCCGAATACAACTCGTAGTATGAAAATTGACAGATAATATTTTGACATAAATATACATTCATAATTTATGTCAAAATATTTTCAGCAATTTTCATACTACTTGTTATATTATATATGAAAATTTACATACACATGTATTTTGAAATGTAACTGAATGTCTTGTGTTGCTAGATCGTACATAAAAATTAAATTGTACAAGGACCATTTCACTAGTGGCCGTGCTTTAAAATAACGAATTAAAAAATACTTTATGGTCCGCCATCTTTATACTGTCGGGTCACGTGTCCGACAAGCCTATACGTACAACGATATATGCTATACAGAATAGAATATTCATAAATAGATGTTACAAGCTCAACTAAACATTGCCGTCATCATGTACAAATTACAAGCACTTGAACTAAAACTACACGGATCACGCAGCCTGAGAACTTCCTGAACATCGAAAGGATTACAATATCCGTTTACAGGAATAACAAGCAACCATGCCGCTGACATACGCCATTAGCGGCTCGTTAAAAGAGGGGCTCTACGCGAACTTGTGTCGTACGTTCTGTATATATTAACAATTAAAATAAGGTCGGATCGTTTGTCGAATTCAAAGTTTGTAGAAGTTGCCGAGTAATTATAGAGAGTTTAACAGTTGTGATAGAACAGGGGTTCTCAAACTTGTATGTATGTGACTGCGGTGGCTATTTATAAAATAATGACAAAAGTAAAAATATTTTCATTTAGATTTTATATAATATGGAACAAGTTTTATAATAAAAGGAATCACATACTACCTTTTTTCTACTTCCGTTAGAAAATAGACGTTTTATTTCACTTATTTGAGTTAGGTAATGAACTGCATTATTTAACTAATGAAATAATGAGGTAACATAGCAACACAATAGCTATTTATGTAATAAGTTGCGAAAGAAATGTGTTTTAAGCACGCGACGTGAAAATTATCCTACGAGGCGTAGCCGAGTTGGATAACACGTCTAGTGCTTAAAACACGATTTCGCAACGTATTCCATACAAGATTTTTATACTAGCGATTTAAAGCAGATTATTTATATTTATTCTCAAATGTCAACATTTTGAATTTTTCAAAATTTAAAAGTAGGCAGGCATCAGTATCATCTTTTTGTTGCTATGCGATTCAATATGTTGTTTAATAAACCTTGATGGCAACGTGCTCGGTGTATAATTTTTTTTGAGAATTTTTTGGTAATAATAAATCAAAAAAATTGTATGAAGAAACTTACAAAAAATTTGACAGTTGGTGTACTTTTACTTTTAGACATTAAACTGTCACTAGTGCTTAAAAGTACTTCATTTAACAACGGAAATGACAAACGAAAAGTTGTTATAATACGCTAGTATAAAAAAATTAAGATATCTTGGTAGACGAATTCTGATGTGTTATTCTTTTATTTATTGAATTTATAACTGTCATTCATATGTCAAAATTTCATAATTTCAAAAACGCTCTTTCGTATTTAGTAGAACGGAAGTAGAAAAAATATTGTATGCAACACGTAAGAAAACTCGGTTATTACCTTACTTATGTGTTTACATAACTCGGCTACGCCTCGTTCTGCAAATTTCACATGCGTAAAGTAATAACCTTCATTTCCTTACTAGTTTCATAAATAGCTATTTTCTACGATCGCAAATTAAGACAACAACAAAATGTAAAGTTTTGCGAATTATTTAAAAAATAAGGTGAAGTTACAATGACAAATGTAGGAGACTAACTTTATCCCGAATTTAAAATGTCAGTTGTTATTTTCATACCGTGACTTAAACCTGTGATTAAGAGGTTATTTAGCGCCAAGGAGCCAAATTGCAGAAATATATGCTAGTTAAAGGAATACCTATTTTATATAGTAAAAACAAAAAATAAACAGTTCATTGTTTTATATTTTTTGTAACTCATATTTCAAGCTTTACCATATTGCTACAGAAAATAATAAAAAATAAGTTCTCATACAATGTCTAGTAGGTACTGAAAAATTAATTAAGGCTGCTGAAAAAAAATCATGGATAAGTTTAACGAGTAATTTTTAATGAAGAATAAAATAATCTGTTTACTTTTATTGTCAGGGGAAAAGAACAAAAGATCTTTCGGTTAGAACTTGTGACAAATAGCGGCGAAACTGGGAGTTGGCGCTTTCTTGTTTCCTGTTACAACAGCAGAAGTTTTCAAATAAAATAGGGCTTGTTAAGAAATTTTTAATTAATTTTTAAACTCATGTTTCTAGTTTTAAATTTAATTAAATATTAATATTAACAATTATAAAATTATACCGTTCTCATTCTTACATTTCTACTAATTAATAATAAAGTTTTCATATGCTTACTTCTCAAATAGAATATGTAAATAATAAATAACTGTTATTTTAATTACTAAGAGATGGCATTACTGTCATTCTTATACTGGATGTATCATAAGAAATGGGTCATAGACATTCAAAAAAGTATAAAACTTATGGATTTACACAAAATTCCAATATAAAACAGCAAATTAATATTGATATAAGAAAGTATTTTAATATTACATGTATTGATTTATTTATTTTGTAATTAATATTCAAACAAAAGGCAAAATCTATTTGATCAATAGCATACAAGGATTTATATCTTATTTAAAATTGTTTAAATTTGCTCGAGTTTTGCTAAATAAATAATAGAATAGATTAAATTTAAAAACATATTAATTTTGTACTCACTGAAAATAAAGTTAATAAAAACTTGTAATATTGTTTCAGATATCCTGAAAAGAAAAAGAATTCCATCATCGAATGAAACAATGAAATTAATATTAATTCCTTTCTTCAATCCAAAGGTATGTATATTAATTTTTAATCATATACTTTTAATTCGTTTCCAGTTCATTGGAAAGCAGGAATTTGTATTAATATTTCATTATTCTACTCTTTAATGTTCGTTCATTTTCGTAATGAATAAAACTTCAGAATGACAAATATCTCATAATGACAGACAAACAAAAATTCAGACTCGTCCTCTATAATTTGGAGTAGGCTGTGTCTCCAATGCCCCATAAAACAAAATTATCATCGTATACAAAATTACGAAAAGTAATTTTTCTAACACACCCTGCGTTCCATTTAATTTTCATTCATATCATTTTTAAAAATCATACCGTGGCAGAACTATGCATTCCCTATAGGCATACTCTGCACACTACTGCACGCTATGCTACAAATATGTTTCTGGGAATTATTACTTTTGAACAAAAGAATCGTTATCCTTTATTGATTCTAGGAATTTTCTCGGAAATACAGCAGAATTTAAAAGATATCTACAATAATACAAAAATAAATAAATAAATATATCATCACGTCTTTTACCCATTACAGCGCGTGACACTCTAGTATATTTTTCAAAATTCGCCAAATTAATTACACTTTACATGAAGTAAACAGTGCCACTGGTTTGAGGGTTAACTTAAATAAGTAAAATATATCATCACGCCTTTCACCCATTACTGAATGTGGTACTTCTGCCGTAGTAGAAATGCGATTTCTCTATGAAGTCGATTTTCTAGTTGAAATAATGAATATATCATCTAAAATAAATTTATTTATTTATGTTACGCTGTACAACAGGAACTTAATCCCAATTACAGTACAGGATCCGCACTCATCGAGCCGCAGTGTAGTAGTTCATATAATTTTTAGCTTGAGTGAGATTCGAATTCCGTACCGCTATTCACACCACCGTACTAACGGACAAATGCTAAAATCAAAGTTTAAAGCAATGTTATACATTTAATGATACATATTTAAAATAGCTTTATTTTAAAGGGAGTAAATGACAAAAATTAGTTTTAGCATCTAATACCGCAGGAATACGATTTTTCTTATAATTCGAGTTGTAAGAACGAATTATGTCCATATAACACCTAATTATTTTACAACTAGAAACAAAAATTATTAGAATTTGATATTTTAAATATGCAGATCTCGGTAAGTGATATATTTCTTCGGATGAAGTGCGGTTATAAAACCTCAAAATCACGGTTCCAAAGATGTTGGCAGAGGGGAAACCACAAGGGTAGTTTTAACGTGGTGAAAATTGTATTTTACATATATTTGACAGCCGAACTGTCAAAATAATATGAACTCCCTAGTGGAATAATGAGCATATTATCATCACAGAAATTGTCAAATACTCAGATCATGAAATAATATATTAAAGAACGAGTTTTACAAGACATATTTTTTTCGCACGTTTAGAAAAGTCGCCTGTGGCTCGTTTTCTAAAGAACAAATGCGATAAAAGTCTTATAAATGAATTATTTATACTATTTTTCTATTTTGTGGCTTTTATAAATTAAATGGGGTAAGTGGCTCAGTGGTATCGAGTCGGCCTGTGGATCTTGAAAATCCTGGTTCGATCCCCACAGCCGACAAACAATTTTCATCAAATTAAATTTACCCCTGTGGCTCCCTCTCCACTAATATATTTGGGGGCCGTGATTTGTCGGCTGGTAACCGCACTTCACGCGAAAAATATATCATTTACCGAGATCTGCTTAGGCAGAGTGCCACACCCAGTGATGGGTAAAAGGCGTGATGATATATTTATATTTATTTATTTATTTAATTTTAAATAAATCTGCTATACTTTAAACCGAGTCAATTTAGGCAAATTTGTATATGAAATGTTGTGGTTGGTAACTGTAATTGTTCAGATTTTGGGGTTATATTTAAAGTTTAATGTTCTCAACTTAAAAGTTTTAGTATGTCATCCGCTACTACCAACCGTCTGAAACTAAATATTGCGTATCGTAATGAACACTCTTTTGATATGCAACTGGATTTTATAATGACTTCCTTATAAACGCAAAATATTTATATTTTTGACAGTTTTTTAATTCTGGAATCGTTTGAAAATGTTGACAATTTTGATGTATCCATAGACAAATAACTATTATTTATAATAACGCAAGTCCTGAATTAGAATCTCACTCAAGCTGAATATGTGTGAAGTACCACGCTGCGCCTCGGTGAGTCCCAGTCCTGTAACAGGGATTAAGTTTCTGTTGTATAGAGTAGCATAAATAAATACATAAGTTAGTCGTTAACCAAACCATGAAAAACAATTGCTTTCCAAATTATTTTCATATTCAATTCATCACCTTTCTTCTGTCAAAATTAAAGCATACTGCTTTGTTAAATACAATTTGATGTTAATAATAAAATATCAAACTAAACACTTGTCTAAGTCTCACAAAATTCAGCCTCCAAGTCAGGTCATCGTCCGAGGCTGGCCAGCACAGTTCAGTTAGTAACCATAGACTCGTTTCGCTCTTATTAGAGCTCAGCAGTATGGTATAACACACTCCTTCACCTAGAACAAAGTTCACGTGATGAAGCTGATGACGAAGAACTGTGCCAGCAGAGAATAAGATCTCTAACAACAGGTAAGATGACATGAGAAGTACTGTGGAACAGATCATGCCATCTACCGAAAAAAAGGAAAACCTAAGCAATAGCAATTTAAATAACAACAGAGACAAAATTAATTGTCATCCAACACTTGGTGAAACAAGGTTTAATAAAAAATATAAAGTAAAACTTGGCTATGTTTCACAAAATTCAGCCTCCAAGTCAACTTATCAGGTCATCGTTAGAGGCTGGCCAGCACAGTTAGTAACCATAGACGCGTTTCGCTCTTATTAGAGCTCATCAGTATGGTATAACCCACTCCTTCACCTAGAACAAAGTTCACGTGAAGAAGCTGGTGACGAAGAACTGTGCCAGCAGAGAATAAGATCTCTAACAAACAGTAAAATTTGATGTATTCATAATAATAGAATAAAGTTAGTAATAATACCTGGTAGCACAAGCTCTGTTTTTGGGTGTTTTAAGAGCACAGTTTTAACTTGTTAGAGATAGCTAAAACACCCAATTACACTGCTCTTAAAACAGGCAAAAACAGAGCCATTATTTTTACCCACAAACCGTCATAACAGCTGCTATTGTCTTTAAATTTGCCAATAATTACGCACAAAATTAATAACAATATAGATGATTAAAACATGTCCTCTGTCATTGCTAGGGTTTCATAGTTATACGTGACAAGGTTTCTAAATGTTCTCGATCCTGTGGCACGCCAGAAGGATGAAAGGACAGTAGGTAGGGTCAGCTGACCTTGTTGTATGCATATTCCTGGTTGTGGACAGCAATTATGTGCCATTGATACGCCGGGTAAATTTACATAATGTTGAGTTTGGGGTCCAGATGATATCAACTAGGTTTACGGAATAAATGTTAACTAATATTAACAAGATTAATAATTACTGAAGGATGTTTATTCAGTTTTATATCCTAATTGTAATACAGACACTTAAATACTAAGGATGTTTTAAAATTTGAACAAAATTGGAAATAGTTATTTGTGTATTAAGAGCGTAAAGTGATTCTTTGTTACTCGAGCACGGTAATTGCAGCGCGAGCCGAAGACGAAAGCTGCAATAGTGATACACATATAACTTTTTCTACGATTGCATCTTAAAATGATTAAAAAACATATACGTACTGAAAGTAAATTCGTGCTGTCAACTGTCAATATGACAAGTTTCTATTTTGTAACTATTGAAATAAGCGCGCATTTAATATCTTTTTCTACTTCCGTTAGGAAATAGACGTTTTATTTCACTTATTTGAGTTAGGTCATGAACTGTATTATTTAACTAGTGATATAATGAGGTAACCTAGCAACAACAAAAAATTAAGATATCTTGGTAGACGAATTCTGATGTGTTATTCTTTTATTTTTTGAATTTATAACTATCATTAATATGTCAAAATTTCATAATTTCAAAAACGCTCTTTTGTATTTATTAGAACGGAAGTAGAAAAAAAATTGTATGAAACTAGTAAGGAAATAAGGTTATTACCTTACTTATGTGTTTGCAGAACGAGGCGTAGGGAACATGCGTAAGGTAATAATCTTCATTTCCTTACTAGTTTCATAAATAGCTATTTTCGCACGTTACCATTTGAAACGCGAGCAATTAACATCTTTTTCACTCCAATGGCAACGACCGACAAAGATATTTTTCGATTGTTCCATAGAAAACGTCAACTTTACGATGACAAATAAGAACGTAATTGACAACTTTTCATAGCAATCGTAGAAAAATAACTATTTCCAAATGATCGTTGAATGTACTATACCACAAAATATATTCCACTAATATTCCAAGTAAAAAATGTGTAAGAAAATAAATTTATTCATCCGTTTTAAATTCAAATGAAGTTAAAAAAACTTATAAAAATCATGTTAAAGATAAAGCACGTGATATATGGTTTTTACAACGCCATAAAAATGATTTGATCTGCACCATGTTGGCTGTCTGTCCACTACTACCACACACACAAACACACACACACACCCTCACTCAGACAAAGCACTATCCGCAATGTAGAGCAGCGTATTAACACAGCAGGAACTGCTGGCCGACCACACAATAAATACACGTGGACGCTATAAAACTGTCCAGCAATATTGAATTCAAAGTGGACGTATGACAGTGATGAAAGCAGGGGCGCTCCGTGAGGGGATCGCTACAACTACGAGGGCATTCATTTGTCAAAGTTATTCATTTCATTAATTTTTAGATAGATACATGATTATTTTTAATTACGAATAGAGTTGAGTCGTGTCATTTTGCATTATTCAAATAAAATAAATAAATAAATACATCGTAGATGGCTTAGTGGTATCGAGTTGGTTTGTGAATCTTGAGAACCCTGGTTCGATCCCACAGTCGACAAACAATTTTCACCAATTTATATCTACTCCTGTGGCTCCTCCTCCACTAATATCTTTGAGGGCCGTGATTTGACGGCTGGTAACCGCACTATACGCGAAAAAATATATCACTTACCGAAATCTGCTTAGGCAGAGTGCCACGCCCAGTAATGGATAAAAGGCGTGATGATATATTTATTTATATTTATCGTCACGCATTTATTCATTGTTAAGTGTTTGTCGTAAGAGTAATGTGCAATTATCAGCTGTCAAATAACGACCCCCAAAGATATTAGGGTATGGGAAGCCATATGGTTCTATTAATTAGAACATAAATTAAAAAATAATAATTAATTTTGTCATCAAGTTGAAAGTTATTATATTTTGCCACAAATATGATAAACGCCTTGCACCCATTACTGGGTGTGGTACTCTGGTGTAGCAGATCTTTGTAAGTCATATATTTATGCGAGTGAAGTGTGGTTACCAGCCGACAAAATCTCGCTCACCAAAGATGGACTATTGGGCGATCTACCCCATATATAAAAATATAAATTATCACGTTATGGGGTAGGTGGCTCAGTGGTATCAATTTTCACCAATTTAAAAAATCTACCCCTGTGGCTCCTCCACCACTAATATCTTTGGAGGCCGTGATTTGACGGCTGGTAACTGCACTTCACGCGAAAAAATATATCACTTACCGAGATCTGCTTAGGCAGAGTGCCACACCCAGTGATGGGTAAAAGGCGTAATGATATATTTATTTATTTATTTATTTAAATTATCACGCCTTATACCCATTAATAAGTGAGGCACTCTGCCGTAACAGATCTCGGTATGGGATATATTTTACGAGAAACCAGCCATTAAATCACAGCCTTCAAAGATGTTAGTTTTGAAAAAACCACTGGAGTAATTTTAATTTGTAATTAAGTTTGTCGGCTGCGGATATCGAACTCCGGTTCTCAAACCGAACCATATCCGGTAATGGGTACAAGACGTGATGATATATTATTTCATCATTTATAAAGTTCAAATGCATCTAGAATCATTATGATATAGGATTATTTTAAAAAATGACATCAAATCGTGCTATGAAAAAGAAAACGTATATCTGAAATTAATTAAGTAGTTATCTATCATGACTGACAATGAAAAATACCAGAGATTGTTTAATTTAGAAAGACCATACATTTTTTTTACGGTTTTTAAAATACATTTGTAACAATCAATGGTTTTGGTGATCGGTAAAAGCCATACCGTTTAAATGTTACAATAATCAATAAGATTGAATATCATAAATTTAAAATTAATTATCTGTTACAATTGACGACGGAAAATGTCGCCGATTACATGTATCTTTGTTTTTCAAGGCACGATTTAATACCTTTTTTAATCACCTTTGTAATACTCCTAGAGTAATGACAACTAAATTTATATAAAAATAGTCACACTAGAGAGAAAAATGATATTTGTCTCACTCGAGTTTGAAGTTTGTCTCATGAGCACAGCGAGTGAGGCATTCGAACGAAAGTGGAAAAAGCGCTTTGTTCTCGTGTTAATCACGACATTATTTTACACGATGTGCTTCAGTAAATATTTATTCTAGCTCTAAATATAATCAGAGAAAAATATAGCAGGCACAGTTCATTTCCTTGAATCAAAATTTAAATATATAAATAAAATAAATAAATATATCATCACTCCTTTTACCCATTACTGGGTGTGGCACTCTGCCTAAGCAGATCTCGGTAAGTGATATATTTTGTCGCGTGAAGTGCGGTTACCAGCCGTCAAATCACGGCCCTCAATGATATTAGTAGAGAGGGAGCCACAGGGGTAGATTTTTTTAAATTGGTGAAAATTGTTTGTCGGCTGTGGGGATCGAACCAGGGTTCTCAAGATCCACAGGCCGACTCGATACCACTGAGCCATCTACCCCATAAAAAAAAAATATATTATTATTAAATAAGATTTTTTTATAAAACAAAAGTATTTTTATGAGTTTTGACATTTGTCGTAAAATAACTACAATTTTTTTGCTTTTCTAGTAGAGAGAAAATTATGTATATACAAATAAATATATCATCACGCCTTTTATCCATTACTGGGTGTGGCACTCTGCCTAAGCAGATCTCGGCAAGTGATATATTTTTAGCGTGAAGTGCGGTTACCAGTCGCTAGTGGACGGAAAGTTACAGAGGCGATTTTAATAAAATAAAATAAATATATCATCTCGCCTTTTACCCATTACTGGATGTGGAACTCTGCTGTTACAGATCTCGGTAAGTGACATATTTATGCGCGTGAAGTGCGCGGTTACCAGCCGTCATATCATGGCCCTCAAAAATGTTAGTGGACAAAGAGCCACAAGAATAATTTTAATGTAATGATAATCAGCCGTCAAATTTCAGCCCTCAAATATATTAGTGGAGAGAGAGCCATAGGGGTAGATTTAAATTGGTGAAAATTGTTTGTCGGCTGTAGGGATCGAACCAGGGTTCTTGATACCACTGAGCCACCTACCCCATTATTATTTTCTTTTACAATTTTTCGAGAAGAATTTTTAGTTTTCAGCACACGTCAAGTTTCTACTCTTGAAACCTAACCAACATTCGACGCTACTGATTCCGGTATAAAACAATTGCATGTCGACTGCTAGTTTGTTTCGCCGCTCTGCCGCTCCTGTTTGCAACCCTGGAGGGAACTAAAAATGGTTTGTTGGCAGCCCTTTAAAACAACTAAAACTATGGGTCCATTTACACGTAGTAACCCGTACGCTGTAACATGAAAATGAATGGTGATAAAATATTTTCATTAGTCTGTTTGGACAGCTATAGATTGGTTAGTGTATCGTTGATTAAGAATTGAAATTGAGAGTGGAGTAAATACGATGATCGACTGTTTTAATAATGAAGAAACTTAGATAATTGGAATATCAGTCTAATTTATTTTAAAATTGTTACAATTCCAACGTTTCGGAATTAAATTAAATTAAGAATTAAAATTATTTGCAAATTTTTTTTGGTAAAACAAAACCATAATTAAAATGGTTTACAAATTAACTATTTTCTAATTTATGCCCAGTATTATAATGCTAAATGCTGCAAATTTTATCTCGATTTTATTCACTGATTGCCATTATTTAATTTATAATTTTGTATGGTTTGAGAAATACGAGGAATAAGGCGCCTCCACCAAAAAATTACTTTAAGTACAATTAATTTACTTTCATAGTAAATGTATTGAATTGAACAAAGTAGAAACAATTTTAAAATAAATAAATATATCATCACGCCTTTTGCCCATTACTAGGTGTGACACTATGCCTCAGCAGATCTCGGTAAGTGATATATTATTTCG
The DNA here is from genome assembly GCA_947425015.1 of Pterostichus niger. Lineage (NCBI taxonomy): Eukaryota > Metazoa > Arthropoda > Insecta > Coleoptera > Carabidae > Pterostichus > Pterostichus niger. The sequence continues at coordinate 4,778,439 of OX380337.1, read as the reverse complement.
CGTCAAGTGCGGTGTTACCAGCAGTCAAATCACGGCCTCCAAAGATATTAGTGGAGGGGGAGCCACAGGGATAGATTTAAATTGGTGAAAATTGTTTGTCGGCTGTGGGGATCGAACCAGGGTTCTTAAGATTCATAGGCCGACTCGATACCACTGAACCACTTACCCCATATTTTATAGTATATACAGAGTGTTTCACAACTTAGAGCAAAAAATTAAAGGGTATATTCTGTACGACGTGCTGATCATGAAACAAAAAGATTTTTTTTTAAATTCGAAAAATTAAGGGTTGTTAACCTAAAACATTTTTTGTAGTACAGCACTGGATTCGCTTTCCTATTAAACACAAACAATGAAATAGGTTTCAACTACGAAAGAATAATTACACAATTCAATTATTAGCAGTTATTTATAATATAATTTTATTTAATTAATAACTTTAACATAATCATCCACTCAGTGGTGGCAACGTAAAATTTTGGACTGGGAAACATGGAAAATAGTTTTGCGATTTAAAAAAAAAATTCTTTTTGTTTCATGATCAGCACGTCGTACAGAATATACCATTTAATTTTTTGTTCTAAGTTGTGAAACACCCTGTATAACATTACTGTCAAAAGTTAGACAGCCATTTGAATGAAAAAGTTTTATTTACATTGTCGTTTATAAAACCGACTATACACCTTTAATCTGAATTGAAAAAGAAGTAAAAATGTTAAAAACAAAAGTAGTGTTAATAACTAAGCCACTTTTGGAAGTTAGCTAATGAAAAACAAAATATACTATATCATTTTGAAAGAAAAAATTAAATGCAAATAATAGCGAATACCAATATTTAATCAACTAAAACACTAAATTCAATCAAAGATCGCTTCATAATGCACGTGCACGCAAATGCAATAGCAGCAATTAATCCCCCTAAATGCTAGCGTTCAAATAAAATAATGAAATCCTCGTACAGGTAGAATACGTTCATCCATATTTTCAATATAATATGGAATCAGTTTTCAACTAAACAGAGCCGGATTTATCAAAATAATTTAATATAGTGAGTTATTATTTTAATTTCGACATTGTTGTAATTAGAACCAAATTAATATTCAAGGTAATATTGAAATATTTTCCTCATTTTCGATTGTTATACCAGCAATATTAATAAAACCTGTTAATTGGACAAGAAATATTGTCATTATTTAGTTGGTAATGAATATTTTATTTCCTCATTTATAAATCGAGTACTCTATTCTTTCTAAACTAATGGAAACAAAAAACAATATATTTCAACTGTTACGTAGACTATGGCCCGCAAATGTGCCAGTCCCAATAATGGGTAAAAGGCGTGATGATATATTTATGATATTTTATTTGAGATATAAACAGACGCTTAATGTATCGCCTTAACTTGATTGATTATTTCTCAGGCGACCACATATGAAAATGAACATAATTAAATCTTAAATTCGTTTGCTCGTATTTCAATTGACATATTTCATTATTAATAAAATTAATTTAAATGTTGTTAAAAACTAACTATTAAGATAGCTAACCAGGAAACAAAAATATAAAAATAAATAAACAGGGTGTTTTTTATACCTCAGCATGAAACTTTAATGACATATATAATTTGATATACTGATTATAGAACAAAAAGAATTTTTTTGAAATTCGCAAAAATTAGGGTATTTCATTCTTAGCGAACATTTTTAATGTCACTGGTTTAATTCGGAATTTTGCGTCGCTTCTCCACTAATTCACTGTTGCTATACATTTTATTCAAATTTACCCTTTCAATGCCGTATACGAAATCAGACAAGGTACTCAAATAAAAATAAAAATAAGGCATTACACCAGGTACCTACATAATAACTAATTAATAAATGATTATTTGTAGACAGTGTTTATACTTTTATTTCATTAGTAACATAATTATAAATAATTAAATGTACTAGTAAACCAGTGACACTAAAATGTTCGCTAGGAATGAAATACCCTAATTTTTGCATTCTTTTTGTTCTATAATTTGTATATCAAATTATATTTCTACGCATGACGTACGGTTACTAGACGTCAAATCATGGCCTTCAAAGATGTTAGTAGAGAGGGAAGGAGAGGGGTAGTTGTAATATGGTGAAAATTGTTTTTTAACTGTGGGAATCAAACCTAGGTTCTCAAATTAATTCATTCTTGATTTTTTACAATCAATATCTATATTTGAAAAAATAAAATCCGTTTAGTCCGTTCCTGCTGCAATCTCCCCTTAGTAGAATGAACATCACCCCTACAAACGCGAACTGAACACTGAACACTGAATACTGAATACTGAATACTACTGAACTCCACGGCGGCATATGTTTGTGATCCAAGAGAGCGTGGTTGATGATACTCAACATTGAACTGTCGAGCAAGGAGCGACGCTTTCAGCAAACGCTAGTGGCGCCGAGACGGCTCGCGCGGCCGCGAACGAAACAACGCCGCGCTTGATGCAGCGAAATTAAACGTCGACGCCACTGGATCAGAAACGTGAGACGCAGCCAATTAATTGAATTAATTGAATGTGTAATTATTGATCTCTATGTAGGCGACTGTTATTTCTGAGAACCTCTGTTCACAAGATTATACACGTGTCCTATTTAAATTCGAGATGATTATATCTGTTTGCATTATATCAAAAAATGTTACAAATAAATGCTGTATTTCGTTGCCACTTGATTCACTCTATCAGTTCAGTTCAATTGGATCACATGGCTTTAACTGAACTAAACTGAACTAAGAACATATAAGGGTGAATTCCTTCAAACTGATTTCGAATTAATAATTGTAATATTGGAATTCTATTCCCCGTTTAAAATGACAATTACTACTTTGTTTTTTTTTAAGAATTCTGTGACTGACAAACTAATAATTAAATTATAATAGAGGCGCAACCGTATTTTAGTTCATACTATATCGTATTTCCATGTTTACAGTAGTGATTTCAGTCCGGAAAATAAGACTTTACAGTACTAGTACTGTAATGAATATTATTGTACTGTTGTCGTGAAGTTGCTAGGTAACAAACAATTTTTGACATTTAATTATAATTATTTTAAGATGTCAGTTTCTAGGTTAGGATATGAAAATAATTTTTAATAATTAAATGCGACACAGTGCAAATTAAAACGTTGTCCGTCAGTACGGTGGTGTGGATAGCAATATGGAATTCGAATCCGGAGATCCCGAGTTCGCATCTCACTCAAGCTAAAAAATTATATAAACTACTACATTGCGGATCGGTGAGAGCGGACCCTGTACTGTAATTGGGATTCAGATCCTGTTGTACAGCGTAACATAAATAAATAAATAAATACGTCCGTAAATAATTTTTATAGTATTTATTTTAAAATTCCAGATTCGAATACTTCGTTGCCTTGAATGGAAACATCTTATTGGTGGAGTAATAACTTATTAACATAAATAACTATTGTGTAGCTTGTTATAATTGTATATTATATAACAAGTTTTATAAAAGACTCTTTAATTACGTGTGTATAAAAAACGAGTATTTAAAGAGTTTATAAAACGAGTCACATACTATACTTTTTCTACGATCGCAAATTGAGGCAACAACAAAATGTAAAGTTTTATTTATTATTTGAACTGTAAATAATTAATAATTTAATTAATTTATGCTTAATTAATTATTTAGCTCCATAATAACAACATAGAGCATAAAAAATTGTAAATAAATATATCATCCCTTCTTTTACCCATTACTGAATGCGGTTACTAATCGTCAAATCACGGCCTCCAAAGATGTTAGTAGAGTGGAGCCTCACGGATGGTTATAACCTGATGAAAATTGTTTGTCAACTAAGAGATTCGAATTCTCAATCCACAGTCCGACAGAAAATTGTCAAACGAGAAAACCTAATTCCAGTTACTCCGACCACCGAACCACTCAGATACATTTTTTTGGATATAAACTAAAGTAAGCGAGATGTGAACTCACGACCTCGTACTTGCGAGACTTATGATATAAATTTAACTATAAAGTTTGTAACTGAAGATTATTATGTCTAAGTCTGCGTTCGCAACTTGTAGTGGTTCATAAATGCCGATATAATTATATGGCAAAATAAATGAACATAATTTGAATTTATTATGAAATTTCTATCTAATTTAAATAATAATTTTGCTTTTGTTGTAATTCTACTTCAAGTTGATATAAAGTTTTGTTTATTCATCGAATGATAATGTATTGACTCAGCGGCAAAAATAATAGTGTTTAACTGACAGACAATAATATTTTTGTTTATTAAACAAGGTATTATAAATATGAGAAACTATTAAATTATTGAACTATTTAGAATAAATTATGTATGTTAATTGGAAGTAATAGTTATTTGTGTATCTATTCTTTGTCGTACAGAAACAAAACTTTACTTACCTATTTTTTTTTGACCAGCTAAATCTAATGGTTTACTAGTGCATATGGCCTTTTAAGATATTATTCAACAACTATTTAAAGGTAATTTTGAAAAATTAAAATTTGCTGAAAATTTTTTACAAGTTAATTGAAGCACGAGATATTCAATGCCGTTAAGCACATCTTCATATCTCGTTTAGTTTTTGAAATATACTCTAGGGAAAGTACAAAATCTAATGTGGTTTGATTAAGGAAAAAAATTAATTTCTTCGAAATGTATCTTTCACAAACTAAAAAAAACAAGAAAATGCGCTGAACAACATTGAATTCCCAAATTTTTAGCACATTTTAAGTAATGTAATTTTAATAACAATAAAGACAAAATTAATTGTCGTCCATACACTTGGTGAAACTAGGTTTAATAAAATATAAAATAAACAGTTACTAACTGTGCTGGCCAGTCTCTGACGATGCCCTCATAAGGTGACTTGGAGGCTGAATTTTGTGAGACTTAGCCAAGTGTTTATTTTATATTTTATCAATGTGATTTTCTTAAGAATTCACCACACGTCACTGTCAACCAATAGAATCACGAATTTGTTTGAAAATGAACCAATGAAATGTACATTTCGTCGGAAATTCATCACTAGTGAAATTGATATCGGAAATACCACTGTTAATAATATCCTTGGTTACGATTAAAATAAATGATATTTTCAATATTTTCATAAATGTCAATTTTGAATATTAAATGTACACTGAAAAAATGTAGAATTTTCATCACTGTAATAACTAATTAATAATGTGCAAATAAATACCTAACTATTCTTGTTAATTAACTCTTGTTTGGTAAATTCTCAAGTCGAATACAACTCGTAGTATGAAAATTGACAGATAATATTTTGACATAAATATACATTCGTTGTTACGGAAATAGGAAACACAACTCATAATTTATGTCAAAATATTTTCAGCAATTTTCATCCTACTTGTTATATTATATATGAAAATTTCTTAATTCGCCTTCGATTCTAACCATTTCTTGAATCGTTCCAAAATTTATTTAATCAAAGTATGATGAACAGTGAACCAAAATCGAACCGATTTTACAGTTTGTAGAATAATCTGAACCATTTTGAAATAACAGTATTTTACCCATTACTGGGTGTGACACTCTGTCGTAACAGATAGCTGAAACGCGATTAGCTTAAAGTAGTTACTGTTATTATATTTATTCTTCATTTAATATTAATAATGAAATGTGCTTAAAGCTAATTAATATAAACAAAAAAAAATACATAACATATATCTCCATACTTTATACGTACTTATCCAAATAAAAATTAAAAAAATATATCTACACGTACGTTTTGAATTTCGCCTAAAGATACATAAAATCCTGTATTTCAGTTTTAATTTCCCGGCAAAGTAATGAAATAAAACTCTCCTCTTGCAAAACATAAAAATAATATCGTTTCTTAAATCCTGCAAATTTAAAACGCGCCCTATGCACTCTCCGTCTCTCTCCCCTCTCTCTCTCTCTCTCGTGACGTAACCGTGGCGATGCCAGTGACGTGCACAGAGGAGGACATGAGGGGGATAGAGGAGGGCAAGGCTCGTCTCTTTTGATGTTGGCTAATTTGCAGCGACTGTGCGCGAAACCCTGCCAGAGGGCCCGGGTTGGAATTACTCACGACAGAGAAAGTCAGTGGCGTAGACAGCGAGCGAGAAGTCTCGCCAGTGAATATTTGATAATCATCTTATGTGGAGAAGATTTACACAACAACTGTTATTTGTAATTTGATGAGTACATTAAAATGTAATTTGGAATTGCATTCGGTCTGAATTACACAGTTTCCATTATCTATTCTCAAGCACATTCATAATAATATACCGGGTGTCTACTTTTTTTCCGAACATAGGAAATTCAATGTTAATGTTAAAATTTTGATTTAGCAATATCTCTTTACCTATTATTATTATTAGAACAAAATTGTACCGAAGAAAAATGTTCAGAATGAAAAACTGTATCCATAGAGTATAAGTTTGTTGTTCAATTGTTTCTTATATCCGCGTTAGAAGCAAAAAAAATACACGCTTTAAAGCAATTATCAGAGTACCATGAGAAATAAAACAAATTAGATAACTTAATAATAGGTATTTATTTGTCTAGATTATGTAGAAAAAAGAAAATAATAGTTGCTATAACTAATTTTATTGTTAAATTAAATGCTTGAATAAATAAATAAATAAATAAATTAGACTAAGCTTCTAATTCTTGTCCAATATGTCAAATGTCAGACACATCAAACAAATTATTGTTTTATTTTTCATGGCACTCTGATAATTGCTTTAAAGCGTATATTTTCTTTTGCTTCTAACGCGGATATAAGAAACAATTGAACATACTCTATGGATGCAGTTTTTCATTCTGAACATTTTTCTTAAGTATAATTTTGTTCTAATAATAATAGGTAAAGACATATCGCTAAATCAAAATTTTAACATTGAATTTCCTATGTTCGGAAACAAAGTAGAGACCCGGTATAGTAAATATCACTTACCGAGATCTGCTACGGTAGAGTGCCACACCCAGTAATGGGTAAAAGGCGTGATGACATATTTATTTTATTTATGTAAATATCTAAACGATTACATACTATATTTTTCCTATAATGGTAAATTAAAACAACAACAAAATTTAAAGTTTTATGAATTATTTGAAAAGTAAGGTTAAATTACAGTTAACTTCAATCCGTGCTTAATATCTCAAGCCGTGACTAAAACGTTCGAAGTCACGGCTTGTCAACATGTGATTAAGATGTTATTCAGCGCCATGAAAATCACTACTTTAAATGACATTTCAATTTAAATTTAATGGGAGTAGAAAATAGTATATTATGAAACAAGATTGTAAACGTCTCTTTAGTTACAAGTTGTTTTTAACACGAGTTGAACGAAGCGAAGCAAATGTATAAAAAATGACTACTAAACAAAGTCACAGTCGCAAATTTAGATAACAAAAAAATGTAACGTTTTATGAATTATTTAAAAAGTTAAGTTACAGTGACAGATGTCTGAAACTAACTTCACCCCGTGCTTAATATCTCAAGCCATGACTAAACTACAGCTTGTCAACATGTGATTAAGATGTTATTCAGCGCCATTAACCAGTACGTTAAATGACATTTTAATAATGGAAGTAGAAAAAGTAGATTATATGCTAATGCCACTTTTAGTTCCAATTTTAACTTTGTAAACCATTTGTTTATATCTAACATAACATAAATATATCATCACGCCTTATACCTATTACAAGGTGTGGTACTCTGTCGTAGCAAATCACGGTAAGTGATATATTTTTGCGCATGAATTGCGGTTACTCAGCCATCAAATCACGGATAAAATAAGACAGAAACTTACAAAAAAATGTTTTTATTCATTTTGTAATAACTAATTATTATTTAAAAAATAAGAATAGTTACTTTTACTTACATATTTGTAATGCAGTCTTAAAGTTCATCTGTAAACAAAATACAAAATAAATTAATTGCGAATCACATTTAACAATTAAATATTTTAAATAGAATGCCGAGCTTTTTTCCTCAATTACTGTTCCGTATAAAACAAACAACCCTAATTTGAGCTAAACCTTTATCAAAAATATCTCATCAAAATTGTGACTTGTTCACAGGCATCTTAACTAAAACTTCCGTATTTTCGTTTCAAATTTCATCTCATTACGTGTAATCGCTATTCAAGGCAGAATTTCGGACAGCAATCGTTGGACCGAAAAAGAAAAATACCCGCGACTCGTGTGTATTGGACTGTAAACTTTGATATTACGACAGACGATTAAAAAAATAATAATAAAATTTAATTTCGGGACGCGTAATACGAACTCTGAAGAATGGACGCGGAGATAAGAATTTCCTGCTTCGTTTAAAGACGAATGAAAATATACAGGAATTGGAATCTAAATAAGAAGGATTTTTTTACAAATTTTCTCTAATTTTTGCATTAAATTATATGTTATGAGGTAGATGGCTCAGTAGTATCGAGTCGAACTGTGGATTTGAAAACCTGTGTTTGATTTTCAAAGGCGACAAACAATTTTAATCATATTAAAAATTGTCCTTGTGGCTCTCATTCCACTAACATCTTTGAAAGCCGTCATTTAAACGCTAGGAAACATAAATATATCATTTATGACAGAGTTTCACGTCCAGTAATGGGCAAAAGGCGTGATGATATATTTATTTATTTTAATAATATGTCTTTTTCACTTGCTGCAATTATTATATAACCAGCGTAGTAAGTATATCATTACATCCTTGATAACAAGGATATATTGAAACATTTTTACTCATGGGCGTAAAGAAAAATTTTACAATAATAAAAGCACGATATTATTATTATTATTATTATTATCGTTTTCTTTTTCGATTAGTTATTATATTCGTTGTAATTGAGGTGTTTTGAGCATATTAAACTTATATCAAATGAAAAATTAATGAAGAAGCAAATGAATAGATGTAATTGAAGGAATTTAATTTGTTCAATGATTATAAGTAACCTACATAGCAAATGTTGACAGATTTTGTCTTTTTGAACTACTCTATTTCGTTTAAATCAGTTATAAACTAAAGAATAATGAAATATTAATGGAGCAGGTGTATAGGAGTGAATGGATGGATGTGATTAAAGTGAGGAGAGAACTATGAATGTGGCTGAAGTAAAATTGGTGTGTTGGAATGAGAATGTTTGACAAGGATGATAAATATAAATGTATATATGAAATTAGAATATATTTATCATTGTGGATAAAAAAAAACATCTTTGGGAGCAGTTATTTGACTTCTGATAATTGCATTGCTCGCACATAAATATATCATGTAGTGAGATCTGGTACGGCAGAGTGCCACACATATTAATAGCCAAAAAATGTGATGATATATTTATGTATTTGCCTCAAACAAAACCTTCAGTTTTCCAGGAAATTTGCAGTACGCAGTTCTTACAATTTTTAATATTTTTGCTTTACTTTACTATAGTACCGGTAAAACCATAACTCATCGCAGTTCATTTCGGAATACACCGATAAAAAGTCAATGCGCGGTTTCTAAAATATTACCAATATGTTCCGTCTCTTTACCATGATAACGGTAAAACTATAACCGTGGTAAAACCGTAACCGCATCATGGTTCGTCTTGAAACAACTTTTAATTCGCACAGTACGAGTAAATGATTATGAAAACCTAAACAATTTTTTAATATCTACATATTATCTTCATTTCTTTATTCTTAAACTCGCTAGAAGAGAATAGCATATTTTTTCTAATAAATAATTCTGTAGCCGTCGTAATCCCTTTCCCTAATGGATTCCGGAATAATTCCGGTGAAGCTAATGGACAAAAAGCTAGTGCGCTTTATAAAATTATAAAACTCTTCTGTTATTAACTTATACATGCATTTATTTTGAGTAAGAACAAAGAAGTTTATATAAAATTGTTCTTCTTTTGATGTAGGTATGTCTGGACTGAACATATTTTTACGGAACATAAATGTATAGACGTGGATTATATTCTTCCGGGAGTATAAAATTTCTGCTCTTGATGAAACGTTAGAGGTCAATTACACGTTGATATTTTGATGGAAATTATTATATGTATAATAAAGAAAACTTTTAAACTGTTATTACTAAAGTTATAAATTGCTACAAGAATATTTTACTAGATTTAGTAAGTTTGTTTTTCGCTTTGTGTACTATGTATCGTAGTATAATATAATTTAAAAGATTCTTGTTCTTGAATCTATATACAGGGTGTATCTGTACTTCGAGAAAAACATTAAAAGGTATATACTAGAGATGGGCGAATATCATCCGCGAATAGTCGAATGCCGCGAATATTAACATTATTCGATATTCGAGATTTTCAAATATTAACGTCAGTATAGCGAAAATTCGAATACTTCGAATATCGCACCATATGTTGACCTCAATTTTTGACTATGTTTTTCTTTATCATTTGTACATAAACTTAAAGCAATTACAATACTTTGAAGTTATTAATAACAAACATATTTTATTTCAAAACCATGAAGACGTACCATATTTCAAAATTTTTTTTCGCCAACATTTGAAGTTTTCGTCATTTTCTTTTTTGTTTGTACTTTTTGTTTTAATTTTATTTTACTTAACAATTTCATTCAAATAATTAAAAGGACATAATTAAATAATTATTAATAATAAAAAAATTAACTTTTAGGAGTATTCGAATATTCGAGTACCTCGAATATTCGAGATCTGATTAATATTCGTATTCGATATTCGAGTTCTAGAAATTTGATATTCGCCCATCTCTAGTATATACTATAAGATCATGGAACAAAAAGATTTTTTTTAAATTTGTTAAATTAAGGGTGGTTTACTTGAAATGAACATTTTTAGGACCAATGGATTAGCGTACTTTATTGGTAGACCTGCTGCATTTAACTAAATTAAATTATTAATTACACAACATTAGACATTTATTTGGTGTTGTGCAAACAATTACTTGTAAGAAGATTTAAATAAAATTATTAAAAATAGCTATCAACCAGTGGCTAACAAAATGATGCCTTTAAATAAATTACCAGCATATGTAAAAAAACCCAAATCAGTTAAACAGTTTAAAAACGCACTGAAATGCCATTATAATTCTTGATGTGATGTAAATATGTAGTCTATGTTAATAGTTGTTTTTATTTTTTCTTTTGTCTGTTTCATTATAATAATTATTTTGGTTATGTATAGTGATGAATGTACTAGCTGAAGCTAAATAAAAATAAACTTTTACTTTTTTAAATAAGATGCAAAATTTTTTGCAAATTAAAAAAAAATTCTTTTTGATCTATGATCGTATGTCTTATAGTATATACCCTTTAATTTTTTTCCAATGGCAACGCGGGAATAAGATATTAAATGCGCGCTTATTTCAATAGTTACCATAGATACAAACAAAACAGAAACTTGTCATATCGACAGTTGACAGAACGAGTTTATTTTCTGTACATATACGTTTTTTTAATAATTTTAAGATGCAATCGTAGAAAAATTATGTGTGTATCACGAACGTAATGTGCACTATTGCAGCTCTCGCCCTCGGCTCGCGCAGCAATTACCGTGCTCGAGTAACAAAGAATCACTTTACGCTCTTAATACACAAATAACTGTTTTGTTTCACAGCCTATCTAATGTATTATTTATTTGCAAGACAGAATCGCATACTTACAAGTTAATTGCGTTCCACAATTGTGTAAAAAATAATCACTCATAATTAGCGTTCCAATCATTATATTTGCTATATGAAAAATTTATTTAAGTATTATAGGAAATTAATGATAGATGGTCCATGGATCAAATAGAGAAATGTAATTTATTTCGATTTCACATGACATTTTATTGGATTGACATGATTGAGAGGAGCGACACAAGACGACACATACCCTCACACACCCTTTCATGAGGGCAGCCACACTCCGTGAACGCCGTGACCGACAGAACAGGGTCGCATTCAGAAAGAAACTGTTTTTAATAATATCTACAAGTAATCAATACAGTGAAAACTCTCACAAACGACATTTCTTTTAAACGTAAAATAAATAAATAAATATATCGTCACGCCTTTTACTAATTACTATATGTGGCACAATTATAATTGTTTTCTACTTATTTTTACCCAAATGCGAAAAAGCAAGTTTAAAAATATATTTTTCTACGATTGCTATAAAAAGTTGACAATTACGCTCTCATTTGTCATCGTGAAATTGATGTTTTCTGTAGCACAATCGAAAAATATCTTTTTTGAGCGTCTCCAATGGCAATACACGAAAAAGATGTTAAATGCGCGCTTATTTCAATAGTTACCAGGGATACAAACAAAACAGAAACTTGTTATATCGGCAGTTGACAAAATCAATTTATTTTCAATACGTATGCGTTTTTTAAAATAATTTTAAGATGCAATCGTAGAAAAAATTATGTGTGTATCACGAGCGTAAAGTGCACTATTATCGTGCTCGAGTAACAAAAGAATCACTTTACGCTTTTAATACACAAATAACTATTTTGAATTATATTTTATCGCTACACAATGCACAAATTAACCCCCCTCCCCGTACCCCCTTTATAGCTATGTAATGCTACTCTGGACACTCTCCCCGCCCCTTAAATTAATACATAATTTAAGGAGAGCACCAAATGACTGCTCAAGGATAATTAATACATATTCAGTGTTAATTTCGGAAATAAAAGTGTAAAAATTTCGTAGTACGGTCCTGTATAATGCACGGAGGAGACATGTATACGTATTTACGATATAGCGCAATGTCGCATAAAACGGATCTGCATATGCCGAACGAAATATGGTTTTCTTTATTTAGAAAGCGGTTTATTGCCATCTTGTTTATTGACTTCTCTACCGATGAATATCAGTTTCAGTTACAGACAACCGAATCGGAACATTTACCGGTACGGCTAGTGTTAGCGTTAACGATGTCGTTTGTTTTAATGTAAATACACGCATATTAAAGTGCAACTTCGCACATGTTTATTTTATTTAGTTTAACTGATTCTTCTACGACCGTGCGGAAAGTGAGTCATTGTTTACAGCAATGACAAAATGCAACAAATTTAACTATGTTATCTAAGATAAATAAAAAATAAAATATATCACGGACATTACCCATTATTGGGTGTGACATTCTGACGTAGCAGATCTCGGTAAGTAATTAAATTTAAAAATTATAGAGTATTTATTATTGAATATACTGAATACAACGCAAAAAGAATTTTTCCGAATTTCGACAAAAATAATTGCACATTATTTAAAACAAACATTTTTCGTGCCGCTAGTTACAGTAGTGAATAAAAATTAATAAACATTAAAATTTATTTTATTTAATTATTTTGCGAATTATAGAAAAATTATTTTTGTGTTTAAATCACTACATATATATAATTTTTAAACACCCTGTATTTTGAAGTGTATTTAAATCACGACCTCCAAAGATGTCAGTAGAGAGAGAGAGCCATAGGAATAATTTTAATGTGTTTAATTAACCGGGAATCGAATTCAGGTTCTCAAATCCACAGACTATCATGTTACCTACCCCATTAAATAATGTACAAAATAAATGTTTTTCACGTTTGAAATGTCGGAAAATAAAACTAATTAATATAATTAATTAGTATTTTATGATGAAGTTTATATTTCTGTCAAATAATTGATATAATATTGTCAGTTAATATCAAATTAAAAATGTAAGTTTCGTTGTTGCAAACAGCCATAAGCAATTGTTAAATTGGTTCATGTCAAACAAATACCGCCATATTTTGAATAAGAGTAAGTTTAGAAAAGAATCGAAGAAGAATCCAGATGGGAAGAAGCAGACGAAGAAGTTTGAGAAGCTTTAACTTGGTTGGCCACGTGTATTCTTGGGGAATTAACACACAATCAGCGATGTTATTGCTTGAGAATACACGTAGTTGACAAGTGTGTACATCATCATACTTCAACTGTTCCACATCACAGCAGGAATCCCATCAAGAAACAATTGACAGCAGGATCGGAACAGTTGATCAGAGTGCAGGGTGGGACAGAGCTTTCAGCTTCTGTCCATTTCTGAGCTTCATTCAACTGTCCGAAATTCAACTATCAACAAAATCAATTTAAATTTAAAACAAAATATAATAAATGTATTATCACGCCTTTTACCCATTAATAAGTGTGCCACTCTTTCTTAGCAAATATCGGTAAGGTAAATATTTAATTAAATTTTATTTGTTTTACATTAGATAAATAAAATTATAGAATTAGATAGAAAATAAAACATTGTAATAACACTTGTAAATTATAAAAACTATTTACTTTTAATTAGAGATGGGCGAATATCAAATTTCTCGAATTCGAATATTGAATACGAATATTAATTAGATCTCGAATATTCAAGGTACTCAAATACTCCTAAAATTATTAATAATTATTTAATTTATGTCCTTTTCATTATTTGAATGAAATTGTTAAGATAAAATAAAATTAACACAAAAAGTACAAACAAAAAAGAAATAGACGAAAACTTCAAATTTAAGGTGAAACGTACGGGCTGATGTTGGCGAAAAACAAATTTGAAATATGGTACGTCTTCATGGTTTTGAAACAAAATATCTTTGTTATTAATAACTTCAAAGTATTGTAATAGCTTTAAGTTTATGTACAAATGATAAAGAAAAACATAGTCAAAAATTGAGGTCAACATATATAGCGCGATATTCGAGGTATTCGAATGTTCGCTATACTGACGTTAATATTCGAAAATCTCGAATATCGAATAATGTCAATATTCGCGGCATTCGACTATTCGCGGATGATATTCGCCCATCTCTACTTTTAATAATAAGTGACATTCTCTTCCTTTCTTATCTTTTTACATTTGTTGTAAAAGGAGTGGGCGTAATGAAGGATTCTGAGTGTGAAGTTTAAATGAGCTTATAGGGAGGAAAAGTGCCACTTTTCTTATGGCTTACATAAACTATTTTTTCATCCAACATCCCAAGTTATTACAATAAACCTTGAATGTCAAGAAAAATAACTAACTTTTTTATGTAGCAAATCATGGAAGCCATGAAAGTAGTCAATGCTTTATGGTTATTGATTAATAATTAGTATCATCATAAAAATTTGTAATGTAATAAAAATTTGTGTCTTAATGAGAGTAACTGTTTTCCTCACTTGTCATGAAAGTAAATAGGTTTTCTCACTAGTGAGGCAAATGATTGCTATCACAACTAAATTGAGTGAGGGAAATGTCATTTGACATGTTGACCAAGGAAATGTGGTGTGCAAATACAACTTCTTTGATTTATATAAAATAATTATTATATTTCTTGTATCGCAAACGTAAAAATGTCTTTTCACGTTTAATGTTGAAAAAATAGTATGTAACACACGTGGAAAAGGATCATTGTAAAACTCGTACTACTATTGAAACATTCGCTGTCACTCGTGCTACAATGTTCGTACTCGTTTTGCAATTAAACCATTTCCTCACTAGTATTACAATATACTATTTCCATTTGTATATTATATAGGGCGTTTCACAACTTAGAGCAAAAATTAAAGGGTATATTCTGTACGACGTGCTGATCATGAAACAAAAAATTATTTTTTTTAATCGCAAAACTATTTTCCATGTTTTGTTGCCACTGTCACTGGGTAGATGATTATGTTAAAGTTAATAATTAAATAAAATTCTATTATAAATAACTGCTAATAATTGAATTGTGTAATTATTCTTTCGTAGTTGATACCTACTTCATTGTTTGTGTTTAATAGGAAAGCGAATCCAGTGCAGTACTACAAAAAATGTTTTAGGTTAACAATCCTTAATTTTTCGAATTAAAAAAAAATTGTTCCATGATCAGCACGTCGTACAGAATATACCCTTTAATTTTTTAATTTGCCTCATTCTTCACTCTCAACAAATAATGACAAACTTTTGTTTTGATAAATAATACTACTATTATTTAATTGAAGTAACAGTTTTCTCAATTGTTATTGAGCAATAGTGTAATAGGAACAAAGACACTTTACGCTCGTGATACACACATCATTTTTTCTACGATTGCATCTTAAAATTATTAAAAAACGTATGCGTACAGAAAATAAATTCGTTCTGTTAACTGTCAATATGACAAGTTTCTGTTTTGTTTAAGAAAAAAAATGCGTTATAATTAGTAGATCAATAATATGCACCCTAATTTTTCCTGATATATAAAAATACTCTGTATTTTTTATTTTTGCTGATATGTTCGTATTGTTTTTATTCAAACATTATGATTTGACTTTGTTAATTATACCAATGATAAAACGTTAACTATTACAAACACAGAAAGTAATGTTTATAAAAGTTCACATAATACAGTATAATTGTACATTGTTTCTAATTGGTTGTACTATTTGAAAATGCATGGCCTTGTTCGAAAATATTCCCTTTGTTACATTTTTCCGGTTCGAGAATAGAATTTTTCCATTTTTGATGGTAAAAACGAAAACAATGCCAATAGTAGAAGGTAAAACAACAACGAACATACGTACATAGCAGATCAAAGAAAATACGAAACATGTAATAATAATTAAATATATGGACTCACAAAAGAGCTAGCGATACAGTATTTTGTATCTTTCTCTAATGATTG
Organism: Pterostichus niger; assembly: GCA_947425015.1. Lineage (NCBI taxonomy): Eukaryota > Metazoa > Arthropoda > Insecta > Coleoptera > Carabidae > Pterostichus > Pterostichus niger. The sequence continues at coordinate 4,761,795 of OX380337.1, read as the reverse complement.
GTGAGTTGTGATCGGCTTACTTGCATCAAAGCAAGCTGTGCGCAAACGCATCAAAGCCAACTGTGCATTTTGTATAAACTGAGGTACCATTTTTAAAAGTTGAAAGCAACGAAATATAAAAATCATGCGCTCTTGTTAAGATGAATATGGAATCCTTAAAAGTATATTGAAATAGTTTTCTTTTCAATTAGTCTTTATTTGGTTTCCGTTTGAGTATTTTTTTATTTGTGGGGTGTTTTCTAAAGACCGATAAAAATACTGTATTTTGAGAAGCCAAATGAATGAGTTGCCAGTAGACTGAAATTCGAGCTACTTGATAACTATGTGTGAATTTTTGTTCATTTAATTTTATATTAAACATGTAATATAAAGTTTTTAAATTGCATTTTTATAGCTTACATGCAATTCAATCTAACTTGTTTTACAGAAATTATTTAAATTTATAAATTAATTAATTTCGCAAACTTTTTAAAACCGATTCCTTTTATTGTATTCATAAAACAAATTACCGTAAATACTAATTTTTAGGTTTCAATTTTAATTATTTCTTTACTTCACTATTAGACGTATTCAGTTACTTCCCTCAATCTCTTTTCAAAAAGACCGTTGATGCTAAAACTGTACTTTCATATATAATATAACAAGTAGTATGAAAATTGCTGAAAATATTTTGACATAAATTATGAGTTGTTATGGAAATGGAAACATAACGAGTGCGAAGCACGAGTTGTGTTTCCTATTTCCGTAACAACGAATGTATATTTATGTCAAAATATTATCTGTCAACTTTCATACTACGAGTTGTATTCGGCTTGAGAATTTACCAAACAAGAGTTAATTAACAAGAATAGTTAGGTATTTATTTACTTATTACAGTTATGAAAATTCTACATTTTTTCAGTGTACATTTAATATTCAAAATTGACGTTTATGAAAATATTGAAAATATCATTTATTTTATTCGTAACCAAGGATATTAATAACAGTGGTATTTCCGATGAAATTTCACTAGTGATGAATTTCCGACGAAATGTACATTTCATTGGTTCATTTTCAAACAAATTCGTGATCCTATTGGTTGACAGTGACGTGTGGTGAATTCTCCTGTAAACATGTTAGCTAATAATATAAATGATATTGATAAAATTTAATATGTTTTTCAATTCAATCTTCATTTGTTTAAAGTTCATGTTAGTAAAGTAAAGAAATGTTTTTTTCAATAATATCAATACGCGATGTACATGATTTTCATTACCATGACAACGCGTATTTCATGCACTGTTTTGCACCCTGGTGCGCAAAATAAGCATTTCGCACTCGTTCCCAATTTTATTTTTACGTTCCATTGGTTACAATATATTAATAGTACTACATACATTATTTTTGATTGTTTTCCTTCAATTTATTTTAATAAATCAATAATTATTCTATTATTCTTTTTTGACAGAAAACAGTTATTTGTGTATTAAGAGAGTAAAATGATTCTTTGTTACTCAAGTAAGGTAATTGCAGCGCGACCCGAACTCGAGAGCTGCAATAGTGTAAGAGGAACAAAGACATTTTATGCTCGTGATACACATCATTTTTTCTAGGATAACATCTTAAATGATAAAAAAACGTATACGTACTGTAATTAAATTCGTTCCGGCAACTGTCAATATGGCAAGTTTCCGTTTTGTTTGTATCCCGGCTATATATTGAAATAAGCGCGCATTTAATATCTTTTTCGCGCATTGCTATTGAAGACACACGACAAAGTTATTTTTCGATTGTTCCATAAATTACAAATGAGAGCGTAATTATCAGCTTTTCATAGCAATTGTAGAAAAAATGTTGTTTATATTTCATAGGAGAAATTCTTGTTTTCTTGACACATTTGTAAGACTTTTTTGTCTCGACCTGCAGTCTCGACTAAAAGTGACATTCTCACACGCAACAAAAAAAAACTTTTTCTACGATTCCTATGAAAAGTTGACAATTACGCTCTCATTTGTCATCGTAATGTTGACGTTTTCCGTGGTACAATCGAAAAATATCTTTGTCGCGCGTCTTCAATGGCAATTCACGAAAAGATGTTAAATTCGCGTGTTTTTAATGGCATTGAATTAAATTTATTGTAATATAAGAACTAAGTAATTATGTTTTTCAGAATGTAGTCGTCATGTAAACTTGAATAAATTTCTGCATCATATAGCAAAGTACTCCCACTCCCGTTCACTAGTTGGAAAGTTATGTTGATGATCGCGTTACCTTCGTCGCTTCCGGCATCGGCTCGAAATGAAACGCACCGGACTCGAGTCCGGTGACTACGGTGTCCCGGATCAATAGCCCGGAGCGCAGCCTGATTAAACGACTGCATTAACCGGATATTGCCGTTCGGAATTGTCACTGTTGGCAAAGTCGCCTACGAGCAACCCTGATGCTGTTTTGTTTGGTGAGAACGTTCGACCTAGGGGTGGGGATCATTACGATTTCCTCTGATTTTACGCGTTTTATTGGAAGTTACTTGTTTGCTTCGGGACGGAGCTAATATGGTTTTTAATCAGATATCTGATCGAATGTAATTATTAACATGAAACACATCTACAATTTCATATTATGGATCAGAAAAAAATTACTACAGTTATTTATTCCATAAGAAAAGTAAACTTATCAAACAAATACATATTACGGTACTATTATCGTGAAATTGCTAGGTAACAAACAGTTATTGACAATTAATTATAAGTACTTTACGATGTCGCTTTCAAGGTTAGGATATGAAAATAATATTTTCATATCACATGCATTGAAACAGCGAGTTTTGATCTCTGTTTTGCCAGTCGAAATAAGACAATTTCAGACCAATGCGACTGTGTCAGTCAGAAACAACGTTGTTTCTGACCGGCTCATTCATTTATTTATTATTTATGTCTTTATTTCAAGTCTGTCAGAATCGCATTTGTAATAAACAAAAGCGAATAAAATCATAATCGTCTGACAGCTGTCGTCAAATAGTCGATATTAATAGTAATTTTAACCCATTTTTTTGTAATCTTGTTACCACATGACGTCATTGTATTTATGACGTAAATTGCAAACATGGTTTTGTAGTTAGTGATTCCGATATTTTTAAGCATTCTAAATTAATTTATTTTGTTGTTAAAATAAAATTAACTGCCAATTTCAAGTAGCAATCAACTAACAATTTTTCATAAAATAAACTGTCCATGCATTAGCTACCAATATCGTTTATTTGAAGTTGGAAATCATGACGTTTGTAATTCTAAAATTAAATAATTAATTACAATATACACAATCCGAATTTAATTAATTATACATTAGTCTAAAAGTGGACTTATGATTTTGAATAATCAAGTGACTGTCCGACTTTTCAATGTTGCATAAACCACGCAAAATTACAATAAAATATTTAGTTTGTATGTATTCCAAATTGCAGGAACATAAAACGTAATATGATTATGAAATTTTCATATACTTTTAGGAAGACTATATTTACCTTTGAAACCTTTAAAACACAATATGTGTATTTGAAACAAAATTATAAAATATTTTTTGGTATCTATCCCACAACATAGAAGATTATATTTCGCTTTGTTTTAATAATATTTAACATTGTAACATGAATTGGAAAACAAGGAACCAGTTATTTTGTGAATACGAGTTAAGGTTTATTCACAGTGGTTGGTATTATTTATTTTTTTTTATGATAAAGCTCCATTTATTAATGTGGAGATAAAGTAACAGAAAATTCATTTGTGAAAAGTGAAAAGATATTCTGTTGGTAAAGATAGCAATACTTTTACAACAGCTTTTATTTTTAATGACAAATTTTTGAAATTCAATCAAGGCTTCTCTTATTCTTTACGAACAATCGAAAAATAGTTATGCATTAAATAGAGAGATATGAAAAATAGCAATCATACAAATATATATGAAATAAATGAAACTATGAAATATAAAACGTATTTCTATGATATAAAAATCGGGATAGAAGAAAAACTATATCCCTAGGGAAATAATGTGCACATTATTCCTCTGGGAGTTTATTATTTTGACGGTTGTCAAATACTATAGAGTACAAAAAACAAATAAAATCTTAAGAACAGCTGCAGAAGATCAACAATTCCTTTGGTTTCATCCGAGGGTTCTTCGCTATTTTCTTGGTATTTCTATTTAGTAATATAATGTAATTTGACATAAATAAACTTGTTTACATCAATTTTTGCTGTTGTCGAGGAATTTTATTTATATATCAAAAATTACTAATAATTTAAAAGTTAATAAATGTCATAAAAATATGAATAAATTCTATTTTAAAATTACTTTTTTCTACGATTGCTATGAAAAGTTGACAATTACGCTCTCATTTGTCATCGTAAACTTGACGTTTTCTGTGGAACAATTCGAAAAATATCTTTTTTGTGCGTCTCCAATGGCAACGCGCGAAAAAGATACTAAATGCGTGCTTATTTCAATAGTTACCAGGGATTAAAAAAAACATAAATTTGTCATATTGACAGTTGATAGTATGAATTTATTTTCAGTACGCATACGTTTTTTAATAATTTGAAGATGCAATCGTAGAAAAAATTATGTGCGTATCACGAGCGTAAAGTGTCTTTGTTCCTCTAACACTATTGCAGCTCTCGCCTTCGGCTCGCGCTGCAATTACCGTGTTCGAGTAACAAAGAATCACTTTACGCTCTTAATACACAAATAACTATTTTCTACGATCGCTGTGACAATTACGCTCTTATTTGTCATCGTAAAGTTTTCTGTGGAACAATCGAAAAATAATTCTGCCTTGCGTCTCTAATAGTTATTTTAATAGTTATTTGTGTATGTGTGTATCATGAACGTAAAGTGGCTTTGTTCCTCTTACACTACACTATACGCTCCTAATACACAAATAACTATTTTCGATTTTAATCTCATGAAAATGAAAAACATAACAGTAAATTTTAAATATAGTCATTTTTAGCTACGTCTAAAATCATTATAAGTAATATAATAATTAGGTAATAAATATATATTGTCATGTGACAAACCTCTCCCCAACTGTTCATAGAGATAATAAATCAAATAGGAAAATTTTTGTATAGTAAACTAGGCTAAAACTACGGCATCAACTCATATATTTGACTATTGAAAATAGTAAGTATACCGCAAAAGTTACATCAAACGGACATCATCAAACAATTCCTACAATCTACAGTTTAGTTTCCTTGCATTCAACATCCTGCTCTTCATCCAAGAGTCCTTCAATATTTGAGGTTCGTTGCAACTACGAGCATTTTCTTTCCTTCCTCCTCTTTCCTCTGCTTATTGATCGAGGTACGCAGTCTACCTCGATGTAAATACACAAACATAAATGGTGAATCGAGAGTCGTTGTTATTACACTTTGTCGTACACAAAGGGGTATTTACAGGCATTGTGGCGGTGTTGGTGAAACACGAAGCGTCGAGCGTTTTGCTCTTGAGGGGTGTCGCGTGTTTTTAAACTTGAGGAGTGTGCGTTACTTCGCTGTGAGTTGTTTCCAAGATGCTGTAATTGTAGCAAAGTGAAACAATTCAGAATTGGTTTTAGTTATAATTAAGATTTTTCACTATCAACTCAGCTTCGAAAGATACAGACAAATTAAATGTTATCTTAAGTATCTTTTTTTAACGTTGACTTGACAGAGTGGTGGTTTAGTTTTTGAATTGACAAGATGTAGTCTTGCCATGTAGTAACTTTAGTTCATATGTTGTTGTTGTTTGACATCTTCGTCAAGTCAAGTTGTTTAAATAGAGATTTAATGTTTTCGTTTAATATCTATGTAACAATATGAGCTATCTCATTGTTGTTATGTTGCGTTTAGGTAAGATTGGTTTCGTGTAATTTGACACTCGTGACCACATGTGCCATTAAGGCTGAGTGTGAGATCGAATATAGGGTATTAAATTATAAAAAGAGACAGTTATAGTTCATATTCTTAGAATTCCAACAAGATTTCATGTTCGCGTTATCTGCAGTGCCAGAGTGTCAGACTACATAACCAAAACACTTGAGACATCTATCTCTGTCCACCCCGATGCGAGAGGGATGGATTCCAGATGTGGGTATCGTACCCAGGACAGCAAGTGTTTTGGTGGAAATCAACAGTCTCGTCCATCGACTCAACGCGTGAAGCTGTAGATCTTCACATCACGCGGTGTTCGCGTTTCATTTAATTTTAGACTAGATTAGTTAATTAAGTATTATAATTAATAAAAATTTAATTTAAATCATTATTCTGTTTCCATCCTCATATTAAATTATAACGTTTCGTGTTCAATCAAGTTTTTTTTTTTGGCAAAAAAGTTAAATATCGTGATCTGTTGTTAGACAGTTGGTTAAAAATAATAATTCGTATCCGGAGATTCCGAATTTGAATCTCACTCAAGGTAAAAATTATATAAACTACTACACTGCGGCTCGGTGAGTGCGGACCCTGTACTGGAATTGGGATTAAGTTCCTGTTGTACAGCGTAACATAAATAAATAAAATAAATAAATAAAGATGTAAATTGTTTAGAAAACTTGGCTTTGTAAATTTTAATTGAATTTTAATTTTTTAATATGTCGAAGACGATGACGCGGTGGCCGAGGTTCGTCAGTTCGAATCCGCCTGTCGACAATGTGTGATTTGTCGTAAAATATAAAATACACTTACATGTATTTATCACACTCGGGCGCTATAAGCTAGTCACTTATACGCCTTAAATAATGTAGCATTCGACTACGAAAACCGGCAGTACGGCAGTGTAAAAACTGCGGCTCGGTGTGTCCGGTAGGCCCAGGCCCGATTTGGGCTGTAGCGCCACAGATGATGATGACGTTTCCAATTTCTAATCCATTGTCAATGATTTAACAAATAATTTATAATATTCAATTTAAAAATTTAAAAGAACAACAATTTATATCCCACGATAAAAATTGAAAAACTCTAAATTCTTATAAAACCACGAGAAAACAAATATAAGGCTACAGAGTTTGGTTCTCTTGAAATGAATTTCCGTGAAACAAAGTCATTTCACGCGAACACACAATTATCCAAGTCAAACACAAACACGCTTATATTAAATCTCACAAACCTGAAGGCAGTGCGGCAGGTTCACGATGCACTGCAAGTAAGCATCGCATCGCATCGCATCACAAAAAACAAAACAAACATCCCCACACACCTGCATCTGACTGAATCGAAGCGTACAAAACCTCCGCCAGAGAAAATAGCCCGAGGTTCGAACATGATAAACGTATTCGGATCCCATGTTAAAATATTAAACGGTGTGCCGTAGGCGCGGGCTATTTGTATTCAATTCGCTTGAAATTCAAATAATAAGCGTTCAACAAGTTTAGCTACTTTGGAGCGCGGTTGTGATTGTGAAGTTGGAAAACAGATTTCTTGAACAAATACGCGCGGTGCGTGTATCATCGGTATCTGGATGCTTAATTCAGTGATCAAATATTTATGCAGAATAAATGAATGCTGTTCTTGAAACATATTTTCTACAATTATCAAAGATCCTAAATAATAAATTATAGACAATCCAATCTAATGTATTAGATGTTTACTTTATTTGTGTTACATACTTCGAGAAAACAGATCATTTAAACATAAAGTGACCACATTTTCATTGAGACAAAGCGGGACAAATGTTATGAAATGAGAATTACAATTTAGTTATATATATTTTATTGTATACATTCATATACTTGTACAAAAATTAATTTATTATTAATTATTGGTAACTATAAAAATATTTGTAAAAAATAATAATTTGAACATCATGATATTTAATCAAATTAAATATTTTATTTAAAAAAATATATGATTTTTTTTCACGGTCATAGTTTTGATCTGAGTGAATACTTTGCAATAGATTCGGATCAATTATTAAAATGTCGTGAAATATTTCACATGAATTGGTCAAATTATATTTTACATTTAATATAAATTTTAAAGTTTGAATGTTCAACTACGTTTTTTCAGTTGTCCATATTTTATTGATACTAGAAAAAACACGTTCTGTTGCTGCATTTGTTCCTGGAAGGGAGACCGCGAATTCTACAATTTTCAAAATATTTTAATAAGGAATATTATTCTGTTTAAAATGAAGGAGTAACTCCGTCCATTTTTTGTCTGTTTCCACATTTGCAGACAACCAAATAAGAAATGCAGATATTTTCTAAAAAGCGGGACATTTTTAAAAATCGGGACGCGGAACAGTCCACCTAAAAGCGGGACGTGTGGTCACTTTATTTAAACATTCAGTTTCGACAAATAATGATGAGCTCTACTCCCTTGTTATATAAACTATTATTACATGTATACAAATATCTATGTCTCTATACAGGGTGTCTCTGTACTTCGGAAAAAAAATTATAGGGTATATACTATAAGACTAATCATGGAACAAAATTTAAAGGCAACATTTTGTTAGCCACTGGTTGATAGCTATTTTTAATAATTTTATTTAAATCTTCTTACAAGTAATTGTTTACACAAAACTAAATAAATGTCTGATGTGTAATTAATAATTTAATTTAGGTACATGCAGCAGGTCAAGCAATAAAGTACGCTAATCAAGTGGCCCTAAAAATGTTCATTTCAATTAAACCATCCTTCATTTAGCGAATTAAAAAATAATTTTTTTGTTCCATGATCAGTACGTCTTATAGTAATTTAATTTTTTTCTCGAAGTACAGATACACCCCGTATACTTGAAAGAAACATAACATGAAGCTATGTCCTAACAAAATGGAGTAGTATTAACTCTTCAAACATTCAATCTTCAACAAACATTCCTATCCTCACACACCACTTTAAATTAATCTACATACATCATTCCTTTCATACAAACTTCTCTTATCTTTCATTCGCCCAACAAACCTTTATTCATATTTATGCATTTATTCCTGTCATTCACACAATCTCTCATTCTCAATTTCACCAACATACAGTTTTCTCACCAATCCACTCAATCGGCATATGTTTCTCATGTGCATATATTCTCATCGGACTTAAATTGACAATAATTACACATCAATCTTTGCAAATGTAAAACGAACTGTCACAAAATCAAAGACAGTTGAATAAAATTATAGATGAGAAAAACTCTGAGAAGTATTCTTAATCCGGTCCTGTGGTTTGTAGTTGTAAATTGTACATTGGATTTGAGAACCCGGGTTCGATTCACCTGTGGTTTCTCCTCCACAAACACTTAGAGATCATAATTTGACACCTGGTGACCGCACTACATGCGTAAAAATATATCACTTACCGAGATTTGCTACGACACAGTAGTAGTAATGGATAAAAGACGTGATGATATATTAATTTATTTATTTTATTTACGCATTTACACATTTTCTGCTCTATTAAATTTAGGATAAATAAATATATCATTACTCCTTTTATCCATAACTGGGTATGACACTCGGCTGTATCAGATGTCGGTACGTGATTTATTTTGTACGTGATTACCAGCCGTTATATCACAGCACTCAAAGATGAAAATAGTTTATTGGCTGTGAAAATAAAACCACCTACCCCTTAATAAATGTAAAACAACGAAAATCCCGAGTTCGAATTTCACTCAAGCTAAAATTATATGAACTATCACACTGCGGCTCGGTGAGTTCGGATCCTGTACTGTAATTGGGATTAAGTTCCTTTTGTACAGAGTAGCATACATAAATTAGTAAATAATTAAGAGGTTATCTTATAAAGACCCTCCAATTTTAGAACCCAAACTATTTAATTTTATTTGTTCAATCCTGCAATTGAAACATGTTATTTCTAACTTGGATACAAACCTTGAAACCCTTTGTTTTGTCCACTGAAGGTATTTCTATGGCAACGGGTGGGTGAAAGTAGTGAGCGAAAGTACTTTCAGCCACTTACTTGTCATTACCGAAAATAGGAATAAACTACAAGTTTTTTTGAAAATTATTTATTTATATGAAAGTGCACATTGCAATTATTGAAAACAGGGTGACTTACGCCAGACATGCCAGCAACTAAAAATGGATCCATCTCAGTTACAACATGTACATTTTTTGATTGCATCCACTCACGAAATTTTTTCATCTCTTTCAAATATCTTCCTTTTGATTTCTCAGGCAATAATTGAAACGTAGCGGCATCAGCTTTTTTAAAAATAATTTCTGGTATAGTAACATCGTCATATTCTTCCATTTTCTCAATTATTAATAATATTTTCATAATGCAACGGTAAATTATTTAACATTCGCAAATATTTATTTATATTTAAACAAACGAACCATAGCAACGCAATGGCATCTATGTTTATTTATACTACATAAACAGCAGTACAAATCTTAATATTTTTTAAATATTTCAATAGCAGAATTGAACAAAACGCTATACATCACTCGAGAAGAAACGAATTCGCTCACTTATGTGCCTTTGACATGCGTGAGCGAAATTCTTAGTTTCTTCTCTTGTAATGTAATATACTATTGTATATTTGCATTAAATTATTTATATTGTATTATTATTTACCCTGTAACTGGCTTCCTGTTGGGTAATACAGTCTATTATTATTATTATTATTATTATTATTGAGGCCATATATAAATACAGTCTTAAATATTAAATATAAAAATATAACAGTTAAATAAATTGGGCAAAATATCGGTGTACAGTTGAAAACATAAATTCAAATTTTTTCATCAAACTGAATTTTATTAGAGAAAAATAATAAAGGATGTGCATGGCTGGCTGCGATCCAGGCGACCTTACTGAGCCGTGAAACATTAATCACACATGTCCGAGAAGGGTTATAAATTCCTATCCGATTTTCAAATAACCGAAGCAGTAATTAATACGTTTCTAATACCAGCGCGATTTTGAGCACCGAATTTATTGTCTCAGTGTTTTTGTGTTTTTTCTGGAAATATGTTACACGTTTTGTGGTTTAAAAGATTTATTCCAACTTTTAAACCTAGACGAAATTATTTATTTTATAGATAGAAATATTCTACGGGGCTTTTTGTCGTATGAACAAAACACATAAAATTCTCGTAAAATTTTTAAATTTATAGTTTACTAAATATGTATAATGATTGTAGGAAGCTGTACGCCTATGCATAATAAACATTTTTATTTGGTGAAATTCTACGCTCATAATAAAATTGCTCCATTTTCTTTTTCATCGAAATGTTTCTTTTTTAGAGGAAATAATATATTATAATTTATGGGGTACATAGCTCAGTGTTGAGTTGGACTGCGGATTTGAGAAACTTCGTGAGAATCCGAGTTCAAATCTCACAGATCGCAAATTGCTTTTTGCATTAAAAAATTGTATAGAAAGTGACATAATTTTAAATGAGTTTCATAAGAAATCTTCGCACGCGTCCAAGTTTAGAAAACGAGTCGTTGGCTAGTTTTCTACAGGACAAGTGTGATAAAAGTCTTATAAAATGAATTATTTATATTATTTTTTTCTATTTGGCGTTTTTTTATAAATTAAAAAATTCTGCGATGTTTTAAACCGAGTCAATTTAAGGTAATATGTATATGAAATATGGGGTAGGTGGCTCAGTGGTATCGAGTCGGTCAGTGGATCTTGAGAACCCTGATTTGATCCCCACAGCCGACAAACAATTTTCACCAATTTAAAATCTACCTCTGTGGCTCCCCCTCGACTAACATCTTTGGGGGCCGTAATTTGACTTCACGCGAAGAAATATATCACTTACCGAGAGCTGCTTAGGCAGAGTGTCACACCCAGTGATGGGTAAAAGGCGTGAGGATATATTTATTTATTTATATGAAATGTTGTGGTTGGTAACTTTTATTTGCATTTATGGTTTCTTGTTCTTAACTTTATAGGTTCAGTATGACATCTGCTACTACCAATCGTCTAAAACAAAATGTTACGTATCGTAATGAACGTTCTTTAGATACGCAATGACTTCCTTGAGAACGTAAAATACAAAAAGTATATTATATTCTTACTCATTTAATTTTACTTTTCTTTTACAATTTTAATGTATTTATCTCCTTCAAGATCATTAAAAATTAAACAACATGCTATTTCAATTTATACTTCTGTCAAACAATTTTCCGTACATTAAAACTACTCCTGCGGCTCCCCCTCTACTAACATCTTGTAGTACTTGACACGAATAAATACATGATTTACCGAGATCTTCTACGGGGAAATTCCACACTTAGTAATGGGTAAAAGGCGTGATGATGTATTTATTAAATAAATAATAAATAAAATGTGAGGTAATAATAAATGTGGGGTAGATGGCTCAGTGGTATCGAGTCGGCCTGTGGATCTTGAGAACCCTGGTTCGATCCCCACAGCCGACAAACAATTTTAACCAATTTAAATCTACCCCTGTGGCTCCCCCTCTACTAACATCTTTGGGGGCTGTGATTTGACGACTGGTAATCGCATTTCTAATATATCACTTACTGAGATCTGCTTAGGCAGAGTGCCACACCCAGTAATGGGTTCAAGGCGTGATGATATATTTATTTATTTATAAATCAAATGTGATATTAATTAATGAAATAGTTATTTTTTACAATAATGACAGATAAAAACCAATAATTTTTAATTCGTGCATTTCTTTATTGACACTGGTGATTTAAAAAAAAATATCAATAAACATCATCATTTTTCCGGTAAAATTATTAGTGTCAAAAAATGTAGAAATATTTTGGCTATAATAAACTATTTAACTTTTCTGGTGTAAATAATTAGAGAATCTAGTAATTGAACATTTCAAAAATTATGGGGTAGGTGGCTCAGTGGTATCGAGTCGGCCTGTGGATCTTGAGAACCCTGGTTCGATCCCCACAGCCGACAAACAATTTTCACCAATTTAAAAAATCTACCCCTGTGGCTCCTCCACCACTAATATCTTTGGAGGCCGTGATTTGACGGCTGGTAACCGCACTTCACGCAAAAATATATATCACTTACCGAGATCTGCTTAGGCAGAGTGCCACACCCAGTGATGGGTAAAAGGCGTGATGATATATTTATTTATTTATTTTTCAAAAATAGCATTGAAAAAGCTATGGTGCGTCCTTCGATTCACCACCCTGTATAAATAAATAAGTTGTTAGTATTTATTTAATAATAAATAAAAATCCATCGTAAAGAAATTCAATAAATTACAACCATGACAATTTTATTCGTGCTGTCATCATGATGAAAGGAATTCAATGTATAGGGACATAATCAGGGTTGCCACCACCACCCCACTCCCCCAGTGTTGATGGATGACGTGGTGTCATATGACAGCGCCCGCAGCGCTACGGTGTCTGCAGCGGCGGCATCTCAAACTAACCCGTGGTCTTCGTTCTCTCATCCTTGTAATCTGCCTCATTGTCCCTTCTTACGGAATATCAATTACTGAATTATCTAGAGTTGGCCGGGGGCCAGCAGACACGAACTTACTGCAATGGGGAACTATTTCATGGATGGAGTTGATGATGGACGAGATATAAATACTGCTGTTATATTGTTAAAGTTTCGGGGAGTTGGGTACACTGGCAAATTGTTCGTGGTTAATCAGTTACTGATTTCATTACTTGTGAAACATGTTAAATTGACTGAAAATAAGATATAATAATAACTATTTATATAAAAAAACAACAAAGACAAAATTAATTGTCTTTAATGATCACTTGGTGAAACTAGGTTTAACAATAAAATATAATAAAAAATATTAAATAAACACTTGGCAAAGTCTCACAAAATTCAGCCTCCAAGTCACCTTATGCAGGGGCGTTCCAACCCAGGGTTCTTGGGTTTCCCAGAACCCGGGCGCCAGCATAAAAGGGCGGCAGACGGCTAAATGTTAAAATAAATATGAATATATTAAAAGAACACAAATACTGCGTCTTAATATTATTTGTAAAATAAATAAAGTAATTAAATGAATACCAAATGTAGGTACCTACTATCGTACTAAGGCCTTTAATTACAAAAGATCGCGAAGTAATGTGATTAATGTTTGAAATATAAAGTTAACTGTCAAGATTTCTTAATATTCACAACAAATCTTGACGGCTATAGTGACAGCTTCTGTTTCTATGACAAGGCTGTCACAAAAAATCATAATTAGTAGGCGATTTTCTCGAACTATTTTTTTTAATTTCTCTAATTTGTGGCATTAAAATGAAGTAATCTGTATGAAATAATGTGTGTGGAGGCTGAATTTTGTGAGACTTTGCCAAGTGTTTATTTAATATTTTTTATTAAACCTAGTTTCACCAAGTGTATGGATGACAATTAATTTTGTCTTTGTTGTTATTAATAAAATATAAAAATAAACACTTGTCTAAGTCTCACAAAATTCAGCCTCCAAGTCACCTTATGAGGGCATCGTCAGAGGCCGGCCAGCACAGTCTATGGTTACTAACTTGTGCTGGCCGGCCTCTGACGATGCCCTCATAAGGTGACTTGGAGGCTGAATTTTGTGAGACTTTGCCAAGTGTTTATTTAATATTTTTTATTAAACCTAGTTTCACCAAGTGTATGGATGACAATTAATTTTGTCTTTGTTGTTATTAATAAAATATAAAAATAAACACTTGTCTAAGTATCACAAAATTCAGCCTCCAAGTCACCTTATGAGGGCATCGTCAGAGGCTGGCCAGCACAGTCTATGGTTACTAACTGTGCTGGCCGGCCTCTGACGATGCCCTCATAAGGTGACTTGGAGGCTGAATTTTGTGAGACTTTGCCAAGTGTTTATTTAATATTTTTTATTAAACCTAGTTTCACCAAGTGAGCATTAAAGACAATTAATTTTGTCTTTGTTGTTATTAATAAAATATAAAAATAAACACTTGTCTAAGTCTCACAAAATTCTGCCTCCAAGTAAACTTATGAGGTCTTCGTCAGAGGCTGGCCAGCACAGTCTATGGTTACTAACTGTGCTGGCCAGCCTCTGACGATGACCTCATAAGTTGACTTGGAGGCTGAATTTTGTGAGACTTTGCCAAGTGTTTATTTAATATTTTTTATTAAACCTAGTTTCACCAAGTGTATGGATGACAATTAATTTTGTCTTTGTTGTTATTAATAAAATATAAAAATAAACACTTGTCTAAGTCTCACAAAATTTAGCCTCCAAGTCAACTTATGAGGTCATTGTCAGAGGCTGGCCAGCACAGTCTATGGTTACTAACTTGTGCTGGCCAGGCTCTGACGATGACCTCATAAGTTGACTTGGAGGCTGAATTTTATGAGAATTAGACAAGCGTTTATTTTTATATTTTATAACTATTTATATATTAAGTGGTAAAATATGGCCCTCTTTATCACTAGGAGTGAGATTGTTCGTCGAGACGTAGTCTTTTAATAACTGTTTTAACAAGTAAGTATGGTAATATTACCGTACGGAATACAGATATTACTTACTTACCAGCCTACTTTTGTGCATGTAAACATAGGTTTAATATCCTCACACAAGTAAACATATTGAAATTTGAAAAATAAATATATCATCACGCCTTTTATTCATTACTGGGTGTAGTACTCTGCCGTAGCAGATATCGGTAAGTGATATATTTATGCCCAAGTGAAACTTGTTTGTCGACTGTGGGAATCAAATCCGGGTTGTCATATCTATAGTCCGACTCGATACAACTGATGATATTATTATTTGTAGAATATTTGCACGTGGGTAAAAATAATTAGCGTTAAGGAAAATCGGATAAATAAGTGAAAATACGATAAAATGATTGCTTGCTATCTCCAGTCACTTGTACAACATGCGAGGATGTACGCTACTTTAAATAGAACGGTATGAAGCTTATTTGAATGTGATAGTTTGGCAGGAATGTGGAATATTATATGTGTCGATTTATATTCACGTGTCTAGGCGCCATCTTCTATTCATAACTGATATTGTAGTGATACCCAAACAGCGGATATAAAATATAAAGTAAATTTCATTTTTAAACGTTGTTTTTAAGGCGGTTGACTATTACATATACATCAGTTTTATAAAAATAATTATATTTAGTATTCCTATTAAAACTAATTTCAAATTAAATATTTTTGAGATAAAAAGAATTGTCTCGAACTTTGTCTAATACCACTGTTATAATTTTTATCTGCAATTTTATTGTTTCTTTATAATAATTATTGCAATTTTAATAGAAAAACAAACGCCCATGTATATTAACCTACAAAAGTAGGTAATATTGGCAAAACTAAATTAGTAAGGAAAATAAAAAATTACAATAGAGTGTATTACTGCATGGTTATATTTTAAAATCCCTGTTTCTAAATTGAACATAGATAAAAGCTCTCCAAATAGAATAGGCCTGAATATCTTCAATAAATTGTCAGGATTAATTAAAACTAAACGTACTCCTGCTAGTTTGAAAAAAGCACTCAAAAATTATTTAATTGAGAAAATTTTTTATACACTCAATGAATTTTTATAAGACTAAATTGGATATGTACCATGTACCTATATTATTATTAATATTTTCTATACTCATTTGTGTCAAAAGATATATATATATATATATATATATATATATATATATATATATATATATATATATATATATATATATATATATATATATATATATATATATATACCGGGAGTTTTTCTTATCAGTAAACATAGGGATATATCATTACCATAGTTACAGTTAAAAAGTTTGACAGCAATACATTAGAGCGTTTATTTTAAAAGTAAACATAGGGAAAATAATATTTTCAGCAATGCATTGAAGTGTAATAGGCTATAGTCTAAAAGAAACATTTTAAACAAATTAAATGAATTTGAATTACTTTAAATTACATTAACTAAACGTTAGGTATAAATTTAGAACCACAAAACAATCCAAAAGTTCTTTTGTGTAGAGGTTTGTTCTCAAATTCTTCGTTTAAGAGCTCGTACATACAAATAATGAGAATTTTTAAATGTTTCTTTTAGACTATAGACTATTACACTTCAATGCATTGCTGAAAATATTATTTTCCCTATGTTTACTTTTAAAATAAACGCTCTAATGTATTGCTGTCAAACTTTGTAAAAAACTCCCGGTATATATAAATATATAATAAATAACTGCAATTGTATCAAATTCACTTAAAAAAAACAAATGAAGGAGGACATTTTAATTTTTTTAAACTAATATTTTATATGTAAATCTATCTGAAAATTATGTCGGTCGTAAATAATGCGTTCTTTTATATTTAATCCATTAAAAACGAACCAAATTTTTTAGTAAGTCTACGTAGGCTTGTATAAATTCTTTGTTTTCATCATTTTCAATTTTCTGCGTATAAACAACAAATTTTCATCAAATTAAATAAAAATTATCTTACACAAAGACAAAGAATAAAAGGAAAACAATTTCTTAAAGCTTAAAGCAAGTAGAAATAAACGTTTCAAATATGAATCCACCGCCAAAAATATTATTCCGAGAGCTTAGGCTCGATTAGACTGAAACTGAATATTAAATTGTGAACTTGAAAGGCAACAAACACACCTGAAATTTTAATGAAACATATTTATATTGTGCGGAACGTTGAAGGGTAGTTGTATTTATAAGCCTCAAGCCAATCGCACAAATATTACGTGAATTGAGACGTGTACAATGCGATACTGTATTTTATTTTCCATGGTAGGTAAACAATGAATATTTATGCAATTCCTGAAACCTGAAATTATGTAGAATAATTCTTTATGTCCAGTATGCAGTAGCAAAGTTTTCAGTTTGTAGGAATATATTTCATAAATTCGTATAATTATTTTTAGTATTGTTATTTAAATTTATTTACCTAATTTTGATATGAAAAGCTCTGTTTTACATCAATTTTTGAAGTCAATTTTTTCATAACTGTCATTCAAGAGTTATGTCAAGAATTCTTTACATAACTACTTACGTAATGAATGTTGACAGTTTGAACTTTTTCAAAAATGTTTGCAAATAACGGAAAAAACTTTACTAAAATTTTTAAGATTTATACACATTTAATAATTCTTCTGGTATTAAACAGTTCACGGCCAAATTAGCAGATTCTTCGATATCAGAAGGTAGGTCTGTCTCGGATTTAGAACTCATTTTCAATGACATAAGCTTTAAATTTAAACATTCGTTTATTTTCACGGCAACGCTTTGGTAAATTGATTTTGAAATATACTGAGCTGTCATAATCCTAGAATTTTACGTATTTTAGTGGAATTAGATAAAATTTTGTACGTAATACTTTATGAAAACGTGATATTGTTTGACTCACATAATTTGCAAAACTCGCTTCGCTTGTTTTGGCAAATATTATGTTCGTCAAACAATATCAACCTTTTCATAACTGGTTACGTCAATAACTATTCTCTATTGTCTGGTGAGGTAATGCATTCTCATAATTATATCTGAATTTGGTGTCTGAAGAATTTAATTTTGAAATAAGATATTATTATTATAATAAATGAAATATATTATGTAGTGCTCATATTTTTTGAAAGTATTGAAGTAAATATGAGAATTCACCATACGTCACTGTCAACCAATAGATCACGAATTTGTTTGAAAATGAACCAATGAAATGTACATTTCGTCGGAAATTCATCACTAGTGAAATTTCATCGGAAATACCACTGTTAATAATATCCTTGGTTACGAATAAAATAAATGATATTTTCAATATTTTCATAAACGTCAATTCTACATTTGTTCAGTGTACATTTAATATTCAAAATTTTCATCACTGTAATACCTAATTAATAATGTGCAAATAAATACCTAACTATTCTTGTTAATTAACTCTTGTTTGGTAAATTCTCAAGCCGAATACAACTCGTAGTATGAAAATTGACAGATAATATTTTGACAAATATACATTCGTTGTTATGGAAATGGAAACATAACGAGTGCGAAGCACGAGTTGTGTTTCCATTTCCATAACAACTCATACTTTATGTCAAAATATTTTCAGCAATTTTCATACTACTTGTTATATTATATCACTTTTATGTTATTTTTACTATGACAATTCCACTCATAACTTTTCATCCAATCAAATTACAGTATTTTGCTGAACTGAACCAATCACAGTAGTATTACAGCGACAATTTCACTAGTGACAATTCTTGCAAATCGTTGCTTAGATATAACGTTTGTTAACTATTTTGAGTAGATGAATATTGTTGAATTTTATTTGACTTTGTTTACTTTGCTTAGTTATGTCAAAAAATTAAACAATGTAAATTGATCACCAAGGTAATAGAACTTTAAAAATACTGCAGGTAACATTTTTTTTGTTGTAAATAAAATATTGCCAGGAATTGTCAAGCCGAAGACCATACGTGACTATGATTTTCCTTTGGTAATTTTTGCCTAGATAACTCCTGCTTGTTGCTTTAAGAAAATCTGCACGAATGCGATAAATAGAATATTTTGTATTTATGCCAACCGAACACAATCATGCCATTCTGTTGAATACAGAAAATAATCACTTTGCGCACGCAAATGAATGCGGAAAGTGAGCACTTTCCATACTTTACTAGGAAAAATTATATTAATAATTTAATTTAATTTCGTAACAACTATTTGAAGGAACATAGTAGAAAACTAAACTATTATAATTGGTATTATATATAAATATATAATATTGTAACTGTAACAAATCAAAATTTTGATTATATTTAAATTATTACCAAATATTTATTATAATTTTGTATAGAAAAATATACCTAATATTTCAAATTTTCGCTCCCATGGCCATATGCTTGACTAGCCTACTTTTATCACAACATTTTTAGAAGCTCTGTTTTATTCCACTATTCAATGAAATACCACACGTGTGAAGTTGGCAATAGAGCGTTTTATTGAATAGTTAACAAGAATTCTGTCTCGTTCTATCTACGTTCTTCTCTTCTCTTCTAGTACAGAATCTGTATGATTGTGTATGTATGTATGTATGTATGCATCTGTCAAATGATTTATGTATGTATGTAAGGGTGTGTTAGCGTGGGTACGATTAAATCTGCGAAACTGTCTTTGTAGCTATTAATAATATGTTTCGTATAATACGTTATAGGTGTATGATTATATGAATATTCTGCCATATACTGTATTCATGTATTTGATTTTGATATATTGATATCTATGATATATTACTGCATTGGGAACTGTATTTATACTAAGGGTGAAATTTTAATACTGGGTTAAATAGTTTAAACTGTTGATAAATATGATTTAATATCGATATATTCTTAACTGATTTAAATAATTTCATTATTCAATTTAAAAATAATAATAATAATAATAATCTGTATTACCCAATAGAGTCATATTACAGGGTAAAGATAAAAATAAGAAATATGATAGTAATGCACAAAGGCATAAAATAAATAGAATAAATTATTATAGATATTGCTGCAGCCATTAATAATAATAAATAATTACAAATAAAATAAATAAATATATCATCACGCCTTTTACCCATTACTGGATGTGGCACTCTGCCTAAGCAGATCTCGGTAAGTGATATATTTTTTCGCGTGAAGTGCGGTTACCAGCCGTCAAATTACGGCCCCTAAAGATATTAGTAGAGAGGGAGACACAGGGGTAGATTTAAATTGGTGAAAATTGTTTGTCGGCTGTGGAGATCAAACCAGGGTTCTCAAGAACCACAGGCCGACTCGATACCACTGAGCCACCTACCCCATATAAATAATTACAATAACTTAATAAAAATTTAAAAGACACAAACAGAAATATTTATAATGAATATTACATAAAAATATCAGGTAGGTGGATATCTGCAAAATAAATAAATATTGGATATCCATAAATAAATACGTACTGATAAATTAATAGAAAGGAAATCATCTAGCGCTGTCTTAAATTACGAAATAATATTATAATTTAATAGAATTTTAAGCTTCAAGTAAAAGAAAAATTATAAATGTTAATTTTCTATTTATTATACGACGTTACGACCAAATTGCGGTATTTTTTTCCTACTCAATGAAATCCTTTCTTAACTAGTATTACAATAAATTATTTTATCAACATTACTTGTGAAAATGACATTTCCCTCACTCAATTTTGTTGTGATAGTAAACGTTTCCTTCACTAGTAATGAAAGAAGGTAGCTTTCCTCACTAGTGAGGGAAGCGGTTACTATCACAACTAAATTGAGTGCGGGAAATATCATTTGATATGATGACCAAAGAAACCTGAGGTGCATTTGCAAATAAAACTCCTTTGATTTATATAAAATAATTATTAAATTTCTTGTACTGCAAATGTAAAAATGTATGTTTCACGTTTAATGTTAAAAAAAATAGTATGTAACACACGTGGTATAATGCCATTGCAAAACTCGTGCTATGGGAGCACGAGCGATAGTACTTTTGTACTAATTTGGCAATGAAATCCTCTCTGCACTAGTATTACAATATACCATTCTGGTAATGTTTCATATAAAAATAAACGCTCTGGAGGTAGATTCTGTATCTTGCGTGAGCAGATGCGTGATTAAATTTGCGTTAGTACAATGTATGACGTCACCGATTCTTTTCTGGTGTCGAGCATAGGGAATTCCGTGCTTTACGTTTTCGCGCTAAGTTTAGTGTTGGTAATGGTTTTGAAACTATAACTGTCAGTTGCAATCACATGTCATTGTTTGTCAACATCGTTTTGTAGTTTTTTTATACGATTTTATTATGGCAGAAGATAGAAAACTTGATATGAACGCTACAGAGGGGCAAAAACAAATTTTAATAAACTTTATGGCAGATAACGTTGATAACGCAAAATGACAAGAAAGTAAAAGACAAACATAATGTTAGAATGAGACAGGTAGTGTCGCAAGTAAGAAACAGGACCTATGGAGGTCACGCATCTATATTTGCGTGTCTCGCAAGAAGTGACGTCATACCCATTAGTTCTTGAAATGTCCGATAGATGGTTTACTATATGCATGTGACATATCTGTGTTAGTATGGGTTCCGCAAGTAGTCACGCAAGATACAGAATCAGACTCCAGATACATTTCTGTCAAATTCGTAACCATGGATAAATGGCAAATCAATTGTTTCAAATTAAAATATATTCGGTGTTTATGAATCATAATACCCCAATCGTTATTAAATTGTTTATATACTTCGTATCATAGCAACAAACAACGTATTATCAGGGCCAGATTTAAGTCGTCTAGTTTCAAAACCGGCCAAGTCAATCTTAAATCATTTTGTAAAAACGACGAAAGTTTAATTACAGTTATCTGATAAAAGTTATTAATCAAAATGTAACAAATAGATTTATGTTTACTTTCTATTGAGATTATTATTTTTTATAAAGTTGGTAAATGACTTGGCCGATTTTTTTTTCACCAATCACACACTTGGCCGTTGTGTGATTGGTGAAAAAAAAATCGCATTTTTTCCTATACATTTTACACGTTATGAAACTCATCAAATTATTTTTCAAATGAATTCCTTTATAAGGATTACAAAACTTAAAAAAAAATAGAAAATTACATTTTCGTGACTTGGCCGGTTTTAAAACTAGACGACTCATTTAGAATTGATGAGGCCCTAAGCTTTTTGAGATATAAATCCAGATATTCTATCTCAGTACCAAATATGCCACTTGCTCACCCGGACAATTTTTTCGGGGCCCCCAAAAAAGCTTATACGTAAATTTTATTTTACATTTACATTTATTTAGATGTAATAAAAGTAAAAAAAGTCCAACTTTAATTTTTCATCTCACTTCACCCTATTCTGTGTTGGAACCCTATAAATTCCGTCAACCTCTTAAACTGTAATTGATCACATCTCAAGATCATTAACGCACCGATAACTCTAATTACTTAGTCCAACCAAACCCAAACCATCCCGGACTATATTCATATCAGAGTTACATAAAAATTCACCGAAATCTTATTAATGCCGTCTGTAGTCGTCCGTTCATTTCATCAGTATCTTCATCAAAGCGAAGCGTCCGCAACTCTGATGGTCCACTGGAAGTAAGGAACGACAGACCTTTGAGATAATACGCTGTGCGCAAGGGGAGTAAGATTAAAGCAATATTGTGCACTGTCCTTTTTGATTCGGCTGGAGATAGCAGGAGATGGCACGATGCCGTGTCGCACTGGATTAGTTTGCGATGGAGTTTGAGGTTGCTAGATGATATTTCGATCGTTTTTACAGGCATTCACACCTAAGTGTCAAAATATTATTTTACTAAAGAAGAAACTTAGATAATTTTCGTATCAGTCTAATTTATTTTTAAAATGTTACAATTCCGACGTTTCGGTGATAACCATCGCCTTCTTCAGGGATATGTAACGTCTAATAATTGACATAAACAAATTGTTTAAAAAAACTTAACATAATTAGTCACAAATTAAAAGAATAAATAGTCAAAAATGTTTAAAAATTACAACAACTCATAACAATTAACTATAAAACACATTAAAAAGAACATTACAATAATCATTATCACAGTTTTAAATCTTGTACAAGAATTTAAAACTGTAATGTTCTTTATAAGGGGTAAGGCCACTCTAGACAAGGAAAAAAGGGTCATTTTCAAGATTTTTTTAACGAAATCTAAACGTGCTGCTTAAGAACTGTTTTTGGATCTTTATTTAATGCTCTTTAAACTTTATTTCAAAAATTTTTTGAAAGAAAATATTCAAAATTGTCGTCAGAAATAAAAAAAAATGGCGACTCCTCTCGGCGCGTAAGGCAAATCGGGCGAAAACATTCCGGGAACAGCAATAGACCTGGATCAAAAAGGGATATGTTTTCTTAATCTCTGATGTATACTCTAAAAAACTACGGGCTGGATTTTGAAAATTTGGATTTTTGACCAAATGGCGCACGTTTGAAAAAAAAGTTCATTATTCGGGACAAATTTCTATATAAAATCGACCATAAAAAACGAATGAAGCACTTAAAAAAAAAAGCCCCCGTAGTTTTTGAGTATTTTATATCTGGAATAAGAAAAAAAAGATTCAGTACGATCCATCAATTAGTATTTCAGATTTCTTTTCGCCCGATTTTCAAAATATGATTTCGAGAAAAACGCGTTTAAAGTTTCGAGTCACATATATATATATATATATATATATATATATATATATATATATATATATATATGTATATAACCGCACTTCACGCGAAAAAATATATCACTTACCGAGATCTGCTTAGGCAGAGTGCCACACCCAGTGATGGGTAAAAGGCATGATGATATATTTATTTATTTATATTTATTTATATATATATATATATATATATATATATATATATACTAGTACTAATAGATATATACTTTTTTCCCTCTGAAATACTTCCGCGCGGCATTTAAATTAATTGTCCCTTATTCCTAAGGGTTTAAACTATAATTTAAGCAAATAAAAAAAATGCATTTTTAAAAAATTTTAGAGTGGCCTTACCCCTTAATGTGTTTTTATAGTTAGTTATTAAGAGTTGTTGTAATTTTTAAACATTTTTGACTATTTATTCATTTAATTTGCGACTAATTATGTTAAAAGTTTTTAAACAATTTGTTTATGTCAATTATTAGACGTTACAATTATCCCTGAAGAAGGCGATGGTTATGGTATTTTTTAAATAAATTAGACTGATATTCCAATTATCTAAGTTTCTTCATTATTTAAACAGTCGATCATCGTATTTACTCTATTATTTTTCTAGTTTACGATCTTAAGGAAGTCATTACGAAACCCATTTGCATATCGATAGAGCGTTCATCATTTATTTATTTATTTGTTACTCTGTACAACAGGAATTTAATCCAAATTACAGGGTCCGCACTCACCGAGCCGCAGTGTAGCAGTTCATATAATTTTTAGCTTGAGTGAGATTCGAAGTCGGGATCTCCGGATTCGAATTCCGTATTGCTATCCACCCCACTGTACTGACGGATACGTGACATTTTGTTTTAGACGATTGGTCGTAGCGGATGACATACTGAAGTTGAGAACATTAAAATTTCAATATAACCTCAAAATCTGAACAATTGCATAAATGTCAATAACAGTTACCAACCACAACATTTCATATACAAATTACTCTAAATTGACTTGGTGTAAAATATCGCAGATTTTTTAAATTGTGTAAAAAAACTAGTAACTAAAGAGATTTGTTGCATACTATAATTTCAGTCTGATTAAAACATATTATTATTTTTGCCCACTTATTTAGATATTTTCTCAGAATTATTCAAATTAAAATAGAACTGACAAAATTATAATAAGTTACTATGGATAAGTCATTGTTATTTTGTGTTGGAACCAAAAATAGCAGTTTTCTACAACTGTCAAATTTTTTTTATTTTTTTCACTAATATCAATATCAAGTTCGTTAATTTTTCATCACTTACATTATCATGACAACGCGTATTTTGCGCATTATTTTGCACCCTAGTGTGCAAAATGAGCATTTTGCGCACTGTTTCGTATTCTAGTGCGCAAAATGAGTATCTCGCGCATGCTCCCAAATTATTTGTTGTCAGGTTTCATTAGTTACAACACATCAATAGTATCAAATTAATATAATGTTGATTGTTTTCCTTCAATTTACTTAAATAAATCAATAATTATTGTATTATTATTTATTTACAGTTGTACAAAAAATGTTGTTTGTATTTCGTGGGCAAAATTCTTGTTTTTTGGCGCGTTCAAATGTTACTTTTAGTCGAAACCACAGGTCGAGACAATAAAAGTCATTCGAACGCGCAACAAAAAAACACACTCATTTTGCGCATTTAATAGAAAAATAACTATTTTGTTATAGTTGTCATGGTGATAAATAACATTCCAAAAATTAGAGTTCGTTTACTATTAAAAAAGTTGAAATAATAGTGCCATAATGAAGTCGATAAAAAAATAAATAATTGAACGACTATAAAAAATACAAATATCTACAGTTGATAACAGGGCACAAATTATCAATTTATAATAAGTTTAATCTTAAGTATCATAAGGATAATAAATTGATTGTTGACGTTATTTCCAATTTCTTAAAATCATAAATAGTCGTTAAAAAGAGATTACAAAAAATACTCAACTCGCACAATGATAGAATTTTAGGTTGACAAAATGTAACAGCGTATTAAAATCATTTTTAATGACGAGATTACTTAATTTTCATACAAACAAATTTGATTCTCAGTTGATATTTGAATTACAAATACATTTTCAAGAATCTGCTTTCGTATGAAAAAGAAAAACAAATTGTTTCAGAACCAATAAAAACATGTACAGAAAATTGGATAAATATTTCTGATGTACTGCAAGGAAACGTCATAATACAAAGGAAAACTACAAGAAACTTGTGCTTTAGAGTTAATATTTATACGTCGCAATAAGATGTAGTCTATCTTCTATCCATCTTTGTCTATGCGATGTTGCAAATCCATGTTTCATATTTTCATATGAAGTTTTTGTATTAAATAGAAATGGAAAAAAGAATATTACTTTTCAAATTATTTATTTTATCGTATTTTTCAGATACTTTATTTACATTTAAATTCAGATTCAGACCATCAGTTTCATTTTGATGAAATGAAGCCTGCTTTTAAAGTAACGGTAGCTAGAATAAACAGGCGTCACACATATTTTATTTATTTGACGGCTGGTAACCGCACTTCACGCGAAGAAATATATCACTTACCAAGATCTGCTGCGACATAGTGCCACACCCAGTAATGGGTAAAAGGCGTGATGATATATTTATTTATATTTAATTGTAACAATATGAGCTATCTCATTGTTGTTATGTTGCGTTTAGGTAAAAATGGTTTCGTGTAATTTGACACTCGTGACCACATGTGCCATTAGGGCTGAGTGTGTGATCTTTTGGTTTTCGAATATAGGGCATTAAATTATAAAAAGAGACAGATATAGTTAATATTCTTAGAATTCCAACAAGATTTCATGTTCGCGTTATCTGCAGGGCCAGAGTGTCAGACTACATAACCAAAACACTTGAGTCATGTGTGTCCACCCCAATGCGAGAAGGATGGATTCCAGATGTGGGTATCGTACCCAGGACAGCAAGTGTTTTGGTGGAAACCAGGAGTCTCGTCCATCGACTCAAAGCGTGAAGATGTAGATCTTCACATCACGCGGTGTTCGCGTTTCATTTAATTTTTAAACTAGATTAGTGAATTAAGTATCATAATTAATAAAAAGTTAATCTAAATAATAATTCTGTTTCCATCCTCATATTAAATTATAGCGTTTCGTGTTCAATTCAGTTTAAACTTTAATAGCGGTATGTTTAATAAAATTTTAAGACTGCGTCCATTTCTTTCGTGTTACAATTGACGCAGTCCGGTAAGATCAACTTATTCACCCAAGTCCCCTCGTGGTACATAATTTATTCCTCAAATAATATTGCATCAAAATCACAACACTAATTGCAACAAATGTAGTCGAAGTTATTTATTCTTGCGATTATTAATGAACAAGCAAGAGGTCGTGCGTTCAAATCTCCCTGATTTCAATTATATCACGAAATATGATGACTGAAAAGTTTTAAATCAAGATGGAAAATAGTGATTTGTTAAACTAGAGAGGAAACCAATATTTTCCCCACTCGAGTTGAAATGTGCCTCACGAGCATAATGATTGAGATATTCGAACGAGAATGAAAACAGAGTTTTCCTCATTTTTTGACGATATGTTTCAAAAAGATTTATTCGAATATTTAAAAATGAAAGTAATATTTTATTTATCTAAATAAAATTATGAGATAATTTAATTATTTAAAGTATATTACTATTAAATAAGAATTTTTAACAAATTAATGATGAAATAATGTTAATGTAACATTACTATGTTGCTCATTATTTCGCGAGAAGTCTTTTGTGCTTTTCACGACTACTATCTTTGTCACTCTTACATGATTATTGATCTCCATGCATGTGCGGAAATATACTACTTTCTGCTCTAGGTACACAAATAATTATTAAAATTGTGGCAACATACCTAGACGATTATGTGACGTAGTCGTAAGGTGTGAGATTGTAACGAGAAACGATATCGTTACAGAGTGAAATAGGTAAAATGACAAGCGATTCAGCGTGCTTCTTCGTTTCTTGATCTTTATAGGATATTTATTGGTTTATTATTTTAGCATGATTATAATAATACATGTATGAAAAAATTAATGTGCCACATATTTTCTTAAATAAATAAATAAATATATCATCACGCCTTTTACCCATTACTGTGTGTGGCATTCTGCCTAAGCAGATCTCGGTAAGTGATATATTTTTTCGCGTGAAGTGCAGTTACCAGTCGTCAAATCACGGCCCTCAAAGATATTAGTGGAGGGAGAGCCACAGGGGTAGATTTCAATTGATGAAAATTGTTTGTCAGCTGTGGAGATAGAACCAGGGTTCTCAAGATCCACAGACCGACTCAATACCACTGAGCCACCTACTCCATACACATATTTTCTTATAAGCCATAAATTTGAAAACCTCTACTGTCAAGTCATTTGACATTTGGGATTAGTACTATTAAATAATAATTATGTACATAATTAGTGAAGCTTACATTAATTCTATCTTTAGTAGCATTTAATTGAAGAACTAATTTAACTGTAATTTTTTTATAAAAATTCAAAGCTTGCTGCGGAGAGAATTATGACGCATCCGAGTTTTTCTTTATTTATATTTTAATTTAAAAAATACCTTGCCACGTTTGTGTTGTAATTCGCAAAAATACAAAACAGAGTTGACGGAAGAAAGCAGGTTTAAGCCGAACTTTTAAAAACAAAGGTGCAAAATTATATGCGTTATTACGTGCGAAGCTGTTTTTAAAACAGCAGGAAAGCAGTTGACTACCTGCAATGCGACAGAGACAGAGCTATGAGTGGCTAGAGAGTACGAGAGAGACAGCAGGATGCGTTAGAAGATTGTTTCTCGGCTTTGAGGCGTAGATTAGGCGACCCATTGCACAGGCTCTCTTTTAAATAATACATTGTTCTTAAGATGGAGACAAATGGGGGACAGAAGAGATTAAACGCAGGACGGAGGGGCCATCGCACAAACCACAGGACCGGATTCAGAATACTTCTCACAGTTTTTCTCATCTATAATTTTATTCAACTGTCTTTGACTTTGTGTCAGTTCGTTTTATATTTGCATAGATTGATGTTTAATTGTTGTCAATTTGTGGCAGATGAGAATATTTGCACATGTGAAACATATGCCGAGAGGAATGGATTGTGAGACAATAACTATCAACCAGTGGCTAACAAAATGTTGCCTTTAAATACGATGCAATTTTTTTAAAACAAATTCTTTTTGTTCCAGGATCAGTACGTCTTATACTATATACCCTTTCATTTTTTCCCGAAGTACAGATACACCCTGTATAGAGACATAGATATTTGTATACATGTAATAATAGTTTATATGTATAACAAGGGAGTAAATCTCGTCATTATTTGTCAAAAGCAAAGATTGAATTCTGAGGGCGTAGCCCGAGGCATGCAATCGCTTGAGGCAAATAATGACACTTTATTCACGTGTTATGTAAGATATTTTATATACAAACGGTAAAATTCGTTGCATAATAAAAGAAACTATTAACAGCATGTAAGAATGAAAAAAATTTGTATAAAGAAAAACTATTTATTTTTTAATGTTACTAACTACCATGAAATTAGCTAAACATGTCATATTTTCATGTAAATAATTTCACAGAGAAATGGAAATATGCACATAAGAGCAACGAAGAAGGTCTATTAAATACTAAGAAAATATTTTTTTCTAGATGGCACTGCACTTTTCCTAGGGAGTATTTTTATTTTCCTCGTGTCAATAGCTTTGAATCACTGTAATTCCCTAGGGCGTACATGTAATTTTTATTTCCCTCGGTAAATAATAAAATACATTAAGTAAAGATTTTGATAAGAATAAAGTAAATATTATTTCCCGGTTGTATATAAAATTATTTATTACTAAAATTATATGACATATTCACACAATTTATTCACTGGGTTTGAATGCAATAAATTAGAGAAAATAATTAAAATCTTTTGAGTAAACCACTACACCATGGAGTCGCTTACATTATATACAAGGCAGTGAGCTAATCTTGGCAGCAAGTGGCTCTTTTTCAGGAAAATATTTAAGCAATATTTATTTTATAGGAAATGCGTAATTCCATTTTTATATAAACACAAACACACACTATTTACATAATTGTATGTAAAATTAGAATGATGTAAATTAGGAGTATTTATTTTCTTTTACTGTTACTGCCAAAAAATTAATTGGAACAACTGAAATTTATATATAAGAAGCTTTGATAAATGTCGTGCCGATCACCAAATTTTAAAATTAAAATTTTGCAACTTTAGTTTCCCTCTTTTTACTTTAGTAGTACGGTGGTGTGGATAGCGTTACGGAATTAGAATAGCACTCAAGCTAAAAATTATATAAACTATCACACTGCGGCTCGGTGAGTGCGGACCCTGTACTGTAATTGGGAATAAGTTCCTGTTGTACAGCGTAACATAAATACATAAATAAATAAACCAGCGGGACATTCCACGCCTTATATAAAAGTTAAAAATCAGTCTGAGTTTTTAATTAAATAAATATTTATTTAATTTTTCCAATTTGTGTGCTTAAAATCCGATTTTATATACGTTTGTATACTAGTTATGTATGTACCTAGAGCAGGAAGGTAGTCTATTATTTATTTATTTATTTATTTATTTATTTATGTTACACTGTACAACAGAAATTTAATTCCAATTACAGTACAGGAGCCTGATTCTGTATCTTGCGTGACTACTTGCGGCACCCATACTAACACAGATATGTCACATGCATATAGTAAACCATCTATCGGACATTTAAACAACTAAAGGGTATGACGTCACTTCTTGCGAGACACGCAAATATAGATGCGTGACCTCCGTAGGTCCTGTTTCTAACTTGCGACACTACCTGTCTCATTCTAACATTATGTTTGTCTTTTACTTTCTTGTCATTTTGCGTTATCAACGCCATATCTGCCATAAAGTTTATTAAAATTTGTTTTTGCTCCTCTGTAGCGTTCATATCAGGTTTTCTATCTTCTGCCATAATAAAATCGTATAAAAAAACTACAAAACGATGTTGACAAACAATGACATGTGATTGCAACTGACAGTTATAGTTTCAAAACCATTACCAACACTAAACTTGACGGGAAAACGTAAAGCACGGAATTCCCTATGCTCGACACCAGAAAAGAATCGGTGACGTCATACATTGTACTAACGCAAATTTAATCACGCAACTGCTCACGCAAGATACAGAATCAACCTCCTGGGTCCGCACTCACCGAGCCGCAGTTTATATAATTTTTAGCTTGAGTGCGATTCGAACTCGGGATCTCCGGATTCGAATTCCGTATCGCTTTTCACACCACCGTACAGACCATAAACAATAATCGTGTTAGATCAACAAAGAAACTTTTTGTGCACACATTATATCTGTTCAACCATTTAGAAACGTTTAAAAAAATCATTTTTAATAGATTTGCTATGTTTCGTTTGAAATAATTGACAGAAGAGCGTTAACTTTCTGCTTGTTTGCAAAACATCAAATTAGCAACTTTCTGCCGTAAATTTAGGACATTGTAATGGTTACTTTCATAAGTGGTTGTCAGAAAATACTATTGTCACTACCATGTTCTTTCAAACCATCCTCATCCTACCCTGCAGCTCTTCTTGCTGCAGGGGTGGTGCACGAAGAGGGGCAAAGGCGGCGGGGGCGCGGAAAGAGTGATAGAATGACAAATAAAGCAGGAAAGACCATGAATTACAAAGCAGTGTCTTGGGTTACAGCAATTTGGCTTAGCTTGGCGCAGTCGGCGATCCGACACTGGCTACAGTCTGATACACTCGCGCACAAAGGCGGGGATGATAGAAATTTACCAAAAGGGTCAAACCTTTTTCCACTTTTTAACTTGAACTTTTTTCAATACACTCTGACATTTTGCAGTAATAAACATCATACTAAAAATACTATGCATTGGTAAAAATAAAATAAATAAATATATCATCACGCCTTTTACCCATTACTGAGAGTGGCACTTTACCATGTCAGATCTCGGTAAGTGATATATTTATGCGCGTAAAGTGCGGTTTCCAGCCGTCAAATCACGACGACAAACAATTTCACCGCATTAAAAATTATCTCTGTGGTTCTCCGTTCATTACCATCATAGGTAACTGTGATTTGATGGTTGGTAATCGTATTTAACGTGCATAAGTATATCACTTCTCAAGATCTTCTACGGCAGAGTGCTACACCCAGTAATGAATAAAAGACGTGATAACATATTTATTTATTTTTAATTATGCGCGTTAAGTGCGATTACCAGCCGTCAAATCATGGGCCAGATAGATGTTAGTGGAAGGAAAGCCACAGGGGTAGTTTATATGTGGTGAAAATTGTTTGTCGGCTATGGGAATCGAACTTGGGTTCTTAAACGCGTTTTTCTCGAAATCATATTTTCAAAATCGGGCGAAAAGAAATATGAAATACTAATTGATGGATCGTGCTGAATCTTATTCTAGATATAAAATACTCAAAAACTACGGGGGCATTTTTTTTAAGTGCTTCATTCGTTTTTTATGGTCGTTTTTATACAGAAATTTAGTCCCGAATAATGAACTTTTTTTTCAAATGTGCGCCATTTTGTTAAAAATCCAAATTTTCCAAATCCAGCCCGTAGTTTTTTAGAGTATACATCAGAGATTAAGAAAACATATCCCTTTTTGATCCAGGTCTATTGCTGTTCCCGGAATGTTTTCGCCCGATTTGCCCTACGCGCCGAGAGGAGTCGCCATTTTTTTTAATTTCTGACGACAATTTTGAATATTTTCTTTAAAAACAATTTTTAAATAAAGTTTAAAGAGCACTAAATAAAGATCCAAAAACAGTTCTTAAGCAGCACGTTTAGATTTCGTTAAAAAAAATCTAGAAAATGACCCCTTTTTTCCTTGTATAGAGTGGCCTTACTCCTTAAATCCATAGACCTACCCCATACAATTATGTACCAATTTATAATTTGGTGGCCTTCTTCCTACATTTTATTCCCATTCCCCGCCTCAGAAAATGTTGCAACATCAAACAAAAAAAAAGAAAAAGTGGAACTCGAAGAGTACATCAAGTCAGTATTCGTGTTCCTTCATCTCAACACAAACTAAATATTGTTTTAGATTGTTTAAACGTAAGTCGTCAAGAGAGCAATCTCTTGTATTTATTCATCGCGAGACGGCCTGAAATTCATTTAACTGTTGTCGTCACAAGTTTGTTTTATGAACGAAATGTAATCGGTATTATAATATTTATGAGAAATCTCAACAGGCTAGCCTGTAAATAAGACCAAGATCTCAGCGCCGCATCTAGACGGGTTTACACAGAGGGGCCCTACATATTCAGAAGCCCTCAGCATGGATTTTGAAAAAAAGTCTTTTTATGCAGCAACATTATTGTTAATGTAATTATATTTTTTCTACTTCCGTTAGGAAATAGACGTTTTATTTCACTTGTTTGAGTTAGGTAATGAACTGCATTATTTAACTAGTGAAATAATGAGGTAACATAGTAACAGATATCTTGGTAGACGAATTCTGATGTGTTATTCTTTTATTTATTGAATTTATAACTGTCATTAATATGTCAAAATTTAATAATTTCAAAAACAGTTGTATAAAATAGCTATTTATGAAACTAGTAAAGAAATAGGTTATTACCTTACGTATGTAAACACATAAGTAAGGTAATAACCTATTTCCTTACTAGTTTCATAAATAGCTATTTTCTACAACTGTCAAAAAATGTTAATTTCTTTCACTAATATCAATACGCGAAGTACGTGATTTTTTCATCATTTACATTACCATGACAATGCGTATTTTGCGCATTATTTTGCACCCTAGTGCGCAAAATGAGTATCTCGCGCACGCTCCCAAATTATTTGTTTTTAGGTTTCTTTAGTTACAACACATCAATAGTATAAAATTAATATTATTGTTTATTGTTTTCCTTCAATTTGCTTAAATAAATCAATAATTATTGTATTATTCGTTATTTACATTTGTAGAAAAAAAATGTTGTTTGTATTTCGTGGGCAAAACTCTTGTTTTTTGGCGCGTTCGAATGATTTTTATTGTTTCGACCTGCGGTCTCGATTAAAAGTAACATTCTCACGCGCAACAAAAAAACACTCATTTTGCGCACTTTATACAAAAATAACTATTTCGTATCAAAAAGTCAGTTTGACAATTTAAAATTATTTTTTATTTACTTGATACAAGTTTTATTATATCATATCTTGATTATTTTAAGCAA
The DNA here is from genome assembly GCA_947425015.1 of Pterostichus niger. Lineage (NCBI taxonomy): Eukaryota > Metazoa > Arthropoda > Insecta > Coleoptera > Carabidae > Pterostichus > Pterostichus niger. The sequence goes on along the minus strand of OX380337.1, from coordinate 4,727,386 downwards.
AATATAAAATCTAAATTAAATATTTTTAATAAAATATAAACTAAACACTTGGCTAAGTCTCACAAAATATATTTTACTAAACCTAGTTTCACCAAGTGTATGGATGACAATTAATTTTGTCTTTGTTGTTATATAAATATTTTTACTTTTTGTGTTGCTATAGTTACGATTTTCTTATCGAACCTACCCTCAAGCATTAATTCATATTCGATATATTTTTTATCGTGCATCCCAAGAACGTGTTAATTAAAATAAAATTCTGGAATGAATTAATACTCTAGTGAAAATTTCTTATTCTAAGTATTGTAGAAAACGTAATAGCAACTATTGAGATGAGTGAGCTATTTGTAAAACCTTCGAAAAAGATTTCACATATACATAGAAAGGTTTTCGTGTGCTGTGTATTTTGATATTTTTGACTTGATGCAACGTTCGGTTTTTAAATGGCATCTGATAAAAAATAATTTAACGAGCATGAAATCCTAACAAGCAAGAATTGCAAAGCGGAAAAATATAATTTTTATGTAGTTGGCAATGCCGATAGCGGAATACGAGTATTTTTTTCAATGCGTAGGACGTATTTTTGAAGAAATAAATGATGTTAAAAATATATGAAATATGGTTCTCTAAAAAAAATTGTACAATTTTATTACTGAAGTATATCAATTCAAAACAAATGTACTAATTACAAATTATTGTTTTTTTTGTCATTATTATAAAAAGAAACATTTTTATGTATTAAATAAAATTAACTCTCATTTAATATCACATTTGTTCTGTTATTTCTTATCATAAGTGATTTGAAGAAAATTACCAATAAACATTTTTGTCATTTTTCCGGTTCCAAATATAGTAAAATTATAAATATTAGTGTCAAATAAAAATTTTCCTCTACAATAAACTATTAACTTTCCTGATATAAAAAGTCAGGGAAGTCAATAATGAAACATTTAAAAAATAGCATTGAAAACGTTATATATTTTTAATTTAATTGTCTCAAAAACTAACATTTTTTAGTTATGATATTTACACGAATAGTTAATATTTTTTGTTATGGATGTTACGTGATATTATTTTACTGTCAGTCTTTACTTGTGAAAATTTCCCTCAATCAATTTAGTTGTAATAGTAACCTTTCCCTCACTAGTTATGAAAGTATATAACTTTCCTCACTAGAGTGAGGGAAACAGTTAATATCATAAGTAAATTGTGTGAGGGAAATGTCATTTGACATGGTTACCAGGGAAACGTGATGTGCATTTGCAAATACAACTCCTTTGATTTCTATAAAATAATTATAAAATTTCTTGTAAAAATGTAATTTTCACGGTTTAATATTTAATGTTTATGGGGTAGGTGGCTCAGTGGTATCGAGTCGGCCTGTGAATCTAGAGAAGCCTGATTCGATCCTCACAACCGACAAACAAATTTCACCAATTTAAATCTATCTTTGTGTCTCCCCCTTCGCTAATATCTTTGGGGGCCATGGTAACCACACTTCACGCGAAAAAATATATCAATTACCGAAATCTGTTTAGACGAGTGCCACACCCAGTAAAGGGTAAAATATTTATGTAATTCCGTTCTTGATATCTTGTGTAGAATTGACACCAAATTTAATTCTCAGTGAACTAAAGAATGTTTATTTACATTAATTACATAAACAAAGTATTATTACCTAAAGAATCAATTTTAAATGTCCTTTAATTATCTGTCATAAATTATTCAATATTATTTATAAAACAAAATTTGACAACAAACAAATGAACTGTTGATAATACAGGTTACAAACTTTATTTATTATTTAATGTTGAAAAAAATAGTATGTAACACACGTAGAAAAGAACTTTGCAAAACTACTATTTAACTCTATCTAGTTAGCTATGATTCATAAGAAACAATTGAAGCCTGTGTGAGTACGCCTTCCACAAACTTCCTCCCACTGGCTCTTTACAACAATAACTTAAGTGCAAATGACCCGAGGAAACTGAGTCATCTTTGAAAGTTACGTATTCAGTTGTTTAAGTCCTGGCGGCGACAGTGCGGGTGTCCCTCACCCCTGACCCCTCCCCTGACGCACTTCACTGGCACACAATGCCCTCATTGCAAACTGTTCACTCGGTTACGTGAGTGACCGCAAACTTAGAATGGGTTATGGAGAGCGCAAGTTGAATGAATGTGACTGTTATTATGATATTATGATTGTCAAAAGGGATCCTGTTTATGTATTCCAGGGCTGTACAAGGTTTTAATTTGGACAAGCATGTATAATTTTCTGTGGAATTAGTTACTTTTTGCATATTGATCATGAAACTCATTTTTTTTTAACAAAAAATCGTAGAATCGTAAAGAAAGTGACATATTTTGTAACTATATTTAAAATCAAAAAAAAATTGTAATGAACTAGTATATTGTAATACTAGTAAGAAAAGGGTTTCATTATTAGCTTCTGCAGTTGTTCTTAGATTTAAATTTGTTTTATTGTACTCGATTATATTTTACATATTTTTAAAAGCTGAAATGTAAAAATAATATAATGTGCATATTATTTCTCTACAGATAAAAATGTTTTATTTCTACTCAGATCTTTGTTTCAAATACTCCCTGGTCATGAAATATTATATTGTAATACTAGTGAGAAAAGTGTTTAATTGCAAAACGAGTACGAAAGTTGGAGCACAAGCGATAGCGAGTGAGTAGTACCCGTTTACACATGTGTTACAAATAAAATAAATAAATATATCATCACGCCTTTTACCCATCACTGGGTGTAGCACTCTGCCTAAGCAGATCTCGGTAAGTGATATATGTTTTTCGCGAGAAGTGCGGTTACCAGCCGTCAAATCACGGCCTCCAAAGATATTAGTGGTGGAGGAGCCACAGGGGTAGATTTTTTAAATTGGTGAAAATTGTTTGTCGGCTGTGGGGATCGAACCAGGGTTCTCAAGATTCACAGGCATGTGTTACATACAATATTTTTCAACATTAAACGTGAAAATTACATTTTTACAAGAAATTTAATAATTATTTTATACCGTGAAGAAATATATTACTTACCGAGATCTGTTTACGGCAGACTGCCACACACAGTGATGAGTAAAAGGCGTGATGATATATGTATTTATTTATTTTTAAATCCAAAGGATTTAAATGTTTTAACAGCTGAAAGATTTAATTCATTTTGATTTTGACTTATGAGTAAAGCCCGGATTTTTAGGCAATTGTCTAGAATCAAATTTTAATATACTTCAGGCAGATTAGTTTTTCTATACATAGGTAATATGTTTACGTGTAATGGAAGATTTTTTTTCGTGCCTTAGGGCCTATTTCTTCTATATTTTGGTTATTGTGCCTATTTTAACTTTTATTGACTAATTCAGCACTCGACATAGTGTTTCAACCTAACCTATAATATTTAAAGTACTTACTTAAATCAAGTTTTTGTGTGTGAATTTAAAATGCCGAATGAAAAAAGTGTTTTAGTCCAAATTTTACGTGGCAATTCAATTGTGTCTTTGCCATTAATCAATGGAGCAGAGGTAACTTTAGACGATATGGCTAAATATAAGAATGCCCCTGTCACATTTTGTGATGTCTAACGAAGTTTTCAGCTTACAAGCAAATTCTGACTGACCGAAGACAGTCCCTTTCCGAAAATTTCATAGAGCAATAGCTCGTAATATTATGTGAATTAAAGTATACTACATAATTTGAATTTGTATAATAGTTAATAAAATTAAAACCCTACATTATTATTTTATTAATATTTTTCAGATTGCGTTAATTTTTCTTTAAAATGATGATTTTTTTCTAATGAAGAGTAGATACGAGTACCAATATTAGAAAAAGGATTCGTTTGTTTTTTTTTAAACAAATTATTTACATTTAGGCTGCCTAAACTCCCGCCTATTTTAGAGTAATTAACGGCCTATATGCCTGCTTATTTGGGTGTTTTTAAGTGCCTAAATATCCGGGCTTTACTTATGAGGTCTTCACCTCATTATATTTTATCCTGAGTAATGTTAGAATTAAGTTCAAGATTTTACGTAATAATGTAATTGTTAATTTTTAACATATGACTTTGACTGAACGTACAGTAATGAAGATAATTTTAAAGTTAAATTTATGACAGAAAAATTCGGATGACGCCTGGATTCGAACTAGGGACCTTCCGCTTGCCGGGCAGAGATGCTAACCGCTACACCACGTCACCTGTGTCCGACGTATGGCATCAACCGAATTCTTCTGTCATAGTGTCTAACGTCCCTGGTTCGAATCCAGGCTTCATCCAAATTTTTCTATCATAAATTTAGCTTTAAAATGTAATTGTTTAATTGTTAAATTTATTACTTGATAATAGCCAAAAAATTGTGCCAAACATCGCATAACTAAATTAAGTAATTATAATCAAATCAGAAATCAATTGAGTCTTCAAAAAATGGAAGATATCAAAGACTCTCTATTTCCACGTTTCCAGTGAAGCGATTTCCCAACTAGACAGCAGACCTCGACGCTCTGTATTGGTAACTAGACAGCCCAAGGGACAATTTAGCCCTTAGCCACAACATTCTGTCCAGATTCAAGCTCAGTATGTTATCAAACAGGGTTCCTCTGTTGTACTACAGTAATTACTATAATGGATAACTGATGTTCATTCAATATTCGAATCTGATACTAAATTTGCTTAACACAACCAGAATACCCAAATAATTAATTGATAACATGGTTAACAGACATTTATCTTAATTATGCATATTGTGGGTTTAACGAAATTTAAAAGGGCGGATAAAGGAAGTGGACTAAAATTTAAATAAAATTGATTCTCTGCAAAATATCATCCGCGAATAGTCGAATGCCACGAATATTGACATTATTCGATATTCGAGATTTTCGAATATTAACGTCAGTATAGCGAACACTCGAATACCTCGAATATCGCGCTGTATGTTGACCTCAATTTTTGACTATGTTTTTCTTTATCATTTGTACATAAACTTAAAGCTATTACAATACTTTGAAGTTATTAATAACAAAGATATTTTGTTTCAAAACCATGAAGACGTACCATATTTCAAATTTGTTTTTCGCCAACATCAGCCCGTACGTTTCACCATAAATTTGAAGTTTTCTTCTTTTTCTTTTCTTTTTTGTTTTAATTTTATTTTATCTTAACAATTTCATTTAAATAATGAAAAAGACATAATTAAATAATTATTAATAATAAATAAATTAACTTTTAGGAGTACTCGAATATTCGAGATCTGATTAATATTCGTATTCGATATTCGAATTCGAGAAATTTGATATTCGCCCATCTCTAAAATAAATGAATTAGTAGCTGACGTCCAACACGTAAAACGCAGTATATTTGTGGTTGAAATAAGTTGAAGTCTTTGCAATTACAATAACTAAATGTAACGAGATTGTATACGAACAGGGACTGGAAAGAAAATTTGTTGCTTATCGCCGAACTACGATGCCGGATGACGTCACGACGCCGTTCGAACTTGTTACTTAGGACGTCGCGGTTATACTCATACTATCTATTGTAAATATATAGTTTTCGCGTAGTAACTAGAATTGAAATAAATATTATTTTATTCATTTGAAATATTACTAACTGTTTCAAAAACATTGACTATAAATTTAATATAAACAATACATTTTATCTGCATGGGGTAGGTGGCTCAGTGGTATCGAGTCGGCCTGTGGATCTTGAGAACCTTGGTTCGATCCCCACAGCCGACAAACAATTTTCACCAATTTTTAAAAAATCTACCCCTGTGGCTCCTCCACCACTAATATCTTTGGAGGCCGTGATTTGACGGCTGGTAACCGCACTTCACGCGAAAAAATATATCACTTACCGAGATCTGCGTAGGCAGAGTGCCACACCCAGTGATGGGTAAAAAGGCGTGATGATATATTTATATTTATTTATATATTTTATCTGCCTAGACCTCACACTAATATTATTTATTCTGCACCTTTGTATGTAATGTGTAATCTTTATAACATTGCTCAAAATAATGTTGATATTGTTGGAGATTCATTGCTCGTATTTAAGCGTAGAGTTTATGATGTTTTTAAGTCCTGATATTCTATTTCTTTTTGTATTTTGATTTGTTTCTTCCAATTATATTTTGTAATAATCTTTGTTAATTTTTGATTAATTAGTTTGTTGTTTTTACTTTGTAATTTTTTCCTAGTTACCTATTTACTTTGTACTTTATTTTTATCTTGTAATTGGGCATTTTGCCTCTTCGGTTCAATATAATAAATAAATAAATTTAGCCATAAAGAGTTTGGCTTATTAAATAATGAACTTGTCGGTTGCCATTTTGTGAATACCAAACACATTTTAAAGACAAAATAGTAATATTTAGAATCAAGACAAAATGGTGCACGAATATTTTAACTTTTGCCAGTGGCATAAAAAGTAAATAAGTGCTATAATTATCAGAGGCGTTTCAACCCAGGGTTCTTGGGGTTCCCAGAACCCGGGCGCCAGCATAAAAGGGCGGCAGACGGCAAAAAGTTAAAATAAATATGAGTATATTAAAAGAACACAAATACTGCGTCTTAATATTATTTGTAAAATAAATAAAGTAATTAAATGAATACCAAATGTAGGTACCTACTATCGTACTAAGGCCTTTAATTACAAAAGATCGCGAAGAAATGTGATTAATGTTTGAAATATAAAGTTAACTGTCAAGATTTCTTAATATTCACAACAAATCTTGACGGTTATAGTGACAGCTTCTGTTTCCATGACAAAGCTGTCACAAAAAATCATAATTAGTAGGCGATTTTCTCGAACTATTTTCATTAATTTCTCTAATTTGTGGCATTAAATTGAAGTAATCTGTATGAAATAATGTGTGTGGATAGGTCTAGTATGGTCATGTGCAATATTATACCATAATTTTTTACCGGACACTTTTTATTTACAAAAACCTTTTTTCCTATGTTATTTCCCTACGCCAACCTTTACGTGGAAAGCGCGGTATAGTTATGAGTATTTAAGTAGTTTTATTGTAAATTTAATTTATATGTATTGATACGTTATTTTGTTATTTGTATAATTGTTTGTGCTATTATGTGCAATTGTAAAATGTAAACTATATAGTTTTAATTAGGGTAAGGTATATTAGAATGTACCTATGTAGTGAACTAATTTCTTTTTGTTTTTTTTTTGTATTTTTATTTAATTTTATGAGAAACTATAATAAAATATTTATTTAAAAAATAGTTATTTTTCTAGACAAACAATGTTCTATTATTCTACGCTAAGGTGAATAACATATTATTTGTCATGAGTTTGCTTATTGCTCTAAATCTACACGCAAGTTTCGCATAGTACGGCGTGTCGGCTTACTGCCTTACTCTTTCTGTATCGTAGAGCATAAAATTCCACGTATTTTGAGTACCATATCGCATTTTTGTGCTCCAAAATTTTCGCGCACGCCACGGGGCGCCACATTCTGCTTCAGAACCCAGGCGCCAAGTACCCCAGATACGCCCCTGATAATTATCAGGTAAATCAATTTGCTCGTATTTATATTGAATGTCGTATTTACCTTAAGCGCGTTATCGTGATTGCTCGATCCTCAATGTCCATGCATCCATCCTGCACCAACACACACACACAACATTCCATAATCACAGCACTGTTGAACACTAATACACCTTCACTGTACAAAGATGTTTCACTACTGAATTTAATGAACAAAAACGTAGATATTTGTTGCTATAGATGAAAAGATGTACGCTATTATGATTCTTATCTATAGATAGTTTAAAGCTCACTTGAGCTACTATTGAGGGTAACATTATTTGATATGAATTTTATGTCCGGACTTGCATGAACCGTTGTGGGCGCATACAAAACGAAATGTTTATTATCGTAGTAAGTTATTTGTATTAATCTATCTATCTATTTGTAATATTTCAAATATATAAATAAAATGTAAATTTTTTGTAGTATTTTTACAATTTTTTTTCCTTCAATTAGTGGGATCAAATGGAATAAAAATTGAATAAGGTATAAATAGGTCCCTAGTTTTATTATCAACTTTTCAATAGTTTCTGATAAAAATAAATATATTACTGGATGCGGCACTCCCCTATAGCAGATTTCGATGAGTGATATATATATATATATATATATATATATAGGGTGTTTCACAACTTAGAGCAAAAAAATTAAAGGGTATATTCTGTACGAAACAAATTTTTTTTTAATTCGAAAAATTAAGGGTTGTTAACCTAAAACATTTTTTGTAGTACTGCACTGGATTCGCTTTCCTATTAAACACAAACAATGAAGTAGGTATCAACTACGAAAGAATAATTACACAATTCAATTATTATTAGCAGTTATTTATAATAGAATTTTATTTGATTAATAACTTTAACATAATTATACAGCCAGTGGCAGTGGCAACGAAAAATTTTGGACTGGGAAACATGGAAAATACTTTTGGGATTTAAAAAAAAATTCTCTTTGTTTTACAGAATATACCCTTGTAGCAGTTGGCCTCGTTAGAATATCGTCATGGATATTATTACAATTGTTATCGTTGTTATTTACACAGTTCTGACATATTTTCTCAATAAAACCATAATTTCATGTGACAAAGCTATTTTTACTTTCTTAAATAAAAGCATTCTCGACCTACTCCGACAAGTCTCGTAATACCCTTTAATTTTTTGCATCCTGTATATAAATGAAACACCCTGTATATAAATATATATAATAATAATAATAATAATAATAATGAGTACTACACCCATTAATGGGTACTATATTTTTATTTCAACTATAATAATATGCTTTATTTATAATAATGGCGGCTCAGTGGTACCAAATAGGTCCGTGGATTTGAGAATCCTAGTTCGATTCGCACAGGCGACAAATAATTTTCACCGCATTAAAAATTATCTCTGTGGTTCTCCGTTCATTAACATCATTGGTAACTGTGATTTGACGGCTGGCAACCGCACTTCACGCGAAGAAATATATCACTTCCCAAGATCTTCTACGACAGAGTGTTACACCCAGTAATGAATAAAAGGCGTGATGACATTTATTTATTTTTAATTATGCGCATAAGTGCGATTACCAGCCGTCAAATTATGAGGCAGAAAGATGTTAGTGGTGGCGGAGCCACAGACGTAGTTTTAATGTGGTAAAAACTGTCAGTCGGCCGTGGGAATCGAACTTGGATTCTCTAATCTACAGTCTTGATACCAACAAGGAAAAGAAAACAACAAAAAATCTGTACATTTATTAATATAGCGATCTATTTATACATTTGCCAATTTTTATTTCATTTGATCCCAACAATTTTGACAAAAACAAATGAAATATTAAAAAAAATTGCCAATTTGATTGCATATTCTTATTTTATATATAATGTCTAGATCAGTGCTCCGATGGCAACCTTACTAAAACAAACTTAAAAGTTTCTGTGCAATAAATAGTAGTTTGAATATGAAGCTTATTATTGCAAAAAGTCAAAGTGTATTTGAAAAAACTGGCCAAGTTTAAAAGCAGAAAAATTAAACATCCCTAAACAGTAATATATGAACTACCCTAATAAATTTTAATGATTATTTGCACTTCAGTAGCATGTAAATGAATCCATTTTCTACTTAACGTAGACATAAACTCTGATCAAAGCCAGATTAGTTAGAAAAAGTTGAACAGACAAAATGGCTTAAGGTACGCGCATAAAATAAATCAGAAACACTACATTTATGTGTCTGCGACAATTACAACAGGGAGACTCGATCACTCCATAAAATGTTCATGAAACAAACTGTTCAATTAATTTTTGAAACTGTCACGGAAGCTGAAAGTTGAAAGCTGTAAGCTTGTAAATATGATCGACAGATGCTACGAAACCAAGATTCTGAAAATTTTATTAGCGGTCTCGGTCTAAAAACTTTCAAAGAAGAAACTTCAACACGTTTTAAAAATCATTTTAAAACCTTAATATCTATCTCCTCAAATATTTATTCTAGCGATCATGCTGTGTACGTGAATTAATTATCACTGGTTTAGGCTTCTTGAATTTTTAATTAAATGATGCTAAACATGTTACCAACATTTTAAAAACATCTCTATTTTCAATACATGCTGTAAAGTTGTAGACTATTTATATATGACTGTGTCTAAAATTGAATTTTACTAGTAGATGGCTGTTTTTAGATCACAAAATAATCCCATTAGTCACGGGTTGATCAATATCAACTGGATAATAGTACATTATATAATGGGTGATTTAAAAAAATGGCATCAAATTGTGCCATACGTATGTCCGAAATTAATTAGGTAATTATCAATCATAATTGACAACGAAAAATAAAACAAATAAAATTACATAATAAATAAATATATCATCACGTCCTTTACCCATTACTGGGTGTGGCACCCTGCCGAAGCAGATCTTGGTAAGTGATATATATTTTTACGTGAAGTGCGGTTACCTGCCGTCAAATCACGGCCCCCAAAGATATTAGTAAAGGTGGTGAAACAGGGGTAGATTTAAATTGGTGAAAATTGTTTGTCGGCTGTGGGGATCGAACCAGGGTTCTCAAGATCCACCACTGAGCCACCTACCCCATTATAATAATAATCAGGAATATATTAGTTTGGGTAATAAATATTGAAGATAATTAAGCAATGCTATGAGAAAAAATAGTGAAGTAAACAATATCTTTAGTAAAATGTTTAAAATTTACTAAATGAAAGCAAATATTTGATGATTTGTTTTAATGTAATAATCCGAATTAATTTGCTTTTGTCAACATAAAAATCGAAAAAATAAACTAATACACGTAATAATGAAAACTAAATAAAAATAATTACCATTTCAGTTTATTTATAAAATCAATAACTAATTATCCAGTTTTATTTACATTGCAAAACAAAATAGAACTACGCGTATATTCATTTGAACATTGTTGCCATGCTTTATACCCGATTCGAAACTGTCAGTGACAGAAAGCAGAACCACCTCTGATCTCAGTCAAAAATCATCTTCCAAGGTTTAGTTCGATTTGAGCGGTGTGCGTGTTCCAAGCGCGCCGCAAGGCGTTATGGGTAATTATGTGGTTCAAAGGAAAACAAGAGCATCGGAAAGACGTTAGCAGGGTCTAAAGCAGGGAGAAGGGGGCTCGTCGTCGCCAACCAAGATCAGGTAATTATAAACTGAGTTGAACATTGGCAGGCTTTGGAAGGCAACGAAGTGAACGTATGCTCCTGATCATTTCAGGGTTCAAATTTGATCCGATTGGGATTTTGATCGGCGTGGTAATTTAACCCACACTTGGGTGTGAACAGATTTATTACATGTTACAAAGGGCTCATTATTTAAGCCATCAAAATCAAAACATGGCGGAAATACCTCAGTGGTATCGAGTCGGACCGTGGATTTGAGAATCCGGGTTCGATTCCTACAGTCGACAAACAATTTTCACCACATGGCTTCTCCTCCAGTAAGTGATATATTTCTTCGCGTGAAGTGCGGTTACCAGCCGTCAAATCACGGCTCCCAAAGATATTAGTGGAGGAGGAGCCACAGGGCTAGATTTAAATTGGTGGAAATTGTTTGTTGGCTGTGGGGATCGAACCAGGGTTCTCAAGATCCACAAGCCGACTCGATACCACTGAGCCACCTACCCCATATAATAATAATAGTTTATTCCCAACAGAAAACCAATTACAGGGAACATCAAAACATAAGTAAGAAGAAAACAAAAAATTAAATAAGTTACTAAATTAACAAAGTGTAAAATAAAATTACAAAAATATATCTTCAAAATGGCGTTCGGAATTCTTGCAGACAATATGGACAGGACATTTTCTTAAAACATCGGTCCTAGGGGAGAATAGATGGATTGTCCTGTGATGTCTCGAGGCCAATCTGGGATTATGAAACTGAATACGAGATAGCAAGTATGACGCATCAATGACATAATTTAATAACAAATAAAGAAATTTAGCAGAATCAAGATAAACACCATCAACCTTAAGGGGTAAGGCCACTCTAGAATTTTAAAAAAATGCATTTTTTTATTTGCTTAAATTATAGTTTAAACCCTTAGGAATAAGGGACAATTAATTAAAATGCCGCGCGGAAGTATTTCAGAGGGAAAAAAGCATATATCTATTAGTACTAGTATTTAAATATATATATGACTCGAAACTTTAAATGCGTTTTTCTCGTAATCATATTTTCAAAATCGGGCGAAAAGAAATCTGAAATACTAATTGATGGATCGTGCTGAATTATTTTATTTCTTATTCTAGATATAAAATACTCAAAAACTACGGGGGCTTTTTTTTAAAAGTGCTTCATTCGTTTTTTATGGTCGTTTTTATACAGAAATTTAGTCCCGAATAATAAACTTTTTTTCAAACGTGCGCCATTTTGTTAAAAATCAAAAGTTTCAAAATCCAGCCTGTAGTTTTTTAGAGTATACATCAGAGATTAAGAAAACATATCCCTTTTTGATCCAGGTCTATTGCTGTTCCCGGAATGTTTTCGCCCGATTTGCCCTACGCGCCGAGAGGAGTCGCCATTTTTTTAAATTTCTAACGACAATTTTGAATATTTTCTTAAAAAAAAAATTAAATAAAGTTTAAAGACCACTAAATAAAGATCCAGAAGCAGTTCTTAAGCAGCACGTTTAGATGTCGTTAAAAAAAATCTAGAAAATGACCCTTTTTTTCCTTGTCTAGAATGGCCTTACCCCTTAAATGATAAATATTTCATAAAACTTCGTTAAATTCTTTCAAGAGCTATAAGTTGGTAAGTGGATACCAAACTAAGGACGTATATTCCAGCTTGCTAATAACAAACGAATAATATAACGTTTTCAATAGAATAACACTAGAGAAAGCTTTTTTTAAAAGGTAAAAGGCGTGATGATATATATATATATATATTTATTTTACTTACAAAAAAAAAATGTGAGCCGTCATGGGACGCCTGGCAGATGTGAAACATCGTGTGTGTACAAGTAATATGCATAAAAGATAATATTATTACAGGAATTCAATATAGCCTAATGAAAAAATGAAGTATTACGAATTTCTTACAGAAAATTCTACTTACTGATGACTTGGTAGTATGCCATAGTGTAGTTTCACTTTCTTTGCACAAGGTTGATCACTTTGATCTTCTGAGTTATCACTATCACACATATTTTATTGTCAAAAATTAAAATAAAAAATTAAATAAAACGCAGGTTATGTGTACCGTAGTAAACAACAACGTCGAACTGAGTGAGAAGCCACACCGTACACTCTACTACATATAAAATATATATATATATATATATATATATATATATATATATATATATATATATATATGTATACCTCAGTATAGCGTGGCGACCCGTCGCCACACCGTACACTCTACTACACATAAAATATATATATGTATACCTTAGTATAGCGTGGCGACCCGTCGCCACGGCAAGCGTCGCCACGCCAACAATTCGGTTTACAAGTGAGCCTATAGATGTTTCACATCAAAACTTCAACTTTACGATGACAAATGAGAGCGTAATTGTCATCTTTTCATAGCAATCGTAGAAAAAGATTTTTTTAGGAAGATTATAGTTTTATAAATGATTGGGAAGATTTTTGGAAAGATAAGTCTTATAAATGATTTGTGGAACTTTTCGGGAAGAAAAAAATTTTAAAGGCCTCTTTACGAAACTGGCATTCTTCGAAATGATTGATTGCGTGAACATCTTAAAAATAAATAAATTAAATATTTGGTAGTAAATCTTCGCCAAACATTCATACTAATTTCTTTTAATAAAAACTATATTCTAATACAAACAAATAATGCATCTACCTTTTGGCTGGCGTGTACTAAGTCCTATCCATTCCTCTCTGAAAAGTTCCAGGCTCGTACCACTATAAATTCACTTCACATCCAGTATACACTAACACTTACACTATATTGCCCTTATATTTCACTAAAAAATCACTGATTTTACAATATTTTTACTTGAGACACAAATAAAACACGACATTTTAAACAAAATTCGTTCGTAGACTGACGATTAAAGTCGCTAGGCATGTACGTAACAAGTTAGAACATAATTTCAATTAATAGCTAAAGACCGATTTCATGCCATTCTAGGCTTTAACAACTAGGCTCTAAAGAATATATTTGATTGTTATAGCGTGGCGACCCGTCGCCACGGCAAGCGTGGCCACGCCAACAATTCAGTTTACAAGTGAGCTTATAGATGTTTCACATCAAAAGAAGGCTTTCAGAGGATCAATTGTAACAGAAAATGTAGACAATTGTTATTGTCAACATTTTGTCAAATTTTAAATATTTCTATTTTGCACCCCATCTTTATATTTTAGTTTTTATATAATTACAGCAGATCTGGTTGAAAGTAGTTAACAAGATGTCCTATTTGTGTTCCATTTACCATTCTGTATCTACGCCTATGAATGAACGTTCGGCTGTCGGTTTCTCAGAGGGCGATCGATTGTTTGATCCCGCGTCGGTGTTCATTGGCGAGTTAATTAGCGTAATACTGTTTTATTGGTTGCGCTGTTACTGTTAGAGAAATGGGGATAAGAATTAAACTATTAAATTGTGTTTCAGGTTCCGACTTCAATATCAGCCCTTGCTACACAATTTGAGGGTGTCTAACATTTGAAATGGTGAGTGCAAGGGTAGGTGGTATATTTATTGACAGATGCTAAAAAATATTTCTGAGTAATTTTAATTTATATAATTGATAGTTTACATATGGGGTAGGTGGCTCAGTGGTATTGAGAACCCTGGTTCGATCCCCACAACCGACAAACAATTTTCACCAAATTAAATCTACACCTGTAGCTCCCTCTCGACTAACATCTTTGTGGGCCGTGATTTGACGAAATATATCAGTTACCGAGATCTGCATCGGTCGTGTGTTCGGGTCCCGCCCGTGACGGCCATACAAAGGATATATCGGCATATGACCTAAGTAGTTGGTCCGATATATAAATAAAAAATAATAATAATAATAATAATAATCTTTATTCCCCAACAGAGTCCTATTACAGGGAAAAGATAAAATAAAAAATATTATTGTTGTACTAGTACTGTAATAGGTATTTACGTGTCCAGCATAGTAAATTAATTTTTAAGGGCGAACTGGAAAGTAATCAAATAATCCTAGTCAAGATTAATTACAAGCGTGCCGCGTACAAAGTTTTATTCTCACCTTCACAGCGTGTTTGAATTAATTTGTATTAGTTTTATAAAAAGATACATTACATTTTGTAATCAAAGGTTGTTGCCGATAGAATAATTTATAACTAGACGTTGTCATGGTGTTGTGATCGTTGTGATAAAAAAGTGGTAAAAGTTTCGTGAATTCTAGAAATAAATAATTTGAAATATGAATGTAATGCCCGATGAAGATTTCGAAGTCCATTTGTTTTGCAGTTCAAGAAAGTATACAAAATATTGCAGATGCTGCAAGTCATAACTTTTAATTAGTTTATATTAGTTTTTTAAAATGAGTATTGTAAAATATTACAGGGTTACGTGCTGTAATTTTTCATTTACCTAGTTACCATAAATATCCAGGGATGTGCGTGTAGTCTACTGCAAGTAATCTACGCAATTCTCTACGTGTAAACAATCATGTAGTCTACGTCTTCATTTTTCATGTATACAATGTAGACTATGTAGACAATGAAAACACCTGTGTTCACTTAAGTCATATTAAAATTTTATCCCTAGAACTACGGAATTTTAAATGTTGGTAGAGATTTTTATTTTTATTCTAGGAATTACATGAAAAAAAATTAGTTGTGCAGGGCAAAACGTTCAAAATTTGTCAACTGGTTACTGTTAAAAATAGCGCCAAAGAAAACTCCGTCTAGTGAGATGGCGCGTTGATCGGTTTTAAAAATATGACAGTTCGCCCAAGACCCAAGACAGACATTCGTCTTGTAATGTACGAGCACTTGCTTTATTAGTTTTATTATATAAAGACTGATAATGACCCGAGCTCACGAATACGAATACATGGAATAGTTACAAAGGAATAAATTTAGGTTATGTTGAATTTTACAACTGTCAGATGCATTATCTACATTCTTTACATTGTTTACGTCGCTAGAATTGTCGACGTATTGTCTACGTGTAGATGTAGGCAATTAAAGATTACACGTAGATGCACATCTCTGTAAATATCTCTAAAGTCTCATTTACATAGAAGATGCAAAAATAAAATCACATTTTCCGGACTTAAATCACTACGATAAATATGGACATACGATATAGTATGAAATAAATTTAATTATTTAATAATACAATACTGAATATTATATTATATTATGGGGTAGATGGCTTAGTGGTATCGAGTCGGCCTGTGGATCTTGAGAATCCTGGTTCGATCCCCACAGTCGACATAGTAAATTAATTTTTACGGGAGATCTGCTTAGGCAGAGTACCACACCAGTAATGGGGAAAAGGCGGGATGGTATATTTTATATTTTATTTTGAATATTATTTCTAATTCTCTAACTTGGCAGAAGGCGAATTTAGTTTCTATCGGTTTCTCTACAGCTACCCGGCCCTCATTATTAACGTAACACGTAACAAAACAAAAGCCCAAAATTCTGAAAGCTTATTATTTAATGTTAAATACAGCGTATGTTTGTAGTTGCAAAACTGTACACACAAACAAATGCACAACGTTTGGAAACAAGTAAACTAATTTACCTAATTAAACTGTGTAGTTAGAAAAACAAAGATGAATCCCAACGAGAACCACACATCCTGCGCGGTTATTGTAAAGAATTTTCATTAAAAATTCTCTAAAACTCCGGGTTTGTAAAGGCGCTACGGCTACATAAACGGAAAAGTTGAAACAGAATCAAATGAAAGTGGAAAACGGAATGGGATTCGTTTGTTCTATGTTCATACAGAGCTTGCAAACATTTTTATATAGTTGCAAATGAAACGTATAAATACGAGTACATAAATCAAACTTTCGACAGTTGCGGATCACTTTCAGAATTCTTGCCAATTGCCCACCACCAATATCAACTTTATCCATATACATTCCTAATATTTTACATCAAAAGAGTTAAATAGTTTATTGTAGAGCAAAGATTTCTACAATTTTTTTATATTAATATTTGTAATTTTACTTTATTTGGAGCCGGAAAATGACAACAATGTTTATTAGTAGTTTTCTTAAAATCATCAGTGGTGTGAAATAACAAAACAAATGTGATAATAATTAATTAGGAGTTTATTTTATTTAATACACGAAAAACTTATTTATTATATTAATGACAGATAAAAACAATAACTTTTAATTGGTATATTTGTTTTGTTATTTCATAACACTGATAATTTTTTAAAAAATCAATACATATTTTCGTCATTCTTTCGGTTCCAGATAGAGTAAGATTATAAATATTAGTTCAAAAAATGTAGAATTTTTATGTGAAATAACAAATTGTAGTAAAAGACCAATATAAATTAAACGAGAATTTCATTATTAATCAATTTCTGTTAAAACAATATCCTCGCAACGTCAAATAATAAACAAAAAACCTTGCAAACAAATACAACAATCACACGTCAAACTGATTGATTTTGTCTATGATTTTATCTGTTTTGTCGTTATACACCGTTGACTTGGAATTTGTCAGTCTTAGCAGTAAGACATAATTAATGTATTGTAGATTGTAATATTGCAATTAGTAGCATAAAAAACTGTACAAATTTAACAATTAATATAAAACTAAAAAAGATAATCTAATAAATAAATAATATTTGTCAACGGCCATGGCACAACTCGTTGATACTGATCCAAGCGATAACGCGAGTTAAGCAACGTTGCGTGCGGGGAGTATTTGGATGGGTGACCGTCCAGAGAAAAACCCGCGTTGCTGTTGACAAAAAGACGTGAAACGCGGATCAGGGCGTAATGGCGGCATATGACCTAAGTAGTTGGTCCGCCAAGAAGCCACAAAAAAAAAAAATAATAATAATATCACTATGCCTTAAACAGATTTCGGTAAGCGATATATTTCTTCGCGTGAAGTGTGGTTACCAGCCGTCAAATCACGGCCTCCAAAGATGTTAGTGGTGGGGGAGCAACAGGGGTAGATTTAAATTGGTGAAAATTGTTTGTTAGCTGTGGGGATCAAACCAGGGTTCTCAAGATCCACATTCCGACTCGATACCACTGAGCCATCTACCCCATAAATTGTATTTGAAAATTATCTTATTTATTTATTTTACATCAAAAAAGTAAAACTGTAGAGCAAAGATTTCTACAATTTTTACTTCCTTGTACCAAGTAAAGGAAGTATTGTAATCGCGAAAATTTTCTGTTCTCAGATTTCAACGGAAATAGATATTTTGACTCTCCCTGTATCCATTTTAACTAATTTCGTCGTGCCGTCTGTACGTACGTATGTACGTACGTACGTATTTATCTCGCATAAATCAAAATCGGTAAGCCGTAGAAAATTGAAACTTTATATTTAGGACTGTTATAACATCTAGTTGTGCACCTCCCTTTTTGGTCATTATACAACTACCGGAAGTGGTACTTGACTTGAAGCCTATAATAGATTTTCATGAAAAACTATATTCAAATATAATTTAAAACTTTCCAAATTTGGTATATAAGACTACTATATCAATGGAAATAACATAATAGATTTTGGTTAAAATAGACTAACCGGAAGTGAAACATTACATGAAGCTGCTAACAGTTTTCCTTGAAAAAAAATGGTATTATTTTAATTTTAGAAATAAATGCTGCAAATAAATGTTTTAGAGAATTAAATTCTGGGTCTAGCACATTAAGAATTTTTAAATTAGCTTTTTGCATAAACGAGATATCTAAATTTAAATATTATATATTTTTGGATTAAAAAAAAAGTTTGCTATGGATTAGAACAAAAAATAAAAAATAAAACATTTAATGTCAAGTATGTGCAATTAAAAAAAATATATATAGTTTAATACTCGTACAAGGAAGTCATGTGGTGTCCACATCAGATTTTTTCTAATTGGTTCGTAGATAAAATATTGCATAATACGAGTGTGTGAAGGGCTTTAAAAACATCGTAACTCATGCATAAAAGTCTTACTTCACACACTTGTAACATAAATAACTATTAATTGTTCTTTATTTTCAATAATCAACATTTCAAATTTATTAGAAAGAGAATTCACCACACGTCACTGTCAACCAATAGGATCACGAATTTGTTTGAAAATGAACCAATGAAATGTACATTTCGTCGGAAATTCATTACTAGTGGTATAATATTTTCATAAACGTCAATTGAAAACATTTCATATTAAAAATTTTCATAACTGTAATAAGTAAATAAATACCTAACTATTCTTGTTAATTAACTCTTGTTTGGTAAATTCTCAAGCCGAATACAACTCGTAGTATGAAAATTGACAGATAATATTTTGACATAAATATACATTCGTTGTTATGGAAATAGGAAACACAACTCGTGCTTCGCACTCGTTATGTTTCCATTTCCATAACAACTCATAATTTATGTCAAAATATTTTCAGCAATTTTCATACTACTTGTTATATTATATATGAAAATGTCTTCGTTAATAAAAGATGTAAAAAAGCTAAATATCACTTGTATTACTCCTCCCTAGTCGTAACGTCCTATATTTCCATCACTCCACATCGAAGTGTGTCATGCCCCATGGCCCCATGAGCAAGTGACAGCCGTGTTTGCTCGCGAGATAAAACATCGCTGGGTTGGGCCCCGGTCACCAGCTCGCCAGCGATCAGCAAACATTCACGTTGTTTGGTAGACGAAGGATATTAATCTGCAGAAATGGAATAAGGTGTGTCCATATGTTGGTTTACTGAATTAGCGGGAATGAAATGTGTGGTATATGTGTTACCTGTCAAAAATACTGCTGCAGTCAATATGAACTGAATTAGATGGCAGGCAACGTGATTATTCATGAATTCTAAAGTATTGCCAGTCTGAAAAGGTATATTATAAATTATTTTATCTACTCTTATTAAATAATGTATTCATTACTTATAAAATTTATGATAAGTAATACTAATCATTATTGACAGTGTTAAGTAATAATTCATTACTCAACACTTCACGACCAATCACACGTCTGAATTTTCATTACTTAACACTTTAATAGCCAATGAAAAAATAACGATAATTGCCGCGCGTTAAGTATGCTATGAAACAGTGAAGCGCGCTATTGTTAATTATCTGTCAAAATTAGTTTAAAACGTTTTTGTTTACAATAATACTGTAATTTGTGTGATTATACATGTGAGTTATGGATTCTGAAAGCGAACAAAGTGAAATTTGTACTCCACCAGATATTGTAGAGCCGCACACGTACGTTTCGTAAATTTACTGCCAGAAAAATCAAAAAAAAAGTATGAACAAGTTTATAAAGCTTTTATGGATTGGCGAATACGCAAAAATGTAAATTCCTTTTCGGAAAATGTTCTTATAGTATATTTTGGCGAACTTTCTGATAAATATAAATCATCGTCATTATGGGCTACTTATTCCATGTTAAGTAGTGTTAACATTTATTAAATAAAAATAAAAACAAAAAATTTAAGTAATCTGACTTATTCATAATGTAACATAAAAAAAATTATTGTAAAATCTTATTACATAATAAACATATAGTCGCAGATAAAGTATAGTATTCTATTCGCAAGTAATAGCTATTACTCACTCGAATGATTTACAACACTCACCTTCGGCTCGTGTTGCAAACTTCATTCTCTTGTGTAATAGCTTATATTACTTACTCATTGAATAATATACTATTTTCTACAACCATTAAAAAAGTAGGCATTTTTGAACTTATTTTTATTATGAAAGTAGCAGAAAAGTAATTTAATATAAATAAACTCTATACAGTAAAGTTTCTAAATTAATAAAAAATTTCAGAGATGTTACAATTACTGAAATTTGTTTTATTATTTTTATCAAAATTTGGTTTATGGTTGTAGAAAAAATAGTGTCGCAACTCGTGCAGAAAGGGGTTTTCTTGAACTCACGGTCTTACAGCATTCGCTTCGCTCATGCAGTAACGGACCACTCATTCAAAAAAATCCTGCTTTCTGCACTTGATACGTAAATAACTATTATGGGATTTGACATATTCAAATTAACGAATTTTATAGCAATGTACCAGAGTGTTCATTTTTATTATTAAATAAATAAATATATTATCACGCCTTTTATCCATTACTAGGGGTAGCACTCTGTGTAAGCAGATCTCGGTAAGTGATATATTTCTTCGCGTGAAGTGCGATTACCAGGCGTCAAATCACAGCCCCCAAAGATGTTAGTGGAGGGGGAACCACATGGGTAGATTTAAATTGATGAAAATTGTTTGTCGGCTGTGGGGATCGAACCAGGGTTCTCAAGATCCACAAGCCGACCTGAACCACCTACCCCATTTTTAAAATAAAATAAGTAAAATATATTATTATCTCATGAAATAATTATTTACTAAATAATTGAAAAAACGTTTCAAGGATTTATGATTGCGAATATTTTGGCAAAACCAGATATTTATTATCGACAGTCATTTTTTTTTTACAATGCAGGAGACATCTTTTTAAATAACATGCTGTGATTTTCTTTGATTTCAATGAATTGTAGCTTTGAAAATGGCCCAATCCCGGAGACCAAAACGTCAGCAATAAAACAATATTGAATTTAAAAAGCCTTTTGAATACATCGAGTGAGTTTTTATTATTATTATTATTATTATTTCCAGTTACACGATTTCGCTTCAAAATTAATTAGTTGTTTTCTATTTCACAATAAATATAACATACAAAATAATATAATTTCATATTCGTTTATTACACTTATAAATAATTAATTTATTTAATTCAGCTTCCATTATAACAATATACAGGTGTTTCACAACTTAGAGCAAAAAATTGAAGGGTATATTCTAGATGACGTGCTGATCATGAAACAAAAAGAATTATTTTTAAATATAAACACAAACAATGAAGTAGGTATCAACTACGAAAGAATAATTACACAATTCAATTATTAGCAGTTATTTATAATATAATTTTATTTAATTAATAACTTTAACATAATCATCCACCCAGTGGCAGTGGCAGTGGCAACGAAAAATTTTGGACTGGGAAACATGGAAAATAGTTTTGCGATTTAAAAAAAAATCTTTTTGTTTCGTGATCAGCACGTCGTACAGAATATACCCTTTAATTTTTTGCTCTAAGTTGTGAAACACCCTGTATATATATGTATATATATATATATATATATATATATATATATATATATATATATATATATATATATATATATATATATATATATATTATATATTGCTCAGAATTGTACAGGGATATTAATAAAATGGAATGTAAAATTAAAACTTAATATTAAATGAATAAAAGGTTTCTTAATTACAAATTTATAAAATTTAAACTATAAATTATATTCAAATATTTCTAAAAACAATAATACCTTAGGTATACTTATAAATAAAGCCCGGATTTTTAGGCAATTGCCTAGATTCAAATTTTAATATACTTCAGGCAATTTCGTTTTTCTATACATAGGTAATATGTTTACGTGTAATGAAAGGTTTTTTTTTTCGAGCCTTAGAGCCTATTTTTTCTATATTTTGGTTATTCTGCCTATTTTACCTTATATAGCCTATTTTGACTATTTTTGTTGCCTATTCTAACTTTTATTAAGCAGACAAGGTTTATCATTTACTTCGTTGACTAATTCAGCACTCGACAAAGTGTTTCAACCTAACCTATAATATTACTTTAATCAAGTTTTTGTGTGTGAATTTAAAATGCCGAAAGAAAAAACGTTTTTTAGTCAAAATTTTACGTGGGAATTGAATTGTCTTTGCCATTAATCAATGGAGCTGAGATAACTTTAGACGATATGGCTAAATATAAGAACGCCTCGGTCACATTTTATGATGTCGAACGAAGTTTTCAGCTTACAAGCAAGTTCTGACAGACCGAAGACAGTCCCTTTCCGTAAATTTCATAGAGCAATTGCTCGTAATATTATGTGAATTAAAGTATACTACATAATTTGAATTTGCATAATAGTTAATAACATGAGAACCTTACATTATTATTTTTCAGATTGCGTTAATTTTTGTTTAAAATTATTATTGTTTTCTAACGAAGAGTAGATACGAGTACCAATATTAGAAAAAGGAATCGTTTATTTTTTTTAAAACAAATTATTTACATTTAGGCTGCCTAAAATCCCGCCTATTTGAGAGTAATTACCGGCCTATATGCCTGCTTATTTTGGTGTTTTTAAGAGCCTAAATATCCGGGCTTTACTTATAAATATTTGAATATAATTTATAGTTTTAATTTTACATTCAATTTTTAAAATAGCTCTGTACACTTTTGATCAGTATAATATACTATATATGTACTATACTATACTATATATATTATATATTTATATATTGTAGAAATATCAAGTTATTAATATTAATTGTATATTCTTAATCAAATGTAGGAGTCTGCCTGTCTGTTGCATAAATTACCTGTCACGGTTTTAACTGGTTTCAAATCGCCAGCCATTTTAGTTTACAGTGCGCGTTGATGTTATCTGTCAATCTGCAGTTCATCTGTCTTTTTTTTCGTTTCACCGCCTAAAAACTACCGTTTTGATAGTGAATATATGTTAAATTTCAATATAAGATCTTCGTGAAGTGTTTAGTGTGTGTATGAATGTTGTGTGAAGAACTGTGGGAGTATATTTCTGTATCTGTCCCTGCATTTGGAGCTGCGCGAGAAGATACAACTATCCGTGATGTTGAAATTGGTGGGTAATATTTATTTAAATAAAAAAACAACAAAGACAAAATTAATTGTCTTTAAATGCTTACTTGGTGAAACTAGGTTTAATAATAAAATATTAAAAAAATAAACACTTGTCTAAGTCTCACAAAATTCAGTCTCTATGCTGATGAGCTCTAATAAGAGCGAAACGCATCTATGGTTACTTACTGTGCTGGCCAGCCTCTGACGATGACCTCATAAGTTAACTTGGATGCTGAATTTTGTGAGACTTAAGCCCGTGTGACACGATACATTTTTTCATCAATTTTTCATATACATTTTCTGATTAGTATAATATTGAACGTGTCATACAAACAGAGACATCAATTATCTCATCATTTTTTTCAAAATGAACGCGATTTATAACTGGTTCTAAAATAGAACATGTTTATTTATTTATTTATTTATTTTATTTATTTATTTATAACCTTCCAACAGGATAACAAGTATCCCAATAACAGGAAGGTTAAAGCAAATACAAAAAAAAATAACACAGCGTGCTTACAATAAATAAACACATGATCACAAAAATTAAACACAGAATTATAAAATTATAGACTACAGTAAATGTACATTCTTATATAAGTAATTTTTAAATTGCTGAAGACTAAAGTAAAATATATCTACTACATCATCAGTTGAACTTTCAAAATCATTAAAGATGAGACATAGCCTTTTAAATGGATCCTTAAGTTCATAAGTTCTTCTTAAACGAGGAAGATGAAATGTTTTAAGGGATCTTGATGAGAGACGTGGAATTTTAAAATAAATATTACCTAAACCTGAGACATCATCAATGCTATTTTGTAGTAGTTTATAAAGATA
The DNA here is from genome assembly GCA_947425015.1 of Pterostichus niger. Classification (NCBI taxonomy): domain Eukaryota; kingdom Metazoa; phylum Arthropoda; class Insecta; order Coleoptera; family Carabidae; genus Pterostichus; species Pterostichus niger. The sequence goes on along the minus strand of OX380337.1, from coordinate 4,702,630 downwards.
TATTAGAGAGCATAATTTGCGCCTGGAATCCAATCTATGCATATTGAAATAAGATAAAGATACAGTATAGCTATAGGTTATTATATTGAAAGAGCCAGATGTTTTACGCATACAGAATCTAACAAATTTTATTTGTACCCATTCTAGTTGAATGCTATATGTATCATAAATTGGATTCCACACAATAAGACAGTACTCAAGTTTAGTTCTGACTAAGCAGTAATATAAGGATTTTAGAGTTGCAGGGTTAGTAAAATGCTGTGTATTTCTGATAATGAAGCCTAATGTTTTATAAGAACTATTTACAACATACTCACAGTGAGAACTAAAATGCAAACAGGGATCAAATACCACCCCCAAATCCTTATATAACTCAACCCGGACAAGACTCTTATCTCCCATCAAGTATGAAAAAGAAAACAAACTATGTTTCATCGAGAACGACATGACCTTACATTTCAAGATATTAAAATATAAACGTGAAGAGGACGACCAATCTAGTAGATTATCTATGTCACTTTGAAGCTCAATATAGTCAGAGTTTGAATTAATAACTTTAAATAACTTAAGGTCATCAGCATATAGCAATGAGAATGAGTATTTAAGGCACTTAGTTATATCATTAATGAATAATATAAAGAGCAGAGGGCCCAGATTGGAACCTAGAGAAACACCAGAGTAGGTATTAAAATTCCTAGATTTAAAGTTATTATATTGAACACATTGTCTGCGATCTGAGATATATGAACGCACAAGCTGTAGTAGTTCTGAGGAAAAGCCAAACTGATGCTGCAACTTATACATCAAAACATCATGATTTACAGAATCAAAAGCCTTGGCGAAGTCAGTATAAACAACATCTACTTGTGAGTTAGCACTAAGGGCATTAATTGTAAATTCAGTGAAGTTAGTTAAGCTGGTTGTTGTTCTATGTTCTATCTTCATCAATTTTTACATCAATTTTCTGCGCGAACCTAATGCGCACTATACTCTAAACACATCAGTGAATTAAATGTTTCACCTGTTGCTAAGAAACGAAATGTTGTTTCCAATCTGTGAATAATTATAAATATCTGTTACAGTAGATTTAAAATAGATTCCAACAAAAGTTCATTGTTCAACATATTGAGAACACCTCGACCTGTGTCTCTTTTTTTAACCAGGATTGTGACCAAAGTTTTCTTTTTCTCTTTCTTTCTTTTATAACACTAATTGTAATCATAACTGCAGCAATTGTTGTCGTTAATAATAACATATTTTCAGTCTCCATAATAATTAGCAACTTTTCTTTAGCCTAAATTGCAAACGTCAAAGTTACAATTCACCGAACTGTGCATGCGCGTCGACATAAAAATTGATTGAAAAATTGATCGTGTCATACACTCAATATAAAGATAAATTATTTCATCAATTAATTGGTTTAAATTTTTCTACACATCAAAAATGGATATGAAAAATTGATGAAAAAATGTATCGTGTCACACGGGCTTTAGACAAGTGTTTATTTTTTTATATTTTATTAATATTTATTTCATTTTGGTAGTTTTATAAACTGACGATTGTAGATTTAAATAAAAACTGATAAACTGCTGCAACAGCTAGCATACAGGGTGTTTCAGGACTAGTGTAACAAACTTTAACAGCTTATTCCTGAGGTCATTTTGAGCCAAAAATGTCATATGAACATAGGTCCTATTTCTTCTAGTTACCAAAATACAAGAGGTTAAAGTTCTGTAAATAACACGAAATTTTCAAATTTTTGTAATCAAGATACTTTCGGAAAACAAGAGTTTTATTGAAATGTCATACCCTATTTGTCTTAATTAATTTTATTTATTAATATAAACGAATACGATTTAGAGAACAAAACATAAAATAACACAATTAAATAAAAACAGAACAACATAACCAAACATGGAATAGGTTAACACAATATGAAATAAGATAACAAATTTAAAAAAAATTCCAGCAAGTGAACTCGTATGCATGTAATATTAATAAATAAAATTAATGAAGACAAATAAGGTATGACTTTTCAATAAAACTCTTGTCTTCCGAAAGTATCTTGATTACAAAAATTTGAAAATGTCGTGTTATTTATAGAACTTCATCCTCTTGTATTTTGGTAACTAGAAGGAATAGGACCTATTTTCATATGACATTTTTGGCTCAAAATGACCTCAGGAATAAGCTGTTAAAGTTTGTTACACTAGTCCTGAAACACCCTGTATATCCATGGACCTAGCCTGTATCGAAAGCAGTGCCAAGGCGTTAAGTTTGGAATAATAAAAAAGTGTGTGTCTGCATTCGGAAAAGTACTACGAGAGAATGAGATAAAAATAGAGTATTATGAGTATAACGCTTTTTACCCATTACTACCTGTCAAATCACAGCCCCTAAAGATGTTAATGGAATGGAAGCCACAGAGGTAGATTTAATTTGGTGATATCTACCCCTGTGGCTCGCCCTCCACTAACATCTTTGAGGGCACAGAAATATATCATCATAAAATAATTAAAATAATATTTAATAAATCTGAAAAGTGGTGTTTCAGTGAAAATTCACTATCGCATTTGAACCAGGCTTATTATACATTTACCACGTACGTGTCGAGGGTTAAAACACCCCACAAAAATAAAATAAATGTTGTAACTGCTCCGGTTAATGAACAAAATTCATATGTAACTCCGGCGAGCTAATTGGACGCAAGCATTGTTGCTGCGGATATTTACCGCGCCCGGAAAACTCCGGGTTATACATGGGTTGGTTAGCAGATTTGCCCGGAAACAATAGCCCGGCCTAACAATCATACAAAACATAATACGGATAATGTACGCGGTAACGTTTGCACCGATACGTAGGTAACGTTCGCTTGCTACAAACAGCCGCGATTGTCATATGTTAATTCACTGGATTTTCATGGGCCACTGGGATAAATGTACTTATTATAATTAACAACAAAAATTAAAATCGAAATTTGTGGATTATGCAGATATTATCTGCTCGCTCGTATGCTGAAACCGGATTTAATTTTAAATATTTTCAAAGCTAATACAGTTTTCAAATTATTCATTTGCAATTTTTGTTATATAGTGAAATAGCTCAGGGGTATCATGTCGGCGTGAAGATTTAATAACTCAAATTCGATTCTTACTTTGCTCCACATTCCAGTGCATGAAGTGCAGTTACCAGCCGTCAAATCACACAATCACAGCCTCCAAAGATATTGTTAGGTAGCTCAGCGATATTGACAACCCGGGTTTAATTCCCACAGCCGACAAACAATTTTCACCATATTAAAACTTTTTTCTACATTTTCAGTCTTTACTATACAGTGTCTAACTGCAATTGTGTTGAATGTATTTTTAAACAAGCGCATTCATTTCTTGATAGATTCGTTGTTAGAGAAGTGGGCGTAAGTGAAGATTTACGAAACAGGTGTACAAGAGCGAATGGATGGATGTGAATGAAGGTTTGTTGCGTGATGATGGATTTTGGTTGTGAGGAAAGAAAGAGCTCGTATGGAGGAAGTGTTAGTGTGGTCGAAACGAGTATCGTGTGTCAGAATGAGAATGTTCTGTAAATGTTTCAGGGGTTCGTGCTACCCCATTTAATGGGATATAGCGTGATGGTATATATATAAATAAATAAAATAAATATATCATCACGTCTTTTACCCATTACTGGGTGTGGCACTCTGTCTAAGCAGATCTCGGTAAGTGATATATTTTGTCGCGTGAAGTGCGGTTACCAGCCGTCAAATCATGGCCCTCAAAGATATTAGTGGAGAGGGAGCCACAGGGGTAGATTTTTAAATTGGTGAAAATTGTTTGTCGGCTGTGGGGATCGAACCAGGGTTCTCAAGATCCACAGGCCGACTCAATACCACTGATGGTATGTATGTATGTAAAACTACCCCTGTGGCACCCCTTCACATCTTTGGAGACCGTAATTTTACGACTGGTAACCGCACTTCATGCGAGGAAATATATCACTTACCGAGATCTGTTATGACAGAGTGCCACACCCGGTAATGGATAACTAAGGTTTGTTGACTGCGAGAATCGAACCCGAGTTATCAAATTCACAGTCCGACGCATAAAAAGTGAAATTTACTGGTCTTGTCAAATATGTTTTTAGTAAGCTTTTAGGAAAAGTTTTTTTAGGTAGATAATTGTCTTTCAATCGATTTCACATACCAGGTGTATCACGAAAAGTAGGTTATAGGCGTTTAACATGGAAAACAGTTTTTCCCAAATTATTTTAGACAAAAATGAAAAATGCAACACCCACTATGGGTGTATGGTCAGACAGAGAATAATAAAATAAAAGTATATTCGAGTAGTAGACAAAACTATAGATTCCAATTCCTGCAAAAACAAACAAGCCATCGAGAAACACAAGTAAAACATCATAATTAAAACAAACTCTTTCATCAAACACTCGTTCGCATCTATTTATTTAAATTATTTATTTATTTAAATTCTCCGGCATCGCAAACACCCTCTAGCGAAGAAACTGTAACGAAACGAACAGCGTTCTTCTACTTGTGTTGGCCGCAGGCTGCTTCTCATTCCCGGTTGAAGCACAGAATCGGTTCAGTTCGAGTTCTGTACCGTACGGTTACCGGTCCGACCGGCTGTGTTGTTTTTCCTGCTACGTGGAGAGGGGAAAGCGGTGGGAGAATGTGTACTGACGAGGAGGGCGTGCGAGAACAGTGGCGTTCATAATTGAGTTATTGTAATTGTTTATTGGAAAATAAATGCTGGAGATTAAGTGGGAAATCTATAGTATATTAGTTTGTTAGAATCTACCTTCGAATTAATAATAATAATTGAAAAATAGTATATGATTAATCAAGCTTGTAATAATAGCTGTTACTCATTACGGCTCGTGTCACAATTTATTCAAATGAGTAAAAGCCATTAGACATGAATTCAATGAATACTGTGCTGGAAATTACAGCTTTACGTCTAGATAAATATGACAAAAATAATAATTATTAGATGTTCTAACAAAGTCAACATGTATATAATTAATTAGTTATTTGTTAATCTAGAAAGAAAAGCAATAATTTTTTCCATTCGCATTCGAATGTGTGTGAAAAAAGAGCTTTGCTTAAAATTAGATTTATACGCTCAAGCAAAAGTAGTTGGTACAATAATAGTTATTTACGTATCAAGTGCAGAAAGATGGGTTTTTTGAATGAGTGGTCCGTTGCTGCATAAGCGAAGCGAATTCTGCAAGACCGTGAGTTCAAAAAAACCCCTTTCTGTATGAGTTACGTACACTATTTTTTCTACAACCATAAACCATATTTTGATAAAAATAATAAAACAAATTTCAGTAATTGTAACATCTCTGAAATTTTGTATTAATTTAGAAACTTTAGAAAGATACCTGGTTTAATGTATCCATGACAACTGACAATGACAAACTAACTCAATTATTTTGTTGATAATGAGGAAAAATTTCTCCGTGCTTTCAATTTAAAAAATGTTTGAATCGAGTGGCGAACACGTATTAGATTCTATAGACATTATAGAAGAAGCAAATGCTGCAACATTAAATTTGCTTTCATAAATATTAATGGAAAGTATACTGTATAGAGTTTATTTATATTAAATTACTTTTCTGCACTAGTGCAGAAATAATTCACATTTTTGCACTAGTGCAAAAATCTGCTACTTTCATAATAAAAATAAGTTCAAAAACACCTACTTTTTTTAATGGTTGTAGAAAAAGTTAATATTCTATTTATTTAAATCAAAATTAGACGATAATATAAAGATTTAATAGTATGTTGTAATACTAGTGAGGTAAGGATGTACGAAAATTGGAGCACGAGCGATGGCTAGTGTTCCAATAGAGTGAGTTTTGCAATGACCCTGTCCCACGTGGGTTACATATGATTTTTTTCGACATACAAAAGTAACATTTTTACGTTTGTAATACAAGAAATTTAATAATTATTTTATATAAATCAAAGGAGTTGTATTTGCAAATGCACATCACGTTTCCTTGATCACCATGTCAAATGACATTTCCCTCACTCAATTTAGTTGTGATAGTAACCATTTCCCTCACTAGTACGAAAAGTTATTTACTTTCATCACTAGTGAAGAAAACGGTTAATATCACAACTAAATTGAGTGAAGGAAGTATCTTTTTCACAAGCAATATATTACTATTAAATAAACATTTTCAATAAAATAATGATTGTTTGATATTTTGTTTATAAAATAAAATTAATGTAAAACTGATATTTTTATCCGCTATAGAGTAGAAAAACTAATTTTCCTCACTATTTAATTTTTTGCGATGTCAAAAAAAATTTTACTTCCGGCAGTTTCTGCGTTGTTATAGATTTATTTCTTGCTGAATTATATTTATTTATTTATGGTACTCTGTAACACAGGAATTTAATCTCAATTACAGTACAGGACCGGACTCTTCGAACCGCAGTGTGGTAATAGATATTTAAATGAAGATGTGATTTGTTTTTATTTTGATATAACCTGGAATCTTTCCAAGAGAAATTAATCTAAAATATTCCTGCTATGATTTCTTCATAAAATATATAATAATTTTCTAAACATAAAGTAGAAAATGAGAACTAAGATTCTTAAAACATGACACAGAACAAAAACACATCATTATCTATGGAATCTATAAACAACCCTCAACATTCAAACATAAATAATCTCTCAAGCATTTTTCAAGCGACATTGCCATTGCTCCGCCTGTGTTGCCACGTTTTCTCTGTTACCTGTAGTCGCCATAGTAACCCAATCTCTTCCCGGGAAGTATTGTGCCTGGGGGTGGGGGCAAGGGCGACGGTGGCGTCTCACGCGGCACAAATAACAAACAAGAAAGAACGAAGCCTTACGTCATCATCAAAAGTTCCCGGTATGGTTCCCCCTGTATTTATTTACCCTTGCCCGCCACCCCCGATACTAGAACTGAGTTTCTTATTTTTTAGATGAAGCAAGAATGTATCTACGGTACATAGAAGTTGAGGATTTTATTTTTTGATAGTTTCAAATTGAAATAATGTAACCGACATTTTCTATCCACTCATTGAATTAATAGATACTAGTATTATGGGGTAGGTGGCTCAGTGGTATCGAGTCTTTCTGTGGATCTTGAGAACCTCGGTTCGATCCCCACAACCGACGAACAATTTTCACCAAATTAAATCTACCCCTGTAAGTCCCCCTCCAGTAACATCTTTGCGGGTCGTGATTTTACGACTGGTAACCGCACTTCATGCGTAGAAATATATCACTTACCCGAGATCTGCTTCGGTAGAGTGCCACACCCAGTAATGGGTAAAATAGTGGAAATAAAAATTAAATGAAACAAATATAGTATTTACTTTTTTCAGTATTATAATTGAAAAACGTGTCACTTTCTATGACTTTCATGATCAATACGCAAAAATAGTTATTTGTGTGGAAATCATTATGAAATTTAAATTCGAAGACCTCCAGTTCGAATCCCCTGCTAGCTAAAAATTATATGAACTACTACCTTGCGACTCGATGAGTCCGGATCCTGTACTGTAATTGTGATTCAGTTCTTGGTGACAATAATTAAATAAATTTAAAAAATGATTGACTGGTAGCACAAGCTCTGTTTTCGGGTATTCTAAGAGCACGGTTTTAACATGTTAGAGGTAGTTAAAACACCCAAATACACTGCTCTTAAAACAGGCAAAACAGAGCTTGTGCTACCAGCCATTTTAAGGAATATGTTTGTTGTAGGTTTGAATAAAAAAGTTTAATATTGTTCCTAGTTGACAAGGAAGAAATATAGTAGGTACTTCAAATCTTAGACAATATTGTGTAGGTAGTTTGGTACAAATCACATTTCAAAAGTTTTTTTTACAAATTAATAAAAGGACACAAACTTCAGACTTTTTGTTTTAGTTCTGTTTTCTTATATTCCACTTATTCCAGTAATAAGAACACGTAGGTTCCAAGTAATATTAAACAAATAAACTTTTAGAAGAAGTTTTATAGAAACGCGATGGTCTGCAAAAATAAGAACCCGTGTTCGATTCCTACAACCGTTAACTGATTTTTATACGTAATGGGGTAGGTGGCTCAGTGATCTTGAGAACCCTGGTTTGATCCCACAGCCGACAAACATTAAAACTACCTCTGTGGCACCCCCTCCACTAACATCTTTGGGTTCCGTGATTTGACGGTTGGTAATCGCACTTCACGCGAAGAAATATATCACTTACCGAGATCTGCTACAGTAGGGTGCCACACCTAGTAATGGGTAAAAGGCGGGATGATATATTTATTTATTTATATATAGCGTGAATTCTTAAAACAGTCACTGAACATTTATTCATCAGATTCATTTCGCAATTAATCTTATTCTTAATTTCTGTCATACAATCTCGTCTTATGATTCGTTTCCATAACAAATCTTCAACCATTTTCACCCATTATTTTTGTTTTCTCAAGAAAAGTCGAGAATATATTTTATTTATATTAAGGTGTTATTTCCAAATAAGTCTTATTTGCAAACTATATTTAATAATCTCTTCTTAGAAATAAATACGTAGTAGAACGAGAAACATCGTTTAAAAATAATAAAAGAACAACAAAAATACAGAACGGCACTAGCGACATCGCAGTGAAATAATTGGCAGGGGTAAAAAGAACAAGTGAGCAGAAAAACAAGTGCAGAAACTGTTTCATCTGAAGTTGAGTCGAGATCCATAGCCACCTTTAATGCGAACACTAATTATAATTCTACCAACCAAGTGCGTCTAATGCACGAGTTCTGTTACTGAATTTGCATCTGAAAAACATTCAAGGATATACAGTGTTGACTTTCACTTTAACCTTTTTAAAGAGATTATTGGCCAGTTGCAACGCTGTTACTTTAATTTTCTTTCAATAAAAAGTATCATATCAATATATTGGGTATAGAATTGAAATATGTAACATAGAAAATACAATGGTATCATGATTGTTGCTTCCCTAATTAAAATAAAACAAAAGTGTAAATACAAAAAATGTTAAGTATTAAAAACTACATCTAATAATAAGTATCTATTTGTTACATAATTGTTTTTTTATGGAAGAGTAACAAGAAAACAAAAAATTGCTTTTAAATAGAAAATTTGGGATTATGGAAAACAACAAAATAAATAGCTGCAGTTCGCCGGGAATTTTTCAACAAATTAGGCCATTGTTTAACTGTGATATTTTTAAACATTTACTATAAATAATATTTTCCTTCAAATTAATTATCAAGTTTTTATTATTATTATTATTTTCATTATTATTATTATTTTCATATTATTTATTTTTATATTATTTATTTTTTTGATAAGGTAGGTGGCTCAGTGTTATCGAGTCGGCCTGTGGATCTTGAGAGCTCTGGTTCGATCCCCACAGTCGACAATTTTTACCAAATTAAATCTACCTCTGTATCTTCCCCTGTACTAACATCTTTGGGGGCCGTGATTTAACGGTTGGTAACCACACTTCACGCGACGAAATATATCACTTACCGAGATCTGCTACAGCAGAGTGCCACACCCAATAATGGGTAAAATGCATGATGATATATTTATTTTTTTATTATTATTATTTTGAATAAAATATGACAATACACATTCAAGTGTAATTTATTATTAATTTCGGTTAAGCAACTTAATTTATTTATTTAATAAATTTGTCAAATTAAAGCGATATTTTTTTAATAAAATCCATTTTTTGTTTGCTTGTTACTCTTGCATAAAAAACAATTGAACAGTAAGTAGACACTCATTAAATTCAGTTTTTAATGCTTAACACTTTTTGTATTTACACATTTGGTCTAATTTAATTATGGAAGCAACAAAGCAGAAAATAAATGAAGTAAAACAGTTATAAAGATTAATGTGTGGTCGTATATATTTCTTTTCAAAGTCAATGGCTTATATCTATGGCGTGTCGAAGAGTAAGATGAATTTCTCTCCGGTTCGTTAATACTCGAACGCAGATGTCTCGAAAATATCGGAATGATTTTAGTCAGGCTTGGAGCCTTAAACAGCGGAATTAAATTAGCGAACGATTCTGCAGACACTTGTGGCTCAATTAACAGGATTTCATAAGACAATGACTCAACCCTGCTGTCGAAGGATTGCTACTTTATCGAAAATGCCAGCCATTGATTCAATTGGAAATTCATTTATATTAGCTTCCGTGCTCACCTCTTTATAACCAAAATTACATTTTTAATTTTGGTTGTTAATAAAGTAAGGAATTTAATATTATGTTATGTAGCAAGTTTTAGTTACGAGTGTATAAAAAACGAGTATCTAAAGAGTTTATAAAACGAGTCAAATACTATACTTTTTCTACGATCACAAATTAAGGCAACAAAAAAATGTTAGGTTTTATGAATTATTTAAAAAGTAAGGTTAAGTTACAATGACAGATGTCTCAAGCTAACTTCACCTCGTGACTAAAATGTTCGAAGCCACGGCTTGTTAACATGTGTCAACAAGATGTTATTTAGTGCCATGGAAATCAGTACGTTAAATGACATTTTAATAACGTAGTAGAAAAAAACAAAATTAATGACCTGAAATAAAAGGATTCTTAAAGGCTAAGAAAATTTTTCTTCCAGAAAATAAATAAAAATGGTCTTCAGAATGAAATGAAATAAGAGTAAATTAGTTTTTAGATAGATGTCCACCATTTTAAGTTACTCTAACTTTGTAGCAAAACATCCCAATCTTGGAATAGGATAATTCAACTTTGGATTAAGATACTTAAAAAAGTATAGGACGTTTATATCTTTGTTCAATAAGAACTATAGTATATACAGGGTGTTATATTTTAATAGACCCAGCAAATATCTCGCTTATTTATCAACTTAGCAATTTCTTTCATATAACATGATTTATACAGCAACATGTAAGCTAGTTGATGACGGATGTACATTCATGATATCATTTCCGGTTTATTAGTAATTAATATCAACTTTGAAATTTCAAATGGAACATACTATATTTTTTTACAAATTTGAAAAGTGCATCAAATTTGCTTTACAATCATGTAAAATAATCCATATGTTACATTATTAAAAAGTAAAATGGCGGGCACTTTAATATACACCAAATCGGAAAGAGAATAGTGAGCCATGACTGTGGCTTGAAATAAAACAATTAACTAAAACAATTGTAACTATTATTATTAAACGAAATAATATTTTTTTGTCATAATAATACAGAAAATAAGAATAAGAAACAGTTAATAACAACAAAATGATTTTATAACTAATATTCAAAATGGCTCCTCTTTAATAAATTTTGCACAAGGTTTTGAAACACAATAAGTAGCCCTTTATATTTGTTTAGCAGATAAAGATTCAATTGCTGCTTCATTTTTATTCTTCAGTCCGTTTAATGTGTTTACTGGTTCATTACAAACAAAATATTTCACGTAGCTCTATACAAAAATCAAGTGGTCATATCGAGATAAAAAAGAAAATGCATTGAAGAGACTGGGAGTCATTTTGAATATTTGTTATAAAATCATTTTGTTGTTATTAAGTGTTCCTTAAAATATTTTTTCATTTAATAATAGTAGTTACAATTGTTTTAGTTAATTGTTTTATTTCAAGTCACAGTCATGGCTCACTATTCTCTTTCCGATTTGGTGTATATTAAAGTGCCCTCCATTTTACTTTTTAATAATGTAACATATGGATTATTTTACATGATTGTAAAGCAAATTTGATGCACTTTTCAAATTTGTAAAAAAATATAGTATGTTCCATTTGAAATTTCAAAGTTGATATTAATTACTAATAAACCGGAAATGATATCATGAATGTACATCCGTCATCAACTAGCTTACATGTTGCTGTATAAATCATGTTATATGAAAGAAATTGCTAAGTTGATAAATAAGCGAGATATTTGCTGGGTCTATTAAAATATAACAGCCTGTATATAGAGGCTGATTAAAAAAATAGTGTCTAAACCTGCTATGAAAAACAAAGATAGATAGACATACCACAATCGGTGACATTTTTCGTTGTCAATTATGAGAGATAATTAATTCCAATTTATGATTTTGAATCTTATTGATTATTGTAACATTTAAACGGTATGACTTTCACCGACCACCAGAATAATTATATTTGTATCAATTACATTTATTTCATTTAATAAAGTTCTTCTAAATTGAACACTCGATGAGATTTTTCGTTGTCAATTATAAAAGATAATTGCCTAATTAATTTGAGATATACTTTTTTTCATGTTACGATTTAATCCTTTTTTTTGTTTAATTACGCGATATATTTTTATCCGGTCTTATTGCAAAATGGTGGTTATCTATCTTAGAAATGGATTAACCAAAATAAATTTTTACAGAATGTTTGTATGTACTATATGCTATATATTATACTTGGCTATGTTAAAATGGCGCCTATCTATCTAGAAATCAGCTATCTCAGATAATGCTCAACTAATTTAAATAATGGGGTAGGCGGCTCAGTGGTATCAAGAACCCTGGTTCGATTCCCACAGCCGACAAACAATTTTATAAATAAATAAATAAATATATCATCACGCCTTTTACCCATTACTGGGTGTGGCACTCTGCCAAAGCAGATCTCGGTAAGTAATATATTTTTTTGCGTGAAGGGCGGTTACCAGCCGTCAAATTACGGCCTTCAAAGAAATGAATGGAGGGGGAGCCACAGGGGTAGATTTAAATTGGTGAAAATTGTTTGTCGGCTGTGGGGATCGAACCAGGGTTCTCAAGATCCACAGGCCGTCTCGATTCCACTGAGCCACCTACCTCATTCAAACAATTTTCACCAATTTAAATCTACCCCTGTGGCTCCTCCTCCACTAACATCTTTGTGGGCCGTGATTTGAAGGCTGGTAACCGCACTTTACGCAAAAAAATATATCACTTACCGCGATCTACTACGGTACAGTGCCACACCCAATAATGGGTAAAAGGCGTGAAGATATATTTATATATTATATATTTATAATTTGAATGAAATCATCTCATTTTAATGAGTGTTTCTTGCATTGTATAAATTGTAGATGTGCGGTAATAATAATTACATCACAAAAGTAGTGTGTCAGCAGGATAGGAATGTTTGACGAAGATTTATTGCAGGATGAATATATGTTCAGTGACTGCTTTAAATAAATTTTAATCATCAATTTGCTTAATAATTCCGTATAAGATTCATGAAAAGAAGCGGCAAATAAGGGCTCTTACTCTTATCTTACCTTTTCTCGTTGCTCAATCTTAAAGACAGGATGTCAGAAAGCTCGTCAGAACTCTTCCCTTGTTAGTCCAAACACTAAACACTAAATTATCCATTTGCACACACTCGCAGCTCTTTTCACAAACACATAAACGTTCCACTTGGCACATTACACTTAAGTCTTTGAACTAATTATCGTCTTTTCTCATTCACAGCGAGAGTGTTTCACAGAGAAAATGAGAGTTTTCAACTTGAGTACGTGAGTGGGAAACATACACTCACACGACACGGGTTTGACAAGACACAGACTGTATGTTAGAGTATGGTTTTAAAGTTGGGATGGCAACGGCTATAACAGGCGTTTGTTCCAGGTCACTGTGTTTCTCTGCTCGTTTGTTCGTCTTTGTTTGAACAAATATAAAACTCTATTGTTAATACTGATTTTGTCGATATTACACAATAAACTTACAAATTAATTCAAAATAAAATTAACTATAATTAATAAATATTCTTGATGATATCATTATGACATTCAACAATTTTGTTATGTTTATCAAGTAATTCAAATAAAAAATAAAATAAATATATATCATCATGACTTTTATGTTATAGGGTTGTGGCACTCCGCCGTAGCAGGTTCTCAGTAAGTGATATATTTATGCGCGTCAGATGCCATCAAATCACGGCACTCAAAGAAGTGGAGGGAAAACCACAGGGATAGTTTTAATTTGGTGCAAACTGTTTGTCGGTTGTGGAAATCGAACCCGGATTCTCAAATCCACAAGCCGATTAGATACCACTGAGCCAAACTACCTCAATAATTTTGAAATTACATATTGTCTATCATTTATTTATTGTAGTAATTAAGACAATATTATTTTATAGTTACATTACAGAAGACATTGAAAATGTATTATTTTATCAAAGATAGCAATTTCCAGACCAACTTTCCATCTTTAAATTGAAGAAAACTGTCGTATTTTACAAAATAATATATGGCCTATATCTTTAGATGAATAGTGGTAAAATAGTTCTAAATATTTCATTAAAATCGTATAAGCCGATTCTAAACTATCAAATAGCTTCCAATTTGTTTTAAAATAGCGGACTACATACATACATATACATATATCATCACGCCTTTTACCCATCACTGGGTGTGGCACTCTGCCTAAGCAGATCTCGGTAAGTGATATATTTTTTCGCGTGAAGTGCGGTTACCAGCCGTCAAATCACGGCCTCCAAAGATATTAGTGGTAGAGGAGCCACAGGGGTAGATTTTTTAAATTGGTGAAAATTGTTTGTCGGCTGTGGGGATCGAACCAGGGTTCTCAAGATCCACAGGTCGACTCGATACCACTGAGCCACCTACCCCATGGCGGACTAAAGTAATTTATATATTTGAAGGCAATTAAATATATGGCTACCCACCAAATTTTATGATTATCCATCAAGTCATTGACGAGACATTTCGCCGCTATTTTGTTTCAAGGTGTGAGACTAAAATTATTTATACCTATTCTATATTTGAAGTTAAATAAAAGTAAAACAACTCACAAAATTTTATGAAAAACGATCAAGCCGTCTAAAAAATAAATCGCCGCAAATTTGTTTCGAGATAACAGACTAAAATTATTTGTATTCTATATTTTTAGTTAAATAAAGATAAAATAACTTTGATTATAATCGGTTATACCGTTCGTCTCCATTTTGTTTTAAGATGGCAGATTCAAATAATTTTTATTTTATATTTAAAGTTGAAAAATAATAAAAATAGTAGCAAAATTTCATTAAAATCTGCCAAGCCATTTCAGAATAAACTCGCTGTCATTTTTATTCAAGATGACAGATTAAAATCTTTTATATGTTATATTTTAAGCTAGATAAAGATTAAACTATTTACAAAATATTATTAAAATCGGTCAAGCCGTCTACGATAACTTGCCGACATTTTGTTTCAAGGACTAAACTTTTAATATTCAATATTTGAAGTTAAATAAAGATTCAAAACAACTGATAAAATATTTTGAGTGAAGATGGCGGACTAAAATTATTTCTCTTTTGAAAATTATAGATATTTTTTCAATATTTCAGAAAAATCGGTCAAGCTTTAGAAATAACTCCGCACCATTTTAATATAAGATAGCAGACTAAAATAATTTGTATGCTATATAATAAGTTAGATGAAGATTGAATTATCCACAAAATGTTTGGCATTTTATTTTAAACTGGCGGATTAATACGAGTATATTTTGAATTTGTTTAATGATAAAAACATCTTGACAATTACATTAAAATTAGTTTACGAATTGTGAGAAGAAAGAATCGTAATTTTCCATTTCTAATTTTCATTTAAAATGAAAACTGTTTCAAATAAATGATAGATAAATTAGTTCATCACAACTTTAATTTGAAGCATCTGTAATAGTTATTTACATTGCAAGACCGTTATACAGAAATTTACAGGCGAGCATGGAAAGGTGTTATCTGTGTGAGCCTGTAAACTTCAGGTAACGCAATATCGCAATATATGTATATTTAATAAAATGAATTGCAATAGTATAACGTAATAACTAAAATGTTCAATCCACGTAGACTTTGAAAATCTGACAGGTTTTGTTTAATCACAAGATATTTAAGTGTCAAACGTTTCAAATAAGATATGTTGTCATGAAAACCAATGTCAACAGCCCGTTATAATTTTTACACGAGCTAGCCCGTTAAAAGTCTCGTAACCCCTAGAGACAGAGCTAAATAAACAGTTCGTTACTATTCAAATGCCCATAAAATAATTTACAAACATTTAATAACAAAGAAACGAATGAACAATATCCTTCACCATCCTGTATCTCCAGGCTACATTCTGGCTACAATCCTGCTCTGGTATCGGGTAAGATGATAGCGTATTGATAATGGCTTGGTGTCCTTGCACCTAGCGTGAAACGCGTTTGATGTTCGCATAAAAAGCCAACAAGTACGCTCTTTTCCTGCAAGTGCCCCTGTGAAACACAAGAGCGGTAAATTATCACTCACGGCACGGCGGCTACGGTGACAATCGAGACGCGAACTGAACGAAGTGTACCTAAGTGCACTGCTGCGGATGACTGAACTGTGGACATGGACATTGCATTGTGGGAGGAGATAGCTTTTGTTTCATTTATTTATTACTTGTACGACAAAGTAGTTACGAAGTATTTTATAATGAGCTAATTTAGCTACGTAAAATCGTAATGAAAAGTATTGTTTTAGCTACTGTTTTATTTGAACAATCAAGGCACTATCAGTCCAACAATCGCTGAGGTTACTATGCTCGAGTAACAAAGAATCACTTTACGCTCTTAATATACAATAATTATTTGTGTATTAAGAGCGTGAAGTCATTCTTTGTTACTCGAACACGGTAATTGCAGCGCGAACCGAAGGCGAGAACTGCAATAGTGCAAGAGGATCAAAGACACTTTACGCTCGTAATACACACATAATTTTTTCTACGATTGCATCTTAAAATTATTTAAAAACGTATACGTATTTAAAATAGTTTCTGTTTTGTTTGTATCCCTGGTAACTATTGATATAAGTGCGCATTTAACATCTTTTTCGCGCGTTGCAATAGGAGAGGCGCAAAAAAGATATTTTTTGATTGTTCCACAGAAAACGTCAACTTTACAATGACAAATGAGAGCGTAATTGTCAACTTTTCATAGCAATCGTAGAAAAAGATACTTTTCGCTCGTGATACACACATATTTTTTTCTACGATTGCATCTTCAAATTATTAATAAATGTATACGTACTGAAAATAAATTCATTCTGTTAACTGTCAATATGACAAGTTTCTGTTTTGTTTGTATCCTTGGTAACTATTGAAATAAGCGCGCATTTAATAACTTTTTCGCGCATTTAACATCTTTTTCGCGCGTTGCAATTGGGGATGCGCAAAAAAGATATTTTCGATTGTTCCACAGAAATTGTCAACTTTACGATGACAAATGAGAGCGTAATTGTCAACTTTTCATAGCAATCGTAGGAAAATAACTATTTTCTTCACTTTTATTTCTTCCAATGATCTAAACTACTGAATACAAAATACAATTTCATTTTTTGTAGTAAAAAACAAATAGCGTGTAAATGTTTCAGATTCCACTACCCTTTGTCTGTAATTGAGATTAATTTCCTATTATAGCGAGTATCAAAATAAAAAATCCGTGCAACTCTTCAGCATTTCCGGTGTTTGCAACGTGACGGCGTCGTCTCCGGTCTTCTCCACGTTGTCTGCAACACAATTCGCCGCGCGACTGATCATTCGATGTATCGATTCCGTTCGTCGCGGGACTAGTCGACTGCGTTATCACTGAGTGCAGCCGATCTCGCTTCGTCGCTTCGTCGCCTGCAGACCGCTACCGCCATGATAAATACGTGCTGATATCGTCAGCGGACCAACCGAAAAATATGCTACAGGCTGGCTGAGAAATGAAAGCTGTGACGTGGATGTGAAATGCGACATGTACTTGTACATGAAAGTATATCAGTATAATGGTTATAAATCTTATTTTCCCTCACGGCACACATAACTAATTACTAAAATTCTGCGGCGAATTAATAATTAGTTTTGTATTAAATTTTAAATTTAAAGTTTTTTTGTTTTTTTTTTGTTGCGGATGAGAATGTCACCTCTAGATCGAGACAAAAAAGTCATTTGAACACGCCAAAAAACAAAAGAAATTCGGTAACGAAATACAAACTTTTTTTACAACTATAAAAAAATACAATAATTATTGATTTGTTCAAGTAAATTAAAGCAAACAAATTAAAAAAATAATATGAATTAGATACTTTTAATATGTTGTAACCAATGAAACATGAATAAACATAATTTGGGGCCGTACGCAAAATATTCATTTTGTGCACCAGGGTGCAAAATAGTTCGCAAAGTACGCATTGTAATGTTAATGCAAATGATGAAAAAAATAACTTCGTGTACTGATATTAGTAAAAAAAGTGAACATTTCTTTACAGTTATAGAAATACTCGTAAATATATTATATATTTTTGACCATTTGAAATAAGTACTTCTTGAAATAAAATAAAAATATATCATCACGCCTTTTACCCATTACTGGGTGTGGCACTCTGCCTAAGCAGATCTCGGTAAGTGATATATTTTGTCGCGTGAAGTGCGGTTACCAGCCGTCAAATCACGGCCCTCAAAGATATTAGTGGAGAGGGAGCCACAGGGGTAGATTTTTAAATTGGTGAAAATTGTTTGTCGGATGTGGGGATCGAACCAGGGTTCTCAAGATCCACAGGCCGACTCGATACCACTGAGCCATCTACCCCATAAGTACTTCTTGAATGATTTAAAAAAACAAAAGTTATTTGTCACCACACTTGTTAAGAATTCTAAATTATAATTTAACAGAGTTGAAATGAAACATACGCAATTGAATGCGCTAGCTTCTACGGACAAATACAAACTAAATGCTTTGAATAAATAAACGCACTAAACAAAAATTAATGAATGAATGATGTAAGCTACAAGTAAATGGTGAACGTTATTGTATTTTACTGCTTTATATTGTTTCTGTTTCAGATTCATAAATCATAAAAATGTCATTCTGTATGCTTTTTTCTAATAAATTTAAATTTAAAATTAAAGCAACTAGCTACCTATAGATTTGTATATAAAACAATATTTAAATATAAATATTTATAATTATTGATTAAAAATGCTTCAGAATCCATTTATAATATTTATTTTTTATTTTATAGAAGTTTAGAGTTAAAAATTAACACATCTTCAATACCTAAAATACAATATAATATTTATAATAATAATAATAATTATACATTTCGTAACAAGTGCCCAAAAATTACTGTCTTATCGGGACAAATGTCAAATATGGGTTGCGAAACTAGTTACCTAAGAGACCTCAAACAGCTAATCTCTCTAGGAAGAGAAACATTGCTCTAGGGAGAGAAACATGGTCAGTACGGTGGTGTGCATAGCGATACGGAATTCGAATCCGGAGATCCCGAATTCGAATCGCACTCAAGCTAAAAATTATATAAAAACTATCACACTGCGGCTCGGTGAGTGCGGACCCTGTACTGTAATTGGGATTAAATTTCTGTTGTACAGCGTAACATAAATAAATAAATAAATAAATAAATAATGTTTCTCTCCCTAGGGGAGAAAAGCAGTGTTACTTTCTCTAAAATTAGGGAATAAGAACGTGTTTCTTGTGCATGTGTTACAAAAAGAAAATTAGTTACTTTTTTTTGTTAAATATAAATAGTTTATAATTTTATTTTGTAAGTATTCGGAGCATAATTATTATGTGTATTAAAAGGGATGGTTTTTAACATTTTAAAGATATATAAAACTACCCTCTATATATACTTAAAATCCAATCTCAAAATGTCAGCAAATAATTCAATGTAATTTACTATTTTATTAATATTATTTATAATTGTTTCTAATTACTTTTTGTTTTATTTCTTTACAGTCTCAGTTGCAGCAGCGAAGAAAGTTAACCTTCAAGAGACAGTTTTGCTAAGTTTCTAATTTCTGTAGGGTGAATATCCAGAAGAGGACCAGTTTCTTGCTCGGAAAAGTATCACCATCCGAGGGCTGGTCCAGGCTTTATATTTCAAATAAAAATTGTATTCAGAAATAAAAAAATAATGTAATAATTAATAGAATATGCGAAGTTATTCTAGTAAAGTAATATAATAAATAATAATTTTTTTTTGTGACATTCTGTTTTAGGAAAAGTAGTTATTATTGAAATAATTATTTTAATGTAAAATATTAGTTAGTAAATATATCTAGTATTTTAATTCACTAATCTTGAGTTGAAATAAAACATGTTGTTATAACAAATACTACTAATTATAACCAAAATATTGGCTTTTATTCAATTAAAAATCTGTCGTATTAATTCGTAACAATATCTTGACAGTTAACAAAATATAAAACAATTGATAAACAATATTTTGATTGATAGGTAATAATCACCACACATGTATTCACTACTCCTGAATTGCGGTAAGCCATTCATTCTCTCCCAATAATTGGAGTCAAACATTTTTTTTATGGGGTAGGTGGTTCAGTGGTATCGAGTCGGCCTGTGGATCTTGAGAACCCTGGTTTGATTCCCACAGCCAATTAAAAAAAAATCTACCCCTGTGGCTCCTCCACCACTAATATCTTTGGAGGCCGCGATTTGACGGCTGGTAACCGCACTTCACGCGAAAATATATATCACTTACCGAGATCTGCTTAGGCAGAGTGACATACCCAGTGATGGGTAAAAGGCGTGATGATATATTTATTTTTTAAACATTTATTTAGTACAAATAATTCGATTCTATAACAGGTTGTTTATAAGTTTACTTAGGAAGTAATAAAATTATGTCATGCAGCAGGTCTGGTCTTGGAATCTTCTTCTGTGCCCGCTACATATCAAGAAATGTTTCCTGATGTTCTATTTTCAAGTTTAACAATGAAGTTTACTAATTGAAGTTATTAATGAATAAGTTATTGTTAATATATCTTTTATGTATAATTTTGTTAAATATTTTAGTTATTCTAATAAATAATTAGAAGGTAGATTTTATTGTTGTATATGTACTATTTCTCTTTCTTTTATTTGTTGATTTTTAGATAATTTAATAATATATACCAAGTAATAAACAATTGTATTTTATATACTTATAATTCATATAATTCATTTTCAAAAGTAGTACGAAATTCTTCACATATTTTGGTAGATGGCAGCAGCTGTCAAGCAGAAATAAATTTATTATATTGATAGGGTTGGTTTCTGATATATACAGGGTGAGTCTGGGAAGACGAACCCCCCTTTAACCTTTTTATTATAAGAAATAGAAAAATCGTGTCTGCAACCCAGTAGAGTCTCTCAGAGCCAGCACCGTCCCCCGGAGCCGACACCAGCTGTCAGTCACATCAACTAGAAGATCCCCACCCAAAAATAAAATAATATTTACAATGTATTATATTAAATTGTACTTGTAATATAAATATTTGTCTTGTACACTATTAAAATGCCAATATATGAATTGAAAATAAATTATATTATTTTATTTCGTGTATACAAGTTAAATAAAAAATAAATTTAAGATGGCCTGGTGCTGTACAAAATATAACTGTTTATTTATTTATTTATTTATGTTACGCTGTACAACAGGAATTTAATCCTAATTACAGTACAGGGTCCGCACTCACCGAGCCGCTGTGTGGTAGTTTTTTTATATAATTTTTAGCTTGAGTGCGATTCGAACTCGAGATCTCCGGATTCGAATTTCGTATCGCTATCCACACCACCGTACTGACATCGTGTAAATTTATTCTGACTACTTCGTTTTTCGGAAATTAAATTGTGAGAACGATGACGTCATTTTTCAGCTATTCCGCGCTCGGCGGATTTTAATTAATTGGCTTAATTGGCTGTCATTTTGCTTTGCACCGAATTAAGAGCAGTCTCATGTCACCCCCAAAAACAAACGAAATTCACAAAAAAAATTGAAAATATAATTAATTAAGTTAATTAATTTTATTTAAAAAATTTAAAATATAATTAATTCCAAAAAGTATCAGGCGAAATAACTCCTCAATATTCTGCTGCCCGGATACAAAACGGCATATTCCGGCTATTCTAAATCCAGCATTAAATTCCCGCCAAAAAGTATCAGGTGAGAGAGCTCCTCAACATTTTGCTGCCCGGATACAAAACGGCATATTCCGGCGTCGGGTCCAAGTGCTCTGTTGGTGTGAGTCTTTGTATGGGTTAGTGTGAATTTTTTTGAGGTACTCCTGAATATTCTGTTCTCCTGATACAAAATTCGTCATTTTAGCGTGATTATTTTCGTAAAATCGCAGTTCTAGACACCAAAATTAAAGTATCTCCGATCGCGCTGAAATTTTGCATGCATGTTCGAGGGCTTTATATTCGATGCAAAACCGGGAACGAGCCCAAAATATGCATTAGTAGGCTAGATAACTTTAAGGGTGGTTTTCCGTATCTCCGAAGTTAAGGGTCTTAGAGAAAAATGTTTCAAACAAAAGCTGCACAGAATCAAATAATAGGCAACTTTTATTTGAAACATTTCATTAATTAACCCCTAAGTTTTGAAACAAAGGTTAAAAACCATTACTTTTTTATGAAGCTCTGTTCCTGTATTGTATTCGATTTTTTATCAAATGTTATATGGATTTATGGTCTACTTTTGTTTGACATGCTTCCTATTGTTATTAATAATAATAAAATATTAATTAGAAATTTACAAAAAAACTATGGCCTAATTAATTTTTTCAGTAGAACTTTTGAAATCAACTATATCAAATTAGGGAGATAACGTTGTTATCTAAAATTTGATTATTTTATTATTATTAATAAAGCTTTGATTTTGCTGAAACTTTTTATTTAGCATTTAGTAGTTCAGGTTGAATGTATATTTTATGAAAATCCCCTAATTTTTCATTAGTATAAAAGACAACTAACTTTAAAGGTTATTTTTTGTATCTTCGAAATTAAGGGTTGTAAACAAAAAAGATTCAACTAAAAGATGTAGAGAAAACTACAAGAAACAATTCTAATTTGAAAGATTTCTTCAAAAAACGTCTAGTTTTGGCGTAAATCACTAAATTATGAATGTTATTTTTATTAATTGCTTGAGGAATGTGACAGTTTATTTACTATGACGTCAAAATAATATTTGTCTCAATCTGTTCCTGAATGTCATGTTAAAGGATATTTTATTTTTATGTTATTATAAATAAATAAAACTGTAAAAACCTTTATAGTTATGTTATGAATAATAAAGTTAAATAAAAATAGATTCAGTTGCATGTACTTATAATTATTTATTCAAATTAATAATACAATTTATTATATATATTATATATCTATACTACAGCCACCTATAGGACAAAAATAACATTTACATAAAAATATCATATATGTACAATTTGCTAAATAGGCATAAGACAAAAAAATCAACAAAATGTACAGAGCAGTACTTAGGAGACAATGCCTCGTCCCATTTTAATCACAATACCGTAACAATAGTTCGCTAAAATAAATAAAACTGGGAATCGAGGTATTCATTATAATAAAACACAACAATATGGGTCTCCTTATCAAATAAGACGCGGCTAAATTATTAGAAATGGACTAGAACACTTGTGAGAAGTTAACATACCAGTATTCAGATAAATATCATTCTAAATTCAATACTGACTAACTAAATCCGCTAACAAACGTTTCAAAATTATTTTAGATATTTTATTTCAATAAAAGGTACAAAGAACTATTTTATTTGAAGCATTTTCTTCTAAAATAATTTAGGAACTTTTGACACCGGAGAAATACAATTAATCAATAATATTAAGACACGATATTTAAAATTTTCTCTAACAAGTTTTTAAAACAATTGATTATTCCTAATGTACCACGTGTATTCTACTATTTTAACTACCAGTTTGCAAGATAGAAAAGTACATCTACAAAAATATTTTTAAAATACTTTTATAAAATATATTTTTTTAAGTGAAAGAGTTTTAAGTAAAAACACAAAATTTACACATTAATCGATATATCGACCAAAACTTTAGATAAATATATTTTAAAATAGATGAATGTTCATATTTTAATCTAATTTTATTGTTAATTTGAACATGTATGTAACGGAAAAACGCTATTTCCAAAAGTTATCGCCTAATTCGAAGAGAAAAAGTTGACAACAAGTTAGGCACAATTAATAATTGGATCTCTCTTTAACCATTAAAAAAAATATATAACATAATATCCAATCTAAATATTAGAATTGAAGTAATCTAACAAAATGGACGCAACAGTAATTTGAGATCCTAAAAATTGGTTAATCATCTCAGTCGGATGCGACAAATCTTAAAGACATTTATTCCCATTCTACAACTGGATTATTATTTGTAACCGATCAATTTATTAAACAAATTTGTTGTATGTCATGACTGGTATTTTGTGAATAGAAAGTAGATAATAGCAGCTCACTAACAGCTTCGTAAAAAGAGCGGTTAGAAAGTAATGTAATAATTAATAGCGAACCAAAATATAAAAACAGAATGAAAGAGTTTGGTTACAGAATAGAGTAAATGTAGTTATTAATTTATTGATCGATAACAAATAATGATCTAGTTGCAAAATGGGAGAAAATATTGCACAATTTTAAGTTGTTATCCTGAGTCAAATCTCATTAAAACCAACTTGATAAAATAAAATATCCTAGAATAATTCTGGTATCTCCTCAAATCCACTCCAATAATTAACCGCGCCGGTCTTAACACATCATGTCTAATGTATGTACACGTTAGGAGTCAGAGTTTCAACAACAGCCCAGTTTCATGGGTCAGGTGGAGGAGTATCGCCTCCCGCTGTGTCCAGCACCTGGGGGCCGGTACCTGGGCGATCTGTCTGCTGCGCCGTGTCCTCTACAGCGGAACGTGGCGTCTGGGATGTCTGTGTGGAGGTGATGGGCTGCGCCGTCGTGCCTACCGTGGCTTGACTCACCTGGGGGAGAGATAGACATTCAATACAGCGGGTTGTAAACTAAGATTGTTACTTTTAAAAGCGTTGTTTTCGACCTGTTGTTTCACAGTTCAACTTGATTTGTTTATTAAAATATAGTCACCATTTTAAAGTTAAAAAAAAGTTAAAATTAAATACAAATAAAGTTTTTTTTTTCAGTTATTTATTTATTTATTAAGACTTTTAATTTTTTTCAACTTAAAAATGAGTACAAATTATTTCCAAAATGTCATGTGAATATTTTTAAATAAACAGAAAAATACATTTTATTCATTCATAAAGACTTTTTAGGCAAATATTTTATATTTAAAATAAAGGTTGAAAATATCAGCATAGAATGGATGCATGTTCGCATTTATAGGTACCTATAATATTTAGATTTGATTAAATTAGTTCTAGTGTCATTGACTACAAATAAAATCGCGAATGACTAATTATATGACAAGATCTTTAGGTGTTTCGGCTCAATAAGACTAAATTTGCTAAAACTGCATTCCCAGCAATCCAATTAATAATTACAATTATCAATTATAATTAATAGTTACTGTCCGGGGGTCATTACGGCATTTGAAACCGGAGATTCCGAGTTTGAATCCTACTCAAGCTAAAATTATATGAACTATCACACTGCAACCCGGTGAGTCCGGACCCTATACTGTAATTGGGATTAAGTTCCTGTTGTACAGATTAACATAAATAAATCGTCACGAACCCTCAAATTAGTTAAAATACCGTGAGAGATTACCATTTAATTTAACTAACAAAATAAATATATCATCACGCCTTTTACCCATTACTGAATATGACACTCTGTCGTAGCAAATCTCGGTAAGTGATATATTTATGCGAGTGAAGTGCGGTTACCAACCGTCAAATTACGGCCCTCAAATATATTAGTGGAAAGAGAGCCACAAGGGTAGTTTTAACGTGATGATAATTGTTTGTCGGCTGTGGGAATCAAACTGAGCCACCTATAAACTAATGTTCTAAAAATGCAAATACCACCTTTCAATTAAAACAAACATCCATTCCAAATTCTAAAACGACTTTTAAATTAAGCTGTAGGAACATGGAGTGGAATAAAGCAAAAGCAAACAAAGCAGTTGTGTTTCAATTGTATTTATTGTCTTCCAATAGCTGCTTCTCCAAATATTAGTGTGTGACAAATATCCAGTTTAGCTATTATAACTATATAATTATATGCTAACTATTATATGTATTAGGAACTTTATCATCCCTTAGAAGTTGAAGCATTCTTACTACGTCGGATGTGAACATTTTCTAGCACTAATGTTAACGATAAGCAAAAGCATTGCTCAGCAAAAATCATCTACTACTTAATTGTTCACTCTACTATTGTCAAAAAATACAAACAAAAAATACAAAAAGCTATAAACAAAACTAATAGTGAAATCCTGCGTAAATCCATAAATAAGTAAATCTGTAAAATATCAACGAAAATTATTTTTTATTTATCAACAAATATTTATGCGATTTTGCATTTTTTTTTACAGATTTACGACTCGATAAACTTTCTATTAAAACTATCGTTTTGTAAAGAACTAAAGTTAGATGATCTTTGCTAATTAGTATTTAATATACAGCAAGGTGCACAAGGGTTGTGACAAATAATTATGTCTTTAAACAAAAACACTTATGTCTTATTAATTATCGTTGTTAAATGGACAACGAGGACATGCTCAACAGCCTGTTCGGTGGTACCAACTTTGGCACGAAGCATATAAATTAACAAAAAAATATTTTCCTATAAAATATAAACAATAATCCCTATAAAAAATAAACTATAATATTCTAATGCGTCTTCGTTGCAAAATACGAAGACAAGAGGCACGATACAACGGACAAAACAGTCTTTGACGAAGACAATTTATTAATACGACAATATTGTTTTTTTCCAGGCATTCTGGTATTAGCTTTAAATTGTAAATTTTATTTTGAGTTTATTTCATGAAAAATAAGTATTTTTTTTTAAGTAAATAAAAAATGTACAGATTGTAAAATTAAATAAATAAATATATCATCATGCCTTTTACCCACTACTGGATGTGGTACTCTGCCGTAGCAGATCTTGGTAAGTGATCACAAGGCGTGATGATATATTAATATATCTATTTAATTTTTCATTCCGACCATTTTTTATTTACATTTTGGGGTAGAAATTGCCACCATATTAACACTGTATTTTCTATGATTCACAAAAAAGTAGATACCCGGTAGATACAGAAGAATTCAAATAAAATTATTATAATAGTAGTGTGTGCAATAATAAATTAACGGATATTTTACTTGTTTTATAATAAATATTTGATATACTTTCGGGTTTGCAATGTAGATGGTCCGTGGTCGAGACAATGAAATAAAACTAAATCTAAACAGAAGTTTCCCGCATCCGCCAAATATAAAGCACAGCATTTTCCCAATCCATGTGTACTCTGCCCGCCCTCATCCAAACCCACCCCCTCCCAATCACACTTGCCTGGTCACTGGTCTGACTGACAGCCGTGGTGGTGTGGTGACTGGTCTGCGTGGTGGTGGCGGTGCGAGCGGCGGCGGCGGCTGAAGCAGAAGTCTGCACCGCGGCGGCAGCGGATGGCCGCACAGCGCTCAGCAGCTGCGACAGCCGTGTGGTGAGGTGTGGCGCGGCGTCGGGGGCGGCAGGACGCACCCCCGCCGCCTGCTGGTGATGGTTGCGCAGGATGTGCTGCAGCTGGGCCTGCTGCAGGATCACTGGGAGCTCGTAGTGGTGGAAGAAGTACAGCATCGAGTGCTGGAACACACAACAATCAAAATCATCATTACCTATTTATCACTCTTTTTACCCATTACTGGGTGAATTACAATTACCAGCCGTCGAATCACAGCCTTCAAAAATGTTAGTAAAATAAATAAATATATCATCACGCCTTTTACCCATCATTGAGTGTGGCACTCTGCCTAAGCACATCTCCGTACCAACAGTCAAATCACGGCCCCCAAAGATATTAGTGGTGTAGGAGCCACAGGGGTAGATTTAATTTGGTGAAAATTGTTTGTCGGCTGTGGGGATCGAACCAGGGTTCTCAAGATCTACAGGCCGACTTGATACCGCTGAGCCACCTACCCCATGTTAAAAATGTTAGTGATAATTTTTAATGTGAAAATTGTTTGTCGGCTGTGGGAGTCGAATCCAAATTCTCAAATACTACTTCTATTTAGTTCATTTAAATCAGATCTAATGATGTTTGTTGGACAAACTAAAACAACCATCACGTTTAGACTCCAGGATTTACTGCTGTATTCTGACTTAAAAATGAACGCTGTCACTATTATCGTTTAATTAAAAAATTACTATTAAAGCCATGAAATACAATGTTTAAAGGAATTATTAGATTTTTTTCTTAATCTACATAACATTTTCGGATTTATAAAATTAGATCAGATAAATTAAATAACCTGAATTTTCAAAAACAAGCGTAGAAAGACGCTTCCTTTTTTTTTATCTTTTTAGATTCAGTGTTAGAAAAGTGAACGTGAGTAACTTGAGTATGTAAAGCGAACGTCGAATAAAAGGGACACATTAATACCATTTTTAGACTTAATTTTGACTCCTTTTCCTTATTTTTATTTATGCTACTTTGCACAAGAGAACCTTAATCCCTAGTACAGTACAGGATCAAAATTATAATTTATAATACCAATAATTAGTTAGTTGCCACCTTCAGATCCAATTAAGTGTATGATTCACTTTACGGTCTGTTATTTGTTTTTGACGTACACAAAAATAAGCCATGCTATAAATTGTACAAGAGGTTTTATAATAACATTTGTAAGATTTTGATTTCATCAAATGCAATGTATTTACAGATTTCATTAGAAAGACTATAAAATCATGACTTGCCATATACTTGTAAGTAAATGTAAGATAATAAAAATAAACATTTTACCTAAATAATACCCACTTTTCTAAAACGTCATCATGCCCAAAAACGTCAGCTGTCATCAAGATTCGGAAAACTTAAACCCTTCAACACTAATTGTCTACAGAGAAGCAAACAATTGCCACGGAATATATTCGCAATATTTTCACTTTAAATTCTTTCCAATTCTTGAACAAACAGTGAAATAAATCTGTCAGTGTATTTACAATGGCACTGTCAAGATCTATTCTTTCGTAGGCGAGTTGTCATCGCACAAAACAATCACCCGGTTGCTTAGTGACGAAAACACGGAAAACAACGTGTTCGGTGGCCAGTCTGCATGTGACATGAAGGAAATGACACAGGACGACATGCGACAGGACAGAGGCGAAGAAACAAAGAAGGGAAGTGGAGAAGGCCTAGTGACTCGCCCTCTTCTAAATACAAATTGTTTATAAATCCCAGAGACTCCATTTTCAAAAGACAGTGTTTCTCTAGCAGAAGGAACGTGCAGAGACACACAGGGCCGTATCGTCATTTTCATCTTCAACCCCAAAACCCCAACAATATTTATATTATTATTTATGTTACGCTGTACAACAGGAACTTAATCCCAATTACAGTACAGGGTCCGCACTCACCGAGCCGCAGTGTAGTAGTTTTTATACTCAGTACAACAGGAATTTAATTCCAATTTATTTTGAATGGAGTGTTATGTTCTAAGGGTGTTTTAAATAAAGATAAGAAAATGATGATGGGGTAGGTGGCTCAGTGGTGAATCTTGAGAACCCTGGTTCGATCTCCACAGCCGACAAACAATTTTCATCTATTCCTGTGGCTCCCCCTCCACTAATATCTTTGTGGGCCGTGATTTGCGACTGGTAACCGCACTTCACGCGAAGAAATATATCACTTACCGAGATCTGCTTAGACAGAGTGCCATACCCAGTAATGGGTTAAAGGCGTGATGATATTTTTTTTTTATTTTTATAAGAAAATGATTGATGCCATGGAAATTTTGATATGCTTTGTCCGTCAGTACGGTGGTGTGGATAGCGATATGGAATTCGAGTCCGGAGATCCCGAGCTCGAATCTCACTCAAGCTAAAAATTATATGAACTACCACACCGCGGCTCGGTAAGTGCGGGCCCTGTACTGTAATTGGGATTAAGTTCCTGTTGTACAGCGTAACATAAATAAATTAAATAAATATTAAGTGGTCTAATATTGTTAGTAACGAACAAGTGTTGGAAAGAGTTGATGAAAAAAGGGCACATGAAGGACGTAATAAAAGGGACAGTGAAAAGAAAAGATAAAAGAAGCAGGATGAGGAGGAAGATATGCTTAAATAAAAGGCTTGCTATGAGTAGAAGAGAGAATGGGGTAGGTGGCTTAGTGGTATCGAGTCTGCATGTGGATCTTGAGAACCCTAGTTCGATCCCCACAGCCGACAAACAATTTTCACCAAATTAAATCTACCCCTGTGGCTCTACCTCCACTAACATTTTTGAAGGTTTTGACGGCTGGTAACCGCACTTCACGCGAAAAAATATATCACTTACCGAGATCTGTTTAGGCAGAGTGCCACACCCAGTAATGGGTAAAAGGCGTGATGATATATTTATATTTATTTTTTATTTATGAGTAGAAGGAGAAGGCATATAGGATGATGGGCACAACAGAAATTTAATTTCAATTATAGCAGAAAATCAACGAGTCCCTGCATGGTAGTTCATATATTTTTAGCTTGAATGGGATTTAAACTAGTGATCTTCCGATTCAAATGCCTGTTATAAATTTATTTCCGGACTTATAACGTAAATAATAATTTTAAAACAATTTTCAAAAAGTTAAACTACCCCTGTAGCTCTTTGATGGCGGTGAATTGATGACTGGTAACCGCATAAATGTATTACTTACTGAGATCTGCTATGGCAGAATGCCAAACCCTGTAATGGGTAAAAGGTAGAGATGGGCGAATATCAAATTTCTCGAATTTGAACATCGAATACGAATATTAATCAGATCTCGAATATTCGAAGTACTCGAATATTCGAATACTCCTAAAAGTTAATTTATTTATTATTAATAATTATTTAATTATGTCTTTTTCATTATTTAAATGAAATTGTTAAGATAAAATAAAATTAAAACAAAAAAGAAAAGAAAAAGACGAAAACTTCAAATTTAAGGTGAAACGCACGGGCTGATGTTGGCGAAAAACAAATTTGAAATATGGTACGTCTTCATGGTTTTGAAACAAAATATCTTTGTTATTAATAACTTCAAAGTATTGTAATAGCTTTAAGTTTATGTACAAATGATAAAGAAAAACATAGTCAAAAATTGAGGTCAACATATAGTGCGATATTCGAGGTATTCGAATGTTCGCTATACTGACGTTAATATTCGAAAATCTCGAATATCGAATAATGTCAATATTCGTGGCATTCGACTATTCGCGGATGATATTCGCCCATCTCTAGTAAAAGGCATATTGAAAGAATTGTAATAAACAAACAAATTGATTAATTTTCTCATAAAGTACTGTGATAAAAAGGTAGAGTTCGGTCCTGATAGAATGGAATATTCCAGCTTATTTCCCTCTCTAAGAGTGTTTATTATTTAAAGATCTGCATCTGACAGCTCACGATGATACTGTCGTTATTTCGCAGCGTAGCAACGATATTAGAATAATGCTTTACATAGCTATCATTTCTTCACAAACAATGCCAGCGCACACAGCTTGCCTCGTGACCCCGCCACTTTACCCCGCTTCCACCGACGCTGGCGTCTAGACGAGCGATTCTAGGGATGCTCCACACCTGAAGGAAGACGGTCCGTGACCTGATTCGACGAGTACACAAGGTACGAACTCATTTTGTGTTTATGAGAGAAGGTTAGTAAAGATTTTATTTGGAATGTTGTAAATTCTCTATTGAATTTTATATGTTTAAAGTTAAAGGTCATGTTGACAATTGCAATACTTTCAAAGCTACCTAATATGGACTCTACCTATATTGAATGTGTCATCATGAAAACAGAAAAAAAAATAATGTAGCAATATTTATTATTTAGCGTGTTTGTTGTTTAAATTGCCCATAGGTTTCATTTAGTCTCAGCCAATTTAAAGTTATTGCTTTAGGAAATATTAAAGATGTTTTCTTTAAAAGAACCAGTGCTCTTTTGGGCCAACTAATGACTAGAAAAAAGTGTTATGTAGATAAAAATAATCAGGAACAAGAAATTAATTTACCCTGTATTCAACCAGTGGTTCTTAAACGATAGAAATGACAACCTATATAATTTTGTTTTCTCTTCATTTTCAGTTTTTACTATACAGCGTCTAACTGCAATTGTATTAAATGTATTTTTAAACAAGCGCAGACGATGCTGCCTCCATTTCTTATAGATTCGTTGTTAGAGAAGTGGGCGTAAGTGAAGATATATGAAACAGGTGTACAGGAGCGAATGGATGAATGTTTGTTGCGTGATGATGTATTTTGGTTGTGAGGAAACAAAGAGTTCGTATGAAGGAAGAGTTAATGTGGTCGAAACGAGTATCGTGTGTCAGAATGAGAATGTTTCAGGGGTTCGTGCTATCCCATTTAATAGGATATAGCGTGATGTTATGTATGGATGTATATATGTATAATTTTTTAGTTCATTAAAAAAAATAATTTCTTATTTAACCAATATAAATATTATATATTATTTCGAGAAAAATAATAATAATAATATATTATCACGCCTGTTGCCCATTACTGGATGTGGTACTCTGTCGTAGCAAATCTCGGTAACTGATATATTTCTTCACGTGAAGTGCGATTAACAGCCGTCAAATCACGCTCCCCAAAGATGTTAGTGAAGGGGAAGCCACAGGGGTGAAAATTGTTTGTCCGTTGTGGGGATCAAACTTTGTCGACTCGATACCTACCACTGAGCCATCTACCCCATAAAATGATGTAAAAAATTATAAATGCTACAATATTTACATCAAATACTGCGAATATAAGCTATATATTTTGATCCGGCACCATCTTTATTCAAGATGGCGGCCATCTCTTCCAGAAATGACTAACCTGATTTGAACGAGATTTACATCTTTATTCGGCATAGATTATTAAATTAATTTAAATATTAAAAGTGAACCTAGTAAAGTTCGTTTCGCTCGAGTTTTGAACAAAGTCTACACACACAAGCCTTGTTAAGTTTTAGAAAATTTTACTTGATTTAATCATGTATTCCACACTTTTCCGGTAACGTATACAATAGTTTTAATTATGCAACTATATTGAGTTCATTATAAGAAGTAAAATGGTAAACAAAAACAAGCCGAATTTACCCCAAAATTTCCAACTCCCAATATCTTTAAGTACGTCACTTATGCGTGCTGTGAATAAAAATGCAGCCTCCCTAACTTTAAATTAAGCTGTCAACTTCGTCCCAGTAAAACTATATCCAAGCTAACACAATTTTAGATGACGTGGCAGTACTATTAAAAAATCATATTCCCCAAGCAGAACGCGACAATCATAACAACTCGCATCGTAGAAGGCGACTGCGAAGCCAACAAAAATAAAAATCGAATGAAGCGTTTATTTTTATTTGCAGTTACTCAGATTTTGTTAAATCAATATTTTAATATTGTATGTCTTCCCGCTTGTCGTTTGAGAAGAGACATCAATTTAAAACTTCCAAAATTCAAATTTAAATTGATAGAAGTTTTCAAATTAACGGAAGTATTTAAAAATGTTACAATTATAATGCCATCCATGTCTTACAAGAATTTTTATACTGGAACGACTAATGACATTTTCAAATTTATTAAAAATATTTTGACGATATAATAACTCTTTTATGATTAAAATCAGAAATTCAAATAAATTGTATTTGAAGAATTCTGTCAGTAGAAGATGATCATAATATGTTTGTTGTAGATAATGATTTTCCGCATCCTAATTTGTAAAATTCATGTTTTAAGTTTAACATCATTAAAGAATATTATCTTTCAATGCGTAATTTTGAAACCTAATTTAGAAATACTTAATTATCATCAAATTTCGTTCCACGTTAAAAAATAAACATTTCAAGGGAGAAGCTAAACATGTAATTATTGACATGAAATAAATGAAAAGAGAATAAGAATTATTAAAATGATTTACCTGGATAAACAGCCATGACGTCACGAGAGCTAAACTGCTGTACTGCCCGTTGAAACGGTAATGGTATGCGTAGAATGAGAAATGGTAGAGATAGAAGAATCTGAAACAAGAAGAAGAAACATTATTTATTTGTCTTTTCATAAAACAAATATTATTTCTAATAATTCTCTCTATTTCGTAAATGAATTATTATGTATTAATTATTTATGGAGCTGTTATTATAAAAAAATTGTAGTAACAGCTTCGTAAAAAGCGTGGTTAAAAAGTAATATATTTTGTGGTTAGCCTTACGGTATTTGAATTGAAAGATTGTTAGTTCGAATTCCACTGAAGGTAAAAATATACGAAGTACCACATTTCTCATGGCACTCTGATAATTGCTTTAAAGCGTGTATTTTCATTTGCTTCTAACTCGGACATAAGAAACAATTGAACAACAAACTTATACTCTATGGATGCAGTTTTTCATTCTGAACATTTATCTTCAGTACATTTTTGTTCTATATATATATATATATATATATATATATATATATATATATATATATATATATATATATACCGGGTGTAACACGAAAAGTGAAACATAGGCGTTTAACATGGCAAATCAGTTTTTCCGTGCGCATTGCTTCCCTAATTATTTTAGGAAAAAATGTTTCAAATAAATGTTGTAAAGCATAAAATTCTACATCCGAATCAATAAATAAAATTCATTTTGACTACTTCATAACTGCAGAAATTAAATTTGTAAATTCACGTAATTTCAATTTAATAGTAATAGCCATGGAATTAAAAACAAGAGATGAACAAATGCGTAACGTTTTATACGTCAATGTCAAATTGTCAAAATCATTTTTACGTACTAAATATTTATTTTCTAAATAAAAATTTAATAATAATAAGGCAAAATATTTTTTAGATTTATTATTTAAGAATAATAAAATAATAAACTCGATAAAATATTTAAGGTAGGTTGTTATTTAACAAATTAATTAATAAGATATAACGTCAAGCATTTATTTATTTTTTGTTCAATTCCATGGCTGTCTGTATTTTCAACACAACTTTCGACATTTTAATATTTAATTTCTGTCGTTACAAAGCATGTAATAGTTTAGTTAATAATGTTTATTGATTTCGATGCAGAAATGTATGCTCTAAAACTTTTATTTGAAGAATTTTTCCATAAAATAATTAGGGAAGCCAATAATTGAACATTTGAAAAATAGCATTGAAAACACTATGGTGCGCAATTCGATTCACCACCCTGTATATACATATATATATATATATATATCCAATCTGTACGATAACAATAGTGTTCAAATTATGTTTTTGTAACCAGTACATTATTAAGACATTACTAACAGCATTATCATCTAAAATTACACCTTACATTCGAAACAAAAGACAGCACAAAAATACATATCTTCTCGTACACATGAAACTAAGGACACCGGTAACTTAATATGATTATCAAGATTAGCAACATAAACATCAAGTGTCGCTACGAAGAAAAATAACATTAAAACCTGCGGCATAATAGAATGGAACCAATATCGAGGTATCGATATCATCCCGTTCAATCTTCACTGACAACCAGGCCGGGATTAAGTTACATTTGCTAAGGTGCAGGATTGTTTTGTGAAATGGAGTTAAGTTACTTATGAAATGATAAATTAAATTTTCTGTTTACATCAGAATATTATGTAACAAAGTTATTCATTTTGGAACAAGTACATTTTTATTTAATTTAAACCCGACAATTTCGAGAGAAAACTTCCAATATGAATTACGGTTCCGGATTCGAATCCCATTCATAGTAAAAATATATGAAGTACGACGATGTGGTTCAATGAGTCTGGATCCTGTACTGTAATTGGGATTAAATTCCTGTTGTACAGAGTAGCAGAAATATAAAAATAATTTGGTTTAAAAGTGTGAGTGTGCAATTTACACTCGGCAGAAGTGAAACATAGTCTACGAAAGAATGAGATAAATATAGAGTATCAGGAGTATTAGAATAAAGTTGCCCATAATGAATTATAAGGTTTATTATTATTAGTAAAGCCCGGATATTTAGGCTCTTAAAAACACCCAAATAAGCAGGCATATAGGCCGGTAATTACTCTAAAATAGGCGGAATTTTAGGCAGCCTAAATGTAAATAATATGTTTGAAAAAAATAAACGAATCCTTTTTCTAATATTGGTACTCGTATCTACTCTTCGTTAGAAAAAAATAATCATTTTAAACAAAAATTAACGCAAACTGAAAAATAATAATGTAGGGTTCTCATTTTATTAACTATTATGTAAATTCAAATTATGTAGTATACTTTAATTCACAAAATATTACGAGCAATTGCTCTATGAAATTTTCGGAAAGGAACTGTGTTCGGTCAGTCAGAACTTGCTTGTAAGTTGAAAACACAAAATGTGACCGGGGCGTTCTTATATTTAGCCATATCGTCTAAAGTTATCTCAGCTCCATAGATTAATGGCAAAGACACAATTGAATTGCCACGTAAAATTTTGACTAAAAAACGTTTTTTCTTTCGACATTTTAAATTCACACACAAAAACTTGATTAAAGTAAGTACTTTAAATATTATAAGTTAGGTTGAAACACTTTGTCGAGTGCTGAATTAGTCAACGAAGTAGATGATAAACCTTGTCTGCTCAATAAAAGTTAGAATAGGCAACAAAAATAGGCAAAATAGGCTGTATAAGGTAAAATAGGCACAATACCCAAAATATAGAAAAAATAGGCTCTAAGGCACGAAAAAAAACCTTCCATTACACGTAAACATATTACCTATGTATAGAAAAACTAAATTGCCTGAAATATATTAAAATTTGAATCTAGGCAATTGCTTAAAAATCCGGGCTTTAATTATTAGTGTTGGGGTAAGTGACTCAGTGGTATCGAGTCGGCTTGTGGATCTTGAGAACCCTGGTTCGATCCCTACAGCCGACAAACAATTTTCATCAAATTAAATCTATCCCTGTAACTTCCCCTTTACTAATATCTTTGAGGGCCATGTTTTGATGGCTGGTAACCGCACTTCAAGCGAAGAAATATATCACTTACTAAGGTAGTGTGCCACACCCAGTAATGGGTAAAAAGCGTGATGATATATTTATTTATTGACAATGATAAATTATATTAATTATATTTATCTTTGTTTTACATGTTACGATTTGATGCCACTTCTTTCATTCACCCGTTATTTATTGTATCCGTCTTGATCAAAGACAAGAAACAAAATTCCCTATTTATTCAATTTGATAGTATCACGTAAATCATTTATTTCTATTCCCCTCATAACCTCAATTTCTGAAAACAACATCCATATTTACTTTCGTTCCTTATTACCCTAATAATACTCTCCCTTACCCAACATCGGCACTAGTTCCATTCAGCGACAGAGACATGCCAATCACCGGCCAGAAAGCCACCCTTTCATTCTGTGGGGGGTGCCAGCGGGTGGCTAGCGATCGGTTTTTATTTTACGGCGTTGCCCTGTTGGCGATAATCGAAATGCCGTGTCGTGAGAGTATAAAGATAAATGGTGCACGAAGGGTGGTATGGGGGGGGGGATGGTACTGACGATTGTGGGGGAGGGGGAGGGAGGTTACTTAAGGGTAGTATACTAGTTGTCTTGTTTTTCTAGAGATGAAGGAATTATTTTAAAGTTAAATTTATGACAGAAAAATTCGGATGACGCCTGGATTCGAACCAGGGACCCTCCGCTTGTCGGGCAGAGATGCTAACTGCTACACCACGTCACCTGTGTCCGACGTATGGCATAAATCGTGTCGCTGTAGACGAAACCCGTTGTCAATACCTATCATAGATATAGGAGTCTTTGGTATCGATGCTACGTTAGACACTATGAAGAATTCGGTTGATGCCATACGTCGGACACAGGTGACGTGGTGTAGTGGTTAGCATCTCTGCCCGGCAAGCGGAGGGTCCCTGGTTCGAATCCAGGCGTCATACGAATTTTTCTGTTATAAATTTAACTTTAAAATTATCTTTATTACTGTACGTTCAGTCGAAGAAGTCAAATGTTAAAAAAATGAAGGAATTAATTATTTTATTTATTAGCTACTTTTCACCAAATTAATTTTATTTTAAAATACTCTGTCCAACAGGTAAAATAATACAATAAATTAAGTAGATAAATGTGTTGAAATCTAAGGATATTATTGATTACGAAAAAACATCAACAATCGAAAATTGACATTCTGTTGTATCAGTTTATTGCAGAATCTGAATTAGGAAAGAAGTTCAAATTAAAAGTAAAAAAAGTTTTTTCTACGATTGCTATGAAAAGTTGACAATTATGCTCTCATTTGTCATCGTAAAGTTGACGTTTTCTGTGGAACAATCGAAAAATAAATTTTTATACGATTGCTATGAAAAGTTAACAATTACGCTCTCATTTGTCATCCTAAAGTTGAAGTTTTCTGTGAAACAAATGAAAAATATATTTTTGTGCGTCTCCAATAGGAAGGCTCGAAACAGATGTTAAATGTGCGCTTATTTAAATAGTTACCAGAGATACAAACAAAACAGAAACTTGTCATATTGACAGTTGACAGAACGAAATTATTTTCAGTACCTATACGTTTGTTAATAATTTGAAGATGCAATCGTAGAAAAAATGATGTGTGTATCACGAGCGTCAAGTGTCTTTGTTCCTCTTACACTATTGCAGCTCTCGCCTTCGGCACGCTCTGCAATTACCGTGCTCGAGTAACAAAGAATCACTTTACGCTCTTAATACACAAATAACTATATGTATCTACTTATTGTAATGTAGGTGGCTCAGTGGTATCGAGTCGGCCTAAGGATTTGAGAACTCGGGTTAGATTCCCACTGCCAACAAACAATTTTCATCACTAATCCTGTGGCTCTCCATCCACTAACACCTTTGGAAGCTGTGATTTGACGTCTGGTAACTGCACTTCACGCGAAGAAATATATCACTTATCGAGAAGAGTGCCACACGCAGTAATGGTTAAAAGGCGTGATAATATATTTTTCTGAAATCGTCAAGAAAATGCCTACTTTCCTGACGCATTTTAGTATGGAAAGTAAGTGTTTACCAAAACATTTGCAAAACAGTCAGGTAAAGTACTTTCCTGACTCAAATAAATAAACTAAATAACTAAAAAATTTAATAAGATTTTTATTTATTTTTATCAATAATATTAATACTAAATATACAATTGCTTAAATTACTAAAATTTATGTATGACACTGGCGAATTTGAAGCTAAATTTATTGTTGCAATCGGTAAATTACTTGGAGATTCAGTAAATAAAATAAGCAAGTAGCACATTTGCTGACAAATTATTTTGCTTTTTCCAATCCATGAAAATTTCATACTCTTTATCATATCGGTCTTTGGACTTGCTCGGTAATAAATTTTCAACAGCCGCAGTTGCTTGATTTAAGATTTCAGGAGGAGTACTTGAAAATACCGCCTCATACTAATTTTCATCTATATTTTCCAACATTCTAAAGAAATCTTCTCTGTCAACAATATTACTTTTGACACAAATATGTTCAATAGATTTTTCACATAAGATATTGTTTTCAACAACTTTTGTTATCACCTTGGATATGTAGTTTGCTGCCAATATGATTCTTACCAAAAAATTAAACATTTTGAAATATTTATTATTAATTATACTGATAAAATATAAAAATGAACGATTTCAGAAAAAATAGTATACATAATACGTCACGAAAGTGTTTTACTTGACTCAGCGAATTAAAATACTCGGCCTGACAGCTTCGTACTTCAAACAACCGCTTCGTCAAGTAAAGCATCACTTTCCTGACTTATTATGTAATATACTATTATTTATTACTTATTGTAATGATTTAATAACTTGTTTCTTTGCGAGGGCTAGATATTGCTTGAAGTATGTATTTTAATGAAAAATTAATATTGTATCTGTCTTCCCTTGATATACGAGAATATTGTGTACAAATAAATAAAGATTGATTTAACCTCATACATCACTGTAATTACTTAATTAAATTTTAATTAATATGTACTATCTTTTTTCGCAAAATATAAATTAATAAATATCTATCAAATTTTAAATACGGACACAAGGATGATTTTAGAAAATTCTACCATATAATACTTTTTAAATGAAGATCAATATGAACACTAATCGAAATCAGAAACATGTTAGTTTAAGGTTAATTATACACTTAATTGAGGCTTAAAATGTGACAATCGGTTTTTTAAAATAAAATAGTTTTGGTACTATAAATGAACATATTATGTATTATGACGAACTGAAGATTCTTTTTCAGAATTTTCAAAATTATGGCTGATTTATATTGAGTACACATTTTTAGTACTACTGGTTTAATAGTTATTCTAATATACAAGGTGTTTCACAACTTATTTTCACCCCATATAGTACTAATTATGAAACAAAGATTTTTTTCAAAATTTGCAAAATTAATTGCACTTTACATGCAGTAAATAATTAAATTATATTTTTAAACTCTACTTTAGTCTATGTATTTATTATACAGCATCAGATAAATGCTTATTAGTAATGTTTAATTATAATTTAATTATTAATATATTAGAAATAACTTTTAAACTTGTGGTACTAAAAATATTTACATCATGTAAAGTGCAATTAATTTTACGAATTTTCAAATAAATATTTCTATTTCATAGTCAGTACCTTTAGTACTATATGGGCCATATGGGGTTAAAATAATTGTCATAAATTGTGAAGCACCATATATATTATAAATAATTATGAAACCTGTGGTTCTAAAAATGTTCACTTAATATAAATTAGCATTTAATTTTGCAAATTCTGAAACAAATCTTCATTTCGTCATATAAATAAATAAAAAAGTTGTGAAACACCCTGCATATTTTTAAAGTTCAAGACTGAAAGTAATGTAATAAATTTGAAAACGTTATATTTATGACCAAACAATAATGAAAACGATTTTTCTGTGAACAGAATAATTTATCCCGACATTTGAAAATAATTTTCTTGCATTTTATTTATTTATATACATTTATTTATTTAAGTTACGCTGTACAACAGGAACTTAATTCCAATTACAGTACAGGGTTCGCACTCACCGAGCCGCAGTGTAGCAGTTCATATAATTTTTCACTTGAGTAAGATTCTAACTCGGGATCTCCGGATTCGAATTCCGTATCGCTATCCACACCACCGTACTGACGGCTAATTTTATAAATATAACAGCTTATGCACAGCTTCGTAAAGACTGGAGAACAAAATGTATAAAAGTATAAAATAGAAAAAATAATTTTGAGCACATAATGCCGAAATGGCAATAATCTACACAACAATTATGAAAAATTAAGGTTGTTATTAATTCATCGACCAGTAACAGATAATGATCAAGTTACGGTATAATAGAGGGGAATTTCATACATTTCATACTTCATAATTTGTCTTAATTACTACACTGATTATATCTCGTATCTCGTTTAAATGAATTCTCCAATAATTTCATTTATTGTCTAATAACATATCAATTTTCGCAACATTACGCTTGTTCCGCATCGCGTTGGCTGCGGTACAGCAGAAGCACGCGTTGCTCCACGTGTCGCGTGACAGTCAGGTGTATCGGACACGTGACACGTGTGGCCTCCTGCAGCGTTCGCAGCACCAGCTGACAGCATAGCGGAAACTCGAACTACGTGGAACTGACACGCGTTGTTCTGTATAGCAACTGAGTTTGGAATACGTTGAGGCGAAATATAAAGCTTATTATTATTATTATTTTACTGGGTTATCAAACATAATATTGAAATATTCGAATCAGTAAATAAGATTAAGTACAGTATTTCTAATTCTTCACAATTTTCGTATAATATTTGACACTAGATGTAGCTAATAATTAAAACTAACAACAAAATAGCTAATTATGAAACTACTAAGGAAATGAAGGTTACCTTACGCATGTGAAATTTGCAGAACGAGGCGTAGCCGAGTTATGTAAACACATAAGTAAGGTAATAACCGAGTTTTCTTACGTGTTGCATACAATATTTTTTCTACTTCCGTTCTAATAAATACGAAAGAGCGTTTTTGAATTTATGAAATTTTGACATATTAATGACAGTTATAAATTCAAAAAATAAAAGAATAACACATCAGAATTCGTCTACCAAGATATCTGTTGTTACCTATTATTTCACTAGTTAAATAATGCAGTTCATTACCTAACTCAAATAAGTGAAATAAAACGTCTATTTCCTAACGGAAGTAGAAAATAGTTATTTGTGAACACTACTTGTGCATATACGTTAAAACATACAATTAAATTAAAACTAAATATGAATGGAGCGGGCGTTATGGTGTTGTTTATATAATTAATATCATAATAATAAACAGTAAATAAAATTTAAGTGATAAATAATTGTTATTTATGTAAAAAGTCAGGAAAGCGTTCAATTACAGGATGAGTAGATAGTTTCATGCCAAGCGCTAGCGAGGCTTGAAACAGCTTACGAATTCTGTACGACGCTTTACTGACGTGTTACGTATAACTTTTTACCTGAAACTTATAAACAAATAATACATATTTTAAATTTATTTAAATTAAAAGATATATTTGATTTACATATTCAGTCAGTATTTTATGTTGCTAAGTAACTAGACACTCACGTTTCTTTCATTACCAATATGTTATTTTCCTAACCAGGTATGCAACGCAAAGCTTTCCTGAATCTTAAAGCTCAGGCAAATGTTTATTTTCCTTTCAGTTTCATTTAATTATTTTGCAAACAATCAATATTGCAACAAATGTGTATTATTAAAAGTAGGGTAGGTGGCTCAGTGGTATCGAGTCGGCCTGTGGATCTTGAGAACCCTGGTTCGATCCCCACAGTCGACAAACAATTTTCACCAATTTAAATCTACTCTTGTGGCTTCTCTTCAATTAATATCTTTGGGGGCCGCGATTTGACGGATGGTAACCGCACTTCATGCGAAGAAATATATCACTTACCGAAATCTGCTTATGGCAGAGTGCCACACGCAGTTATGGGTAAAAGGCGTGATGATATATTTATTTATTTATTTAAAAGTAATAAAATTATTTTTGCGAAAGAACAGCATCTTGTTTAAGCTTGCACCACGTGCAATGAAAACCTCGCTAGCAAATAACACTTGAAACAAGTGTATTCTGGCATTTAAGCAGCATTTTATAAATCTCTTTCAGGGACATAATGCGCACTCAAAGCTGTCGCAATTACCTCCAAATTCATTACGCACGTAAAACATCTTTCTAAAATAATTATCGTATAAACGTCGAGCTGAACAGGGGAGGCCGGGGCCCAACACCCCCCGCCGACGCGTCTGACGGCGAGGAGACGAGCACCATTTACGAAAAGATTTGTTTTCATTTTCGACGTCACGGGATTGCGCAGTCGATATTTTAATTGCTTTTTTAAGTAATTACATGCGTGGAGCAGTACGAGCGGAGAAAAATACAAATTGATTGTAGAGAGGCAATTACGAAATTGAATTTGGTTTTGGGGTACAAGAAATATAGCATTTTTAAATTATTTTTAATATTTGCCATCATCAAATACTTATAATAGCTATTTGTGTATTAAGAGCACAAAATGGTATATCGTCGATTCAGAGGCAATTTTGTCCATTTTAAGAATTTAATTTTACATGTTTTAAACATTACAAGACATCCAAAATAAAAATTGTTTATTTGCTGTCACTAGTTGTTCTTGTAAGGTTCAATGAACGTGTGTTGAAGTTTTTTGTGGAACAATATAAAAATGTCTTTTTTGCGCGTCTCCAATGGCAACGTGCGAAAAAGACGTTAAATATGCGCGGTTCCAATGGCAACGCGAGAAAAGATATTAAATGAACGCTTATTTGAATAGTTAATAGGGATACAAATAAAACAGAAACTTGTCATATTGACAGTTGCCAGAACGAATTTATTTACAGTACGTATACGTTTTTTTAATAATTTTACGATGCAATCGTAGAAACGTTATGTGTGTATCACGAGCATAAATTCTCCTTATACACTATTACCGTGTTCGAGTAAAAAAGAATCACTTTATCCCAGGGTTCGAAGATATATATCGATCGATATATATCATGATATTTATTTTGATATATATCGTCATATTTTTGCAATGATATATATCCATTATATAAAAATATGTTTTTGAGATATAGCCTCCGGAAAAGTGAAA
This sequence comes from Pterostichus niger, assembly GCA_947425015.1. Lineage (NCBI taxonomy): Eukaryota > Metazoa > Arthropoda > Insecta > Coleoptera > Carabidae > Pterostichus > Pterostichus niger. The sequence continues at coordinate 4,658,442 of OX380337.1, read as the reverse complement.
TTTTTCGAATTTTTCAGTTTTTCTACTTTTCCGAGGCTATATCTCAAAAACTAAATGTGATATGAAAACGCGCTCAACGGCATTAATTTTCTCGTGCTTCAGTTAACTTATAAACATAGTTTCAGCGATTTTTATTTTTTTTAAATTTTCCGCCAAAAAAACCGCGAAAAGCGGTTTTTTAACATTTTCTCGAAAACCAGAAGTCATATGCATTTGAAGATTGCACCACTGGATTCAGTGGGTCAAAATACATATGTATGTAAATTTTCGTTTTAATAATCCTACGATTAAGGATTTTTGGTAAAATTGAATTAAAATCTGAAAAAACCAAAGGGGTACCCCTTAGGAAATAATTAAAAATATTAAATTGCATAAAATTGTATGAAAATTTGCTTATAAGTCAATTCTGTCACGGGGAATTCAATGCCGTTGAGCGCATTTCCATATCTTGTTTAGTTTTTGAGATATTGCCTCCGGAAAAGTGAAATTTATCGAATTTTTCAGTTTTTCTACTTTTCCGAGGCTATATCTCGAAAACTAAATGTGATATGGAAACGCGCTCAACGGCATTAATTTTCTCGTGCTTCAGTTAACTTATAAACATAGTTTCAGCGATTTTTATTTTTTTTAAATTTTCCGCCAAAAAATTGCAAAAAGCGGTTTTTTAACATTTTCTCGAAAACCAGAAGTCATATGCATTTGTAGATTGCACCACTGGATTCAGTGGGTCAAAATACATATGTATGTAAATTTTCGTTTTAATAATCGTACGATTAAGGATTTTTGGGAAAATTGAATTAAAATCTGAAATTTTTCAGTTTTTCTAAATGTGTACAAAAACTAAAATTAAAAAAAATATCCAAAAAGTGATATTTATCTGATATATATCCTATATATCAGATATTTTGATATTTATTATAAATATCATGATATTTACGAACCCTGCTTTATCCTCATAATACACAAATAACTATTATTGAACTAACCAAGGAAACTATATTAAACAGAGTTGAAAAACAATTTTTAGGTTTAGCTATAACATTCTAAATTAACGCGAAAAGTATTTAATAAATAAACATCACTTTCAACAAAGCATGTATAAATATCCTAACTTTTTAGTGCCCAGATTTTGCACTAAATATTCTAATACTTTCTTCACATTTAAACTCAACGCAAAAATGCTGCTTAAATTGCCCATTTTCGTTATCACTTCCAGTTACAATTTGATGTGCAATAATTGTGATATTTTCAATTGTTCGCTGAGAGAAATTCGTCGAGTCAGTGAATCCAGTTTTGTGCATACAATGTAAATAAATAAATAAAAATATCATCACGCCTTTTACTGGGTGTGGCACTCTGCGTAAGAAGATCTCGGTAAGTGATATATTTATTCGCGTAAAGTGCGGTTACCAGCCATAAAACCACGGCCCCCAAAGATGTTAGTGGAGCCACAGGGGTAGATTTAAATTGGTGAAAATTGTTTGTCGCCTGTGGGTATTGAACCAGGTTTCTCAAGATCCACAGGCCGACTCGATACCACTGAGCCACCTACTCCATAATAATGTAATGTTATTATTTATTTATTTATGGTTGTTATTTATGGGGTAGGTGGCTCAGTGGTATCGAGTCGGCCTGTGGATATTGAGAACCCTGGTTCAATCCCCACAGCCGACAAACAATTTTCACCAATTTAAATCTACCCCTGTGGCTCCCCGTCCACTAATATCTTTGGGGGCCGTGATGATATATTTATTTATTTTTTTATTTTATATATCGGACCAACTACTTAGGTCATATGCCGATATGTCCTTTGTATGGCCGCCACGGGCGGGACCCGAACCCACAACCTTATGGTCGTCTGTCAGGCCCTCAACCCGCGAGGCTATCACGCGGGACAATTTATTTATATATTTATCAACATGGTGTATTTTTACTTCCTTGTACGAAGTAAAGGAAGTATTGTAATCGCGAAAATTTTCGGTTCTCAGATTTCAACGGAAATAGGTATTTTGGCCCTCCCTGAATCCATTTTGACTAATTTCGTCGTGCCGTCTGTACGTACGTATGTACGTACGTATCTCGCATAACTCAAAAACGGTAAGCCGTAGAAAATTGAAACTTTATATTTAGGACTGTTATAACATCTAGTTGTGCACCTCTCTTTCTGGTCATTATACAACTACCGGAAGTGGTACTTTACTTGAAGTCTATAATAGATTTTCATAAAAAACTATATTCAAATATAATTTAAAACTTTCCAAATTTGGTATATAAGACTACTATATCAATGGAAATAACATAATAGATTTTGGTTAAAATAGACTAACCGGAAGTGGCACATTACATGAAGCTGCTAACAGTTTTCCTTGAAAAAAATGGTATTATTTTAATTTTAGAAATAAATGCTGCAAATAAAAGTTTTAGAGAATGAAATTCTGCGTCTAGCACATTAAGAATTTTTAAATTAGCGTTTTGCATAAGCGAGATATCTACATTTAAATATTATATATTTTGTTTTTTTTTTAAATTAAGTTTGCTATGGATTAGAATAAAAAAAGAAGATTTAATGTCAAATATGTGCAATTAAAAAAATTTCTATAGTTTAATACGCATACAAGGAAGTCATGTGGTGTCCACATCAGATTTTTATATTATACGATTAAAATACTTTACCTTGTTAATGGATTGTTCTGTTAGGTAATAAATTATTATTATTAAATCTTGTTCACATATCCTCGATAAATAGCATGAACCCTAGCACCCTGTTAGACCCGTGTGTAAATTCACAAATTATTTAAACCGGTAACTCTATCAGAACTCATCGTGAAGTCATTAAAACTGTCCGAGCACGTCGGGGCGATGGTGGCGGCGGCCGGCGACACCTCGTAATTGAGGTTTGGCGACGTCGCGCCGCCTCCAGCCTCTCGGACACGGCGACGGCGGCAGCATATGTCGTGTTTACATTAACGACACTATAGTCATTTCATTTGACAATGTAATGTGTATGGGGTTTTTATTCGGTTTTAATATGGAGCGGGGTTTCGTGCTAATTGCACAATTAGGGTAGACTATAATTTATGGATATCGAGTTATTTTCACTTTATTGCGATTGATAATTTGGTTACAGTTCATTTTACTTTTGAATGTACATACGTCTAAAATTTCTAGAGAATTTTTTATTATATTTGACATAAATGTTAATAAAGTTACAAGTGTGTGAAGTAAGGTTTTTATGCATTAGTTTCAAAGTTTAAGCCACAACCTTAATCGCAAAGCCCTTCAGACACTCGGTATCATACAATATTTTATCTACGACTTATGGTGGATTTCTGTGATTTTCTATAGGTTTATAAATCTGTAAAAAATGAACAAAATCGCATCAATATTTGTTGATAAATAAAAATATATCATAACGTCAGTTGTTTTGTTGCGATTTTGTTCATCATTTACAGATTTACGAATCTACAAAACTTCTAGATTTATGCAGAATTTCACCATTAATTAGAAAAAAGATAATAAACAAATACAATTTATTAGATAACCTTTTTAGTTCTATACTAATTGTTGAATTTGTACAGTTGTTTATGTTACTAATTACAATATTACAATCTACAATAAATTAATTATTTCTTACCGATAAGACTGAAAAACAGACAAAACCATAGATAAAATCACTCAGTTTAACGTTTGCTTGTTGTATTTGGTTGCAAAGTTTTTTGTTTATTATTTATCGTTGCCAGAATGTTTGGCAACAGAAATCGTTTAAGGAGTAAGGCCACTCTAGACAAGGAAAAAAAGGGTCATTTTCAAGATTTTTTTTAACGAAATCTAAACGTGCTGCTTAAGAACTGTTTTTGGATCTTTATTTAAAATTTTCCGGGAACAGCAATAGACCTGGATCAAAAAGGGATATGTTTTCTTAATCTCTGATGTATACTCTAAAAAACTATGGGCTGGATTTTGAAAATTTAGATTTTTAACAAAATGGCGCACGTTTGAAAAAAAAGTTCATTATTCGGGACTAAATTATATATATATATATAAATACTACTACTAATAGATATAATTTTTAGAGTGGCCTTACCCCTTAATAATTAAACTACCATTTAATTTACATTGGTCGCACGATTTGATATTTTTACACACGATTTATTTAATGTAACACTTCTCACCAGGGTTCGTAAATATCATGATATTTATAATAAATATCAAAATATCTGATATATAGGATATATATCAGATAAATATCACTTTTTGGATATTTATTTTTTAATTTTAGTTTTTGTACACATTTAGAAAAACTGAAAAATTTCACTTCTCCGGAGGCTATATCTCAAAAACTAAACAAGATATGGAAATGCGCTCAACGGCGTTGAATTCCCCGTGTCCGAATTGACTTATAACAAAGAGCATAAATTACATAAAGAGGAACGGCCTTATGGGTTGACTAGTATTAGCACATGTTGCCCGCCGCTGGGAGGTGCCACCATCGAATTTTTGTCGCCATCTATCGCTCGGTTACATTAATAATTTTGAGAAAAACACTAACGCACTCTGTTGGCGAGAAACAGTAAATTTATGAACTAGAAAGAATTAGGATCACACATACATTGTATGCGCGACGTTATATTGTTTGTTTGAATGAATGTTTATGTAAGTCGCGCTGACTAGACGCGAGAACGGGGCTGCCGCCGCGCTTCGGCATTTAATACATATAACTCCTAAACGACTGCGCGGCCCTTTATAAAAATTGGCATGGAGTATAAACACAATATAAGCTTTTTTTTAATGAAATTTAAAAAAAATTAAAAAAATGCGAACTTTGTAAAAAACGAAAAACAAATTTTTCATTTGTTTTTTTTAGTGATTTTTTATTTATTTTTGAAATCCAATGAAGGGGTTAAAAAGGTCATTAAATATAGTATAAAAACTAGTGGTTAATTTATTTTACCATACCTTCTTAACACTGAATAATGGCATTCGAAGTACATGCATCACGGTCACTCAAATCTTCAAAGACCGATATTTTGTGAACCAGGCTTGCCAATAAAAAAATATGTTGTATCTGAGTCGAGAATATGAACAGGTATAACATACTTAAATATAACTGAAATCGGAAACTTGAACCTTGTTTTCCCTGCCCGCTTCACGTGAAATGCCCCAAATGCTGTATTCAATCTAAGTACCGATCTTGAAAACGAAGGCTTCTGTTACCTGTTAACGTCGCGTCTCAATCAAGGTCCAATTGAAAATTTATTTTCTACTGTTAGATATAGGTGTGGTTCCAACAATAATCCAACAACAAAAGAATTCCGTATAGCTTTACAGCAAAATATATTTGTAAGATTACTTTCAACTCCAGATAATCCAAATTGTGAAAATGATGATGATCGTGCAATTATTTTGGATGATTCAGAACAGAATACAGATACAGAATATGAGAATGACAAACAAATGTGTTTAGATTTAAATGAATGTGTCACTGAAAAGACGTGTGAAAATGATATAATTTCATCAAAAGTTGAAAGAGAAGAAAACGAAGAAAGTAATTTAATTTTTTCCTTAGAACAATGTTCCATAAATTATTTTGCAGGATATTTAGTGTATATATGTTTAAAAAAATTTAATTGTGACTTATGTAAAATTAATTTATCACATTCGGACGTGACCCGTAATCTTCATAACAGAAACTTTTTGCTGACAGTGTTTCGCGATTATGATAATAATGAAAATATACCAAAATACACACATACAAAATAAAACAGAAATGAAGACAAGAATAATGTATTTATTTCATAAACAGAAAACAAGGATGCATATAATTTTATATTAAATGTTCGAATAACCCTCCTTTTTTCGCTAAACAATACAATATTTGTTTATAAACGAAAATCACAAAACACAAACTTTTTTTGACAGTTACAATGTCATACAATTGCTTGTAATTTTGTTTGAGTTCCATGGCTATCGCTACAAATAAGCAATTTTCAAAAATCTTTAAAATTTATTTCCTCTGTTATGAAATGCCACAAATAAAATCTAGTGGTTTACATGCAGAATTTTAAGCTTTACAACTTTTATTTGAAGTATTTTTGTCTAAAATCAATTGGGAAGCAACGCGCAAGGAAAAACTGATTTCCCATGTTAAACGTCTATGGCCAGATTGTTAATTAACAGCCCTGTATATATATATATATATATATATATATCGGGTGTAACACGAAAAGTGAAACATAGGCGTTTAAACATAGCAAATCAGTTTTTCCGTGCGCATTGCTTCCCTAATTATTTTAGGAAAAAATGTTTCAAATAAATGTTGTAAAGCATAAAATTCTACATCCGAATCAATAAACAAAATTCATTTTGACTACTTCATAACTGCAGAAATTACATTTGAAAATTCACGTAATTTCAATTTAATAGTAATTTATATTTAGTTCTCTGGAAATTTCCCGCACACTCATTATTGGCTCCAGTTCTATTAAAGCAAGAATATTTTCTTCATTGTTATAAATTCTTTCATTTATTTCTTTCTTGAAATTTAGTGTTCCTGTCTTTTCAAACTTTACTATAAACCTCTGAATAGTTGCCGTACTAGGAATGATTATTCATTTTTGATAATAATAAACCCTAATATTGATTTAATATCACAGTTGGTCAAAATAAATACTAATAATTTGACGTATAAAACGTTACGCATTTGTTCATCTCTTGTGTTTTTAATTCCATGGCTATTACTATTAAATTGAAATTACGTGAATTTTCAAATTTAATTTCTGCAGTTATGAAGTTGTCAAAATGAACTTTGTTTATTGATTCGGATGTAGAATTTTATGCTTTACAACATTTATTTGAAACATTTTTTTTCCTAAAATAATTAGGGAATCAATGCGCACGGAAAAACTGATTTGCCATGTTAAACGCCTATGTTTCACTTTTCGTGTAACACCCGGTATATATAAACTTTTATTATTATATTTGTATTTTAGTAGCTGAAGACGAGCGAATTTTTAGCTTCATATACGGTCAACCAAATATATTTATTATAAAAACAGGATTCCTCAAACCTTTTATTTATTATATAAATATATATATATATATATATATATATATATATATATATATATATATATATATATGTATATATATATATATATTTATATATATATTTTACTTTGGACCATAATTATGTATTCATAAACAATTCAGTATGCAAAATAATATTCTTTTCAAATGGCATAACTGTGTACCTATTTTAATTATATGTGTCAACAACACATCGTAAAATAAAACCTACCGTACCCAAAATCTAGCCACGACAATCAGCGACCGGGGTGAAGAGCAAAAGCGGTTCATGACTGTGCATCGTAGTTCATCTATTCGACGTATCAACTTACATAGCGCCAAGTCATAGAACAGTTTCTCTTTACCCCGCAGCTACCTCACCATAAGTTTTAGTATAACACTTATATACACAGGGCCGTTCCTCTTTATGTAATGTATGCTCTTTGCTTATAAGCAAATTTTCATACAATTTTATGCAATTTAATATTTTTAATTATTTCCTAAGGGGTACCACTTTGGTTTTTTCAGATTTTAATTCAATTTTCCCAAAAATCCTTAATCGTAGGATTATTAAAACGAAAATTTACATACATATGTATTTTGACCCACTGAATCCAGTGGTGCCATCTTCAAATGCATATGACTTCTGGTTTTCGAGAAAATGTTAAAAAAACAGCTTTTTGCGATTTTTTTGGCGGAAAATAGAAAAAAAATAAAAATCGCTGAAACTATGTTTATAAGTTAACTGAAGCACGAGAAAATTAATGCCGTTGAGCGCGTTTTCATATCACATTTAGTTTTTGAGATATAGCCTCGGAAAAGTAGAAAAACTGAAAAATTCTAAAGATTTCACTTTTCCGGAAGCTATATCTCAAAAACTAAACAAGATATGGAAATGCGCTCAACGGCATTGAATTCCCCGTGACAGAATTGACTTATAAGCAAATTTTCATACAATTTTATGCAATTTAATATTTTTAATTATTTCCTAAGGGGTACCCCTTTGGTTTTTTCAGATTTTAATTCAATTTTCCCAAAAATCCTTAATCGTAGGATTATTAAAACGAAAATTTACATACATATGTATTTTGACCCACTGAATCCAGTGGTGCAATCTTCAAATGCATATGACTTCTGGTTTTCGAGAAAATGTTAAAAAACAGCTTTTTGCGATTTTTTTGGCGGAAAATAGAAAAAAAATAAAAATCGCTGAAACTATGTTTATAAGTTAACTGAAGCACGAGAAAATTAATGCCGTTGAGCGCGTTTTCATATCACATTTAGTTTTTGAGATATAGCCTCGGAAAAGTAGAAAAACTGAAAAATTCTAAAGATTTCACTTTTCCGGAAGCTATATCTCAAAAACTAAACAAGATATGGAAATGCGCTCAACGGCATTGAATTCCCCGTGACAGAATTGACTTATAAGCAAATTTTCATACAATTTTATGCAATTTAATATTTTTAATTATTTCCTAAGGGGTACCCCTTTGGTTTTTTCAGATTTTAATTCAATTTTCCCAAAAATCCTTAATCGTAGGATTATTAAAACGAAAATTTACATACATATGTATTTTGACCCACTGAATCCAGTGGTGCAATCTTCAAATGCATATGACTTCTGGTTTTCGAGAAAATGTAAAAAAACCGCTTTTTGCGATTTTTTTGGCGGAAAATAGAAAAAAATAAAAATCGCTGAAACTATGTTTATTAGTTAACTGAAGCACGAGAAAATTAATGCCGCTGAGCGCGTTTTCATATCACATTTAGTTTTTGAGATATAGCCTCGGAAAAGTAGAAAAACTGAAAAATTCGAAAAATTTCACTTCTCCGGAGGCTATATATCAAAAACTATTTGATATTTTTATATAATGGATATATATCATTGCAAAAATATGACGATATATATCTTCGAACCCTGCTTCTCACACAATAATTTGTTGAATAATGTGTTCATTTTAGTATGTGAATATATAATAGTTATTGAAGCATTAAGGACAGCCGGTTGGAGATGATTTTGGAGATCGAGACGAAACCGAAATTTAACTTTCATGAAAACTTAAATAATCGTATATATTTCATTGTAATTGAATGTAAATTGATTTTTTTTTAAATTTTTTACTTTTGAAAAATTGCCGTAAGAATATTATGATTCAGAAGTTAAATAAGTTTTATTGTTTAGCATGAAACATGTATTTAGCTAAAGGGCGCTTTGCCCCCATGTCTCCCGTTTTTTCTCGCAGGTTATTTTGTATTGAAATACAAAATTTGTAAATTCAATTTCCAATTCCATTTCTAAATAAAAGAAATATCCGTAATAATGAAATATTAATTTGAAAAGTTTGAAAATTCGAACATATTAATCAAATATTAAACAAAAAAAATAAAACTTTAAGCAAATATCGGAGCGGTGCTGTTTTATTCGCCATGTTTTTTCATTGTGATTCGGCCTTTGGCAGCGTATCGTTTCCGGCAGGTTTTAGTCAGTTAATTTTCATTTCCGGTTCGTCTTTGTACGTTGATTAAAAAAATAATAAAAACGATAATTGGTTTGTTTGGTGCCGTCATTTCTCGGCTTTACTTCGTGTCGGCTAATTCCGGCATTTGTCGACACACTCCGACATAATAATAATAAATTTAATTTATTCTCAAATGCAATTACTACATTTCAAGAAGAAATATAAAAATTATCATGACTGATGCTCTTCGGGATTCAACAAACAATCATATAAATGGTTGTATCTTTACAACAAATTATGCAAAGTTTTCTGGAATTCCTGTTACAATGTTTCATTTATTTATTTCTACTACTCTGTACAACAGGAACTGAAGCACAATTACAGTACTGGATCCGGATTCACCGAGCCGCAATGTGGCGGTCTCAGCTTTAGTGGGAATCCGATTTTCTTTCATAGTAAATGTATATGTATATTAGCAAATTCGAATTAATTTTATTTATCTGAATGAATATGTAACATTATTGTCAAAACTCTGATTGTCAGTTGAAAGAATAAATTTGAGTTACTTTAAAAATAAATTAATTTACCTGAAACTGCCAGGAAAATAAATATTTTCCTGATCTTTAAGACTCAGGAAAGCTTTGTTTTGCATGCCTAGGCAGGAAAATAACATATTGCCTGCCTAGACACGTAATGAAACAAACATGAGTGTCTAGTTACTTAGCAACATAAAATACTGTCAGAATATGAAAGTCAAATATTTCTTTTAATTTCAATAAATTAATAACGTAGCAGATCTCGGTAAGTGATATATTTCTTCGCGTGATGTGCGGTTACCAGCCGTAAAGTCCCGGCCCTTAAAGATGTTACTGGTGAGAGAACCACAGGGGTAGAATTAATTTGGTGAAAATTGTTTATCGGCTGTGGGAATTGAACCAGGATTCTCAAGATCTACCACTGAGTCACCTACCCCATTGAGTTCCCGTTATACTTTCTATATTAATTATCATATTTATATTATTATTATTTTCAAATTTCTTATTCTGTTTGTACTAATAAAAATTTCATAATGAAGAATATATTTGTAAATTTACGAGGAAGTACTCAGTCATTTTTTATTTGCAAGTTTTTTATTTGACTGGTAGGAATACATTATATTATGCCGGCGAGATAACGAATGGTGAATTATTGACGAAGCTGCTAATAAGGCACAAAAAGGCCTTGGGAATGTTGTATTATTCATAAAAATGTTCGAATCTATTTTTCATATTCTCGACAGTTCGCTGTTTACTCTATATTCTTTTTAATCTGTTTCTTGCTGTTCTACTAATTTGATTTTCAAATTTTCATATTTGCGAGTATAATTCATATATACAGCTGTCGGTAAATTATTTCTACAATTTTGTTGTTGTTAATATTGATGTTATTAACTTCTATAATTTAGGCACACTTTAAACGAAGAAAAACAAAATTGTGAATAAAAATTTAAAAAGGTTGCATTTACAAAAATGGAGTTCAGCTTAAACTATACCATACTATACAGTGTGTTTCTATCACGAAACTTTATTGAATTATGTAATTTAATATACTGATTATAGAACAAAAAGATTTTTTCGAAATTTGAAACTATGATTTGGAGAAAAACGCGTTTAAAGAGTCATATATAAAAATAAATACTAGTACTAATAGATATATGCTTTTTTCCCTCTGAAATACTTCCGCGCGGCATTTAAATTAATTGTCCCTTATTCCTAAGGGTTTAAACTATAATTTAAGCAAATAACAAAAATGCATTTAAAAAAAATTTAGAGTGGCCTTACCCCTTAAGTATAGAAACAACCAGGGGCGTATCTGGGGTACTTGGCGCCTGGGTTCTGAAGCAGAATGTGGCGTCCCGGGGCGTGCGCCGAAGGCGAAAATTTTGGAGCACAAAAATGCGATATGGTACTCAAAATGCGTGGAATTTTATGCTCTACGATACAGAAAGAGTAAGGCAGTAAGCCGACACGCCGTACTATGCGAAACTTGCGTGTAGATTTAGAGCAATAAGCAAACTCATGACAAATAATATGTTATTCACCTTAGCGTAGAATAATAGATCATTGTTTGTCCAGAAAAATAACTATTTTTTAAATAAATATTTTATTATATAGTTTCTCATAAAATTAAATAAAAATACAAAAAAAAAAAACAAAAAGAAATTAGTTCACTATGTAGGTACATTCTAATATACCTAAACCTAATTAAAACTATATAGTTTACATTTTACAATTGCACATAATAGCACAAAAAATTATACAAATAACAAAATAACATATCAATACATGTAAATTAAATTTACAATATAAATACTCATAACTATATCGCGCGTTCCACGTAAAGGTTGGCATAGGGAAATAACATGGGAAAAAAGGTTTTTGTAAATAAAAAGTGTCCGGTAAAAAATTATGGTATAATATGGCACATGGCCATACTAGACCTATCGACACACATTATTTCATACAGATTACTTCATTTTAATGCCACAAATTAGAGAAATTAATGAAAATAGTTCGAGAAAATCGCCTACTAATTATGTTTTTTTTTTGTGACAGCTTTGTCATAGAAACAGAAGCTGTCACTATAACCGTCAAGATTTGTTGTGAATATTAAGAAATCTTGACAGTTAACTTTATATTTCAAACATTAATCACATTACTTCGCGATCTTTTGTAATTAAAGGCCTTAGTACGATAGTAGGTACCTACATTTGGTATTCATTTAATTACTTTATTTATTTTACAAATAATATTAAGATGCAGTATTTGTGTTCTTTTAATATACTCATATTTATTTTAACTTTTTGCCGTCTGTCGCCCTTTTATGCTGGCGCCCGGGTTCTGGGAACCCCAAGAACCCTGGATTGCAACGCCCCTGGAAACAATCCTGTATACTATTATTTAGACTCCTCGAGAATAATAAAACTAATGCTACAAAATACTAGGAAGCAATTTTAAATTAAAAATCGTGTCAGAAAATATGAGCATTATTATATTGCAATTTGTGGAAGCGATATCTTTTTAATGATTATATATTTCAAAATTTTAAGGCTCATATTTTGTTTATAAAGTATTCAACAATAGGTGGATTTTTTAATAATCATAACAAACACTTCAGTGACGAGAAATCTGGTCCTAAAGTTAAACAAAAATGCCAGTGCCATGAGACAGGAGTCGAACCTTTTTAAATTTTAGTTTATCGTTTTCTCTTTCTTCTTTTAAACAATTTTTATATATTCGAAAAATTTTAAGTGTGAAGTGAAGTAAACAGTATTTTTCAAGTAATTCTTAATTAAGTCTGATTACTTTTGTAATTTTCTCGTACAATTCCATCATAATTGTCCAGGAAAAACTTGTGTCTAACCCATGAAGTTTGCTAGCTTGCGCACTATTTCACTAACTTCACGTAGCATGTCCTGATGAAGGATATAATAGTTCAGTGAACAAGCTGAAGAGGGCAGAGACGAGCGGGTAGGGGATGCTTGGCGGTGTACTCCACTCAACTTTGACATAATAATACGGGCGATGTAACGACGTAGGTGACTGACAATATGTCGAACCGTGGTCAGCCGACATCACGAGTCAGTGGACCAGGCGACTTGGTGCCGTCATGGCGGAAACAGAATTGTAACAATATGAGCTATCTCATTGTTGTTAGGTAAGATTGGTTTCGTGTAATTTGACACTCGTGACCACATGTGTCATTAATAGGGTTGTGCCGTGGTCAATTGACCAAAAATATTTGACAGCCAAATAATACGGTCAAATAATCTAAATGGAACCGCCACGACATCTGTTGTTCAATAGAAATAGCTACTTACTATTATTACATGAATATATCTAGTTTGGTATTCTGGGTTCTGGAAAATTTGCTTACTTTACTTTACAAATAAAATAAATACATATTATTTCATTTCATTACGTCTTTTACTTTATTTTCCCCTTTATTTTGAATTTGATGTGGTTTTGTTTATTAGTTGTTGTTGGTTTTTCATTTTCAGTAATATTGGATGTAGTAAACAGTACTATATAAATAAATTACAATTTTAATTGTAATTTTTATTAAATGTTTCTTGGTCAATTGACAGGTCAAATAGTCGGTCAATTGACCGAAAAATATTTGACTGGTCAAATGCACAACCCTAGTCATTAAGGCTGAGTGTGAGATCGAATATAGGGTACTAAATTATAAAAAGAGACAGTTATAGTTAATATTCTTAGAATTCCAACAAGATTTCATGTTCGCGTTATCTGCAGTGCCCGAGTGTCAGACTACATAACCAAAACACTTGAGACATCTGTGTCCACCCCGATGCGGGAGGGATGGATTCCAGATGAGGGTATTGTACCCAGGACAGCAAGTGTTTCAGTCTCGTCCATCTACTCAACGCGTGAAGATCTTCACATCACGCGGTGTTCGCGTTTACTTTATTTTAAACTTGAGTAGTGAATTAATTATTATAATTAATAAAAATGTAATTTAAATAGTAATTCTGTTTCCATCCTCATATTAAATTATAACGTTTCGTGTTACAATTAGTATAAAAATATTTGTTATTAATATGTTAATAAAATTTCAAGACTGCATTCATTCCTTTCGTGTTACAATTGACGCAGTTCGGTAAGATTGACTTATTCACTACCCAAGTGACACCCCCTCCACTAGCATCTGTAGGGGCTGTGATTTGACTGAACTTCACGCGAAAAAAAATCATCTAGCGAGATCTGCTAAATTATATCTCGCTGATATGAATTTCGATTGCATTGGTTAGGGATTCTGTTGTAAGCTGTAGACCCCCTGTACTGTAATTGGGATTAAATTCTTGTTGTCATTACAGCCCTGTAGCGTGATAATGAGTCCACACCCTGCAGGATCGGTCTCTCAGTTAGGAGGAGGCGGCGCCGTGACGCCACGTCGTGCCGTACCGTAAACAACACTGTTTATCCGACGCAAACAAACATGCCCTGCACGTGCCGTTACACACCACCACCCCCTCTGAGACAGACACATATTCCCGCCCTCAGCACCAATACATACCACGTACTGCAAAGAAAATTATCTACTTTCATACATTGATATACACACAATGGGGTAGGTGGCTCAGGGGCAGGGTTCGTAAATATCATGATATTTATAATAAATATCAAAATATCTGATATATAGGATATATATCAGATAAATATCACTTTTTGGATATTTATTTTTTAATTTTAGTTTTTGTACACATTTAGAAAAACTGAAAAATTCGAAAAATTTCACTTCTCCGGAGGCTATATCTCAAAAACTAAACAAGATATGGAAATGCGCTCAACGGCGTTGAATTCCCCGTGTCCGAATTGACTTATAAGCAAATTTTCATACAATTTTAAGCAATTTAATATTTTTAATTATTTCCTAAGGGGTACCCCTTTGGTTTTTTCAGATTTTAATTCAATTTTCCCAAAAATCCTTAATCGTAGGATTATTAAAACGAAAATTTACATACATATGTATTTTGACCCACTGAATCCAGTGGTGCAATCTTCAAATGCATATGACTTCTGGTTTTCGAGAAAATGTTAAAAAACCGCTTTTTGCGATTTTTTGGCGGAAAATTGAAAAAAAATAAAAATCGCTGAAACTATGTTTATAAGTTAACTGAAGCACGAGAAAATTAATGCCGTTGAACGCGTTTTCATATCACATTTAGTTTTCGAGATATAGCCTCGTAAAAGTAGAAAAACTGAAAAATTCGAAAAAATTTCAATTTTCCGGAGGCTATATCTCAAAAACTATTTGATATTTTTATATAATGGATATATATCATTGCAAAAATATGACGATATATATCAAAATAAATATCATGATATATATCGATCGATATATATCTTCGAAGCTCAGGGGTATCGAGTCGGCTTGTGGATCTTGAGAACCTTGGTTCGATCCCCACATCCGACAAACAATTATCATCAATTTAAATCTACCCCTGTAGCTCCCCCTCCTACTAACATATTTGGAGGCCGATATTTGACGGCTGGTAACCGCACTTCACGCGAAAAAATATATCACTTACCTAGATTTGCTTCGGCAGAGTTCCACATCCAGTAATGGATAAAAGACGTGATGATATATTTATTTATTTTATAATAAGGATATTTTAAAAATTGAATGTAAAATTAAAACAATAAATTATATTCAAATATTTGTTAGAATACCTAAGGTATTATTTTTCACAGAAATATTTCAATATAATTAATAGTTTTAATTTTATAAATGAATTTAAGAAGCCTTTTATTTATTTAATATTAAGTTTTAATTTTACATTCAATTTTTAAAATATCTAGTGTATTAATGATTGTGTCCGAGCGTGTTAATGCACATCTCTTAACATACTGTGACGTCACCGAAACAAAGGTTCGTCAGTTCGAATCCGCCTGCCGACAATGTGTGATTTGTCGTAAAATATTAATTAAAAAAAAAACAACCATACCTCGCTTTACGGCCTAGATACGTTCCACGAAACTTGGCCGCAAAGCGAAAAGCCGGATAAGGAATCAATCAATTCTAATACAAATTCAATGGGGGGAAAAAGTTTTTTTGCCGTTATAGCGAAACATTTTAGGCCGTAAATCAAAAACGTGCCTTAATTGAAAAGGGCCGTTATAGCGAAATGTCGTATAAAGCGCGGCCGTATATCGAGGTATGGGTGTACAGCTACATGTATTTATCACGCTCGGGCGCTATAAGCTAGTCACTTATACGCCTTAAATAATGTAGCATCTGTTGTTGACTCTCAAGATTTTATAGCGTCCCGCGTTTTCATATTTACCCGCCATTGTTAACCTCAATAGAGGTGAATAATCTATCAATTACTGAGCATGGATGCAAAAAAAAATTGTGTACATCTCGAACAGAAAATGTCCTTGCCGCTTTTCCATGAATACGCCTTGATCAAAAATATCCTTGCGCGAGAGACAATAGACTGCTTTCCAGTCTAGGTGCACAAGTAACTAGGGTTGTGCCGTGGACAATTGACCGGTCAATTGACCAAAAATATTTGACAGCCAAATAATACGGTCAAATAATCTAAATGGAACCGCCACGACATCTGTTGTTCAATAGAAATAGCTACTTACTATTATTACATGAATATATCTAGTTTGGTATTCTGGGTTCTGGAGAATTTGCTTACTTTACTTTACAAATAAAATAAATACATATCATTTCATTTCATTACGTCTTTCACTTTATTTTCCCCTTTATTTTGAATTTGATGTGGTTTTGTTTATTATTTGTTGTTGGTTTTTCATTTTCAGTAATATTGGATGTAGTAAACAGTACTATATAAATAAATTACAATTTTAATTGTGATTTTTATTAAATGTTTCTTAGTCAATTGACTGGTCAAATGCACAACCCTACAAGTAACTATTTTTCCAATTACTTTATATTACATTATAAGGGATGCTATAATTCGTAATAATCGGATTATTTCAAATAAAAAATAATCTTTTGGCATAATACTCGCAAATACTAGCAGCAGAGATTATTATATAAATTCATCAACTTCATTTCATTAGCTAATTGACTGCTACTAACGTACATCGTAACTAAGTCCTGACAAATTACCTACTATCAAGCACAGTAATTTTTTTTACGCAGATATGGAAATGGCATTTTTGTTTGAAGGGTTTAATAAGGATTTGATGTTCATTAAATGAAAGATTCTTCTCATATGTGCTACTAATAGCAAACCAAATTCACAAATTTTATATTTCATTTTTCATATTATCTAAATGGATGTTCATTTAAAATCAACATTAAAAAAACTTACTTCAATAATTAGTACTGATACATAAAATATAAACTACTAGATCAGATTATAAAATAAATAAATATATCATCACGCCTTTTACCCATTACTAGGTGTTGCACTCGGCCGAAGCAGATCTCGGTAAGTAATATATTTCTTCGCGTGAAGTACGTTAAATCATGCCCTCCAAAGATATTAGTGGAGGAGGAGCCACAGGGGAAGATTTAAATTAGTGAAAATAGTTTATCGGCTGTCTAGATCGAACTAGGGTTTTCAAGATCCACAGGACGACTCGATACCACTGAGCCACCTACCCCATAGACTAAATAAATAATAAATATAGTATTGCATGCTGATATTGAGTTAGTGTATTTAAATATACAATCAAAAGTTAATATATGAAGTAGTACCAAATGTTATAGTTAGGGTTGTGCCGTGGCCAATTGACCAAAAATATTTGACAGCCAAATAATACGGTCAAAAATCTAAATGGAACCGCCACGACATCTGTTGTTCAATAGTAATAGCTACTTACTTTTATTACATGAATATATCTAGTTTGGTATTCTGGGTTCTGGAGAGTTTGCTTACTTTATTTTACAAATAAAATTAATACATATCATTTCATTTCATTACGTCTTTTACTTTATTATCCCCTTTATTTTGAATTTGATGTGATTTTGTTTATTAGTTGTTGTTGGTTTTTCATTTTCAGTAATATTGGATGTAGTAAACAGTACTATATAAATAAATTACAATTTTAATTGTGATTTTTATTAAATGTTTCTTGGTCAATTGACCGAAAAATATTTGACTGGTCAAATGCACAACCCTAGTTATAGTTACTTACAAATTAATGATATCTGTTAACTGCAAATAACTGAGTCAATTGATGCCTAGAATATCGCTGATACGTTTTGGGATATTCTGTATATGGTTAATTGCTTATGCATGAATTCGAAGCCACAACTTTTCAACAAGATTTATTACCATGGAAACCGGTACATTAAATAACATTCTAATAACAGAAGTAAAGTAATAGTTATTTATGGTACAAGTGTGTTATATTACAAATAAGTCACGCGAGAAAAGTATTAGTCCATGAGCCCGTTAGGCCAAGGGGAATAATTTTCTGAAGTGACTTATTTGTAATAACACACGAGTGGCATACGAAATTTTATCCAACAACTACAATTAAGACATTAAAATATAAATTTTGACACAATTGTCTACATTTCAAATAATATTCTAGTTAGCCATACTTTCTTGTTTTGTTGTCTAGGTTACTCATTTTTTTTTAAATAAACAAGATTGAAAAAAGTTTGTAGCTGTAGTATTTGAAATGGAACGAGAATTTTATTCCCGAAATAATCATTAAGGAAGCGGAAGAAGCGGTTGTTGATATTTTACCAAAAAAGTCTAGAAGTTCCTATGAAAAAGAATTTCATATGTTTGAAGACTGGATGACAACTAGAAACGTCAAAGGTATGAATGAAAGTGTTTTTCATAGGAAGTTCTAGACTTTTTTGGTAAAATATCAACAACCGCTTTTTCCGCTTCCTTAATTATTATTTCGGGAATAAAATTTTCGTCTTCCATTTCGAATACTACAGCTGCAACCTTTTTTTCAACTTTGTTATATTTAAACTCAACAGTGAGTTACAAGTCATAATTTATGCGTGACTTATGACTTATAACTCACGTGTGACTTATAAACCACTTTACTAATCTAAAATGACAACAATAATGACTTTATAAGTAGTGGGTGTTGGATAAATAAATATATCATCACGCCTTTTACTCATTACTGGGTGTGGCACTATGCCGTAACAGATCTTGGTAAGTGATATATTTCTTCGCGTGAAGTGCGGTTACCGGTCGTCAAATCATGCTCCGCAAAGATGTTAGTGGAGAAGGAGCCACAGGGAAAATTGTTTGTCGGCTGTGGGGATCAAACAAGGGTTCTTAAGATCTACAGTCGACTCATAACACCATATTTAGTTTCTGCTCATATTAGTTTCAAAATAATTGTAATTTCCAATCGTGAAGTTTAATTATTTTTCCAATAAAATCTCAGGTAAATACAAATAAATCTCACTTCTCATTAATCCCCGTGGCAGTGCAGTTGTTATTGTCTCTGGTCTAATTATAAGCAACTAACGGTTCATAATGCAGCAACGTGCTCAAGAACAGCACGTTCCTGGAACTGTACAAACAACGCAGCAGGGATCTTCAGCAGGATAAACGAGAACCAATTGAAATGAATGTTGTTTACAGTGTATTAGCTCATTACTAGGTAAATGTGAAGCGTGATTAATTTACAAATGCACTTGATGCAATACTTAATAGAGATAATTATCTATGTACTTTATTTAATATTATTTCCCTCCTATTAAATGGGAAAGAACGAACCCCGGAAACATTCACAGAACATCAGATTTTTCAAATAATTTCCAACATTACATACATACATACATAACATCACGCTATATCCCATTAAATGGGGTAGCACGAACCCGTCAACATTCTCATCCTGACACACGATACTCGATTCGACCACATTAACACTTCCTCCATACAAACTATTTCTTTTCTCACAACCAAAATCCATCAACACACAACAAACATTCATCCATTCGCTAGTGTACACTGCGCTTGTTTCTGAAGATGGTCTCCACACAATTGCAGGTAAACACTCGAAACATCTAACCAATTAATCTAAAATCAAGAATCATACGCTTGTCTTCATTCATCATATTTATCCCGCAATTAATTTTCTCCAAACATTCCTATCCTGACACACCACTTTTGCTTCAACCACATTCATAATTCTTTTCATACAAGCTCGTTTATTCTTCACGCTCAGAATCTTTCGCTCACGCAACAACCCTTCAATCATATTCATCCACTTGTTCCTAGGCCGTCCACGCAAACTTTCACCCTCAATTTAACCAACATACACCTGTTTCACCAATCTGTCATTCGACATACGTTCTACATGACCAAACCATCTCAACTGACTTATTCCCACTCTTCTTACAACATTCTTCCCAATCTCACATTCATCATACACCAATGTATTCCGGACACGATCTCTTCTAGTATATCCACACACACCCCGCAAATATCTCATTTCCAACATTCTCATAATGATATACCATTCTAGCATCAACCACATGTTTCCTTCATACAAGCTCATTAATTCCTCACTTTCTGAATCTTTCATATGCAACTAATCTTCAATCACATCCATTTATTCGCAAATAATTCTAGTTGGTTACGAACAATATACAAATCATTTGGCATTTGGTGTCTGCCAACAACATAAAATAATTAAAAAAAGAATAAATTATAATGTGGTAAAAAAAAATATTTTTGTAATAAGTTTTTTGTTGTGCCTGAGAATGTCACTTTCGCTCACGAAATACAAACAACATTTTTTTAAAGAGTTTCAAAAAAAGACAATAATTATTGATTTATTCAAGTAAATTGAAGGAAAACAACAACAAATTTGGTACAGCTGATGTGTTGTAACCAATAGAACGTGACAAAATAATAATTTGGGAGTGTGCGTGAAATACTCATTTTGCGCACTAGGGTGTAAAATAGTGCGCGAAATACGCGTTGTCATGGTAATGTTAGCGAAGAAAAATTACATACTTCGCGTATTGATATTAGCAAAAAATTTAACAGTTGTGGAAAAAATAAATTTATGATAAATTTCCTTTTCTGTAAGGTAAATCATATTTGCATTTGTACTATTATGAACAGTGTTGTAACATCAACTTTTCCGTTGCTGAGTTTTAACTAAAATCAAATTAGAATTGAGGTCTTATTATCAGCCATTTTGTTTTGTACATATTTTTAAAGTTATAGGTTGAAACAAACAATAATAACCCTTAATCCCTGTCGCCTAATACAGTCTCAATCGAATTAACCAACAAAACAATTCCGAATCGAAACATCCAACCAACAAGAAACAAGAGCAGACATCAGACATCCACCTTTCATAACCTCAAAACTGATAAATTGAACAGCGAGCCGGAGGCGCAGGCTGATTGCTTTCTTATGACCCTCCTTGGCCATCCCCTTACTCCCGCATCCAGGGATACCGAGCTTACACTTCGACCTCTCCCAGTTCGACGAAGAGGAATGATATTTGTTTTGGAATTACCACTATGTTTTAATCGTGATCGAAGTCATATGTTGATATTTGCAAATGCCGTACCGTGATTCAAATAATATAACATAGATTATTTAGCATGGTGTAGGTGGCTCAGTGGTATCGAGTCGGCCTGTGAATCTTGAGAACCCTGGATCTATCCCAACAACCGACAAACAGATTTCACCAAATTAAATCTACCTCTGTGGCTCCCCCACCACTAATATCTTTGGGTGCCGTAATCTGACGGCTGGTAACCGCACTTCACGCGAATAAATATATCACTTACCGATGATATATTATATATATTTAGCATGATTGTAAAGCAAATTTAATATAATTTTCAAAATGGTAACAGAATATAATATATTTCATTTAAAATTTCAAAATTGGTGATATATATATATATATATATATATACTAACTAACTAGGCGCGGTGGCCTAGCGTGTTAAGGCACATCTCTTAGCATATTGTGACGTCTCCCGAACCAAGGTTCGTCGGTTCGAATCCGCCTGCCGACAATGTGTGATTTGTCGTAAAATATAAAAATACAGTTTCATGTATTCATCACACTCGGGCGCTATAAGCTAGTCACTTAAATAATCTGACTAAAGAAACCGGCAGTACGGCAGTGTAAAAACTGCGGCTCGGTGTGCCCGACCCCTATGTTCCGATACGGAATGATGGGACTCAAAGAACTAAACTTTTCTGACAGTTAAAACGTTATACATTTGTTTATCATTTTGTCTCAATTCCATGGCTATCACTATAAAGTAGAAATTCTTATAAAATATTAATGAGATTATTTCGCTTACAAAACGTGCAAAATAAAATCTGAAAACTGATTTAGATCCATAATTTCAAGCACTACAACTTTTATTTGAAGCATTTTTGTCTAAAATCAATTGGCCACTTTTGCGCAAGGAAAAACTGATTTCCCATGTTAAACGCCTATGGCCAGGTTTTCATGTTACACCCGGTATATATATTTAAAAAAATAATTACTTTAAAAATATTGTAGAAATATGACCATTTAGTTGGAGTTATTTAAAATAAATATATCATCTCGCCTTTTACCCATTATTGGGAGAGGCTCTCTACTATAGCAGATATCGATATGTATTATATTTTTTCCCTAAAGATATTAGTGGAGAGTGAGGCACAGGGGTAGTTTTTCAACGTGGTGAAAATTGTGGGAATCGAACCCGAGTTCTTAAATCCACAGGCCGACTCGATACCACTGAGCCACCTACCCCATAAAACAACTATTAGTTAGAGTAAATTAAATTTTCGTTTTATCTCAAATTTTTATTATGAGAAAAAACTCGGTAAGTAGAGTACAAATCTCAGCCCTCAAACTTGTAAGTAGAGGAGAAGCCAGAGAGAAAATGTAATAAATGTTGCCCCCGAAATGGGAGCGACCAAAATGCCACCCCCACTCTATGCATCCGCTAACTTGAACAGTAAACAACAGCTTATTGTATTTCTCCGCTATTCGGACAAAGTGAGAAACAGTGATAGTGCAGGAAGGAAACGGAAGAAGGAAGGAAAATGAAACAATCAAAGATTATTGTTTGATAGCTTCTGAAGTCACCGCTAGACTCGGACGTATATGATTCAAGTGGAACTCAATGGTTTATTTGAACTATCGTGTTTTGATATTTGTGCAGTTTTAGTATTTGAATTTTCTTTATATATTTATTGGTCTGGGAATTTGAGGGGGCGCTTATTGATTGAAATTTATTTCGGAAGTTTAGAAGAGATGAAATTTTTATTTTTTATATATGTTAAAACGGACCTCTTACTTAACAGCATTCGATATTAAAAAGTATAAAATATACACTTGGCTAAGTTTCACACATTCGAAATTAATTGTAATATTTTCTGTGATAAATCAATAAGTTTATAGATTCGTAATTCTGTAAATAATGAACAAAATAACATCAATATTTGTTGATAAGTACAAAATGTTTCATAAAATCATAAGTTTCGATGCGAGTTTGTTCAACGTCTCCAAAACTTGTGGATTTAACAAAATTCCACAGGGTGGCGATTCAAGTAACATTAATAAATTCCCTGACTTTTCCCTGACTAAGTAAAAAAATTCCCTGACTTCTAGAATATTGACTTATTTATGAATTTATGGTTACATTTCATATATTATATTATAATAATTTAAAAACTTGAATGTTTATCATTATATATTATATATTATGGACAGTTTTGATGTTAAAAGTAAATTTATTGTAATTATTACTATTTTAAATTGTTTATAATTTAATATAAATTAATTATTGCTAATAATAATTGTATGATAACAATTAAAAAAATATATGACAAGAAATCTATTTTATTTTTGACAATTAAATATTTTTAATTAATTGAAAATTGGAACAATACTTCCGCATTTATTCTAAAAATTACACCTAAATCAATTTAAAATCAATATTCTTTAATATCGAAAAGTTTAAGACTAAGAAAGAAACAAAATATAACCTAAAAATGTAAGACTGAATAAAGGTTTTCATAAAACTTACAATGGATTTCTATTTAAATCTAAAACGTAAAGCCACATAAAATAAGAAATGCTTAGAGCGCTTAGAGCAAAATCAATTTGTCTTGCTAATCAGGCAAAGACACAACCTTAAATATTGCATACAGAAAAAACATAGCGCGGTAGAAACGTTAGACAAAACAAAACAGTTTTCAATTAGTAAACATCCTTCGGTTATATTTTCATAGATGGTGGTTCTCACTCTTAAGAAGCAATAAAGGGTATTTGTTGCCAGTAAAGGTATACTATCTATCTAATAAAGGGTATTCTGCCAATAAAATCTAAAAATAACTACATACATTTTGAAATAAAAGTATGTAGTTATTTTTCTAAAATTAAATTTAAAAATTTAAAGAATAAAAAACTTTTTTCCCTGACATGGAATAAAATTCCCTGACTTTTCCAGAAATATAAAATTCCCTGACTTTTCCCGGTTTTCCCGGTTTTCCAGGTTAGTCGCCACCCTGTTCCACTATATTCTATATTATATATTCTGAGGAAAGGGTTTAATTGCAAAACAAGTATGAAAGTTGAAGCACAAACAACAGCGAGTTTCGTAATGATCCTTTCTCACGTGTGTTACATATAATTTTTTCAACTATAAACGTGAAAACTACATTTTCACGTTTGCGATACAAGAAATTTAATAATTATTTTATATCACGCCTTTTACTCATTACTGAATATGACACTGGAACGTAGCAAATTTCAGTAATATATATATATATATGAACGAGAAATGCAGTTATCAGCCGTCAAATCACGACCCCCAAAGATGATTGTCAAAGGAGAGCCATAGCACTATTATTTAACTCTGTAATTATAGTATTCTTAGTTAAATAACAACAAAGACAAAATTAATTGTCATCCATACTCTTGGTGAAACTAGGTTTCATAAGGTGTCTTGGAGGCTGAATTTTGTGAGACTAAGCCAAGTGTTTAGTTTATATTTTATTCTTATTTCAGTCTAGCTAAGTAACATAACTTTTGAATATTTTTTTCTGCAATTCTAAGTACTTTTTATCAAAATTAAAATATCTGATGTGGACACCACATGACTTCCTTGTACACGTATTAAACTATAGATATTTTTATAATTACACATATTTGACATTAAATCTTTTATTTTTTGTTCTAATCCATAGCAAACTTAATTTAAAAAAAAAATCAAAAAATATATAATATTTAAATTTAGATATCTCGTTTATGCAAAAAGCTAATTTAAAAATTCTTAATGTGCTAGACGCAGAATTTAATTCTCTAAAACTTTTATTTGCAGCATTCATTTCTAAAATTAAAATAATACCATTTTTTTCAAGGAAAACTGTTAGCAGCTTCAAGTAATGTGCCGCTTCCGGTTAGTCTATTTTAACCAAAATCTATTATGTTATTTCCATTGATATAGTAGTCTTATATACCAAATTTGGAAAGTTTTAAATTATATTTGAATATAGTTTTTCATGAAAATCTATTATAGGCTTTAAGTAAAGTACCACTTCCGGTAGTTGTATAATGACCAAAAAGGGAGGTGCACAACTAGATGTTATAACAGTCCTAAATATAAAGTTTCAATTTTCTACGGCGTACCGTTTTTGAGTTATGCGAGATACGTACGTACGTACAGACGGCATAACGAAATTAGTCAAAATGGATTCAGAGAGGGCCAAAACACCTATTTCCGTTGAAATTTGAGAACCGAAAATTTTCGCGATTACATTACTTCCTTTACTTCGTACAAGGAAGTAAAAACAGTTTACTATTTTTATATTCTAAGTAGATTTACATAAAATTTAAAAAATCGTGGAATCCTCTAAAAACGTCTAGGTATATGTAAGTTGTTATAAAATAAAAAATAAGCATCATTGATGCAATAATCTTCTAGTCCTTCATATATTGACAAGATTTTCTACCATAAATATGAGGAAGAAAAAATTAAGGACGTTTCCTCATACATTTATTTTGTATTAGATCAAGAATTTGTTCACCTTGGAACCGCATTTCATAGTAATTTCCTTCTTAACATCTCGCGTCCTCATTTACCCGTTTCCGGTTGTGAGCAGTTGTAACCGGTACCGTTGAACCAAACATCCAGGATGTACATTTACCGCTACAGTCTCTCTCCAAAGGTACCATTACCGGTTAACGCAATTTCATACTGGATCAAAGAATTATTATAGGGAGAAGTTGACAAAATTATTCCGGTTGTAACAGTAATAATTGCTAGGTTATTGGGGTTGAATTAATTTTTATCAACAATAGATTCAATTTGTTAGTACGGTGGTGTGGATAGCGATATGGAATTCGAATCCGGAGATCCCGAGTTCAAATCTCACTCAAACTAAAAATTATGTAAACTACTACACTGCGGCTAGGTGAGTGCGGACCCTGTACTGTAATTGGGATTTAGTTCCTGTTGTACAGAGTAGCATAAATAAATAAATTCAAATTCAATTTATTTATTGTTAAGTCCAATCTTTGGCTCACTAATTCATTCCCTCTCTTCTAATAACATTCTTCTCAATTTCACACTCTCTGAATGAGGACTGGGGTTTGATATGGTTATAGTTACATTTCTCATTTATTTTAATTTTAATTTGTATGTAACTGTATTATCTTTGGACCTGCTATAAACAATTTTTGTGTGCGACTGCATCATATTACCTTGTTTTACGACACTGTTTACTGTCCATAATCGGGTACTTTATTGGACTAGTACGATAAAAATGCAAAATTGGACTGCTGTCAATGTCACATTAAAACAAAATTCAAAATAAATATTTAAACACCATTTTCTGTATGTATTATATGTGTCTTCATACAATTGTTAGATATTCTCTTGCATTACATGCAAGATCTTTTATTTCTTTTGGAACGTCTTCAATGTCTTCATCCATCTCAACACTTTTTTCACTTTGACAATTTGATAAATAAAGCAACAAATGCATAACAACGAAGCACACTTTGAGATGCAATTAAATGTTTTAAATATAGGTATTGCCATAATCATATTTTAAGAGAAAATATTCTTCATGCAGTCGAACATAAAACGTTGTATGCAACTCGTACATAATCGGACTTTATAGACTCGCCTTATTTATTAGCCTCGCTCGCTCTGCCATAAAATTCGGCTCGTCCAATAAAGACCTAAATTATGTACTTGTTACATAAACTACTATTATATTGTAAAATAGTTCAATAAACTAAACTAAACTAACAACTAACTTCAACTTATATCCAAAAATACGATTGCTTCTGAGCTGCTCGGATTCCATTATAATCATCTAAAATGAAGATTGAGTTCCTGTTGTACAGAGTAACAAATAAATAAATACAGTTTCAAATTCTGATAGTAACCATCATGAATTAGTCGAGAACATCGGACAGTGATTAATCAAGTTTGTCGGACATGGTCGTCCTTCGAGGCGAACAGATCATAATTGGATCACAGATGGAACCACCGCAGCGTCAGACACCCAATTAATTTTAATCGTCGCAGAGAAATCTTCACTTAATTCAGGTCCGCGAACGATTATCTTTACTTTGCCTTCTTAAAATTTTTAACTGACTTCCGACCAAAAGAAGAAAAATTGAGTTGCACTTAATTCTGATGGAATTAACTGCAAGCCAGTGGTAATACGATCAGGAAGGGAGACAGTATTGCTTAAAAAATCTGGCGAGGAATAATTATGCGCCAATTTATAATTGTTTTCTACTAATGAGAATTCTTATTTTAAAATGAACGATTAATAGTCTGCGTTCAATCTATTAGCTTTTGTCAAATTACTAAATAATTTTTTAAACTTGAAAATGACCACAAACTTTTAACTGAAACATCGTACTGCCCAGTTTTAAAATAAAACAAATAGAAGCAAGATATTCAAATTTAATTCTTCGTAAAGTGGTATGAAGTAGGTGGCTCAATGGTATCGAGGCGGACTGTGGATTTGAGAACTCGGGTTCAATTTCCACAGCTGACAAACAATTTATAATTGTTTTCTACTAATGAGGATTCCTATTTTAAAATGAACGTTTAATAGTTTACCAATATTCTGCGTTGTATCTATTAGCTCGTTTTTATTACAAAATAGTATATTAAAGAACAAGTTTTTTTTTGCACGTGTTGAAGTTTAAAAAACGAGCAACAGGCGAGTTATCAAAAGGCCAAGAGCGATACAAGTCTTATAAAATGACTTATTTATATTTTTGTTTATTTTGCTTCTTTTATAAATTGAAATTTAAAAAAATCTGCGATATTCTAAACTGAATCAATTCAGGAAAATTTGTATATGAAGTGTTGTGATTGATAACTGTTATTGACATTTATGTAATTATTCAGACTTTGAGGTTATATTGAAATTTGGATGCTCTCAGCTTGATAAGTTCAGTATGTCATCCGCTACTACCAACCGTCTAAAACAAAATGTAATCGTAATGAACACTCTTTCGATACACAACTGGGTTTCATAATAACTTCCTTATGAACGCAAAATAGAATATTTATATTTATTTGTAACTCGGTACAATTTGCCCCGAAAGTGATTTAATCTTCATGTACATATTTTTCTAAATAACAAAGTATATATGACTACAATTATGTGTGAGCGCCGCTGTTTAAGATTCACATTTATTTATAGCTGACGTCACAAAATTAAAAATCATTACAGCTTAATGAATATCAATTAAGACTTTCTAGAACTGTATATTGTTTTCAATTTAGAAGAAGCCTCATACAACAACAAAAAACAAATAATAGGGGAGGACCCCATTGATTTAGACCAGTGGTTCTCAAAATACGAGATTCAACTTTCTAATTTTTTGTTCTGAAGGTCATTTTATTTTGAATTCAATAAAAAAAAATTCTTATCCTCACAAATATATAATTTTTTTGAGAAAAATGCATATTTAATTGATATGAATTTAATTGAAATCGCATATCAAACATATCAATATGAATGGGGTAGTTGGCTCAGTGGTATCGAGTCGGCTTGTGGATCTTGAGAACCCTGGTTCGATCCCCACAGCCGACAAACAAATTTCACCAATTTAAATCTACCCTTGTGGCTTCCCCTTCACTAATATCTTAGGAGGGTGTGATTTGACGGCTGGTAACCGCACTTCACGCGAAGAAATATATCACTTACCGAGATCTGCTTAGACAGAGTGCCACACCAAGCAATGGCTAAAAGGCGTGATGATATATTTATTTATTTTTATTTTAATATTAAAATTAATTTAACAGTTTAATTCTATGACATATAATGATTTGTTGAATCCAAAAAGCGGCAGCTTGTAATCATTACATACTAATTGCATTTTGAGGAACTAGAAGAAAATTAAGCACAAATGAAAAAAAAAGAACATTACAAGAAAAAGAAAAATATAAAAGTGTAGTAGTTTCTTTATTGAAAAATTAACGCGCGTATTTCTGTAAGGGTGGTGCAACATTCCAACGAAATTCCTGCGCATTCCTGCTCAGCCCAGCCGAAACTAAATTTAATTATCAAGCATATTTACCTACGCAGGATTCTAATTAAAAACCGCCGCGGGTGCAGGATGAGACAATAATTTTTGCAGTTTACGCTACGAGTCGTCTCAGCGGGAATTTTTATTGTGTCGAGTCAATAAGACCACGTTTTTGAGGTCTTCTTTGCTTCGTTATAATCAGAGAGAATATACTTCTGAATATTTTAACCATGACATTTCATTCGAAATGGGACAACAAGCTTGTTATACTGACTGATTTGTTTTTTATATTACCGCGCGATCAATGATCTATTGCTGCAGTTTATACGAGTACCTTTTTTAAATATCGATAAAATATTACTTTCTTCAATATTACTTGTGAAAATTACATTTTTCTCACTCTATTTAGTTGTTAATTTTCACCAAAATTAAATCTACTCCTGTGGCGCCCCCTCCACTAATATCTTTGGGGGCCGTGATTTGACGGCTGGTAACAGCACTTCACGGAAACAAATATATTACTTACCGATATCTGCTTCAGCAGAGTGCCACACCCAGTAATGGGTAAAAGACGTTATGATATATTTATATTTATTTATTTAGTTGTGATAGTAACCGTTTCCCTCACTAGTCATGAAAGTAAATAACTTTCTTCATTAGTGAGGTGAGGGAAAATGGTTACTATCACAACTAAATTGAGTGAGGGAAATGTCATTTGACATGGTGACCAAGAAACCGTGATGTACATTTGCAAATACAACTCCTTTGATTTATATAAAATAATTATTAAATTTCTTGTATTGCAAACGTAAAAATGTAATTTTCACGTTTATTGTTGTAAAAAAAAATAGTATGTCCTATTAGAAAACTCGCAATCGCTAATGTCCTATTTTCGTTACCATTTTCACTTTCCTCACTAATATTACAATACATTAATTTGCAATGACAATGCGGAAAGTAACAATTAAGACTCATTCATCCAATTATGTTTTGTAAAATTACAAAATAATTTTTGTGGCTCCCCCTCCACCAACATATTTGGGGGTCGTGATTTTACGGCTGGTAACCGCACTTCACGCGAAGAAAAATATCATTTACCGAGATTTGCTTACGGCAGAGTGTCATACCCAGTAATGAGTAAAAGAAGTGATGATATATTTATTTTTTATTTACATTACAAATGAATATCCTAATTTTTGCGAATTTCAAAAAGATTCTTTTCATATCACATGCATTGAAACAGCGAGTTTTGATCTCTGTTTTGCCAGTCGAAATAAGACAATTTCAGACCAATGCGACTGTGTCAGTCAGAAACAACGTTGTTTCTGCCCGGCACATTCATTTATTTATTATTTATGTCTTTATTTCAAGTCTGTCAGAATCGCATTTGTAATAAACAAAACCGAATAAAATTATAATCGTCTGACAGCTGTCGTCAAATCGTTGTCAAAGATTTTAATAAATTACAAATAAAATGAGTACATGTGATATGAAAAATATAGTGTGTGGCACGGGATGAAACAAAGACGATTTCAGACCAGGGCGATGACAGCCCTCGCTTCGCTCGGGAAGTCAACTCTCGCCCTCGTCAGAAATCGTCTTGTTTCACCCCTTGCCACACAATATACTATTTTGTTCTATAATCAGTATATGAAATTATATATGTCATTAATGTTTCGTGCAGAGGTATAGAAACACCTGTAAATAAATCTTGTTGGTAAGTTTTATGCTATGTTGATGTTTTGGTTAGCCAATCAAATCGAAGTATATCCTATCTTTCATCAAACGAATCTTATTTGAGCCAAGGTATGAATCGATAATTTTTCAATATAAATCATTCTTACAAAAAAAATTAACTGTTATCAGCCGCATTAATTAAAAAACTTATACCAACATTAGATCATAAATTCCACATTAGAAAATCAAATCAAATGAATGACATTATTTCAGGTCCTTCCACCCTCAATAGTTTCACACTCCCCCCTCACCGCCTGAACGCATCTAAGGGTGTCAAATTCCGTTGCAGTGAGGGCTATCGTGACGTCATTCCGAGCGGTCATTTTATTAACTGAATAATCTCTCCGTACGGTGATTACTTCGATAATCCGATAGTTCCGGCACTGAGATGCAGGATAGGGGTAGACGCAGAGGGAAGCAAAGGGTGAGGTTAATGGTCCGCGGCGGCGACAAGCGCTAGTCCATTTGCATGATTGCTCGGGACTCGCTACAGGATGGCCCACGAAATGCGATTCTCAGTAGGTGTAAGGATAATTATACGTTCCATGTATGAGATTCGTTGGGCATGATAAGTCAATCGAGAGTTGTGATTGGTTAGGAAAATTGGCGCGAGAGTTTATTTATTTATTTATGTTACGCTGTACAACAGGAATCTAATCCCAATTAAATATAAACTAAACACTTGGCTACGTCTCACAAAATTCAGCCTCCAAGTCACCTCATGAGGGCATCGTCAGAGGCTGGCCAGCACAGTTAGTAACCATAGACGCGTTTCGCTATTATTAGAGCTCATCAGTATGGTATAACTAGGGTTGTGCCGTGGTCAATTGACCGGACAATTGACTGGTCAATTGACCAAAAATATTTGACGACCAAAAAAAACGGTCAAATAATCTAAATGAACCGCCACGACATCTGTTGTTCAATAGAAATAGCTACTTACTATTATTATATGAATATATCTAGTTTGGTATTCTGTGTTCTGGAGAATCTGCTTACTTTACTTTACAAATAAAATAAATACATATTATTTCATTTTACTTTATTTTCCCCTTTATTTTGAATTTGATGTGGTTTTGTTTATTAGTTGTT
The DNA here is from genome assembly GCA_947425015.1 of Pterostichus niger. Lineage (NCBI taxonomy): Eukaryota > Metazoa > Arthropoda > Insecta > Coleoptera > Carabidae > Pterostichus > Pterostichus niger. The sequence continues at coordinate 4,626,077 of OX380337.1, read as the reverse complement.
GTTGGTTTTTCATTTTCAGTAATATTGGATGTAGTAAACAGTACTATATAAATAAATTACAATTTTAATTGTGACTTTTATTAAATGTTTCTTGGTCAATTGACCGAAAAATATTTGACTGGTCAAATGCACAACCCTAGGTATAACACACTTCTTCATTTAGAACAAAGATCCCGTGAAAAAGCTTTGTGACGAAGAACTGTGCCAGCAGAGAATTATGGTTACTAACTGTGCTGTCCAGCCTCTGACGATGCCCTCATTAGGTGACTTGGAGGCTGAATTTTGTGAGATTTAGCCAAGTGTTTAATTTATATTTTATTAAACCTAGTTTCTCCAAGTGTATGGATGACAATTAATTTTGTCTTTGTTGTTATTTAATCCCAATTACAGTACAGGGCCCGCACTCATCGAGCCACAGTGTGGTAGTTCATTATTAACTTGAGCGCGATTCGAACTCGGGATCTACGGATTCGAATTCCATAATGCAATACACACCACCGCACTGACGAAAAGAGTTTGTCAACTGTGACTAGTGACTTACATGCAGAATATTTTAGTACCTATACACAACTTGTATTTGAAGAATTTTCGTCAAAACTTAATTGGTCAGCTTTGTGCAACGAAAATCTGTGTTGCATTTAGTATGTAGAATAAAAAGATGAATTTCGTGAACGTTAACTTTCTTTGACACTTGCATAATAGTATGTTATGCATCAAGGGAGGGAAACAAGCGGTTATTCCCTCGTGTGAAGTTGGCAAACCGAGACGTAAGCGAGGGCCGAAGGCTCTTCACACAAGGGATAATCTCGCCCTCCCGTGAAGCATATTATACTTTTCGTAACAAGTGCACAAAAATTACTGTCTTATCGGGACAAATGTTAAATATAGTTAGCGTAATTAGTTCCCTAGAAAACGCAGAAAACAGCTAATAATCGTAGTCTCTAGGGAGAGAAACATCCTATCTAGGGAGAGAAACATAATGAAAAGAAAAGCAGTGTTTCTCTCTATAAAATTAGGGAATAAAAACGTGTTTCTTGTGCGTGTGTTACGAAAATAATATTTGTTTAAAGTATCGAATCGGCCTGTGGATCTTGAGAACCCTGGTTCGATCCCCAGAACCGACAAACAATTTTCTCCACATTAAATCTACCCCTGTGGCTCCCCATCTACTAATATCTTTGGAGGCCGTGATTTAACGGCTGGTAACAGCACTTCACGCTAAAAAATATATCACTTACCGAGATCTGTTTAGACAGAGTGCCACACCCAGTAATGGGTAAAAGGCGTGATGATATATTTATTTTTATTTTATTTATTTGTAATCTAACAGTTTAAGCTTGCCACATGATCTCTAACATATATTTCCACTTACCTAGATATTCAAGAAAGCTTTCAAAACAAGTCACAAAATGTGGCATTCTTTTAAAAAATATTTCAGTCTTATTGAAACGCTGATACGTTTTGAAATAAATCAAATCTTCTGTAAAGAGATAAACAACAGTCTTGAGACGTCTACAAAAAGCAAAAAAAAAACGCCTACTAAGAAAGGAAATCGAAGTGGGTATTGCAGGAGTGGGAGAAGACACACCGTTTGAGTGGCACTGGTCAGCTATGTCCGTCCGGGACAAACAGATCATAATCGACTGGTCAAATAGCAGATCCGGTCCGAAAGGAGCTACTTATGAAATACTTCGGGGTTCCGGAAACCCTGTTCCGGTGAAGGGATGATTCAACCTTCCTTGTTTGGGGAAGAGAGAGGTTTTTCTGGATCGCTGGATGGCTAGATTGAAGCTGAGATGCTCTTTATTTTTATATATAATGTTTTTTTTTCGCTTCATCTGACTCTCTTCTTTGGTTTCGTTGGAAAATATTTTTGCTGTGTAACAAATGCAACTGTAATTTTTAATCATTTATCAAATAATGCAATTTGGTGTAGGTGGCACAGGACTGACTTCAGGGAACATTACACATTTCAGCTGCAATGGAGACATACACATACAGGATGTTTCGAAATAATTGCACATATAATTAATGGTACTTATTATTTGATGTACTGATTATAACTCAAAAAGAATTTCTTCCAAGTTTACAATAGTTATTTGTGCATTAAGAGCGTAAAGTAATTGTTTGTTACTTGAACACGGTAATTGCAGCGCGAACCGTAGGCGAGAGCAAAAAAGACACTCTATGCTCGTGATACACAAAATTTTATCTACAATTACATCTTAAATTATTAAAAAACGTATACGTACTGAAAATAAATTCGTTCTGTCAACTGTCAATATGACAAGTTTCTGTTTTAATTGTATCCCTGGTAACTATTGAAATAAGCGTGCATTTAACATCTTTTTTCTACGATTGCTATGAAAAACTGACAATTACACTCTCATTTGTCATCGTAAAGTTGACGTTTTCTGTGGAACTATCGAAAAATATCTTTTTTGCGTGGCTCCCATGGCAACGCGCGAAAAAGACGTTAAATGCTTGCGTTTCCAGTGGCAACGCGCGAAAAACATATTAAATGCGCGCTTATGTCAATAGTTACCAGGGATACAATCAAAATAGAAACATGTCATATTGACAGTTGACAGAACGAATTTATTTTCAGTACGTATACGTTTTTTAATAATTTTAAGATGCAATCTTAGAAAAAATTATGTGTATATCACAAGCATAAAGTGTCTTTGTTCCTCTTACACTATTGCAGCGCGAGCCGAAGGACCGAAGATCGTGTTCTAGTAACAAAGAATCACTTTACGCTCTTATTACACAAATATCTAATTCGCGCGTTGCCATTGGAAACACGCGACAAAGTTCGATTGTTCCACAGAAAACGTCAAATTTACGATGACAAATGAGAGCGTAATAACAAGAATTAACAGTCATTTGTTCAAATCAATTATTTTGACAAGGAAATTTTTAAGGCAAAATATAAGAAGTTAAATTTGTCCAGGAACCATGGCGCTGAGTTCTGAATTGTATCATATCTATATACGAGTTATGTTTGTAATTTACAGAGAAGGAAAAATGTGAAAATAACAAAAATATCCTACGTTCATCACTGGCCTTTCATTTCAGTTTTTACTCAATTACGCAGCAAGAATGTAATTTGGCAGTGTCTTTAGTCTCTTTGACCTTTGCGTCGTCGCCGAACGAAATGAAAGAGTGAATTAAAAGTACGTTTTGATTAAATAACAAACCAAACCTCTTGACGGAAAAATGCGCGGTTCGTCCCCATCTGCGGACAAATACTAAATGAACATTTCGAACGAACAATAAGAATAACTCACGACATTTTTATAGATTTTCCGACGTGCACGAAACAATTTTTGAGAATTGTTTTAATTGATATTATATTTTATATATCTGTGAGCTGTAAGATAATTGGAATGCATGCTGGGTATATTATTAATATTATTTATTAATTTATCTAAATCGCCGTGAGCTTTAAATTGTATATCCAGTTACTTACGATTTTTGGAATACTCGTATTATAGTTACCATTTCCAATTCCAGTAATGTACGGGGTAGGTGGCTCAGTGGTATCGAGTCGGCCTGTGGATCTTGAGAACCCTGGTTCGATCCCCACAGCCGACAAACAATTTTCACCAATTTAAAAAATCTACCCCTGTGGCTCCTCCACCACTAATATCTTTGGAGGCCGTGATTTGACAGGCTGGTAACCGCATTTCACGCGAAAAAATATATCACTTACCGAGATCTGCTTAGGCAGAGTGCCACACCCAGTGATGGGTAAAAGGCGTGATGATATATTTATTTATTTATTTATTCATCAATTGTATATACTGTAATATATTCAATTTATGTAAATAAATTGTATGTAAACAAATTATATTATTGTTTATATTAAGGTCCGGAAACTTTATTTTAATAAATAATTCTTTATTGTTTACTTACGATCAAGTAGTACATTATTTACATAACTTTTATTGTCAAAAAACTAAAATACAATAAAGTACTGTTAATAACAAAATAAGTTAAATAACTCAAAAACATTATATTATATATAATATGGGTAATAAATGTATTAAATGTATACTTGCTTCATTTCAGGATGACTCACTTTTCCGGGCTTCGTCGTTATATCCGAGATCTCAATTAAGCTCGTTATAAAAGTATATTAATAGTTATTTACGGTAAAGATAAATTCCGCACGAGGCGGCAAAGTTTTTTATTTTACATTAAAAGCAGGAGCGACTGTAAGAAGCGAGTGGCTTTAATAGCGCGAATGAGCGAAAGACGTCTTCACGCACGTAGTTCGAGTGCTGGTATTTGAAAAAAAATACATCTTTAATTTCAACTTGAGTGAGTACACTAAAAATTATACACAATCTTTATCAATTGCAAACCAAGCTGCTCCAGGAACTTCGATTTCTAATTGTCAAAATTTTACTATAAATGTTTATAATAACACTTGTAGCAATTGTGGCTCTTCCCAATCTTAAAATATAGATTTTTAGTTCAAATATCAAACCTAACCTAAAATAGATTAATTTATTTTAGCTTGTTGTTATAATCTTACTAAACTAAGTTGTTATATTCCACAATATGTGTTTTTTCTTATTATTTACATAGTATAAGTCGCGATTTTTGTTAGATTACAATCTGCAAGAAGTTGTATCAATGACGTCTTTAGTTCAGAGGTTGTCAAATAGATGAAAGAATTTTAACAAATTACTTTTATTTCCCAAACTTTTAATAAAAGTAAATTCAGGGAAGTTGTATGTTAGGTGGCTCAGTGGTATCGAGTCGGCCTGTGGATCTTGAGAACCCTGGTTCGATCCCCACAGACGACAAACAATTTTCACTAACATCTTTAGGATGTCGTGATTTGAAGGCTGGTAACCGCACTTCACGTGAAGGAATATATCATTTACCGAGATCTGCTACGGCAGAGTGCCACTCCCAGTAATGAGTAAAAGGTGTGGTGATATATTTATTTATTTATACAAAAATAACTATTTCAAATCTCAGTTCGTAGTCGAACCATTTTTCGTTTATAATCTTAGCCACATGTCTCGACCCATTGTCGCGGCCTCCTCTTCTCGCTTGCTCAATAGGATTACCATTTTCCTCTATTTTAATGCTCTTTCACTGTGACATAAACAGCGCCGGCAAAGAGCGAATGTTTTTAAATCCCCGCCAGAAGAATTTTATGCCGTGTGCGGGTGAATTTATTTGGATCACTGACAGTATTTGAATAGGTGAATCTTTCGTTTGAATGTTTGATATATTTCTCGTGTAAGCTCCTCTTTGTGATGATATGGGGAATTTGCGGAATACAGATTTTTAGGAGATTTTGTTTGATATCATTCTTGTATTATTGTTGGTTTATCTGATATTGTGAATTATAAAAATACGTACATGTTTTTTACTTTTTCCTAGTGAATAGAATACCTAGAATCTTTTATCCTATTTGCATCTGCAGGCACTGTAAAATTTCTATAATATACACCGACAAAGGAATATGAGACTCTCCAGGCAAGACATTAACTACTTTAATCGTCCGCATGTCAAACTTATTCGATTGTAAGAAATAAATAAATAATTTTACTTTCTGATAGCATAGTGCAGAAATTAAATGTATACTTCGTTAAAAACGTGTAATCCTTTTTGTGTTTTATATTTCTTGCCTTCGACTGATATATTTTCATCACTAGTGATGAATGTAAATCACTTTCCTCAATAGTGAGGGAAACGGTTACTATCACAACTAAATTGAGTGAGGAAAATGTTATTTTCACAAGTAATGGATATATCACAGTTCCTTTCCTTGATATACAAATACCTATTGATAAAATATAAACTAAACACTTGGTTAAGTCTCACAAAATTCATCCTCCAAGTCACCTTATGTGGACATCGTCAGAGGCTAGCCAGCACAGTTAGTAACGATAGACGCGTTTTTGTGCGACTTAGCCAAGTGTTTAGTTTATATTTTAATAAACCTAGTTTCACCAAGTGTATGGATGACAATTAATTTTGTCTTTGTTGTTATTTAAATATCTATTGTATCAAAATACTAAATAGTATATATTTTTAACTCATTTTTTCATTTCCTAACCAATTCCTAAATAATAGTCTACCAGCTCAAATATCCCCATTCGGTGAGAAACTTCCCGGAATCAAGTGTCGAGTCCGGGTCCCGGAAGCCCCGCCACCGCACCCCTATTTCACTAGAGCGGCGGTGTTTTCACCCAGTCACATAAACTGCGATAATATCGTAATCATTAAAATGAACTCTTCAGCAGATATGATTGCTTGCCAGTTGCTCGCTTGGGTTATAATTAGCAGAAATGGTTATGTCTCTGTGAGAAGCTGGCGCGCTTCATGGCTGCTTGCAGGGCATGAGATTCTAACAGGGCGGGAATTAGGAACGTTTAAAGTTAACTATTTATTTATTTGTTACCAGGGTTCGTAAATATCATGATATTTATAATAAATATCAAAATATCTGATATATAGCATATATATCAGATAAATATCACTTTTTGGATATTTATTTTTTAATTTTAGTTTTTGTACACATTTAGAAAAACTGAAAAATTCGAAATATTTCACTTCTCCGGAGGCTATATCTCAAAAACTAAACAAGATATGGAAATGCGCTCAACGGCGTTAAATTCCCCGTGTCCGAATTGACTTATAAGCAAATTTTCATACAATTTTATGCAATTTAATATTTTTAATTATTTCCTAAGGGGTACCCCTTTGGTTTTTTCACATTTTAATTCAATTTTACCAAAAATCCTTAATCGTGGGATTATTAAAACGAAAATTTACATACATATGTATTTTGACCCACTGAATCCAGTGGTGCAATCTTCAAATGCATATGACTTCTGGTTTTCGAGAAAATGTTAAAAAACCGCTTTGTGCGATTTTTTTGGCGGAAAATAGAAAAAAAATAAAAATCGCTGAAACTATGTTTATAAGTTAACTGAAGCACGAGAAAATTAATGCCGTTGAGCGCGTTTTCATATCACATTTAGTTTTCGAGATATAGCCTCGGAAAAGTAGAAAAACTGAAAAATTCGATAAATTTCACTTTTCCGGGGGCTATATCTCAAAAACGAAACAAGATATGGAAATGCGCTCAACGGCGTTGAATTCCCCGTGTCCGAATTGACTTATAAGCAAGTTTTCATACATTTTTATGCAATTTAATATTTTTAATTATTTCCTAAGGGGTACCCCTTTGGTTTTTTCAGATTTTAATTCAATTTTACCAAAAATCCTTAATCGTAGGATTATTAAAACGAAAATTTACATACATATGTATTTTGACCCACTGAATCCAGTGGTGCAATCGTCAAATGCATATGACTTCTGGTTTTCGAGAAAATGTTAAAAAACCGCTTTTTGCGATTTTTTTGGCGGAAAATAGAAAAAAAATAAAAATCGCTGAAACTATGTTTATAAGTTAACTGAAGCACGAGAAAATTAATGCCGTTGAGCGCGTTTTCATATCACATTTAGTTTTTGAGATATAGCCTCGGAAAAGTAGAAAAACTGAAAAATTCGAAAAATTTCACTTTTCCGGAGGCTATATCTCAAAAACTATTTGATATTTTTATATAATGGATATATATCATTGCAAAAATATGATGATATATATCAAAATAAATATCATGATATATATCGATCGATATATATCTTCGAACCCTGTTTGTTACTCTGTACAAAAGGAACTTAGTATGTATATGTCACCGGCAAATTTAAAATCAGGTTACAACAACAAATATAATGACTTGCGTGTGTGAAGCGTAGTATATATATATATCTCGATAAGTGATATATTTTTTCGCATGAAGTGCGATTACCAGCCGTCAAATCACGGCCTCCAAAGATATTAGTGGAGGAGGAGCCACAGGGGTAGATTTTAAAATTGGTGAAAATTGTAATCATATATTTCAAAAAATATTAACTTTTTCTGAAGCTATATCTTAAGAACTAAACGAAATATGAAGGTGCGAATTAAGTTATTAGCAAATTAAAAATTTTATTCATTTAAAAAAAATTGTCATTTATAATACCATTAGTGACTATGATTTTTGTCGTCATGATCACGACTGCTTGTTGCGACGAAAATCTTAAATCAACAAGCAGGAGTGATCTAGGCAAAAATGACCAAAGGAAAATCATAGTCACGTATGGTATTCGGCTTGAAAATTCCTCGAAATATTTTATTTATTCCAAAAAATTGTTACCTGCAGTATTTTTAAAACAATGTCTGAACTACTATTACCTTGCTGATCAATTTACATTGATTCATTTTTTGACATAACTGAGCAAAGTAAAAAAAAATTATCTTATATTATCTTATTTCATTGCAGTTGAATTCATCAATAATTTGCCCTTATCTGAAAAACTAAACGAATATAAAGATGCGCTCGACAACATAGTATTTTTATGCTCCAATTAAATTATTAAAAGCAAATTTAACATGTGAAAAAAATTCACAAAATTTTGTCAAAAACAATTATTCATACGATTATGGCTTTAGTTTGTTAAATAATTACGAGCAGCAATATTCATTTTGAACATTTGAAAACAAATTAAAATAAATAAATAAATATATCATCACGCCTTTTATCCATTACTGGATGTGGCACTCTGCCTAAGCAGATCTCGATAAATGATATATTTTTTTCGCATGAAGTGCGGTTACCAGCCGTCAAATCACGCCCCCCAAAGATATTAGTGGAGGGGCAGCCACAGGGGTAGATTTAAATTAAAATAAATGTAGTGAAAATCTGAATAAAAACAAGGGGGCATGATAAGCCGTCAATGTATTGAATTGAGTGAGTGTAGATATAAATTCGCGGAACCAGCTCTGTGTCGCGATAAAGTATTTCAGTATTAAAGCTGGTAGCTAGTCTGCGCGTCGATCACGTGACAGACGGAATGTTTCAGACAGAACTAATTACGTCTTGAGGTTGTTTCCCATCTCGCGCCTCAGTTCAACCCCTGTTAACCCTTTGCCCCACTGCAACCCTTCAACGAGTCGCCAACCACCGTTCGATTTGAACCTTATCAAACGACTGGCTTTGATTTTGTCGCAAAGATGAATCGAACGAATAAACGTTGAACGGATGTGTTAAGTGTTAATAGGGTATATTATGATCTATAATAATATATTAGGTAACAAGTTTTATAAACGTCTCTTTAGTTACGAGTTTATAAAAAACGAATATATAAAGAGATTACAAAACGAGTCACATACTATAATTTTTTCTACAAAATGTTAAGTTTTATTAATTATTCGAAAAGATTAAATTACAATAATAGATGCAGGAAACAAACTTCACGTCGTGCTTAATACGTCAGTTGTTAACTTCACGCTGTGACTAAAACGTTCGAAGCTAGTTTATTAGCATGTGATTACGGTTTAACGCCATGATACGTTAAATTACATTTTAATAACGAAAGTGTCAGTACGGTGGTGTGGATAGCGACACAGAATTCGAATCCGGAGATCTCGAGTTCGAATCTTACTCAAGCTTTAAATTATATGAACTACCACACTGCGGCTCGGTGAGTGCGGATCCTGTACTGTAATTGGGATTAAGTTCCTGTTGTACAGCGTATCATGAATAAATAAATAAATACTAGTGAGGCAAGAGTTTCATTACAAAACGAGTTCCAATAGTACGAGTTTTGCAATACACTTTTCCCACGTGTGTTACATACTATTTTTTTACAATATTAAATGTGAGAATTATATGTTTACATTTTCGATACAAGCAATTTCATAATTATTTTATATAAATCAAAGGAGTTGTATTTGCAAATGCACATCACGTATCCTTGGTCACCATGTCAAATGACCTTTCCCTCACTCAATTTAGTTGTGATAGTAACCGTTTCCCTCACTAATGAGGCAAGTCATCACTAGTGAGGGAAACGGTTACTATCACAACTAAATTGAGCGAAGGAAATCTTATTATACAAGTAATGTTGAACAAAAATATTTTTGTTTACATGGAACAATATTTGTTGTCCATTATTATGATACGAAGTATATAAATAACTCCATAACGCCAGGATTCGAATTCGGAATATCCAGATTCAAATTCCGTAATGCTACCCACACCGTTGTACTGCCCGACGAGCTATGTTAAATAGAAGAGGATTTTAAAATAAATTTGTAAAAGTGTGTGGCGCCAAAGTTTCTGTAGGTCGCCGCCAGAATCTCCCATTAGGTAAGAAAGTGCGAGACGCGACGCAGAGACAAGGGCGAGGAAATGAAGGATTTGCTCTCGCACTTCACTTTTAAATGAATTTTTAATTTTGTAAGTGTTTTGTTCTTAAGTTTCCTGTTTGCGAACCGAAGATTTTGAGTGGAAAAATATCTGATGTCTGTGTCTGGATTTCATATTTGTTTTTATTAATTGCTATAATTCTTGATAATTTAGGGGTTCCTTTTTTCTTTTCTTTTTCTTCTACATCAAAGTAAAATTTATAAAACTACAATTTATAAAATAATACAACAGTTTTAAGTCATACTATTACGTCCCCTCCAAAATGTTAGTGCAGAAAAGCTTACTTTTGACACGGTCGTAGAAAAAATAATAACAGTCAGTTTCACCACTAAAAATTGTGTAAATAAATAAATGTAACTTCAATTTTTGGCAACAATATAAATAATTAGTCCGTCAGTACGGTGATGTGGATAGCGATACGGAATTCGAATCCGGAGATCCCGAGTTCGAATCGCACTCAAGCTAAAAAAAATATATACAAAAAAAACTACCACACTCGGCTTGGTGAATGCGGACCCTGTACTGTAATTGGGATTCCTGTTGTACAAGTTCAAAATTTAACTTTTGGCTGTGTAACTATCAATTAAAGGCCGGTTTTTTCATCGCCGGTTAAAGTTCCCAATAACTATAAGCGGGATAAATTAAAAACTTACATTGAAATCATAAAACAAAATGCTCATAATTACATTTAATGCCATTTTCCGATGCGGCATCAACACGCCTTTTACCCATTATTAGATGTGGCACTCTGAAGTAGCATATCTCGATAGGTAATATATTTATGCGCGTGAAGTTTAGTTACCAGCTGTCAAATCATGCCCCCACCTTCAGCGTGATAATTTGTCCAAACCACCAAACTTCAAATTTAATATACTAAAAATAAGTCCCAAACCTCTGGAGTGACGAATGAGGATCTGTCTTGACAAGAGAAAGAAAGAGAGAGTGAAAGAGACAACAGCAACCTTCGACTGCGGTAAACAAAAGCACGAAAGACACAAGTTTGCGGGCAATTGTGTTACACCGTTACCGTTAGTAAGGGATGAAGGGTTCCGCGGGGAGCGAGCAAGGGAGGAGTGGACGGTGTGTCCTTTAAATTTATTGCTCTCTGGCGCGGTCCTGGAAAACTCGGCGGAAAATTTAATTATCCGGCACTTTTATAAGCGCCAGAGACATCTGAAGTCGTTACAACGTCATCCCGCTGCTGCAATTTTGGCGGATCAGCGAGACGCCCGCCCGGATGCTGATAAACAACTTGTACTTCGATATAGATCTTAAATCATCACAATCATGCCAAATTTTATTATTATTTTAGCTATTTTATAATAGTTACTTATGCAATTAGTGCTATTTACGAAAAATAAGTTTCTACGGAACGAATAAGATATTTCCGAACGAGGTGACGAAGAAGTCGACTCCCGGAATTTCAAAATTTACAACCGGTAAATAAAGTTAACTTTATCATTACATAATGTGCATCATTATTTACCGAGGGAAATAAAAATTACACGTACTCCCTAGAGAAATAAAAATGACATGTACTCCCTAGGGAAATAAAGTGATTCAAGTCCATTCGCAGTGCCAAGTCTCTTTTGTTAAATAACAATTTTTCCGTTTGTATATAAAATATCGTATATAACACGTGAGTAAAGTCTCAAGCGATTGCATATCTCGGGCTTCGCCCTCAGAATTCAATCTTTGTTCTCGACAATTAATGACGAACTTTACTCCTTTGTTATATAAACTAATATTATTTCATACTGTGTCGAATTTAATTATTAAACATTATTTTCACATTCTAACCTTGAATCTGGAATCTTACAATAATAAATAAATATCAAAAACTGTTTGTTATCTAATAAACTCACGATAACAGTACCGTAATATTTATTTTAGTACTAGTAATGTAAAGCCTCACTTTCCGGATTGAAATAACTACGATAAAGTATGAAATAAAAAATGTTACTTTATTGCACAAATGGAAAAGTTGGATACGCTACTTTTTTATAATCGACCTTGAACTAATTATACAAATTTTACTTTTTCTGCTTACGGCAGAGTGCCACAGTAATGGGTAAAAGGCGTGATGATATATTTATTTTATTTTATAAACCACTGAAATATTTAAGTGTAGGATAGCTAATTAAATTCTCATAAAATGAAAAAGAAGTAATTCTCTGTTGAGCTGATTGAGACTATAAAATGTCTGTGCACAGACGGGCTGCCACAGAAACAAGAGACTGCCGCATTTCACCCCGCGCCTATAATCCCATCCAAAGTCGCATGATAAAAATTTGCAGGAAACTCTAAGCAATATGCTACAGAATTTATTACCAGGGATTTCTCATAATTTGAATTTTAATCAGGAACTAGTATTTGTTTCTGCCCCAGGTAAAAACGCTACTTTCTGAAAAAACTCAATTGTTTTTGACAGAAATATGTTACAGATGCCTCATTCGTCTTTATTTATTTATCGTACAACAGGAAGTTGAAGTTGCGTTGAGCGCGTCTTCATATCTTGTTTAGTTTTTAAGATAAGTTAAATTATTCATTTTCTTCCAATTTTGTACTACATCTTAAAAATTAAGCGTGATATGAAATTGCGCTCAATGACATTGAATTTCTCGTGCTTCAATTAACTTATAAAGTTTCAGTAATTACGAATTTTTCAAAATGTTCGCCCAAATTTTCTTATAATACAGTTTTTCATTAATATTTCAAAAACAGGAAGACATGTGCATTTGAAAATTTACCATTGGATTCAGCAGCTCAAAATACATAAGTATGTAAATTTTCGTTACAATATTCGTACGAGAAAGAATTTATAAATAAATATATCATCACGCCTTTTACCCATTACTGTGTGTGGCATTCTGCCGTAAGTAGATCTCGGTAAGTGATATATTTTTTCGCGTAAAGTACGGTTATCAGCCGTCAAAGATATTAGTGGAGGGGAAGCCACAGGGGTAGATTTAATTTGGTGAAAATAGTTTGTCGGCTGTGGGGATCGAACCAGGGTTCTCAACATCCAGAGACCGATTCGATACCACTGAGCCACCTACCCCATAAAAGAAAGAATTTTAGAGCATAAAATAACATCTTAAAATAATTATAAAAAAATAATATATAGTATCATTTCTATTGTTTAGTTTAAAACTGTCATTTGTTTTTATTATTTCAGCAAACATATTTATATATAAATAAATGTATCGCATTTTACATGCAACTGATTATTTCAAACAAAAACAGACATTACATTAATGCAAATACTTGAAAAGTACTTTAAACAAATCTCATTAATTTTAGCGTGGACATTATTATTATTATTATTATTATTATTATTAATACATTACCCAACAGGCAAACGCCCAATTCTAGGGTAAGGAAGAAACTCAGAATTAGAAAGAAGTAATAGATTTCTTTATATCATTAATGTTGTTATGAAAAATATCAATTTCATCCTCAATGACATTGTGAGAATTGATCATTTGATGAATTGGTGACTTCGATAGCATAAGAGTTCTTGCCGCGTGCAAGTAGAAAACGTTCTTATATCTGGATGACACTCTGGAAACTTGAAATGGAATTCTACTCATGATGAATATGCAATCAATTGTATTGTGAATAATCTTGTGTAAAAATGTTACAGCAACAATATGTCGCCTCTGCTCGAGTGCATTTAATCGAAATGTATCCAGTAGTAAGGATTGCGATATCCCTCTAGGAGGATAATATCCTTCCAGGATAAAAGTCGCAAATTTCAGAAACTTCCTCTGTACATACTCTAATGACTCAATTTGATTACTATACAGCGGATTCCATATTAAAGAGCAATACTCCAGATGAGGACGAACCAAAGTCACAAATAATAGACGTAATGTATTTGCTGCGAGAAACGAATCAGAATTACGAATCAAAAAACCAAGGCACCTCAGGGCAGTTGATACTTTTAATTCAATGTGCTTAGAAAAAGATAATTTAGAATCAAACATAACTCCTAAGTCAACTATCGTATCTGGCTTGCCTAAAACAGAATTGTTTATAGAGTAATCAAAAAGATTCGGATTTAATTTTTTCGAGAAAGTCATACAATGGCATTTAGAGATATTCAGGTAAAGTTTGTTTCTGCAGCACCATCTGAAAATTAAATCTAAATTTCTTTGCATCTTTAGACAATCATCCAAAGAAGAAATGACACATAACAGTTTTAGATCATCTGCATATAGTAAGTGCTCAACGTCAATGTTAGCCGAAATATCATTAATGAAAATGTTAAAAAATAGGGGCCCTAAAACTGATCCTTGGGGTACACCAGATTTTTGTAGAAAATAGTCAGACTGAAATCCCTGTATATTAACAAATTGATATCTGTTGCGTAAATATGATGAGACAAGCTGTAAAAGAGAGTCAGAGAAGCCGAAGAGTTTAAGTTTATGTAGAAGAAGGGAATGATCTAATTTATCAAAGGCTTTCGAAAAATCCGTGTACACGACATCCACTTGTCCTTGTCGATCCATTTCTTCGCAAATTAACTGTGTCTTACACATAAGATTCGTGACTGTCGACCTGCCTTTCATAAAACCGTGTTGATTACAGGAAATTATACCACATACCTGATTATAGATTCTTGCATGTAAAATAGATTCGAGGATTTTACTGAAATTAGACAATATTACAACAGGTCTATAATTGCTAATATCATTCTTATCACCTTTTTTAAAAATAGGTTTCACCCTCGATATCTTCCACTTATCAGGATATGTTGAACTTTTTAAAATCAGATTGAAGATCACGGTAAGAGGTTTTACAAATACAGAAGCACAATCATTTATAAGAAAGGAGGGAATTAGGTCAGGGCCAGTTGTCATGCTGGATTTGAGTTTTCGAATGACTAACATAACTTCATCTTCAGTTATAGAATTTATGGACACAGTAGAAGAGTTGTTAGGTATAAAACAATCATTTATGTTGGCATTAGTAGAATCATCGTTAAATGAGCTAGAGAAGAAATTTGCGAAACACTCAACTATCGATTGCGGATTTTCGAAAGAAGTGTTATTGTGACTCATAACAGAAGGAATGTGAGAATTGTTTATTATTAACAAATGTCCAGAATTTTTTAGGCTCCTCAATGATGTCATTTTGAATCTTCAGGCAATAATTCTTATATTCCTCATCAACATGTAAATAAGGTTCAATACTTTCGAACTGATACTTAGTACTTTGGTAACAGTACTTGACCATTATTACTAGTACTAAATATTTAAATTATTTTATGTTGGTACTTTCTCAACTCTGGCGACGATTGTATAAAGTTCAAACTATTATATACAAATAAATAATCGAAATGATCTATTATAATCATGAAGAAAATTTAAAAATAATCACGGAAACGTCTTCAAGTTGAATAGTTGCACCCGAGTTGATTTACATTTTACGTTCCACGTACAACTACTGTCGATACATATATAAAATATTCCCGCTAGAATGAAACTTTCTCGAAAGATTGTTCTCGCGGGCAGTGAATTATGTATGACTTCTAAAATATAAATACCGATGTGATGACATTTATACACGTCCAGGAAGAGAACTGAATGAGATTCCCTGCAATATTCTTTTTGTTTCGCGCTGTTTATTCTATTCAATTCATGCGAAGAAAGTTAAAATTCATTCTTACACAAAAACTATACGCGGTGCAAGTGGCATATACTCTGAATAAAGACATAATTGAAAATGTGAATCTGACCTTAACCAATGCCTCTTGGTGACAGGAGTGTGGCAGCAGATGGCGTCGTACTGATCGGCGATCCACACAATTAGGATGATGTAGAAGGCTGTTGTTGTATCGTTGAAGAATTCCGACATGATGGCTTCCATTCCTGCAACAATCAAGGCCGAACGGCCTATATTAATGTTAGTTAACATTGTATTTCAATGGCATTTATTTCATTCACACTGAAATTAAAACATTATTCATGTACAGTCATTTTTACTTTCTTGTACGAAGTAAAGGAAGTACTGTAATCGCGAAAATTTTCGGTTTTGAGATTGCAGTTGAAATATCTATTTTGACTAATTACGTCGTGACGTCTGTACGTACGTATGTATCTCGCATAACTCAAAAACGGTAAGCCGTAGAAAGTTGAGGTATTTAGGACTGTTATAACATCTAGTTGTGCACCTCTCATTTTGGTCATTATATAACTTCCGGAAGTGGTACTTTACTTGAAGCCTATAATAGATTTTCATGAAAAACTATATTCAAATATAATACAAACGTTTTCAAATTTGGTATATAAGACTACTATATGAATGGAAATAACATAATAGGTTTTGGTTAAAATAGACTAACCGGGAGTGATACATTACATGAAGCTGCTAACAGTTTTTCTTGAAAAAAATTGTATTATTTTGATTTTAGAAATAAATGCTGCAAATAAAAGTTTTAGAGAATTAAATTCTGCGTCTAGCATATTAAGAATTTTTAAATTAGCCTTTTGTATAAGCGAGATATCTAAAATTATATATTTCTTGTTTCATGTAATTAAGTTTGCTATGGATTAGAACAAAAATAAAAGAACAAAATAAGAAATTTAATGTCAATGTCAAATTACGTCAAATATGTGCAATAAAAAAATGTAACTATAGCATAATACGCGTACATGGAAGTCATGTGGTGTCCACATCAGATTTTTTTAATATTTTAATTCGATTTCAGTTTGTACTACAGAGCAGCGGTTCTTAACCTTTTGTGACATCGCGGACCTTCAAATTTTCAAGACGCCAAAAATGAAATTAAATAATTACGCGTTCAACATTGGTTACCCAGGGGTTTTTGAGATCGCCAAAATCTATTTTCGGGGTCATTTTGATCATATGCACTTTTTTAAGAGGTTAAAAGAGGATGAGGGGATGAAATTACGATATTCAACTGAAATAGAGTTTTAGGTTCAAAACTAGTTACTCGGGGGTTTTTGAGGTCGCTGAATCTATTTTCAAGATTATCCCTGGGAATGCGTAATATTTTGGTATTATTTAATTTCATTTATGGTGATTCTTGCTTTAACCACCTTTCAGGGGTGATTTGTACCGCTAAAAAGCAACTTCCGGAAGAAAATATCTGATGTGGACACCACATGACTTCCTTGTACACGTATTAAACTATAGATATTTTTTTAATTACACATATTTGACATTAAATCTTTTATTTTTTGTTCTAATCCATAGCAAACTTAATTTACAAAAAAATCAAAAAATATATAATATTTAAATTTAGATATCTCGTTTATGCGAAAAGCTAATTTAAAAATTCTTAATGTGCTAGACGCAGAATTTAATTCTCTAAAACTTTTATTTGCAGCATTCATTTCTAAAATTAAAATAATACCATTTTTTTCAAAGAAAACTGTTAGCAGCTTCATGTAATGTGCCACTTCCGGTTAGTCTATTTTAACCAAAATCTATTATGTTATTTCCATTGATATAGTAGTCTTATATACCAAATTTGGAAAGTTTTAAATTATATTTGAATATAGTTTTTCATGAAAATCTATTATAGGCTTCAAGTAAAGTACCACTTCCGGTAGTTGTATAATGACCAAAAAGGGAGGTGCACAACTAGATGTTATAACAGTCCTAAATATAAAGTTTCAATTTTCTACGGTTTACCGTTTTTGAGTTATGCGAGATACGTACGTACATACGTACGTACAGACGGCATGACGAAATTAGTCAAAATGGATTCAGGGAGGGCCAAAACACCTATTTCCGTTGAAATCTGAGAACCGAAAATTTTCGCGATTACAATACTTCCTTTACTTCGTACAAGGAAGTAAAAAATAGGGGTTCAATATTTATTAGAGTTCTATTAGTGTGCCAAATTTCATTTAAATCGATGAGTGACATCTCAAATATGAACCCCTAATGAAGAGTAATTAAACAGGTGTGTAGGGGTGAATGGATGGATGTAATTGAAGGATTGTTACATGATGAAAGATTCTGAGCGTGTAGAATAAATGAGCTTATATGGAGGGAAAGTAATTGTTGTTGAAGAGAGGATTAAAATGTTTAACGAGTATCTATTGATTCTTTGATAAATCTTCAATTTAACACAATTTCTTATTCAATATTTAGTGTAATATAAAACAAACTTTGATTTGAAGATTTACTTCCTGTGCGTATTATATTAGAGAAGATCCTGTATATGATATTTTAACAATCTGTAAAAAAATATCTAGTAAGTAATTCCTCTGAAAAATAAACACAGCAGCTAATGAGGTCAAATTCCATCCACAAGAGTCCTGCACATAACGTTAGCAGTGGCCCGAATATCCCCAAAGGGTGGTGGAGGGAGAGGAAACACAAGGAAGACCGATAAAATGCCCGAAGCGCAGTCCTCGGTTCGTCGTCTACTTGGTACCTAATTATTCGACATTAATGTGACGAGGTATTTTTTTGCTTTCTTTCCGTTTTATGCAATAAAACATAATACCATCAAAGCCTAGCATCCGCCGCAGTGATATTAAAAAGCGTTGCTGTAGAGCCAGGTTGTATTCCAACCCCCATAAATAGGGGTAGGTTTCCTGCTACATTGGCGGCACGAGTTAGTATACGTAAAAATTGTCAAAAATTAGAATTAAATAAATAAATATATATGTCCGTCAGTACGGTGGTGTGCATAGAGATACGGAATTCGAATCCGGAGATCCCGAGTTCGAATCTCACTCAAGCTAAAAATTATATAAACTACTACACTGCGGCTCGGTGAGTGCGGACTCTGTGTTGTAATTGAGATTAAGTTTCTGTTGTACAGCGGAACATAAATACATAAATAAATATCATCACGCCTTTTACCCATTACTGGATGGAGCACTTTTAAGTACCAGATCTCGGTAAGTGATATAATTACATGAACCGTCAAATCGCGAAAATGTTATTGGAGGGAGAACCACAGAGGTAATTTTAATGTGGTGAAATTTGTTTGTCGATTGTGAAAATCGTACTTGGGAACCAATGAACCACCTAAAAATTGCTTTAAAATAGCTATTTTTGATTCTAGATTGCGAAATGTTAGTTTTGCATTCAAGAATGCAAAAGCATTTCGCAATCGAGTATCAAACAACGTTTTTTCGAAAACTATGTCCCAAAATTAGTAATGAGAAAATTTTGTCGTTTAGGATTAATTAATGTGACATCTAATGTCTCCATGACCATAATGTATGTCATATAATTGCTTTCAAATCTGGTATTCTCTGACCAGCAATTGACAGCTGGTTGGCAATAGAAACCAAACAAACGTTATTTGTTTTCTGTGATTTATTGGGATTCGCATTGCATTTCACATTGCATTTTTTAAGAAACTATTCCAGTACACCAGTTAGCTTCCTCAAGCGGGATAAATATGAATAATTGCTCAATTGGAACATTAAATATAAATTTTGTTAAAGAATAGAAGTATTGTTTCTAAGCAAAAAAATAAAGTGACAAATTTTATTAAATTGTGAACCTTTCTTCTATCAAAAAATTGCAGGATGCAAAAAACTTTAGCATCCTGCATGCAAACGTCTTTTGCGTTCTGTAGACAAAAAACACTCATTTCGCGTGTTGATAGTTGTCATGTAAATTTCAACTGTATATGACAGTTTTCGAAAAATATGTTTGTTGAGAGAGGATCAAGATTCTTGCATCGCCTAAAATTTATCTAAATTAATTTGGGTAATCATAGCGATGTGATATTTTATCAATACTATGCAATTAAATTAATTAAATAAACAATCATATTAAAAGTTATTTCACATGTGATTCGTACATTCTCAATTTCCCATTTAGCTATTCATTTCATCGTTGCGCACCACAGTATTCCTCACCAGCGTCTGCGTCACTTAGCGCCATCTGAAATTCACGGGCACGCGTCCGTAGCTCGCTTAATTAACGCCCGACGCCGTTCTCCGCTCCATCGCCTACCCGGCGCCTGGGCCCGTGTTCTGAACCAGGACACATAATTACCCGACATCCCGGAATGAATTAGCGAAATAAATTACAACACAGATGAGAAGAGATCACTTCAATTCCATGATAAGAAAAACGAGGGAAGATATTGATGTGTGAGTGTAGGTGGCATCCTAGTCATATAGAAGGTATATCGAAGGTGAAATATATGCATATGTTGATAAAATTGAGGATAAAAGATTACGAAGACCAGGGCTTTTCAGCCTTTTTGTGTTACTTGTGATAGTAACGGTTTCGTGATGGAAAAGTTACTATAACATCTAAAGAGTTACATAAATAAGAAATGAAGTGAGGAAAATTACATTTTCACAAGTAATGTTGAAATAGCTATTTGTGAAACTAGTAAGGACATGAAGGTTATTACCTTACGCGTGTGAAATTTGCAGAACGAGGCGTAGCCGAGTTATGTAAACACATAAGTAAGGTAATAACCGAGTTTTCTTACGTATTGCATACAATATTTTTTCTACTTCCGTTCTAATAAATACGAAAGAGCGTTTTTGAAAATATAAAATTTTGACATATTCATGACAGTTATAAATTCAAAAAATAAAAGAATAACACATCAGAATTCGTCTACCAAGATATCTGTTGCTATGTTACCTCATTATTTCACTAGTTAAATAATGCAGTTCATTACCTAACCCAAATAAGTGAAATAAAACGTCTATTTCCTAACGGAAGTAGAAAAAAATTATAAACAATTTCAATAAGCTTTGTCCACAATGCTCTATACATTCAAAAATATCTTTTATTGTACGAAAATTACGAAACAAACTTTTTCTATTTTGCATTCATAAGGAAGTCATTACGAAACCCAGTTGCGTATCGAAAGAGCGTTCATTACGATACGCAACATTTTGTTTTAGATGGTTGGTAGTAACGGATGACATACTGAATCTATCAACCTGAGAACATAACAATTATAATATAACCTGAATATCTGAACAAATAAATAAATAAATATATCATCACGCCTTTTACCCATTACTGGGTGTGGCGATCTGCCTAAGCAGATCTCGGTACGTCATCTGAACAAGTGCATAAATATCAAACACAACATTTCATATAGGTACAAATTTCCCTAAATTGACTCGGTTTAAAAAATAACCAAATAATTTACAAAAGACGCTAAATAGAAACAATAATATAATAACTCGTTTTATAAAACTTTTATCGCACTGGTTCTTTAGAAAACGAGCAGCAGGCGAGTTTTCTTAGTCCGTGTGAAAATCTTATAAATCTCGCTCTTTAATATACTATTTTTGACAATTTCAATATCCTACAATTGTTTGCCATTTTGTTTCAACTCTATGATTACTCGTATTCTCATAAAGCAGAGTTTTTAACTTTGTCTCACGGCACACATAAATTAACTAACACCGTTTACAGAAAACATTGGATAGAGCAGTAAGTTGATTGAAAATGATTGAAATGCATGTCTCCCAAAGCTTATTATACAGATTCGTGTCGTGTTACTCAAGATGATTAAAATAAAGTTTCAGGTAAAACAACAAAATTTGAGAAAATATGCACTAGGAATTTGTAATTACCAGGTATTTAATAAAGACAGGTAAACATTAAAGCAACTAAAAAAAAAACACTAAATTGCAAAATTACTTTTCACTATTAAAAATTCCACAAAATATTTTTAGTTTCTTTAATAATAACAAAATATTATATTAAATATAATAATAAACTTGTGTTCCTTTGTTATTTAGTGCATCAAGAATTTTATGAAATTTAGATCGTTTGTTTAAAAATACGCTCTCTTGAAATTATATTTATATTAACTTGAACAATGCGTACCAGATTTAAAAGCTGTTAAAACTAAAACAACTCTAATGAAAATTATGACAACATGAAACGTTTCGATGCAGACTATTTGATCAAATTGTATGAAAAAAAGTTACACTTTTTGTTTTTGTCGCTATCAAAAGGTGAAATCATTTTTGGTAAGTTTTAAACCAAATTTTCGTGATTAATAAACAAGTAAAATTAAATTATTTGATTAAATATTTCTTAGAGAAATTAAAAACAAATATGAAAAATTACTGAAATGTACCTTCCTATAACGAGTCGTCACTGAACTCTACAACGAAAAGAACGATCTCTGAAAGACAGAGACAGGGACGGCTCCAGGAATATTGCTACTAAAGTCACATTCTTTCAAATTTAAAATTCAGGCTGTCTTATGCCTATGGCACACTGGTCGAAGAACAACAGAACGCACCCGTCATTGACGAAAAATAAAAGCTTCTAAAGATGAGAAAGAAAAACTAAATTTCAAAAATATGCTAACGTAAAATGAGACACAAAAGATACGAGTGAAATGAGATACGTTCGTTTCATCGATGAGCTCTTAGATGGAAATAGAGGAGCCTCTATTTTTCGTCGATGACGGGTGCGTTCTGTAGTTTCATCGAAGAGCTCGATGCTCTTCGACGCTTTTCGAGCAGTGTGCCATAGACATTAGAACACAGAAAATGGAGAGTAAAAATTCGAATGATATTGGGTTTGAATTATATGAGTTCCGTAGCTCATATACAAGTAGATTTGGACACGGGGAATTCACTCGTTCAAACCGCATATCAATAGCTTGCTTAGTTTTTGAGTTAGAAGATTTGCTGTTTTCAAACAATTTTCAAAATCAGATTTCAACTTTCCCGAGGCTATAACTCGAAAACTATGCAAGATATTGAGATGCGATCTGAAAGGTTGAATTCCCCGGGTTTCAATTTACCTTTAAGCAAGTTTTTAGCGATTTTAATTTTTTTTTTTTAATTTTCGCCAATTTTTTTCCTCGTACAGTTTTTGACCATTATCTCAAAAACTATAAGACTTATGGACATAAACATTACACCATTAAATTCAGCACGTCGAAATACATAGGTATGTAAAATTTCGTTACATTATTCGTACGAGAAATAGTTTTAGAGCAATTTGTTTAAAAATCATACAAATCCAAAGGGGTACCCCTTGGAAAATAATTAAAACATTTCAAAAAAGTTAATTTGCTCTAAATGGGCCATATACAAGTAGATTTGGACACGGGGAATTCACTCGTTCAAACCGCATATCAATAGCTTGCTTAGTTTTTAAGTTATGGCTCCTAGAAGATTTGCTGTTTTCAAACAATTTTCAAAATCAGATTTTCAACTTTCCCGGGGCTATAACTCAAAAACCAAGCAAGATATTGAGATACGGTCTAAAAGGTTGAATTCCCCGTGTTTCAATTGACCTCTAGGCAAGTTTTTAGCGATTTTTATTTTTTGAAAAATTTTCGCCAATCTGCTACAGAAAAATGTCAAACCCTGTAATGGGTAAAAGGCATGATGATATATTTATTTATATTTTATGATTTTTCGGCAATAGCTATTGATATCGCTTGATTAATTCCTTAGTCCGCCACTGTCTGTATTTCAACCCTCAACAAAGAGGAAAAGTCTCATCCAAGCGAGAAAGAAACTCAGCGACCAAAACGAATGTTAGCAGAGCTCAAGTGCACGGCTTGGGATAATTAGTTCTGTGATCGGACAGCAGAGCTGCGGAGCCGAGACGGCGAAAAGTCAAACAAAACACGACGCCGCCTCCGGTGGTACTGGAGGCGACACGGGGGATGGGAGACAAGCGATGGTGGCGACACCACGCGCGGTGGAATTGTAATGAACTCGCAACGGACGCGGGCACAGGGTTATAGAGGGGTTTGATTATTGGAGTGGTTGGCAGCTTTTGCTCTTTACCCCAAAAATGGGGAGGTTGCACTCGAGCAGCGATGCACAACTCAAAGGGTTAAATCTGTAATTGTTATTTGTCGATAGGACGTATTATTCTTATTGGATATAGTAATTCAATTTCAAAATAATTTGTCAGAAACATGGAATATCTAATTGTTATAAATAGGATCAGGAACAATAGCTTTTATATAACGTGCGAGAAAAGTGTTTCCTTTCGCGAGTGACATTAAATATATAGAAGGAAATGATTATTTTATTCTAAAGATATCCATATGATTTTTATTACGACTATTCTCTCATGTTATTTAAATAAAAATATTCAAAATATTTACGATATATGAATAAATAAACAAATATTTAATATTTTAAAAGGGAGGAAAATTGTTACTTTCCAGCCTAGTTAGAGAATAGCCAATTTTCAACTGAAAAACAACTATGAAAATACGATTTTTGCAATGGCCCTTTCCCGCGTGTTACATACTATTTTTTTTTTTCGACATTAAACGTGAAAATGACAATTTACGTTTGCGATACAAAAAAATTTATAATTCTTTTATAGAAATCAAAGATGTCGTATTTGCTAATGCACATTACATGTCAAATGATATTTCCCTCACTCAATTTAGATGAGATAGTAACCGTTTCCCTCACTAGTGAGGAAAGTTATTTACTTTCATCACTAGTGAGGGACACGGTTACTATCACAACTATATTGAGTGAGGATCATTTTCACAAATAATATTTAATCACAATATAAAATGTTCTTCCCGCCATTGAGGGAAGAAAGAAAATAATAAATTTTATCTCAATTTATAATTTATTACTAGAAAATAAATCTGATAGAATAGTAAAAAATTAAATCTTTTGAAGAAAACGGCATTCACTCACACTTTCGAGAATTTTGACAACATTATTTAAGATATTTTCTTGTAAAATAATAAGTCACATTTAAATGAAGTCATTTAAGTAATAGTGAATTAGATTGTCCATACTCAGCATTGATATTCACTGCCTTACAAAATTTTAAGATTAATCTACTCGTCAGAGCTACTCGTCACACAAATTCAAATGCACTACCAATGTCTTAGAAACCTCACTCCCGTTACACGATGTACTATATATGTCAGTGGTTTGTCGGTATCCCTGTCGCCGCGGCGCCAAGCGTCGACACCGGAGCCGCCTAGTGTCGCAGCGTGAATTAAACGAAATAAATGAAAGACGGATCGCGTGTCAACTGTCCAGCTGTCACGGCCGTACCGGACCAGTGAAGTGCGAAATGGACTCTGGACATGACACACTAGATGTGTGGAAAGTTTGCGGAAATTGTGGAAATATAAATGTAGAAAATGCAACTGGGTTGAGAATAACATATCCATTTAATATTAATTAGGGGATATGCATACGAAAAATATATCTGTTTCCCATGATTTAAAATAAAATAAATGATCGATATATCAGTGACAATAGTGAAATCATGCTATGAAAATAAAAATGTGTGTCTGAAATTAATTACGTAATTATCTGTCATAATTGAGAACTAAAAATGTCACCGATTGTTTAATTTAGAATGATTTATTTAATGAAATAAATGTAATTGCTTCAAATATAATTATTTTGGTGGCCGGTGAAAGCCATACCGTTTAAATGTTACAATAATCAATAAGATTCAAAATCATAAATTTGAAATTAATTATCAGTCATAATTAACCAGGGTTCGAAGATATATATCATGATATTTATTTTGATATATATCGTCATATTTTTGCAATGATATATATCCATTATATAAAAATTTCAAATAGTTTTTGAGATATAGCCTCCGGAAAAGTGAAATTTTTCGAATTTTTCAGTTTTTCTACTTTTCCGAGGCTATATCTCAAAAACTAAATGTGATATGAAAACGCGCTCAACGGCATTAATTTTCTCGTGCTTCAGTTAACTTATAAACATAGTTTCAGCGATTTTTATTTTTTTTCTATTTGCCGCCAAAAAAATCGCAAAAAGCGGTTTTTTAACATTTTCTCGAAAACCAGAAGTCATATGCATTTGTAGATTGCACCACTGGATTCAGTGGGTCAAAATACATATGTATGTAAATTTTCGTTTTAATAATCCTACGATTAAGGATTTTTGGGAAAATTTAATTAAAATTTAAAAAACCAAAGGGGTACCCCTTAGGAAATAATTAAAAATATTAAATTGCATAAAATTGTATGAAAATTTGCTTATAAGTCAATTCGGACACGGGGAATTCAACGCCGTTGAGCGCATTTCCATATCTTGTTTAGTTTTTGAGATATAGCCTCCGGAGAAGTGAAATTTTTCGAATTTTTCAGTTTTTCTAAATGTGTACAAAAACTAAAATTAAAAAATAAATATCCAAAAAGTGATATTTATCTGATATATATCCTATATATCAGATATTTTGATATTTATTATAAATATCATGATATTTACGAACCCTGTAATTAACAATGAAATATGTTACCAAATGTGGTACGCTGAGATATGCCCATTATATATCTACCTTTGTTTTTTATGGCAGGATTTAATGTCATTTTATAATCACTCTTTATTATGTACGTTACATTTAAATAATAAAATAATAGTATAATATACAACGACGCTATAATAATAGTCATTATAGCGAGTTGTATACTATACTTTATATACGACTAACATATACGACTAATTTAATAAAAATTAATCAATTTTTATATTATTTATTATCTATTAATTTTACATCTATTTACCTAATCAATTTACATCTAATTGAAATGAGTAAATGAAGTAAAAAGACCATAATGAAGATGATTTGTATTTTTCACTTAATTCAGTAAAATATGCCAACAATACATTTTCTGAATACGAATTTGTCTTCATTTTAATACGTCAGTCAATAAAACTTTGGTATGCTTTGTCATAGATTTTTAGACTTTAGTGGTAATAAACCATATGTAGTAGCATCAGCGATTTTCTTTATTTCTGGTAATACTGTCCATTTTTTCAATTACAGTTAAACACAATAATTTCGTTTTGTTTGTTTCCGATTCGTAAACAACAGTAAACTTAGCAACGAGCATGTTTAATTTAAATATGAGCCGCTATGGCAACACTGTTCCGATGGCACAATAAAACAATGATCCATGTTTTAAGCATTTTGATTGGTTCACGAGCGGGAATAATGACCATTATTTCCGACTCATTATTCCCGGCGAGATTAATATATAGCATTATATAGCAAAAAACGCATATATAATGATAATATTATTAGTTAGTCGTATATAAAATAAATGTTAGGAATAATCTTTTAACACTCACAAATACACATATACTGCAAGGGAATAAATAAGACAACGAGTACAGTCACCTTTCAAACACTATATTAGAGATGAAAAAACTATCGATAGTACTATCGATACATCGATAGTTTTAAAAAATAAAGTACTATCGATAAGTAATTAATAGAAAAAAACTATCGATAGTATCGTTTAGTAATTATCGTTTAGTAACTATCGTTTAGTAACTATCGTTTAGTAACTATCGTTTAGTAATTATCGTTTAGTAACTATCGTTTAGTAACTATCGTTTAGTAACTATCGTTTAGTAACTATCGTTTAGTAACTATCGTTTAGTAACTATCTTTCAAATAAAATAATTTGAAAATAAAAATAAATAAATAATAAATAACACGGGCTGGACTGTGAGTAATGACAAGCAAATTACCTTATGTTCCCGGAGCAATTCGAATACGTGTGTTTTTTGCGGACCACGTAGTAGCTTATGTGTTAAGTATGACTTGTCAAGATTTCATCTACATTTAAATGATATAATTCAAATTATATTCCATATCGTTATTGCACAGTAACTGTACACAAATGTTAGCTGTAAATCGATTGGTTGTCGGAAGACTTTAAAGGGATGAAAGACAAAGTGAGATTTCTAAGAAATTTATTATAGGGTAACAGGTACGAGATAATTTAAATTCAATTGTTCTCTGATGTTCATTGTAGTTTGTGCTGTAGTGAATATTATTGGGTCATGTGGCGGCCAATACATCACCACACATACACAAATAATCACACACCCTGTATATATTCTGTAATAGTCTTAGCAAAACACTCTGTATATATTCGTTCATTTTATGTAGTTTCTAAGCAACATTCTGTACAATTTTCATGTTTCTCCACTACCTGCTATTGTACCCTCGCCCGCTTTCTCCGAACCTAACAACATCTGTATTTCAAGTACCTACATTTCAAACTTCTTTGTTCACCCCAAAATCCACCATTTTTTCCTTGTAACCAGGACAGTCTCCGCTTACCACTCATCCAGTATGCATCACAACTCCAAAAATACTAACACAACACCACATTTCTTTTTTATTTGATCTAAATTAATATAAAAGGTGTTTAGAATTGCAATTAGTTTTTCTAATATCTCGATCTCGACAAATATATAAATTAATGTAAGAAATGATATATACCTAGGGATAGAAGTATATATTTGCATTGGATTTTTATTTTTCACATTTGTAACTTCTGAAATCTTGTTATTAATCCTAAATTTTTTAAAAAATAAATTTTTGACATTTATTGTATATTTCCTTATTTTCTATTTCTCCCATTTTACATTCCTTAGAGCGGGTAATATTAACTGTAACAAAACCATATTCACAGAAATTATTTAGCACACATCCCTTAATATAGAGCAACATCAAAAGTTTTAATTTTTAGGGGATGAGGGTAACATTTAAAAAATTATAAATTTTATTTTACCTCTCTCTCAAAAATGGAACAAATTTAATAAATGATTTTAATCACTGTATAGGCAAAGATTTTTTAATTTTGAAAAAAAAATTATTTATACTTTTGTACAAAAAATACTATCGATAAGTAATTAAAAGAAAAAAACTATCGATAGTATCGTTTAGTAATTATCGTTTAGTAACTATCATTTAGTAACTATCGTTTAGTAACTATTGTTTAGTAACTATCGTTTAGTAACTATCGTTTAGTAACTATCGTTTAGTAATTAAAACTATCGTTTAGTAACTAAAACTATCGTTTAGTAACTAAAACTATCGTTTAGTAACTAAAACTATCGTTTAGTAATTTAATTGACTATCGATAGTACTATCGATATATCGATAGTTTACTGATAGCACTATCGAACAATCGATAGTTGAAATTACCGATAGTTTTTCATCTCTACACTATATTATCAACAAACACCCGGAATACTGCCCGACTCCATCACACGTACCCGCTATTTATAACGTCACACTATTATAAAGGTCTTATACAATCTTTCCTAACTTAGATAATAATAATAATCTTACAATAAATTAGTGGGTGTGGCATTCTGCAGTAGCAGCTCTCGGTAAGCGATATATTTATGCGTGTGAAGTGCAGTTACCAGCCGACAAATCACAGCCTCCAAAGTTGTTAGTGAAGAGGAGCCATAGAGGCAATTTAATACCTCATTAAAAATAATAATAAATAAAATTTTGTTGGAATATGGTGATTATAACTAATAAATCAACTCCTTATTCCTTTTTAAAGAAATTGTTTTTTTTTTTAAGGAAACAGCCTGTATAAGCAAGTCAGTATGCTGGTGTGGATTGCGATCCGGAATTCGAATCCGGAGATTAAATTACATTAATAAATGCAGGAAGCAAACTTCACGCCGTGCTTAATGTCAGTTGTTAACTTCACGCTGTGACTAAAACGTTCGAAGCTAGTTTATTAACATGTGATTACGGTATTATTTAACGCCATGAAAACCAATACGTTAAATTACAATTTAATAACGAGTGAAAAAAGTATATTGTCCATCAGTACGGTGGTGTGGATAGCGATACGGAATTCGAATCCGGAGATCCTAAGTTCGAATCTCACTAAAGCTACAAATTATATAAACTACTACACTGCGGCTCGGTGAGTGCGGACCCTGTACTGTAATTGGGATTCAATTCCTGTTGTACAGCGTAACTTAAATAAATAAATAAAATAAAAGAATATAAAAATTTCAGAATAAATTGTGATAATCAATAAAGTAATAAAGAAATACAAAAAGTTGTCATGAACATATCGATTGATTGGCGATAATGATCCAGTTACCGAAAAGAAGGGTGAATCATGTTACGCGACTGTAATCATGAATTTAATGAGCAGACACCTGAAAGTAGTAGATCTTCGTGAAACTTGAGTATAGTAATTTAAAAACTAGCCTCGTACAATTTCTTCATCAGCCAGGATGATTCAATTCAGTATTTTTCCACAAGCCTTTCCCGTTTTCCCGCTCCGCTCCGCCCTGTCTCTGTCTCATGTGCTCGTCAGAAGAGATCAGCAGATGCGCGTAAACAAATCCTTGTTTATTTAGTCACTAATTAAACGCGAAGCCGAGGCGAGGCGAGGCCGCCACTCGCATCACGGATCACCGAAACTGAATCTGCTGTGGATACCGGATTTCCCTTGTCCTTTGACGGTGATTTTTATTTTCTTTTAACGCTGTTTGTTCTGTTGTGTTTATTAATTCAACCTGTTTATTTATTTCAACTTCTTTATTTACTGGTTTTAACTGGGGATTCAACGAGACTAATCAATTATTATTTGGGAATTTCTATCAGCCCAGGAATAACACTGCTATGAGGCAAGTTATAGGTATACAAGTACTTTTATTTTTGTAATAAATAAATAATAGTATGTTATGCATCAAAGGAGGGAAACAAGCGATTATTCCCGCGTGTGAAGTTGACAAACCGAGACGTAAGCGAGATTCCAAATTCGAATCACATTCAAGCTAAAAATATATGAACTACCACACTTCGGCTCAGTGAATACAGATTTTGTACTGTCATTAGGATTAAATTCCTGATTTAAAGAGTAACATAAATAAATTAATAAAAGTTCAAATAATGGCAATGCAGACTAACTAACAACTAACAAATGAACATATTTTTAAACTTAAAGTTAAGAGTTTCCTACTACGTCATTGCTTTTACTCGGTAAATGAATATTATAATTAGGGTTGTGCATTTGACCAGTCAAATATTTTTCGGTCAATTGACCAAGAAACATTTAATAAAAATCACAATTAAAATTGTAATTTATTTATATAGTACTGTTTACTACATCCAATATTACTGAAAATGAAAAACCAACAACAACTAATAAACAAAACCACATCAAATTCAAAATAAAGGGGAAAATAAAGTAAAAGACGTAATGAAATGAAATAATATGTATTTATTTTATTTGTAAAGTAAAGTAAGCAAATTCTTCAGAACCCAGAATACCAAACTAGATATATTCATGTAATAATAGTAAGCAGCTATTTCTATTGATCAACAGATGTCGTGCCGGATCCATTTAGATTATTTGACCGTATTTTTTGGCCGTCAAATATTTTTGATCAATTGACCACGGCACAACCCTAATTATAATCATAGCTGGCTGAATGAGGACTGGGTTTTGAAATGGTTATAGTTACATTTCTCATTTATTTTAATTTTAATTTGTATGTAACTGTATTATCTTTAAACCTGCTATAAACAATTTTTATATTGTAAAATAGTTAAATAAACTAAACTAACAACTAACTTCAACTTATATCAAAAAATACGATTGCTTCTGAGCTGCTCGGATTCCATTATAATCATGTAAAATGAAGATTGAGTTCCTGTTGTACAGAGTAACAATAGTATGTTATGCATCAAGGGAGGAAATAAGCGATTATTCCCGCGTGTGAAGTTGGCAAACCGAGACGTAAGCGAGGGCCGAAGGCTCGAGTTTAAGTCGAGGTTTGCCAACTTCACATAAGGGATAATCGCGCCCTCCCGTGAAGCATATTATACTTTTCGTAACAAGTGCATAAAAATTACTGTCTTATCGGGACAAATGTCAAATATGGGTTGCGTAACTAGTTACCTAGGAAACACCGCAAACAGCTAAGCTCTCTAGGGAGAGAAACATCGCTCTAGGGAGAGAAACATGGTAGCTATGGAAACATAATGTTTCTCTACCTAGGAGAGAAAAACAGTGTTTCTCTCTCTAAAATTAGGGAATAAGAATGTGTTTCTTGCGCATGTGTTACGAAAATAAATATATCATCACGCCTTTTACCCATTACTAAGTGTGGCACTCTGCCGTAAGCAGATCTCGGTAAGTGATATATTTCTTCGGGTGAAATTACCGGCAAATTACGGCCCCCAAAGATGTAAGTGGAGAAGGAGCCAGAAAATATAAACACGTTAACTTAATTAATAAATATTATTATTTGAAATTATTTTATGAATAACGTCATTGTCATCATTTTAGGAGGTGATCAAGTAAGTCTGTGGTCTGTATGTTTTTATTTAAACGTCATAACGTGGTAATCTCTAATTTGAAAGACTGTACAATTAATATATATTATGATAAATGCAGGTGAAATAATCTTTGTATTATTGTTGTTTTGAGTTCCGTTTGTATTAATAGTGTTATATTATCATTGTGCTTTATTTTCATTTTCTTGACTGTTTTGAAATGTCAGTAGGTAATATTACCGTATAGAATACAGTTATTACCTAGTTTTGTACATGTAAACAAAGGGTTAATATCCTGAAACCAGTAAATATTATAAACAGATTATTGATAAAACAATAACAGCTGTCAAATATTATTAACTTAATTATCAGTGTAAAGCAGTACGCTTCTAGACAGAGAATTATTTTTAATAAAATAAAGTTTTGTCTAAAATTTAAAATTCCAACAGCACTTTGATTCCATTATACTAAAATAGATCAGAGTGTGTTTCATTGCCTTGCGAGGCAAGCCTCTCAAGAAATAAAATTAAAAATACATTCATATAACAGCGTTCTATAGGACGGAAGAAGAAGAAAGAAAAAATTATCAGGCTCTCTCGAGAAATGAAATCTCTTTCGTTCGCAGAAGCTCTCTGTGGGCCAGGCCGCCGGTTAATGCAGTTTCCTGCAGACATCGCAGGGGTAGCAGGAAAACAACGGTGTTATATGTTCGTAATAATGTCACTGGAGGCGACCTCTTTAGACGGATTTATGTTCCAGGATTTTGTTTCATATTTTCTTCGCAGAATTTGATTTTGAAAAATATTTTTGTGTGACATCAAATTAATTTAATAATTGAATGAAATATAAAACTTTAAACATAAATATTAGTTTCAAAATAACGGACTAATATTTGTATACAGGTGAAGCAACTAGACGAGTCATCATTATTATTATGGGTTAGGTGGCGCAGTGGTATCGAGACGACCAGAGGATTTGAGAAGCTGGATTCGATTCCCACAGCCGACAAACAATTTTCACTGTGCCTTTCCCTCTACTAACATCTTTGGAGGCCGTGATTTGAGGGCTGGTAACCACATTTCAAGCGAAGTAATATACTTCTTACTAAGATCTGCTACGGCAAAGTGTCACTCCCAGTAATGGGTAAAAGGCGTGTTGATATATTTATTTAAATGAAAATCAAAGTATGTGATTTCAACCAGATAGAGCCAGTTCACAATATTCAATGAGTGAACGTAATAGTTACGTCGCCAGCATAGTAAATTAATTTTTACAGGCGAGCTGAAAAGTTTGTTGGGCAGCGGCGAAGGAACGAGTCGTCATAATACAGTGAGATAATTGTAAGCGTGCCACATACAAAGTTTTCACGAATTCACAGCGTTTCATTAATTAATTTTTCTACTTCCGTTAGGAAATAGACGTTTTATTTCACTTATTTGAGTTAGGTAATGAACTGTATTATTTAACTAGTGAAATAAAGAGGTAACATAGCAACAGATATCTTGGTATACGAATTCTGATGTGTTATTCTTTTATTTTTTTAATTTATAACGGTCATTAATATTTCAAAATTTCATAATTTCAATAACGCTCTTTCATATTTATTAAAACGAAATTAGAAAAAATATTGTATGTAACTAGTAAGGAAATAGGTTACCTTATGCATGTGAAATTTGCAGAACAAGGCGTAGCCGAGTTATGTAAACACATAAGTAAGGTAATCACCTATTTCCTTACTAGTTTCATAAATAGCTATTTTATTAGTTTTTAAAAAGATATACATGTTGTACTCAAATGTGGTTGGTAGTAGGACAATTTATAGCTAGACGTTGTCATGCAGCTTTATTCTCGTGACCATTGTATTCGATACAATATCTTATAAAATACGATTATTGTAAACTTTACAATAATTATGAAAATTCGTATTCACGTGACCATTGCATTGAATACGATCTTGCATAGAATGCAATATCTTATACATTACAAGAAATAGTCGAGTGTGGTATTCTAGTGACCAATTTTATAAAACTGACAATTGCATTGAATAAGATAATTGCATAAACTTATTGTAATCTCAGCAACTACTTCGACGACTTGCTAGGCAAATTGTTTGTTGAAAAATATTAACTATAGTAGTGAAATATTAGAGGAACATGGCAAATGATGGATTTCTACTACTAATTGACATTCTACAAAATGAGGAAAATAGGTATGTATTACTGAAGGTAATAATAATAATAATAACAATAATAATATATATGTATAATTAACCTTATTTTTGTGGTTGATTTTCACCAATTTAAATCTACCCCTGTGGCTCCTCCTCCACTAATATCTTTGGGGGGCGTGATTTGATGGCTGGTAACCACACTTTACGCGATACAATATATCACTTACCGAGATCAGCTTAGGCAGAGTGCCACACCCTGTAATGGGTAAAAGGCGTGATGATATATTTATTTATTTATATATTTTTGTGGTCTTTTAAAAGACAAAACTTGAGGGTTTCAAGAAGACAATTAAGGGATACTAGTGATCCACTAACACTGCCCGAAAACATTTTTAAAGGAAATTATAGGCTCTCGCGACAAGTAGCACATGATATTATTTTGGAAATAGCACCATATTTAAAAGATTCACAAAGAGATGAAATAAGTATTCCGAAAAATTTAAAGGTATTATTGATATCAATTGTTGCTTACTGTAAAGATTTAAATGGTTAGGTTTCTTTTAAATATTCAACAATTTATTTTAGATTATTTATTTATTTATGTTACGCTGTACAACAGGAATTTAATCCCAATTACAGTACAGGGTCCGCACTCCCCAAGCCGCAATGTGGTAGTTCATATAATTTTTAGCTTGAGTTCTAACCACAACTTTTTTACTGACTCTGGTGTCATATTAGGATTTAATTTTCCAGTTCGTAAAACAGTATGTTGGTTTATACTCTAAATATATTTGCTTCTGGGTTTTACTAACTTTCTTCTTTGTTGCCATGATTTTGTTTAGTTTGTGAGGTTAAAAATAACTATCAAACGTCAAAGTTCCAATATGGGATACCAACACACGTAAATGAAAAATAATTTTTATTTTCTACAATATCACATTTTTATTAAATGTTCTTTTAATTTTAAAGCATTAAGTGTAAATATACAACAATTCAATTATTTAATATCACTTTAAAATAATTTCAAACAGTTTTTCATCCATCAAAACAATTGCATTTTATGTTGGTAACAATTATTATTGCTTTCATACTTGTATAGATTACAATATCGTAATTCATACAATATCTTATTTTGTTGTTTACAAGGTGGTCACGAGAATACCAAATTATTACAATGTCTTAAAGTACCTTGTAATCGTAATTGTAAAGTTTATGATATTGTATTGAATACAATGGTCACAAGAATAAGGCTGAATGTGTTATGATCGTTGTGATAAAAAAACAATTACTGTCTGTATCAACAGTTTCGTGAATTCTAGAAATAAATAATTTGAAATAATGAATTTAATGCCCGACTAAGACTTCGAATAGGATTGTCTTGCAGTT
Source organism: Pterostichus niger (assembly GCA_947425015.1). Taxonomy (NCBI): domain Eukaryota; kingdom Metazoa; phylum Arthropoda; class Insecta; order Coleoptera; family Carabidae; genus Pterostichus; species Pterostichus niger. The sequence goes on along the minus strand of OX380337.1, from coordinate 4,590,185 downwards.
CAAGAAAGTATACAAAATATTGTAGATGCTGCAAATAATAACTTTTAATTAGTATATATTAGTTTTATTTGACGGCTGGTAACCGCACTTCACGCGAAGAAATATATCACTTACCGAGATAAACGCGAGACTAATCTTGCGGCAATACTAACACTCATCTAATAACTCAAACTAACATTAATTTGTATTTTTAGTCTTAAACATTTGATATTATTATTGTTTTTGTGAATCATTATTTGAAATAATTCATCTACGGTTGACAGAAAAAATATAAACTAATAAGTTATAATGATATATGTTAACGACAAAGAAAAATACAATGGTGGATATTTTGATATAAAAAACAGCAACATGTCGCTTCAATTTGTATTCGAAAAACGAAGCGTAATAAATATGTTTCCGTTGTATACGATCAAAACGTTACCTCGACACAAATGTGAACATCTCTGTAGAAATTTGACAAGCTTGCTTGGCCTTATAATAAAAATACTTTGTGTTGCGTTTCACAGAAGTTGAAAGATTTGTAAGGGTTCTCAGTCGCAATGAGACAGCCGCACACGGCACACCTAGACTTTACTAGAGCTTCATTCTTCTCAGTTGCTTTCACTTTGACTTTTTCTCTGTATTTCTAAGAGTTTCTTTTTAATTGTATCATATTGCTGTTTCCTTTATATATTTAGGACATCATATTTTTGCCAGTTCGGAACTGAAATCTTTTTTTTTGAGTTTCAGTGCTGATAAATGCTTTCTTTAACTTTACTTTGATGTATGGTTTATTTGTCGCCCAAGAAGTCGAAAGTTATATGGGAATTCATTATAAAATGTTATTTCTACCTTCTATATAAATGACACTTTATAGGTATTTATGGAAACTAAGTAAACGAATTATTACAGCGCGTAGCCCTGTAAAATTTTACAGGCTTATAAAAGAGACAATGCTCATAAAATAAACGCCTTTTACACATTACTGGGTGTGGCACTCTGCCGTAGCAGATCTCGGTAAATGATATATTTCTTCACGTGAAGTGCGATTACCAGCCTTCAAATCACGGCCCCCAAATATGTAGGTAGAGAAGGAGCTACAGGCGTAGTTTTAACGTGGTGAAAATTGTTTGTCGGCTGTGGGAATCGAACCTGGGTTCTCAAATCTACATAAATTTAACACAATTGCAGTTAGGCATTGTATAGTAAAAATTTAAAATGAATAAAAAAGATAAAGATTATGAATGTGTGAATAAATCGAAAATGATGAGGCAAAATAGGAACATAAGACAAATATTTATTAATTTTAAATAATGGATTTAATACACGACGAAGGCTTCGAAGGCGATTTTCTTGCATATTAAGAAAGTATACAAAATATTGCAGATGCTGCAAGTAATAACTTTTAATTAGTTTATATTAGTTTTTTTTTTATAAGCATTGTCAAATTTCATATTTCGTATTGATGTTCGCGGAATGTATCAAGGGTTCGTGCTACCCCATTTGATGGGATATTGCAAGATGTTTTATAATATAATATGGTATATATATATATATATATATATATATATATATATATATATATATATATATATATATATATATATATATATATATATATACAGGTGTCCCATTTTAATCTTGCCAGGGGAATTTCTCTGAACGAGTACATCAGACAAAAAAACTTTCCGAATAAAAGTTTGATGGTTTGGAGGGGGACGTTCGATGCTATAACAAATTTCACCCCCAACCCCCCAGGGGGTGGATAAGGGGGGTAACTTTGAAATCTTAAATGGAACCCCCTATTTTTTATTGCAGATTCGAAACGAGCATAAAAAAATATGAAGGTAAACGCTAAAACTATTTTTTTTTCGTGAAACGTAAGATTAAGGTTTTGATGTCAATTTACAATTAAAAAACTGTCAGGATCGCTTCAAATGAACTCTCTTTTAAATAATTTAATTTAAGTCCGTCAAGTATTATTCAAACAAATCTGTTATAGCATCGAACGTCCCCCTCCAAACCATCAAACTTTTATTCGGAAAGGTTTTTGTATATATTAACTACCATTTTATTTTTTTTCAGAAAAAGTAAATAATGTAATTCAACAAGTATACCAGCAGAGCCACTCATCTGTAGTGGTGATAATTGACCGAGGTGACAAATGACTGCTAATAATATCTAGTTAGCGTTGAGCGTCGTCGTAATTACAAAAACAAGTAGGCGGTGGCGACAGCGAAACAGATGAACGCTGATCAATCATTCTGAAGTAATTAGTAGGCCATTGGTTCAACAAACATCCTTCTATTTTCATATTGTTCACAGAATATTAACGATATAAGAGTAGGTTCGGCCAACAAAAATAAAATAAGTAAATATATCATCACTATCCATTATTCGGCGCGGCACTCCACTGTAGCAGATCTCGGTAAATTTTGCGGTTACCAGCCGTCAAAATACGGCTTCTACGGATGTTAGTAGGAGGGAAGGTATAGGAGTAATCTTTTAACATGGTGTAGGAGTCGTATACAGGTTCTCAAATCCACAGCTGGACCCGATACCACTAAGCCACTTATTCTACTAATTATATAACTCATAATAAAATCATCCATTCCTACTTAGGAATTTTCCTTGGTTAACAAATATAGATTTGACGACGTGGTATAATCACTTTCGTATATTCATCTGTTCTGTTAGAGAAACATGGCGGGCCCTAGAGCCAATCCCGATTTATTTACATTCTGCTAAGTATTGAATAATAATGATTCAATATCCGAACAGAATCGCCAGGCCGGATCATGCACCCTAGACATAAAGACAATACACTACACTCCGCCCAGTTTCTGGTAAGAGCTGGACTGACCTGCTTATACCTTAAATGAAAGACATAGTGCAATGCAAATCAGCCGACGCCACGATACACAAAAAAGTTTAACGTCCAGAGGACTCCCCAATTTCAAAGTAAAATCAGTGTTAGGCGACTTTTTTAACGTGGGATTCTACCACACTTTGTTGCTTCTTTCCAAAATGCAGTTCAAGTGTAGGACTGGCTTACTAGTAGTTAAGTTGCGTACCCAATTGCTGTTAAATCATTTTTTTCTACTCCCGTTATTAAAATGTCATTTAACGTACAGGTTACCGTGGCGCTAAATAACATCTTAATCACATGTTGACAAGCCGTGGCTTCGAACGTTTTAGTCACGGCTTCATATTTTAAGCACAGGGTGAAGTTAGCTTCAGACATCTGTCATTGTAACTAAACACAAAAAAGTTTAACGTCCAGAGGACTCCCCAATTTCAAAGTAAATTCAGTATTGGGTGACTTTTTTAACCACACTTTGTTGCTTATTTCCAAAATGCAGTTCAAGTTTAGGGCTGGCTTACTTTTGGCTTTTTAAAAATTAATCACTTTCGTATATACATCTGGTAAAAAAAATGTTAAATTTGAATCTAGAATGAACGAAATAACTAAAAGAAAATTAAATCTTACACATAAAAGCGTCGTCGTCATAGTAACAAAAATAAATAAATATATCATCACGCCTTTTACCCATTACTGGGTGTGGCACTTTGCCTAAGCAGATCTCGGTAAGTGATATATTTCTTCGCGTGAAGTGCAGGTTACCAGCCGTCAAATCACGGCCTCCAAAGATGTTAGTGGAGGGGGAGCCACAAGGTTAGATTTAATTTGGTGCAAATTGTTTGTCGACTGTGGGGATCGAACCAGGGTTCTCAAGATCCACAGGCCGACTCGAAATCACTGAGCCACCTACCCCATAATAACATAGTAACAAAGTCATAATTCCGTTTGTTGTTCAATCAACTAAAATCATTGATAACGTCAACAACTTTATTTGATGTTATTTTGTGCTGGAACGATTTCTGCTCATTTTTTTATTCGTTATATAATCATAACGAGCACAACACGGACGTTGTAATATATATTTTTTTTCTGTATTTCTATCATTAAATTAACGAAAAAAATATCACATCATATGCAAATGTGACACAACATTTTATTTGAGAATTTTTCTCTTGTTATAAATCATTTATTTTGCTTGATGAATTCTCATGATTAATTCATAAAATGTTTATTTTTTACCTTTGTTTGATTTCTACGGCATTCCAGTTAATAAATAATAAAACAATGTAAATCTGAATATTTAGAGAGAGAAATTATTAAATAATGGGTTTACATTGATGCAAAAATAATAAACAGGAATAGTTTATTAACAATTATTATTATTACAATGATAATTGGGTTAGCTTTGTTTAAAAACATTGTTGTATTATTTTCAATGTTTAATGTTTTCGCATTTCAACCATAAAATAAAGTAAATATCAAATAATTCGGATTTTATTTAATAACACATATATGTTATGATGATCATTATTAATCTACAAATCATTTAAATTTTCTTGTTATTTTGTGTATCTAAGCTGCACAATGATTGTTTGTATGCATAGAAAAAAAAATAAATAAAAATACAATTAAATAAAAACAAAGACAAAATTAATTGTCCATCTGCTCAGTTCTAATTTTTTATTAAAAATAAGATTTTTTTATGAGGTAGGTGGCTCAGTGGTATCAAGTCGGTCTGTGAATCTTGAGAACCCTGGTTCGATCCCCACAGCCGACAAACAATTTTCACCAATTTAAAATTTTCCCCTGTGGCTCCCCTTCCATTAATATATTGGGGGGAGAGGCGTGATTTGACGGCTGGTAACCGCACTTCACGCGAAGAAATAAATCATTTACCGAAATCTGCTACGGCAGAGTGCCACACTCAGTAATGGATAAAAGGTGTGATGATATATTTATTTATATTATTTTAAAAATACGATTTCAATAAGAATAGTATGTTATGTATCAAGGGAGGGAACCAGAGCCTTCGGCCCTCGCTTACGTCTCGGTTTTCCAACTTCACACAAGGGATAATCGCACCCTCCCGTGAAGCATATTATACTTTTCGTAACAAGTGCACAAAAATTACCGTCTTATCGGCACAAATGTCAAATATGGGTTGTGTAACTGGTTACCTAGGAAACACCGCAAACAGCTAATAATCGTAGTCTCCAGGGAGAGAAACATGCTACCTAGGGAGAAAAACATAATATTTCTCTCCCTAGGGGAGAAAAGCAGTGCTTCTCTCTCTAAAATTAGGGAATAAGAACGAGTTTCTTATGCATGTGTTACGAAAAGAATATTTACAGATTATTTCGTAATAATTTACCTAATTTATTTATTTATGTTACGCTGTACAACAGAAACTGAATCCAAATTACAGTACAGGGTCCGGATTCACCGAGTTTCAATGTGGTAGTTCATATAATTCTTAGCTTGAGTGAGATTCAAACTCGGGATCTCCGGATTCGAATACAGTAACGCTACTCACACCACTGTACCGACGAACAAATTATATTAAAATTTAATATGTTAAATTTAATAAATATTGTTATATATCAGACAATATTTAATTCCTCCCTTGACAACAAACCCCATCTATCTAACAACCGTGCACTAAGCTAAATACAATTGTTTTAATTCAATTCATTTGATAGTAAATCTACTGAAAAACAATTAAAATCGAAATGTCCTTCAGTGAAATCAACGCGGGAATAATCGCTTGTTTCCCTCCCTTAACATACTATTCATTACTATGTTCCTACGATTTTTAGTTAATTTTGATGGATTTATTTTTATGTTTTTATAAATTTCGCAGTGCACAATTCGCGTCGTTGACTTAAGGAGGGAAGGCCGTGTCTCAGAAGAAGAGAATTCTGATGAATTCTGATCAATTCCTCTATCAGGATAGACATTGTCTAATTTGAAAGATAAACATTTCAGAAATCTTCTATGAATACGATCACTCTGGTAATGTTGAGAGTAACATACACATATATAAATGAATTTCCTTTTTAAATACAATATACAAATAATGAACTAAACACATACGTGTTCTTTGAAAGAATTCCATTACTCGTTTAGCAAAGGATCTCTCTCAGAAAAGTAAAAAAGAACTGGTTGTTAATTATAGTAAATAAATATTATTCACATTCAACCAAGTAAACAGAATTTTGTACCAGTGAATCTTGTTTATATTTCGCTGGTGCTCAAAAAATTAAAAACTTCATTAACTGGAAATACATGTAGTGGTATCAGAGAGCGCGTTTGCGAAAAAATACATTCGAAGCACACAAATAAACGTGCGCTTGTGTGGCCAAAGGATACGCATATTAAAACCAAACAAATGCAAGGAAATGTTGCAGTGCTCGAACATCACGGTTGCTTTGCTTGTTATGACGTTCAACATACAGGGTGGTTCAAATGTAGCGTATTTTAAAAAGAGATTATGTAATCAATCGGGTACTTTCAGAAAATAGTTACAACTACTCCTGTGGCTCTCCCTCCACTAACATCTTTTGATGTCGTGATTGCGGCTGGTAACACTTCACGCGAAGAAGTATATCACATCATGATCTGCTACGGCAGTGTGCCACACCCAGTAATGGATAAAAGGCGTGAAATTCCTGCATGCTTTTATATTAATATTTACAATTTTACTTTACCTGAACCCGGAAAATTATGAATTTTAATTGGTTATTTTCTTAAAATTATGAATGCCAACCTGCCAATAAATGAACATTTAAAAAATAGTATTAAAAACGTTATGGTGCGTCCTTCCATACACCATCCTATATATATATATATATATATATATATTTAATTTTTTAAATTGTGCTGTTTAATTTTCCGAACCGAGGATTTATTTCTCACACTTGAAATCTTTCATTACGCAATAAACCTTCAATCACATTCATCCTTTCGCTCCTAAACATTTTTTTCATTAATCTATCATTCACAATTTGCTCCACATGCTTAAAATATCTTAACTTATTCAAGCCCACTTGCATACAATTTTGTTCAGAATTCTGTCCACAATTCTGTACAGAATTCTGTCCACAATTCTGTACAGAATTCTGTCCACAATTCTGTTCGGAATTCTGTCCACAATTCTATTTAGAATTCTGTCCACAATTCTGTTCAGAATTTTGTCCACAATTCTGTTCAAAATTCTGTTCAGAATTCTGTCCACAATTCTGTTCAGAATTCTGTCCATAATTCTGTCCATAATTCTGTTTAGAATTCTGTCCACAATTCTGTTCGGAATTCTGTCCACAATTCTGTTCAGAATTCTGTCCACAATTCTGTTCAAAATTTTGTTCAGAATTCTGTTCATAATTCTGTTTAGAATTCTGTCCACAATTCTGTTCAGAATTCTGTCCATAATTCTGTTTAGAATTCTGTCCACAATTCTGTTCAGAATTCTGTCCACAATTCTGTTCAGAATTCTATCCACAATTCTGTTCGGAATTCTGTCCACAATTCTATTCAGAATTCTGTCCACAATTCTGTTCAGCATTTTGATCAGAATTCTGTCCACAATTCTGTTCAAAATTATGTTCAGAATTCTGTTCATAATTCTGTTTAGAATTCTGTTCACAATTCTGTTCAGAATTCTGTCCGCAATTCTGTTCAAAATTCTGTCCATAATTCTGTTCAAAATTCTGTCCATAATTCTGTTTAGAATTCTGTCCACAATTCTGTTCAAAATTCTGTTCAGAATTCTGTCCATAATTTTGTTTAGAATTCTGTCCACAATTCTGTTCATAATTCTGTCCATAATTCTGTTTAGAATTCTGCCCACATTTCTGTTCAGAATTTTGTCCATAATTCTGTCCACAATTCTGTTTAGAATTATAAATCAAACCATACGGGTTTAATAAGCAACAGGTCTTGTGTTCAAACCTCGCCAACTTATTTCCGAAATTACCATTGAGCATAAGTGGTTCGAATTTCACTCTAAGTTACTGTAATTGGGATTAAGTTCTTGTTGTACAAACTAACAAACAAACAAACTATAAAATATGACAAAAATCAGCTGCCTGCTGCGAGAATCAAACTCAGGATTTCAGTTAAGATTTTCAAATGATAGGTATAATGTTTGGTAAATCCTGAAAGCTGCAGTAACACAGCAGTAACCTATACTTTAACAAATTTAAACCTATTACAAAGTATTAGTTCCAAAGTTAAAATGTTCAAGTGCCATGTCTCATTGTGAAACAATTACCGAGGTGGCTGTGCTTTAATGAAGGACACTAATGTCTGTGATTATACAAATGACGTCACTAGTGTCAAATGTTATGCGGTTCTCTGCCATTAACAAAGGAATGTCTGCCGATCATGGAATACTTGATTTCACTGAAGGACATTACGACTTTAATTGTTTTTCAGTAGATTTACTATCAAATGAATTGAATTAAAACAATTGTATTTGGCTTAGTGCACGGTTGTTAGATAGATGGGGTTTGCTGTCAAGGGAGGAATTAAATATTGTCTGATATATAACAATATTTATTAAATTTAACATATTAAATTTTAATATAATTTGTTCGTCGGTACAGTGGTGTGAGTAGCGTTACTGTATTCGAATCCGGAGATCCCGAGTTTGAATCTCACTCAAGCTAAGAATTATATGAACTACCACATTGAAACTCGGTGAATCCGGACCCTGTACTGTAATTTGGATTCAGTTTCTGTTGTACAGCGTAACATAAATAAATAAATTAGGTAAATTATTACGAAATAATCCGTAAATATTCTTTTCGTAACACATGCATAAGAAACTCGTTCTTATTCCCTAATTTTAGAGAGAGAAGCACTGCTTTTCTCCCCTAGGGAGAGAAATATGATGTTTTTCTCCCTAGGTAGGATGTTTCTCTCCCTAGAGACTACGATTATTAGCTGTTTGCGGTGTTTCCTAGGTGAAGCATATTATACTTTTCGTAACAAGTGCACAAAATTACTGTCTTATCGGGACAAACGTCAAATATGGGTTGCGTAACTAGTTACCTAGGAAACACCGCAAACAGCTAATAATCGTAGTCTCTAGGGAAAGAAACATACTACCTAGGGAAAGAAACATGCTACCTAGGGAGAGAAACATGCTACCTAGGGAGAGAAACATGCTACCTAGGGAGAGAAACATGCTACCTAGGGAGAGAAACATGCTACCTAGGGAAATAAACATGCTACCTAGGGAGATAAACATGCTACCTAGGGAGAGAAACATCCTACCTAGGGGAGAAAAGCAGTGTTTCTCTCTCTAAAATTACAGAATAAGAACGTGTTTCTTGTGCATGTGTTACGAAAAGTACAGAAATTCAAACTTGATGCCGAAGTAAACGAAAAATACCGAAATATATGTGAATTTTTTATAATATTACCTGATTGGCTAGCAGTAGTGGTACTACTTTTTAATATAAATCAACTATTTTCGCTTGCTTTACTTTCTACTTTACTGCAACTGCATTACGTTTTGCGTTACTTCATTATAAATCCAGCTTAAGTTCCTGTTGTACAGAGTAGCATAAATAAATAAATATTAAGAAACGTGTTCTTCAACAAGGTAATAAAAAGAAGGTATTAAATACTTAAGAAGTTATTACAAATAAAGAAAATATGCACGTGATAAGTAAGAATCAATGGCAACGTCGTGAAGGTAAACAAAACAAAGTGTGTATCCTGTCTTACACATCAGGAAACAGAAGAAACTTTAAACTTTTTAAGCACGTATAAAGTTTTTATGAAAGTCGCATTCCAAGTGTGGCCTAAACAAACAACAATCAAAACAGAATAATGCGATTTCGTAGCACTGCCGCCGTGATTTCTACATTCAGAAATATTTTTAATAAGAATTGTTAAGTTGAGCGGAGCAATCAACCGAAAATCGCTCGCTGGAATCTGCAACTTGCGATGAAGTTTGTAAGAAGTTGTGATTCTCTTTTTAAATCGCAATCTGTAATGTAGATATTTCTTCTTGTTCGCAGTGAAGTTTGAAAGGCGGGGTTATGGCGATGACAGCGAGCGAAAAGGGATGGTTACGAGACGACGAATATTTGGGAAATGTAGTAACGCATTTCCAATCATCTGGAATCTGTACATTCTTAAATACCGGCACAGGTTAATGCACACAATTTTAAATTATTATTTCGTAAATTTTACTATTACCCAGCCTGGATTTCACCATTCCAATCTCTGTCAATCTTAAATTAGTATCGTAGCAACGTAACAAAAATTAAATAACAGTTCGGTTTTTATAAACGTCAGTCAATATTTTGTGTTTTGTGAAGTAAAAATCTGATGTGGACACCACATGACTTCCTTGTACGCGTATTAAACTATAGATTTTTTTTTAATTGCACATATTTGGCATAACATCTTTTATTTTTTGTTCTAATCCATAGCAAACTTAATTAAAATATATATATATATAATATTTGAATTTAGATATCTCGCTTATGCATTTAAAAATTCTTAATGTGCTAGACGAAGAATTTAATTCTCTAAAACTTTTATTTGCAGCATTTATTTCTAAAATTAAAATAGTACCATATTTTTTCAAGGAAAACTGTTAGCAGCTTCATATAATGTGTCACTTCCGGTTAGTATATTTTAACCAAAATCTATTATGTTATTTCCATTGATATAGTAGTCTTATACACCAAATTTGGAAAGTTTTAAATTATATTTGAAAATAGTTTTTCAAAAAAATCTATTATAGGCTTCAAGTAAAGTACCACTTCTGGAAGTTATATAATGACCAAAAAGGGAGGTGCACAACTAGATGTTATAACAGTCCTGACGAAATTAGTCAAAATGGACTCAGGGAGGGGCAAAATGCGTATTTTCACCGAAATCTGAGAACCTAAAATTTTCGCGATTACAATACTTCCTTTACTTCGTACAAGGAAGTAAAAATGGAGAGTGATAGCGACGAGAATCCTGAATTAACACCACCAAATATATTAGAAGCTGCAAAAATAACATCTTTAAATTTATTATTGCACAAAGACGGAAAATTTTAAATCATTATTTCGTAAATTTTGGCATTACCCAGCCTGGATTTGGGCTTTGAGTAAATAGGTATAGCCGAGCACTTTTTTACAAATTTAAAGAAATGTTTTATGCTAACAGTAAACAAAATTTAAATAATTTATATGTTACTGGTCACTATTGAGGGTCAGAATTATTTATTTTTTATTTATTTATGCTACTCTGTACAACAAAGAACTAAATCCCAATTACAGTACAGGGTCCGGGCTCACCGAGTTGCAGTGTGGTAGTTTTTCTTATCAGTAAACATAGGGATATATCATTACCATAGTTACAGTTAAAAAGTTTGACAGCAATACATTAGAGCATTTATTTTAAAAGTAAACATAGGGAAAATAATATTTTCAGCAATGCATTGAAGTGTAATAGTCTATAGTCTAAAAGAAACATTTTAAGTTTAAACAAATTAAATTAATTTGAATTACTTAAAATTACATTAACAAAACGTTAGGTATAAATTTAGAACCTCAAAACAATCCAAAAGTTCTTTTGTGTCGAGGTTTGTTCGCAAATTCTTCGTTTAAGAGCTCGTACATACAAATAATGAGAATTTTGTGTTGAACCAGTTCAAAAATTGAAAATTATTAAAATGTGGTTTTATATAATTCAGACCACGAGAAATCGAATAGCGCAACGCGCATCTTCATATCTTTTTTAGTTTTTGAGTTACAGCGATTTTTTCCTTTTTTTTAAGCTCAACTTTGAAAGCTCATAACTCAAAAACTAAAAGAGATATTGAAATGCGGTTTGAACGAGTGTATTTCTCGTGCGCTACTTAACTTGTACAGGTATTTTGAAAATATTGAAAAATTTTCAATATTTTCAAAAATTTTCTTCCTCAATATTTCAAAAACTTGACAAGATAATGAAAATCTGAAAACACTAGTGAATTTCTCACGTGAAAATACATAAGTATATACAAAAATTCGCACGGATTAATTTTTTATTACAAAAAAAACGAAAAATGGCCTAAATCTGTAAAAACACCAAGGGGTACCCCTTAAGAAATTTTCCAAAAACGGCCATTTTCGATTTTTTGTAATAAAAAATGTATCCGTTCGAATTTTCTTCTGAAAATTTGCATACCTATGTATTTTCACGCGAGGAATTCAGATTTCCATTATTTGTTCAACTTTTTGAAATATAGACAGAAGGAAATTTCGAAAAAAAATTAAACATTTTCAAAATACCGGTACAAGTTAAGTAGCGCACGAGAAATACACGCGTTCAAACCGAATTTCAATATCTTTTTTAGTTTTTGAGTTATGGTGTCTCAAAGTTGAGCTTTAAAAAAATCGCTGTAACTCGAAAACTAAAAGAGATATTGAAACGCGGTTTGAACGAGTGCATTTCTCGTGCTCTGAACTATATAGAACCATATTATAAAAATCTTGACTTTTTGAACTGGTTCAACCAATTTTAACAAATTTTAAAAAGGATCTCTCAATCCTATCCCACAAAAACCATCTTCCCTTCTTAGCAATACATTGAAGCTTCATTGTATTCCAGCCACGTTCAACTTTTTGCGGTCTGCAAGAATAGCCAGTGCAGGGCAAGGGGATGAGGGATGTACAAGGCATTCATGTGAAACCAGCAACAAGTTACTTCAGCAACAAGTGCCAGGACTTCCAGGACCTGGACCCAGATCCACATGGACAGAGAATGTTTGGCAGGATTCCAGCAGGAAGAATGCTGAGCAACGGATCGACATTTACTTTATCATGGTGTATGTAGTAATATCCCATTAAATGGGGTAGCAAGAACCCGTCAACATTCTCATCCTGACACACGATACTCGTTTCGACCACATTAACACTTCCTCCATACGAACTCTTCCTTTTCTCACAACCAAAATCCATCATAATGCAACAAACATCCATCCATTCGCTTCTGTACACCTGTTTCGTAAATCTTCACTTACGCCCATTTCTCTAATAACGAATCTACAAGAAATGAAGGCAGCATCGCCTGCGCTTGTTTAAAAATACATTTAACACAATTGCAGTATTGAATGTGGCACTCTGCCATAGAAGATCTCAGTAAGTGATATATTTCTTCGTGTGAAGTTCGGTTACTAGTCGTCAGTCACAGTGGTGGGGGAGCCACAGGGGTAGTTTACTGTGGTGAAAATTGTTTCTTAGAAAAAATAATTGTAACCGGGTTCTCAAATCCACAGACCGACTCGCTACCACTGGTTCCGGATTCGATTCCCATAGGCAACAAACTAAAACTACCCCCGTGGCTTTCCCTCCACTAATATCTTATTAATGGCTGGTAACTGCATTTCACGTGCATAAAAATATTCTGCCATAGAAGATCTCGGTAAGTAATATATTTCTTCGTGTGAAGTGCGGTTACTAGTCGTCAGTCACAGCTCCCACAGATGTTAGTGGTGGGGGAGCCACAGGGGTAGTTTAATGTGGTAAAATTGTTTGTTATAAAAGGGAATTGAAACCGGGTTCTCGAATCCACAGACCGACTCGCTACCTCTGGTTCAGGATTCGATTTCCACAGCCGATAAACTAAAACTACCCCTGTGGCTCTCCCTCCACTAATATCTTATTAACGGCTGGTAACCGAATTTCACGTGCATAAATATATCACTTACCGAAATCTGCTACGTCAGCGTACCACACCCTTCTTCTTCTTCTGATGGCACTACAGCCCAAATTGGGCCTGGGCCTACCGGACACAGCCGCAGTTTTTACACTGCCGTACTGCCGGTTTTCATAGTCAAATGCTACATTATTTAAGGAGTGTGATAAATACATGTAACTGTATTTTATATTTTACAACAAATCATACATTGTCGACAGGCGGATTCTAACTGGCGAACCTTGCTTCCACCACACCCAGTTACGAATAAAAGTAAGTAAGCTAAGGATGAAAAACAAAAACAAAAGAACAAAATTTAGCTGCTGTCAAGTAATAATAATTGTTGTAAATTGTTATTTGTTGTGTTTAATATTTTGTTCTTTTGTTTTTCATCCATAGCTTACAGCACATTAATATTAAAAATAAAAAATTATTTAAATTTCAATTGAATTTTTCTCAATATTTTTATTATGTAAGGATGTAGAATGGTCACATGGTTGAATTCAGAAAAAAAAACTCTACCGAATAGGCCTAAAAAATATGTATAATCCCATTTGAAAAAATATAACTTTGTGTTGTAACTTGAGAACCACTGGTTTAAAAAATTATTTAATTCTTTAACTAGATGTCCCCCTTGGTCTTCTACAACTTTGCTTTATAATATTTTTTGTAACTATAATAATAAAGAAAATTAGGCGGTGGTTGGTTTCGCTGTTACACCCTGTATATATTTTTTTAAAAACAGTTTAACATTAAATATTTTAATGAGAATTAGACTCACCCACTAACGCCAAAATGACAGTCAACAGGGGCGCCGCTGGGAACGTCACAGTCACATTAAACTCTAGCATCTGCAGGAGATCAACTGTAACACAAAACAACACACACGTAAACAAATGCTACACACATAGTTACAAACAAACAAACGAATAATCCATGGAATATGAAAGTTTTAAAGGTGTAAAATGAAGTAAAAAGGTGGTTAAAGTGTGGTAACAATAAAAACAAATGAAAACTTTAATCCTCTTAGTGGGTATTAATGTACTTTCGATTCGAATGTTCTATTGAATTCTAGTTTTTATTTACTGTTCCTGAAAATGTAGAACAATGATATTCTTGTAAGTACCTACCTACCACAGTAACTTTTCAAAATTCTTCTTTAATACTGTCTTCAGAAAATAAATATTTCACGTTTCACTAGCATCTGTTTATTACTCCTATGATGTATTACTTACACATAATAATGTTCATGTTTTCCGTTGTCATAAATACAAAAACAAAAATCCACAACAAGCCTTGATCTAGATAAGAAAATAAAAAACACACACTTGTATTGTGAAAAACTAAATAGTCGTAATAATAAGTAATATACATGTTGATAGGCCTTTGGAAAAGTTGAGTGAGTAATTATGAAAAATAAGAGTTCTCATTAGTTTCAACCATTCTCTATACGTAAACAGTTCTTTAATAGTATATTGTACAACAAGCATGGAATGGTATCCATTTCCTACGAGTATGAAAGTTGTAACATAATCCGAAGGCGAATGTTACAATACATACGAGTATGAAATGGACATTCCATGCGAGTTGTACACTATACTTTTTCTACGACTACAGTATTGTTCTCTGATTAATTTATATTTTAACAATAAATTTGTCCTGCTTTCACCATTCCAATATTTGAAAATTCTAAATAAGTATCCTAGTAACGGCCGATTTCACCATTCCAATGTCTGTCAATCCTAAATTAGTATCGTAGCAACGTAACAAAAATTAAATAACAGTTCGGTTTTTATAAACGTTAGTCAATATTTTGTGTTTTGTGAAGTAAAATGGAGAGTGATAGCGACGAGAATCTTGTATTAACACCATTAAATATTTGATGGTGTTAATACAAGATTAATATATATTAGAGGCTGCAAAAATAACATCTTTATAGCTATTTATGAAACTAGTAAGGAAATGAAGATTATCTTACGCATGTGAAATTTGCAGAATGAGGCGTAGCCAAGTTATGTAAACACATAAGTAAGGTAATAATCTATTTCCTTACTAGTTTCATACAATATTTTTCTACTTCCGTTCTAATAAATACGAAAGAGCGTTTTGGAAATTATGAAATTTTGACATATTAATGACAGTTATAAATTCAAAAAATAAAAGAATAACACATCAGAATTCGTCTACCAAGATATCTTAATTTGTTTGTGTTGCTATGTTACCTCATTACTTCACTAGTTAAATAATGCAGTTCATTACCTAACTCAAATAAGTGAAATAAAACGTCTATTTCATAACGGAAGTAGAAACAAATTATTACCCGAAAAATCGCGAAAAAAATATGAGGTAACATGTAAATTATTTATGAACTGGTGAAATGATCAAAATAATTGTCAAAACATTATATTTAATATAACAATAAATAATAATAAGTCTCTAATTTACGTCTATTTTATTTTTTACGCATGCGTTTTTATATTCTACATGTGTAATTTAGAAGGAAATTGCACCTGTACTGAAATGAAATGAACTGTACTGAAATAACGACAAAACAAACTAATTTCGCACGATGCCTTGCAATGTACCTCATTTCCCTAGCAACAACAAACATACAATGAGCAGATTTCTAAGTAGTCGTAGAAAGAAATACTTTTTCTACAACTGTCAAAAAATCACAAATATCAATACGCGAAGTACGAGATTTTTTCATCATTTAAATTACCATGACAACGCGTATTTTGAGCATTATTTTGCACCTTAGTGCGCAAAATGAGTATTTTGCGCACTGTTTCATATTCTAGTGCGCAAAATGGGTATCTCGCGCACGCTCCCAAATTATTTGTTGTCAGGTTTCATTAGTTACAATACATCACAAAACGTTAACCGCGGCAGTAAATCTACAACTTTTCACCTAGTTAAACAAATAACTACTTTCGAGTCTGTTTTGTTTACCTTAATAGCGATTTGCCCTTGTCTTTTCAATCAGCCTGTATAAGTTAACAGTTCTTTTAAAGATATTTTATCTGCTTCGTAATTCCTCTGAACGTATATATTTGTATATACGACTTACGGTAATTTCAAGATAGAATTTTAAGATTAAAGTGCTATTTAAAATATTTATAACTTCGTAAAGAACCAACTGTAGTGAATTATAAATTGGGTTTTAAATGTTAAAATCTTACTTAGATGTTTTTAATGTATTATTGATACTGAATAAATAACAGGGAACACAGGAAGCGAAAAGTTGATATCAAAATAATTTTCATGCAATCTCGGCTCGCATAAATTTTGTACCGTTAAACATGTTTGCTTTTAAAAAAAGAAGTATTTACGTACGCGATTCTGTCTACGAACTTAATTTTATTGGTATAAGGTGATCATTTAACCGGTATGGCTTTCACCGAAAACCAAAATAATTATATATCAATTTTATTTCATTAAAAAAGTCCTTCCAAATTGAACAATCGCTGATATTTTCCATTAAGAATTATAACAGCTAATTACCTAATTAATTTCAGAAATACTTTTTTTTACAATTTGATGCCATTTTTGTAATCACCCGATACGATACGTCATGGAATATAAACACGTGAGTAATAAAAAATATATTTTTTATGAAATCTCAAAATTATATTTAATTCAATACATAATATTTAAGTCTCATTTGACTTGTCTAGCATTGCGGTCGATTCGATAATATACGTCAGCGATCGGTAGACGAGCAGGACTCTGATTGGTAAAAAAATATGGAGCTAAAGTATTACCTTTCACTACGATTTCCTGGTGCCAAAATAAATCATTATTGTACAATTTCATTTTAAAAAATCAAATCAAATACTATTATGTACTTTAATAATTGTCGAGTTTAAAATGTGGATTTTTCCAACACATTTTGAAGGACTCGCGTGCAAAATTGGAAAAAGTCGATTGTCAATTGTTTTACGGATGTGAACCAATTAAAATGTGCATATTTCCATAGTAACTTCGAGGTTAAGCATAATATTGAGTTTCATGGCTAGTTGCTGCGCCAAATATTAAATTTTAAATTTAACTTAAAATTTAAAAAAACACAAAGCAAAGTTACATGTCAAAAAGAATCATTAAAATTGTTGCCAAACATTCGATTTACTTTTGTTTATTTAAGCCAAGTTAAAATTTAAATCTTGGCGATGCAACTCGTCACAGTATTAAAAAAAATACTAGAGTTTAATGAATATCAATTAGAACTGTACATTGTTTAGATGAAGTTTCATTAAATTTAAAAATTGTAGAAGACCCCATTGATTTGGTGCGTTCAGAAAATAGTCTACCTCGAGTTTAATTTCGCAGCCTAGATATACAAATAACTATTTCGAGTATATTTTGGTTACATAATTGAGGTTTATATTGAAGCTAGTGGCTCATTAGTATCGAGTCGGCCTGTGGATCTTGAGAACCCTGGTTCGATCCCAACAGTCGACAAACAATTTTCATCAATTTAAATCTACCCCTGTGGCTCTCCCTCCACTAATATCTTTGAGGGCCATAACCGGACTTCACGCAAAAAAAAATCACTTATCGAGATCTGTTTAGGCAGAGTGCTACGCCTTGTAATGGGTAAAAGGCGTGATAATATATTTTATTTATTTTATATTTTAGAAATATTTCTTTATCCGATCGTACGAAAAATGACACTTTTCTGGTGTGGTTTCGATTTACAATAGTAATTTTCAAGCAACTATCAAACAAAGCTAACATTTACGTCCATAATTTAGCCCGTCCTACTCAACAAAAATTAATTACTAAGTTACCAGTTACTTTGACTGGCTGTTTTAAACCAATTACAAACATAAATAAATAAATAAATAAATATATCATCACGCCTTTTACCCATTACTGCCTAAGCAGATCTCGGTAAGTGATATATTTTTGTCGCGGGAAGTGCGGTTACCAGCCGTCAAATCACGGCCCTCAAAGATATTAGTAGAGAGGGAGCCACAGGGATAGATGTTTAAATTGGTGAAAATTGTTTGTCGGCTGTGGAGATCGAACCAGGGTTCTCAAGATCCACAGGCCGACTCGATACCACTGAGCCATCTACCCCAAACATCTACAAACATGTTACAAGAAAAATGTTGTATGTACCGCGGCTAAGAAATGAGTTAGTGCATTATTCGAATACTGCTGTTTGGAGTGCTTCAAATTTCACTATAAGCTACTATAATTAGGATTAAGTTTCTGTTATGCAGAATAACAAATAAATAAATAAATTTAATGAAATAAATATTAAAATAAAAGTAATTTTAGAAAGTCTTTTTAAACAATAGTTTCTTAAAGAAACAAAAGTACATAAGAATGTCTTCATTAATTCACTTAACAATTAAAATGTAAAGTAAAAAAATGTACCAATCACTTTTGTTCCCGGGAACACCTGTGTGCTTCACTGAAGCAATTAGCAAAGTTGGTAAGAACCCACACTCAGCAAACGCATCTGAAAAATCAATTAAGCCGCGTTTGTTAAAATAAATAAATAAATAGAGAATAGAGGATTCTAAAACCATATATTCCTTCCCATAATTGAAACTCAGAATCAACATATTACAAGCAAAATCTAATGCATTCAGTTTATTATTTCACGCTGATTTACAAAAAAAAAAAAATGCACTTATACACATGGTTGAATTCAGAATGTCATACAGCACTTAAATTTTTAAAAATATACTGGGTGTTTCATTTAAAATAAGAAAGTTTGAGTTACGTAGAATATTTTCCGTTTTATGTATTTTGATGCGATTTTTTATGTACGAGTAGTTTCTAAATCTGTAATATGAATGTAATTCCTTTCAAAATTATCTCTTTAGGAAACCATGTCAACCAGGCGACCCACGGGCCGCTTGCGACCCAAATGAAGTTTCTGGCGGCCCACGCCTTCTTTTTAATTTATATATTAAATGTGGCCCAATTGAACAAAATTCATATTTACCTGCTGACCGATTTACAAAAATTTGACAATTTGCATGTCAGATATGTGCAATGTTTGGTAGTACGTATTTCTATGAGCAATTCTTTTCCATAATGACCAGAAACAAAACGTCCGAAAGGTCAAGATTGACAGACATACATTTGTCGTCTATAATGAAAGTGGCGTGCACGTAACAAATAAAACCTAATATAAAAAATATTAAATAAACACTTGGCTAAGTCTCACAAAATTCAGCCTCCAAGTCACCTTATGAGGGCATCGTCAGAGGCTGGCTAGCACAGTTAGTAACCATAGACGCGTTTCGCTGTTATTAGAGCTCATCAGTATGGTATAACTCACTTCTTCACCTAGAACAAAGTTCACGTGAAGAAGCTGGTGACGAAGAACTGTGCCAGCAGAGAATAAGATCTCTAACAAACGGTAAAATGACATGAGAAGTTCTGTGGAACAGACCATGCCATCTACCGAAAAAAAGGAAAAGCTAATATAGATGACCTTTGCTGCAATAAACTGTGCCAAATTTCAAGAAAGAAAAATTAAATATTCTAATTATATGTATAATTCTATATATTTTTTTTTATTAAATATTTTATTTTATATTTTTCTGTATGGGTAATATTTATTTATATTTATTGTTATATAAAACTTTTGTATTTTATATACCTATTAAAAAGTAAAAACTTTAAAAATATCCTTTCTTTAATTTGAATTTTTCGTGGCGGCCTAAACTCATATCTTTAGGATTTAATACGGCCCGCGCGTATGCCTGCTTTAGGATATAAGCCTGTTTTTTTTTTGAACGTCTGGTATAAAAAGTGAGATAATATGCATATTTATTTATTTGCAACTCTGCACAATAGAAACTTAAGCCCACTTACAGTTCCGGGGACCTACAGCTTATAGTAGAATCCAAACCACTCATATATTGGGTGATTAAAGACAAATGTTATCAAATCGTACCTTGTAAAACAAACGCACGACCTCTTGCCTGTTAATGCCTATGGCACACTGGTCGATGAGCGTCGATGACCATCGATGAACTCCTCGATGAAACAACAGAACGCACTCTTCTTTCACGGTTTTCTGTTTCATCGATGACAAATACAATAAATTTCTCTGTGACAAAATAAGTTATGTTGGTAATAATATCAATAAAATGTTCCTATATCGTGTGTTTTCAAATTGATATTTCCCAAGTTTATTGACGTTTGGAGGTTATTTTGAAATGGAAACCCACGCTAACGTGAAATGAGACACAAAAGATACGAGTGAAATGAGATACGTTCGTTTCATCGATGAGCTCATCGATGGAAATAGAGGAGCCTCTAATTTTCATCGATGACGGGTGCGTTCTGATGTTTCATCGAGGAGTTCATTGATGGTCATCGACGTTCATCGACCAGTGTGCCATAGGCATAATACAATTTTACCTCCTTGAGCTACGATTATCTATGAAATTTGAAATGATGTACTGTAATTAGGATGAAATTCCTATTGTGTATTTATTTCTGCTCTCTGAATCACAGATGTAGTATTGCCCGGCATAATTAAAATTTGTATCATGCATAGCATCGAAATAATCTCGTATCTAGAACGTGAGTTTGCGATGTAAAAATATGAAAATAACCGGAGAATCCATAAATCTAAGTCCAGGTGTGCACAAATACACAGATGCGGTTGTTTAGCATAGCCCAGCGTCCTATGCGATTGTGAGGCGTATAAAAAGGATTGACAACAATGAAATATTCATATCTTGAAACCCTACATTCACTTAGAGTCCTCCTCATGTCATGGAATAATAATAAGAATCACACACGAACTACATGTTGTGGTTTTAATGTTTACCGTGTTTAAAAATACACTTGCAGGAAATAAATATAAATAAGAATAATGAACGTAGACACTTGATGTAGTTTCACAAAAAATATTTATTATGTTTCATTCAGATACTCTTAAGATCTTAGTAAATGAACTTTACCGTTAATCACTGTACTATATAAACCAGGGTTCGTAAATATCATGATATTTATAATAAATATCAAAATATCTGATATATAGGATATATATCAGATAAATATCACTTTTTGGATATTTATTTTTTAATTTTAGTTTTTGTACACATTTATTATCACAATAGGAAATACAAAATAAATTATTACTCCTAAATAAAAATTAACATAGGTAATGAAAAAAAGTAAATATACATTGAATGGATACACAAATATTATATAGTACTAAGAATAGTAAGAATATTTAAATAATCCTATATCCTAAATAGGGGCAAATCATCATCTTCTGATGAACTTCCTGAACATAGCGTTGCAGATAGACTCACTTGGCCAAATCCAATCTAAATTAGTTTTTTTTTGTAGTTTCTTTTTGGTTTAAATATTTAAACATAAAAACTAATTTACCGGCTTTGTCGTTACCGAGAAGATTACGTAATTGGGATTGGACAATGCCAAAACTGGAGAAATATCGTTCCAGCCCTGCTGTGGCTGTTACAGCAGTGTGTAACTGTTCACATAGTTCAATAAATGTACTTTTATTTGTCCACTCTGACTCATTGATAGTTACACTTTTCCACCATATTAAATGATTTGTATTTCTAAAATGAGTACCAAATAAAAATTTTGGAAATGGTTCAGACTTTGCCGTTAATGACATCACAAATGGCACACAATTTGGATTTATGTCGTTGATGTGAAGTTAGTCAAAAGCTAGTAAAGTAAGAATTATCTTTAGAATATAATTTTAACAGAATTAATGAAAGTAATAATACTGTATTTATTATAGACTATTTGATATTTTTATATAATGGATATATATCTTCGAACCCTGTTTATAAGTTAACTGAAGCACGAGAAAATTAATGCCGTTGACCGCGTTTTCATATCACATTTAGTTTTCGAGATATAGCCTCGGAAAAGTAGAAAAACTGAAAATTTCACTTTTCCGGAGGCTATATCTCAAAAACTAAACAAGATATGGAAATGCGCTCAACGGCGTTGAATTCCCCGTGTCCGAATTGACTTGTAAGCAAATTTTCATACAATTTTATGCAATTTAATATTTTTAATTATTTCCTAAGGGGTACCCCTTTGGTTTATTCAGATTTTAATTCAATTTTCCCAAAAATCCTTAATCGTAGGATTATTAAAACGAAAATTTACATACATATGTATTTTGACCCACTGAATCCAGTGGTGCAATCTTCAAATGCATATGACTTCTGGTTTTCGAGAAAATGTTAAAAAACCGCTTTTCGCGGTTTTTTTGGCGGAAAATTGAAAAAAAATAAAAATCGCTGAAACTATGTTTATAAGTTAACTGAAGCACGAGAAAATTAATGCCGTTGAGCGCGTTTTCATATCACATTTAGTTTTTGAGATATAGCCTCGGAAAAGTAGAAAAACTGAAAAATTCTAAAAATTTCACTTTTCCGGAGGCTATATCTCAAAAACGAAACAAGATATGGAAATGCGCTCAACGGCGATGAATTCCCCGTGTCCGAATTAACTTATAAGCAAGTTTTCATACATTTTTATGCAATTTAATATTTTTAATTATTTCCTAAGGGGTACCCCTTTGGTTTTTTCAGATTTTAATTCAATTTTACCAAAAATCCTTAATCGTAGGATTATTAAAACGAAAATTTACATACATATGTATTTTGACCCACTGAATCCAGTGGTGCAATCTTCAAATGCATATGACTTCTGGTTTTCGAGAAAATGTTAAAAACCGCTTTTTGCGGTTTATTTGGCGGAAAATTGAAAAAAAATAAAAATCGCTGAAACTATGTTTATAAGTTAACTGAAGCACGAGAAAATTAATGCCGTTGAGCGCGTTTTCATATCACATTTAGTTTTTGAGATATAGCCTCGGAAAAGTAGAAAAACTGAAAAATTCTAAAAATTTCACTTTTCCGGAGGCTATATCTCAAAAACGAAACAAGATATGGAAATGCGCTCAACGGCGATGAATTCCCCGTGTCCGAATTAACTTATAAGCAAGTTTTCATACATTTTTATGCAATTTAATATTTTTAATTATTTCCTAAGGGGTACGTACCCCTTTGGTTTTTTCAGATTTTAATTCAATTTTACCAAAAATCCTTAATCGTAGGATTATTAAAACGAAAATTTACATACATATGTATTTTGACCCACTGAATCCAGTGGTTCAATCTTCAAATGCATATGACTTCTGGTTTTCGAGAAAATGTTAAAAAACCGCTTTTTGCGTTTTTTTTTTGGCGGAAAATTGAAAAAAAATAAAAATCGCTGAAACTATGTTTATAAGTTAACTGAAGCACGAGAAAATTAATGCCGTTGAGCGCGTTTTCATATCACATTTAGTTTTTGAGATATAGCCTCGGAAAAGTAGAAAAACTGAAAAATTCTAAAAATTTCACTTTTCCGGGGGCTATATCTCAAAAACGAAACAAGATATGGAAATGCGCTCAACGGCGTTGAATTCCCCGTGTCCGAATTGACTTATAAGCAAGTTTTCATACATTTTTATGCAATTTAATATTTTTAATTATTTCCTAAGGGGTACCTTTGGTTTTTTCAGATTTTAATTCAATTTTACCAAAAATCCTTAATCGTAGGATTATTAAAACGACCCACTGAATCCAGTGGTGCAATCTTCAAATGCATATGACTTCTGGTTTTCGAGAAAATGTTAAAAAACCGCTTTTCGCGGTTTTTTTGGCGGAAAATTGAAAAAAAATAAAAATCGCTGAAACTATGTTTATAAGTTAACTGAAGCACGAGAAAATTAATGCCGTTGAGCGCGTTTTCATATCACATTTAGTTTTTGAGATATAGCCTCGGAAAAGTAGAAAAACTGAAAAATTCTAAAAATTTCACTTTTCCGGAGGCTATATCTCAAAAACGAAACAAGATATGGAAATGCGCTCAACGGCGATGAATTCCCCGTGTCCGAATTAATAAGCAAGTTTTCATACATTTTTATGCAATTTAATATTTTTAATTATTTCCTAAGGGGTACCCCTTTGGTTTTTTCAGATTTTAATTCAATTTTACCAAAAATCCTTAATCGTAGGATTATTAAAACGAAAATTTACATACATATGTATTTTGACCCACTGAATCCAGTGGTGCAATCTTCAAATGCATATGACTTCTGGTTTTCGAGAAAATGTTAAAAACCGCTTTTTGCGGTTTTTTTGGCGGAAAATTGAAAAAAAATAAAAATCGCTGAAACTATGTTTATAAGTTAACTGAAGCACGAGAAAATTAATGCCGTTGAGCGCGTTTTCATATCACATTTAGTTTTTGAGATATAGCCTCGGAAAAGTAGAAAAACTGAAAAATTCTAAAAATTTCACTTTTCCGGAGGCTATATCTCAAAAACGAAACAAGATATGGAAATGCGCTCAACGGCGATGAATTCCCCGTGTCCGAATTAATAAGCAAGTTTTCATACATTTTTATGCAATTTAATATTTTTAATTATTTCCTAAGGGGTACCCCTTTGGTTTTTTCAGATTTTAATTCAATTTTACCAAAAATCCTTAATCGTAGGATTATTAAAACGAAAATTTACATACATATGTATTTTGACCCACTGAATCCAGTGGTGCAATCTTCAAATGCATATGACTTCTGGTTTTCGAGAAAATGTTAAAAAACCGCTTTTTGCGTTTTTTTTTGGCGGAAAATTGAAAAAAAATAAAAATCGCTGAAACTATGTTTATAAGTTAACTGAAGCACGAGAAAATTAATGCCGTTGAGCGCGTTTTCATATCACATTTAGTTTTTGAGATATAGCCTCGGAAAAGTAGAAAAACTGAAAAATTCTAAAAATTTCACTTTTCCGGAGGCTATATCTCAAAAACGAAACAAGATATGGAAATGCGCTCAACGGCGATGAATTCCCCGTGTCCGAATTAATAAGCAAGTTTTCATACATTTTTATGCAATTTAATATTTTTAATTATTTCCTAAGGGGTACCCCTTTGGTTTTTTCAGATTTTAATTCAATTTTACCAAAAATCCTTAATCGTAGGATTATTAAAACGAAAATTTACATACATATGTATTTTGACCCACTGAATCCAGTGGTGCAATCTTCAAATGCATATGACTTCTGGTTTTCGAGAAAATGTTAAAAAACCGCTTTTTGCGTTTTTTTTGGCGGAAAATTGAAAAAAAATAAAAATCGCTGAAACTATGTTTATAAGTTAACTGAAGCACGAGAAAATTAATGCCGTTGAGCGCGTTTTCATATCACATTTAGTTTTTGAGATATAGCCTCGGAAAAGTAGAAAAACTGAAAAATTCGAAAAATTTCACTTTTCCGGGGGCTATATCACAAAAACTATTTGATATTTTTATATAATGGATATATATCATTGCAAAAATATGACGATATATATCAAAATAAATATCATGATATATATCGATCGATATATATCTTCGAACCCTGATTAAACTGTGTGTAATTTGTATTTTAACAACGTTCTGAAGATGGCCTAATAAGCCGAAATCGATCACTTATTCTTAATAAATAATTTTTGTGAAACTACATCAAGTGTTATTCATAATGTTTCACCAAGTGCCAACGGCTCATACTTTTGATATTATAAATATAAGCCTAAGCAGATCTCGGTAAGTGATATATTTTTACGCGTGAAGTGCAGTTACTGTCCCCAAAGAATTAGTGGAGGGAGAGCCACAGGGGTAGATTTAAATTGGTGAAAATTGTTTGTCGGCTGTGGGAATCAAACCAGTGTTCTCAAGATCAACAGGCCGACTCGATACCACTGAGCCACCTACCCCATATATTTCAAATTTCAATTGCAAATAATGAGAAACTTATAGCATTGGAAATAGATAAATGGTGGTAGTTTTGTTTTTCTATGAACTGTTATTTGAATTGAGAAAAATTGCTCTATTCTACGAGTATAACTAGATCATTATTTGTTACTCATTGTTAAGATAATAACAATCCTAACTTTTCATAATTACTCATACAAGTTTTCTAATGGTCTTTTCCTGCAACAATTTAGCATTTTACAGAGTTAATTATTTATGTTCTCAAATACCCCATAAATACAATTTCAATATAAATATCCAATAACTACAAAAATAACTAGTCTATTACAATAATGTTTGTCTTTGACAGCAGGGTACAAAAGATTTCATCCATAATAACCACACAATTGTAATATTTCGCTGGACGTTAAACAATAACAGTAACAATCATGTATGCATGTGTACAGATAGCACATATTGATAGGAAAGCCTTGGTAAATGAAATCCTGCGATTTGTGTGATGGAAGGCGAGTGTTTAGTCGGATGCAGTCCAATGCCCTGAGCACCAATTTCAACCACAGCAAACAAACAGCGTTATGTTATGATGTATCCACGAGTGTACGATACAATGACTGCATTTCTCTTTGTGCGATTTTGCAAGGCTCCTTTCCAAGGGATTATAATTAATTACATGTCATAGTTTTGATGTGATATTAATTTCACAATTTTTCTAATGTCTACACAATTTCATAGGTAATCATATTGACTGGTAGTACAAGCTCTGTTTTTGAGTGTTTTAAGAGCACGGTTTTAACATGTTAGAGATCTAAAACACCAAAATACACTGCTCTTAAAACAGGCAAAAACAAAGCTTGTGTTACCAGCCATTGTTATCGTAGTTTCAATAAGGTTGGTTAATTTAAAATAATATGTTTCACTTTTCGGACACTTTTTTTGAATACATTTTAACAATGTAGTAATATCTGCACTCCTGTTCCACTGGTGCAGATTTCAATGTTGGAACAACATTATAAACTGGTAATAAATTGTTGCGTGAGGAATTGTAAATCATTAATTAAATTAAGGAAGAAAATGAAATAACAAAAATATTTTGATTATATAAAAATTAATCAAAGATGCATACATTATAGGTATACCGGGTGTGAAATTGAAATACACAGCATAGAAAATACAAAGGTATATTTTTAATATCGCGATTATTGCTTCCCTAATTAAATTAGCGTAAAAGTGAAAATACAAAATATGTTAAATATTAAAAACTGCATCTAATGAGGATCTCCTTGTTGCTCAATTGTTATTTATGCAAGAGTAACAAGCAAATGAATAAATATAAATAATATTTTATAATTCTTAAAAAAATATGTCCATATTTAAAACAGTTTACGGCAATTATATGGGGTAGGTGGCTCAGTGGTATCGAGTCGGTCTGTGGATCCTGAGAACCCTACTTCAATTCCTACCTCCGACAAACAATTTTCACCTAATTAAATCTACTCCTTTGGCTCCTCCTCCACTAACATCTTTGGGGGCCGTGATTTGGTGACTGGTAACCGTACTTCTTTTTTTACTTCCTTGTACGAAGTAAAGGAAGTATTGTAATCGCGAAAATTTTCGGTTCTCAGATTTCAACGGAAATAGGTGTTTTGGCCCTCCCTGAATCCATTTTGACTAATTTCGCCATGCCGTCTGTACGTACGTATGTGCGTACGTACGTATGTGCGTACGTATCTCGCATAACTCAAAAACGGTAAGCCGTAGAAAATTGAAACTTTATATTTAGGACTGTTATAACATCTAGTTGTGCACCTCCCTTTTTTGTCATTATACAACTACCGGAAGTGGTACTTTACTTGAAGCCTATAATAGATTTTCATGAAAAACTATATTCAAAAATGGTATTATTTTAATTTTAGAAATGAGTGCTGCAAATAAAAGTTTTAGAGAATTAAATTCTGCGTCTAGCACATTAAGAATTTTTAAATTAGCTTTTTGCATAAACGAGATATCTAAATTTAAATATTATATATTTTTTATTTTTTTTAAAATTAAGTTTGCTATGGATTAGAACAAAAAATAAAAGATTTCAAAAGATGTCAAATATGTGCAATTAAAAAAATATCTATAGTTTAATACGTGTACAAGGAAGTCATGTGGTGTCCACATCAGATATTTTTTTTTAAATATTTTACGACAAATCACACATTGTCGGCAGGCGGATTCGAACTGACGAACCTTGGCTCGGGTGACGTCACAGTATGCTAAGAGATGTGCCTTAACACGCTCGGCCACCAAAAAAAAAAAATACAGTTACATGTATTTATCACACTCGGGCGCTATAAACTAGTCACTTATACGCCTTAAATAATCTGACTAAAGAAACCGGCAGTACGGCAGTGTTAAAACTGCGGCTCGGTGTGCCCGGCCTCTATGTTCCGAAACGGAATGATGGGACTCATTATTATAACCGTACTTCACGCGAAGTAAATATATATTGAAAAAAAAAATGTTACTGTTTTCACTAATAACTTTCTAAGCGAACTGTACAACACACTGGATGTCTCGCATTTTCAACGCTCGTTGGCATTCCATTACAATGTTTCCGCGATTACTTACACCCACTGTTAGCGTTAACTATACTACTAACTAGAACTATTGATGTCTTCTTGTGAATGAATCCTACACTATTAAAACAAAAAGATTCCAGTATCTAACTCGTTTATAATTCCAGTATGAAAGTCGTTTGATATTTAAAACAAATTCCTCCGATATTCTGTCTCTTATTTCCACATCATATTGATTATAAGTCCTGATCGAGTTTCCCGCGGCCACAGTCCTCCCTCCTCCGAACACTTGGTTCATTCCACCGCCGCCAGAATGCCCACATCCCCCTACCCACCCCCGCACCGACTTCAAAACTTCATCAATCTTACTTCGTTATAATTTATGCATACGCAGCTATGTATATTTTGCGAAACTTTTGTCATTATCCGAAGTATCATCTCGCCCTTCACAAGCGCCAGAACGGGAAAAAATTAGAGAAAAAATTCTGTGTAATTATAAAAAGCGCACGAGCGACAGCGGATGGTAATTAGATAGATTTCATTTCAATACAGATTCTATACCGTATTGCTTCAAGATGAAACTCCTCTACCTAGGAAGTTAGGTTTGAGCGCTTCCAACATTATTTTACTAAAATATAAAATAAACACTTGGCTAAGTCAAACAAAATTCAGCCTCCAAGTCACCTTATGAGGGCATCGTCAGAGGCTGACCAGCACAGTTAGTAACCATAGACGCGTTTCGCTCTTATTAGAGCTCATCAGTATGGTATAACTCACTTCTTCACCTAGAACAAAGTTCACGTGAAGAAGCTGGTGACGAAGAACTGTGCCAGCAGAGAATAAGATCTCTAACAAACAGGTAAGATAACATAAAAAGTTCTGTGGAACAGGCCATGCCATCTACCGAAAAAAAGGAAAAGCTACGCAATAGCAATTTAAATTGCTTCACGTGAACTTTGTTCTAGGTGGAGAAGTGAGTTATACCATACTGATGAGCTCTAATAAGAGCGAAACGCGTCTATGGTTACTAACTGTGCTGGCCAGCCTCTGACGATGCCCTCATAAAGTGACTTGGAGGCTGAATTTTGTTAAACTTAGCCAAGTGTTTATTTTATACTTTTTATAAAAACCTAGTTTCACCAAGTGTTGGATGACAATTAATTTTGTCTTTGTTGTTATAAAATAAACACCTGGCTAAGTCTCACAAAATTCAGCCTCCAAGTCAACTTTTCAGGGCATCGTCAGAGGCTGGTCAGCACAGTTAGTAACCATGTAACTCATCAGTATGGTATAACCCACTCCTTCACCTAGAACAAAGTTCACGTGAAGGAGCTTTGTGACGAAGATTTGTCTTTGTTGTTTTTTATTTCAATTATTTTACTTTATTTTTTAGATGGCTGTAAAAGCATCTCAAATCATATAAGATACAAATTCTGCACCAGAACTCTATGGACTCCCAATGCGTATATGAAGATACTATAAGAGGTACATGATGCTTCCACAAGAGCTGTATACAGGGTGGTGAATCTAAGGACGCACCATAGTGTTTTCAATTAAATTTTTACTTCCTTGTACGAAGTAAAGGAAGTATTGTAATCGTGAAAATTATCGGTTCTCAGATTTCAGCGGAAATACGTATTTTGGCCATACCTGAATCCATTTTGATCAATTTCGTCGTGACGTCTGTACGTACGTATGTATGTATCTCGCATAACTCAAAAACGGTAAGCCGTAGAAAGTAAAATTTTGTATTTAGGACTGTTATAACATCTAGTTGTGCACCTCCCTTTTTGGTCATTATATAACTTCCTGAAGTGGTATTTTACTTGAAGCCTATAATAGATTTTCATGAAAAACTATATTCAAATATAATCCAAAACTTTTCAAATTTGGTATATAAGACTACTATATCAATGGAAATAACATAATAGATTTTGGTTAAAATGGATTAACCGGAAGTGTTATATTACATGAAGCTGCTAACAGTTTTTCTTTAAAAAAATGGAATTATTCTGATTTTAGAAATAAATGCTGCTAATTAAAGTTTTAGAGAATTAAATTGTGCGTCTATCACATTATGAATTATTAAATTAGCTTTTTGTATAAGCGCGATATGTAAATTTAAAAATGATAAATTTTTTGTTTTTTTGTTAATTAAGTTTGCTATAGATTAGAACAATAAATAAGAAAAATATTAAAAATTTAATGTCAAATATGTGCAACTAAAAAATGTCTATAGTTTAAAACGCGTACAAGAAAGTCAAGTAGTGTCCACATCAGATTTTTTAATTGTTCAATTATTGGTTTCCCTATTTTTTCTACGATTGCTATAAAAAGTTGACAATTACGTTCTCATTTGTCATCGTAAAGTTGACGTTTTCTGTGGAACAATTGAAAAATATATAATATGTTAAATGCGCACATTTCTAATAGCAACGCGCGAAACAAATATTAAATGCGCGCTTATTTCAATAGTTACCAGGGATACAAACAAATCAGAAACTTGTCATATTGACAGTTGACAGAACGAATTTATTTTCAGTGCGTATAAGTTTTTAAATAATTTTAAGATGCAATCGTACAAAAATTTATGTTTGTTTCACGAGCGTAAAGTGTCTTTGTTCCTCTTACACTATTGCAGCTCTCGCCTTCGGCTTCAATAATGGCCCAATCCCTGGGATCGAAATGGAATAATAAAGTATTAATTTAATAATAATACATCCAACAAGTGTTATTAAATAAATAAATAAATGTCAACGGCCATGGCTCAACTCATTGGAACTGATCTATGCGATAACACGAGTTAAGCAACGTTGCGCGCGGGGTGTATTTGGATGGGCGACCGTCCCGAGAAACCCGCGTTCCTGTTGACTCTAAGATCTAAAACGCAGGATCAGGGCGTAATGGCGGCATATGACCTTAGTAGTTGGTCCGCCAGGAAGCCAGAAGGAAAAAAATAAATAAATAAATAACTATAAATACGCAACATCATCTTTAACATAGCCATGTCCGTTCCTTCCAAACACCATCTCCGAGGCGGTGGAGTGTAGGCGGCACGGCGGTCAACCGCCACATCCGCGGTGACCGCCGACCGTGTATAGCACTGGCCGGACATCAAACGCGGCGAGCTGAAGCCACGGAAACCCCGGACGCACCCGGAACCAGAGTGCGGACTGTACACTGTTGACTGATGGCGACCGCAACAAGTTCCACGAAAACTTGCGTAGGAAACACGCGCGATATATCGCAGAGAGTGGAATAGATGTGCGTGTTGGATACGACACTGAGTTTTGGCAATGGATTGTTTTTAAATGTTGATTTTTTTATACAACATAAAAATGTAATGTTAAATAATACTAGTTGACATTGTCTTATTTTTAAAATTAGGACATAATTAAAGTGCCATATTATTTTTAATAATATAGGTAACATGAATTATTTTATATGATTGTAAAGTATATTTGATATACATTTCAATATAGTATATTTCAAATTTAAAGTTGATATTAATTACTACTAAACATCAATTAGTTTAAATGTTGCTGTATAATTAATCATGTTATATGAAATAAATTGCCAAATTGATCAATAAACAAGATATTTGCTTGTTCTCTTAAATATAACAGCCTGTATTAATTATTTGTGTATGAAGAGTGTAAAGTGATTCTTCGTTACTCGACAGCGCCTTCTACTCGCGCTGCAATAGTGTAAGAGATACAAAGACACTTTACGTTCGTGATACACACATTTTTTTCTACCTATTGCATCTTAAAATTATTAAAAAACGTATACATACTGAAAATAAATTCGTTCCGTCAACTATAAATATAACAAGTTTCTGTTTTGTTTGTATCCCTTGTAACTATTGAAATAAGCGCGCATTTAATATCTTTTTCGCGTGTTGCCATTAGAAACACGTGCATTTAACATATCTTTCGCGCATTGCCATTGGAGACGCGCGACAAATATATTTTTCGATTGTTCCACAGAAAACGACAACTTTACGATGACAAATGTAGAAAAAAGCTATTGTTTCTTTAATTGATACTTTAGATTTTCCATATTAAAGATTTAAATATATTTTTTACCTTAATTTTACAAGTAATTTTAGGTACTCTTCCACAATAGGAACTTAATTCCAATCATAGTATCCTGCTTCTTCAAGCAGCACATATTTTTAGCTTGAATAGAATTCGAATTTGGAATCTCCGAATTCGAATGTCACTTTCCCGTAGTAGATCTCGGTAAGTGATATATTTTGTGCACGTGAAATGTACTTACAAACCATCAAATCACGCTCCCAAGAATATTAATGAAGAGGGAGTCACAAGGGTAGTTTTAAAGTGATGAAAATTGTTTGTCAGCTATGGCAATCGAACCTAAGTTCCTTTAAAATAAAATAAATATATCAACACGCCTTTTACCCATGACTGGGTGTAGCACTCTGCTTAAGCAGATCTCGGTAAGTGATATATTTTTGCACGTGAAATGTAATTACCAACCCTCAAATCATGCTCCCCAATGATATTAGCGAAGGAGGAACCACAGGGGTAGTTTTAAAGTGGTGAAAATTGTTTGTCAGCTGTGGCAATCGAACCCAGGTTCCTTTAAAATAAAATAAATATATCATCACGCCTTTTACCTATTACTGAGTGTGGCACTCTGCTTAAACAGATCTCGGTAAGTTTTTCGCATGAAGTGCGGTTCCGAAGTATAATAACACACATGAAAGCCGTTTATTTTAACGTTCTAAAATCTAAACACATGTATGGTATTATGCATGATTCGTAGAACAGTTTGCTATTTGCAGTGTATAGTGGCAGCAGTACATGAACATAAGTCGCAAGCATAACCATTGATCCAAGTAATAGTGTTTAATGCTGGCGTCTGATTGCTCACAATCAGCTCGAAGCTTGCCGTCTGTTTATAGTGTTATTTGGGTGCCGCAATCTCTACATTAAGCCAGAGTAATTTCTGTTCTACGTACCTGTGTAGATTTGCATTGATATTAGTGTAATATTGATACATAATATTAATTAAAAAATTAGCCATACATGTTTAACAGAAAATTAGTTTTTTGTTTGTTTGCAAAAGTTGCCAAATTAATTCAGACTTCAAATAAATGTTATAGAGAATTAAATTATGCATCTAAACTAGTAAACAGATTTAGTTTTTCACATTTCATAACTGAAAATAATTTGTTTGAAAATTATATACAATTGTATGACATTGTAACTTTCAAAAATAATATATTGTCATACTAGTGAGGAAAAGGTTTAATTGCAAAACTAGTACGAAAGTTGGAGCACAAGCGATAGCGAGTGTTCCAATATTACAAATTTTGCAACGTCCCTTTACCACGTGTTACATATTTTTTTTTCAACATTAAACGTATAAATTACATTTTTAAAAAACTAAAATTGCATGTTAATATTAAAATTATCTAAAATTAAATTATGTTTCTTCTTCTGTTATTAAATATCATTTAACGTACTGGTTTCCATGGTGCTAAATATCATCATAATCACATATTGGCTTCGAACGTTTTAGTCACGGCTTGAAGTTAGCCTCAGGCATCTATCATTGTAACTTAACCTTACTTTCTAAATAATACATTAAACTTAAAATATGGTCGTAAGTATAGTATATTTTATAAACTCTTTAGATACTTGTTTTTTATACACTCGCTCAATACGTGTCAAAAAATTTGTAACTAAAGAGAGGGTTATAAAACTTGTTACATAATATACTATTAAAAGCACTTTTAATTAGACTATTGTGGCAGCACTGATTTTCACTTTGTGTACAGCTCACTGTCAGTGATACTAATAGCTTTATTTCTGCTTTGTATTTCAACATTTTAATATTAATTATAAACGTTGTAAATGAAACATCATTAAACTATTTTGTCTAAAATAATTAAGTGACAGCCTGCATTTAAATATTAACTAAACACGCTTTTAATTACTATTATTATATTACTATATTCATAAAGTTATTAAAATTATAATAGGACATATTTATTTTGTATTTCAAACTTTGCACAACAAAAACTTAATCCCAATTACAGTAGCTTATAGTGGAATCCGAACCACTTATAAACATATTTTTAATATATTAGTTGGAGTCGGTGAGATTCGAACAGACAGCGATAGACAATCCATCAGAAATTAGATAAACTCAGACAAAAACTATAAAATGTTCGCATCATCCAATCTTCACTATATTTACATGAAATCCTAAACGAATCGCCGAAATGATTCGAAAACCTTTTTGAGTGAATTCGATGAAATCACTATCCGCGCTCTCACAATCAACCATTGACAAGTGAAATCAGGGCAGGAGGATAGCAGGAACACAAAGTGTAGGAAAATGAATCTTCGGAGACTCGTCCTGCAAGCTATAGCAGGAGCAGTCAACAAACAGCAGGAGTGAAAAGTGAACCAAGCCGTGAACGCAGATGATATTAGACGAATGAGAAAAGAGGGGAAACGAAGGCACAGAAGGGGAAAATGGAAGGAAGGTGGAGAAGTAATAAGAGTGGGGATGTAAGGGTTGCCCACTGGGACGTCCGGTTGTGATTGAGGTGGGCCTACGCGTGCCACGGCAGGACCGTATTGAGGGAATATTTATTTTTATTTCAAGTACTAAATTTCGATAAATATAATTATATTGCAATAATAATACATTTAATAAATCGACAACTCCCCCGTTCCGATCATTATGGATTTATCGATCGATTATTATTCACAAAAGAGTAAAGTTAAATTTTAGACCAAAACTTCAAAGCTAATAAATTTATAACAAAGAATTTTTTGCAATAAAGACATTTTAAAACGAGTTACATAAACCATCTATTTGTACAATTGAATTTGAACTAATGAAACTAATTTTACTTATAACATTTTACACTGCAAAAACATTTATTTTGAAAGTTATATAGTTTGTTTAATAGCAATTATGTTATTACGTTTTTTACACGCTGTACGATAAACAATAACTTTTTGCACTGGAAATTAATACATAATTACTCACTTTTTACATTGTAAATGAGTAAATATTTATTGCTCGCTGTGCGATAAACTACCATTTTTTACTGAATGAATTCATTTTCGCACGATTATAGTAAGTAGTTATTTTGTAGAAAAAATTATTTTATTGTACGCTGTGCGATAAACAATCATTTTTACACTGAAAATGAGTACATATTCAAGTACCTCACTACGGCTCGGTGAGTTCCCGTACTGTAATTGGAATACAGTTATGTTATATAAATAAATAAATAACTAAATAATGACTCACTTTTCGCACGATTGTATAAAAAACGTTTTATTGCACACTGGACCATCAACAATAATTTTTTCAGTGAAAATGAGTACGTAATGACTCACTTTTCACACAATCGTAGAATTTTACAAATTCCAACTTTTCATCCATCCTTAATCTAGCCCTGTCCTCTCTACGCTATTCCTCATCACCTCTCTCCTCTCTCTCCTCTCTCTCTTCTCATTCTCATACGCCAACATACACTCACAAATGAAAGAAGCAACTTACCGATGAAGACGAATATCTGGTGGTGCGAGTAACGCAGCAACATCGAGATTGATACGGTCTGCAACAAAAACGTGAAGAAATAAATTTGCATGCAATTCTCAAATGCGAACTAGGAACTGAATGAATTCGGTACTGATGTATTCTGGGACTTGGAGTCATTTGATACGAGATCGATAAATCTCAATAATAACAAAATAAATAAGATTGCACAGAGAACACTATAACATACATTACAAAATTGTGACCGTTGATAGTTATTTGGTGTCAAAGTGCATTTTAATAGAATTACAATCAAACGTAACAGATATTCTATTTCATTTATTTTTCTACTTCCGTTAGGAAATAATAAAACGTCTGTTTTATTTCACTTATTTGAGTTCGGTAATGAACTGCATTAATTAACTAGTGAAATAATAGGTAACATAGCAACAGATATCTTGGTAGACGAATTCTGATGTGTTATTCTTTTATTTTTTAAATTTATAACTGTCATTAATATGTCAAAATTTCATAATTTCAAAAACGCTCTTTCGTATTTATTAGAACGGAAGTAGAAAAAATATTGTATGAAACTAGTACGGAAATAAGGTTATTACCTTACTTATGTGTTTCATTTCACATGCGTAAGATAATAACCTTAATTTCCTTACTAGTTTCATAAATAGCTATTATGTAATGCTAAATCTTTAGTTTTTTTTTTTCAGGTCAGTCCGAAGTTAGCACCTGAACAATAATCTTTTGAAATGAGATATTTTAGTTTTTTTTTTTAATTATAAATGAAATATATTATAATTGTGTTATATATACCGGGTGTAACACGAAAAGTGAAACATAGGCGTTCAACATGGCAAATCAGTTTTTCCGTGCGCATTGCTTCCCTAATTATTTTAGGAAAAAATGTTTCAAATAAATGTTGTAAAGCATAAAATTCTACATCCGAATCAATAAACATAATTCATTTTGACTACTTCATAACTGCAGAAATTAAATTTGAAAATTCACGTAATTTCAATTTAATAGTAATAGCCATGGAATTAAAAACAAGAGATGAACAAATGCGTAACGTTTTATACGTCAAATTATTAGTATTTATTTTGACCAACTGTGATATTAAATCAATATTAGGGTTTATTATTATCAAAAATGAATAATTATTCAGATAAGAAAAGTTGCAAATAATTAAATGGCATTATTCTGGCCATAGTATACGACTAATTCGTGACTATATTAGCGCTATTTGGCAGCATCATGATATTCCTAGTACGGCAACTATTCAGAGGTTTATAGTAA
Organism: Pterostichus niger; assembly: GCA_947425015.1. Taxonomy (NCBI): domain Eukaryota; kingdom Metazoa; phylum Arthropoda; class Insecta; order Coleoptera; family Carabidae; genus Pterostichus; species Pterostichus niger. The sequence continues at coordinate 4,552,475 of OX380337.1, read as the reverse complement.
AAGAATTATATATTCGACATCTCTGTCTGTCCAGTAAATATGTTAGAATTATAATGCACGAAAAATCATGAATATTCGCCGAGTATTTGTAGCTCAAGTGGTAGAGCAGTCACCTAGCGAGTGAAAGGTTCTGGGTTCAAATCCCGGCGAATGCTCATGATTTTTCAAAAATTCTAACACGTTTATAGTAAAGTTTGAAAAGACAGGAACACTAAATTTCAAGAAAGAAATAAATGAAAGAATTTATAACAATGAAGAAAATATTCCTGCTTTAATAGAACTGGAGCCAACAATGAGTGTGCGGGAAATTTCCAGAGAACTAAATATAAATTTTTTGACAGTGCATAGAATTCTCAAAAAACATAAATACATTCCTTTTAAATTTCAAAACCACCAAAATATTTTGGAACGAGATTTTGAACTGCGTGCCTCATTGTGAAATAATGATTTGTTCATCTCTTGTTTTTAATTCCATGGCTATTACTATTAAATTGAAATTACGTGAATTTTCAAATTTAATTTCTGCAGTTATGAAGTAGTCAAAATGAATTTTGTTTATTGATTCGGATGCAGAATTTTATGCTTTACAACATTTATTTGAAACATTTTTTCCTAAAATAATTAGGGAAGTAATGCGCACGGAAAAACTGATTTGCCATGTTAAACGCCTATGTTTCACTTTTCGTGTTACACCCGGTATATATTTGAAGTTAAAGATTGAAAGTATTATAATAAATTTAATTGTGGGGTAGGTGGGTCAGTGGTATCGAGTCGACCTGTGTATCTTGAGAATCCTGATTCGACAAACAATTATCACCAAATTAAATCTACCCCTAAGGCTCTCCCACAACTAACATCTTAGGGGGGCGTGATTTTACGGCTGGTAACCGCACTTTACATGAAGAAATACATCACTTACCGAGATCTGCTACGACGGGTTGTCACACCCAGTAATGGGTAAAAGGCGTGATGATATATTTATTTAATTATTTTTATTTAAATTTAATTGCAAATAATAATGGTTCAACAACTCCAGACATATTTTTATATAGAAAAACGATGGAATTCAACGGCCATAATAAGCGATAGCGCAATTCAATGAATGAAGAATTTCTGATATTATTTAAGAACATAAAAAAAGGTCTAAAAATTAAATAATTAACTCTGTAAAATGCTAAATTGTTGCCGGAAAAATAATAAGTGAAAGACCATTAGAAACTTGTATGAGTAAAAGTTAGGATTGTTATTATCTTAACAATGAGTAACGAATAATGATCCAGTTATAGAATAGAGGGATTTTTCTAAATTCAATTAACAGTTCATAGAAAAACAAAACTATCACCATTTATCTATTTCCAACTCTACAAGTTTCTCATTATTTGCAATTGAAATTTGAAATATATGGGGTAGGTGGCTCAATGGTATCGAGTCGGCCTGTGGATCTTGAGAACCCTGGTTTGATTCCCACAGTCGACAAACAATTTTCACCAATTTAAATCTACCCCTGTGGCTCTCTCACCACTAACATCTTTGGGGGTGAGTGTCACACCCAGTAATGGGTAAAATGCGTAATAATATATTTATTTTAATTATTTTAAATTTGAAATATTTTATAGAAATTCAGACGAAATAATACTTTAGTTCCTGTATTTTCCCAGCTGAACTTGGTAGCACTGTATACCCCGTTATTCCAACATCCCCAAACTGAAATAAAAACAAAACTAGTTTGATTAACAGCAAACTTGCAATCATTCCATCATCAGAACTACCCTAGAAAAATTCGTAAAAATTCCTTCAAGTTGATCGAAAATTGGCCCATTATATGAATGATGTATTTGGTACATTATCAGGTCTGGCTGTGCGTATGAGAGACAGAGCGGCGGCGGAACACTCGGGGGTGGTTGCAGGGGCGGTGAAGTGTGCACATTCCGTGTTCGTTACGATAAAACTCTGCTCAGAAATGAGAAACCGATCAATCATGAACAGTCTTGATGTGTATGCTTCCGCCTCGTTGGGCCTACGGATCCGGCTTTCTTATACAGGGGTGCTCAAAGTTTTCTTGCAGAATACTGCACTGGAACTTGCTTATAACGATGTTATTTATAGCGACATTTATATAATCAAATACAAATGCGCAGAATGATTAGAATATTATTAAACAAAGACATTTAATTTTGTCTTTGTTGTTTTATTTAAATTAAAAAAATATATATCATCACGCTTTTACCCATTGCTGGATGTGGTACTCTGCCTAAACAGATCTCGGTAAGTGAAATATTTTTTCGCGTGAAGTGCGGTTACCAGCCGTCAAATCACGGCCCTCAAAGATGTTAGTGGTGACGGAGCCACAGGGGTAGATTTAAATTGGTGAAAATTGTTTGTCGGCTGTGGGGATCGAACCAGGGTTCTCAAGATCCATAGGCCGACCCTATACCACTGAGCCACCTACCCCATAAATATATAATGATAGCTATTACTTCTGAGGATGAAATTTGTGGCACAAACCGTAGGCTAATGGCGTTATTTATCCAAATATGTAACAGCTATTACACACGAGTTCAATATTATATTTTTTCTACGACTACATAACAGAAAATTGATCTTTTAGATCCAGATTAGTTTGTAAAATACTATATTATAATACTAGTAAAGAAAGGGTTTAATTGCAAACCGGATATGAAAGTTGAAGCACGAGCGAATGCCATTGTTTTCAACATTACACGTGAAAATTTCATTTGTGATACAAAAAATTTAATAATTATTTTATATAAATCAAAGGAGTTGTATTTGCAAATACACATCACGTTTCCTTGGGCACCATGTCAAATGAGATTTCCCTCATTCAATTTAATTGTGATAGTAACCATTTTCCTCACTAGTGAGGAAAGTTATTTACTTTCATCAACGGTTACTATCACAACTAAGTTGAGTGAGGGAAATGTCATTTTCACAAGTAATGATGAAAGCAAAGTTTTACTAAAGATTATATGACTTGAATATCAAACTTTAATTGTGTTATAGCAACCGCGATGTGATTGGCTACAGCCCGTAAGTAATAAGCTATTACTCACGATCGTAAATAAAGGCAGATTACTTTTTGATCGTACTTTATTTGCTAAAGACAACCTATGAAGGATATTTATAAATATTAGGAAACAGTCGTTCAACATAACTTCATAATTTAATAGTTAAATTATGATTAAAATAATTCCTTTCCCCGGGTGTAAAATTTAGTAATTACAAGATGTATTCATACAGGAAAAGAACCATTGCTGCTTTCGAGTATAAGAGTAAGTAAGGATAACTTTCATAAATAATATTAATAAAAGTGTCTTGGCCATCCCTGATCTAGAAACTAGAGTGGCACGGTCTCGAACAGGCACTTGTTTCTCTATTTGCGCTTGCGCACTTGTCGTAACGACTGAGTTTTGTTTTTGTTTTCCATCGAGTTTCTGTTGTTTTCGTTTGCGCTTTGTTTTGAGTTCGTTACTCGTTCGCTTGATCGGTTTTTTGCACTAATTAACCTGTTTTTGTTATTGTTATTTTCCCCTATCACTTCTGTTTAACCCTGAGGATATGATTCCGAACGTGTAACACTGCCCGTTCTGCTAGAATTCACGTTTTTATTTTGAGTTTACGTTATTTATTCTGAATAAATCATTCGTTTATTTATTAATTTACCAAATTTAATTTTGGAGGTAGATAGCTCACCTACCGGAATTTTTCTAATTAGTTTATTTAATAAACTATAAATAATAACACTACAATTTATTTTTTTCTACTCCCGTTATTAAAATGTCATTTTACGTACAGGTTTCCATGGCGTTAAATAACTTCTTAATCACATGTTCACAAGCTGTGGCTTCGATTGTTTTAGTCACGGCTTGAAATACTAGGCACGGGATGAAGTTAGCTTCACACATCTGTCATTATAACTTAACCTTACTTTTTAAATAATTCATAAAACTTTAGATTTTGTTGTTGTCTTAATTTGCGATCGTAGAAAAAGTATAGTTTGTGACTCGTTTTATAAACTCTTTAGATACTCGTTTTTTATACGCTTGTAACTAAAGAGACGTTTAAGAAACTTGTTACATAATATACTATTATTTGATTTTTCTTATACATGGTGTTTCAGGACTAGTGTAACAAACTTTAACAGCTTATTCCTGAGGTCATTTTGAGCCAAAAATGTCATATGAACATGAGTCCTATTCCTTCTAGTTACCAAAATACAAGAGGTTGAAGTTCTATAAATAACACGAAATTCAAGATACTTTCGGAAAACAAGAGTTTTATTGAAAAGTCATACCTTATTTGTCTTAATTAATTTTATTTATTAATATTAACGAATACGATTTAGAGAACAAAACATAAAATGACACAATTAAATAGACACAGAACAACATAACCAAACATGGAATAGGTTAACACAATATGAAATAAGAAAACAAATTTTTAAAAAAATTACAGCAAGTGTTCAAAATGAGCGCCTTGAACTCGTATGCATATTAATATTGATAAATAAAATTAATTAAGACAAATAAGGCATGACTTTTCAATAAAACTCTTGTTTTCCGAAAGTATCTTGAAAATCTTTGAAAATTTCGTGTTATTTATAGAACTTTAACCTCTTGTATTTTGGTAAATAGAAGGAATAAGACCTATGTTCATATGACATTTTTGGCTCAAAATGACCTCAGGAATAAGCTGTTAAAGTTTGTTACACTAGTCCTGAAACACCCTGTATACAACAATTTCTATAAATAAAAAAAATTCTACCAGTGGTTCTCAAATTGAGGGACACAACTTTCATATTTTAACTGGAAATATATATTTTATTATGTTATTCAATTCAGTATTTTTTTTAATTCATCGATACCAACGGTTAAATGAAACACCCTGTATATATATTATTCAATAGACAACTGATGCGGCCTATGATGTTAACAGTTGGATTCGCTAAATAAAATCATAATAATAACACAATTAAGTAGGTACTATTTCAATTTACATACAATTATCGATGGAATTATTCAACCATAATTGAAAATATTGTGTTATTAGACAGAATATTACAATCTGTCTAATTCTATAAGTGAGTTGCTAGGAATAAGCAACTCACGTGTATGGTTAAGTGTCATGTGACTTGCTAAGTTAGACACTTTTACACTATTTGTATTCTATAAGTCTGAAGTGGTTAAAATTTTAGCAACAAGTGGTTAATAAGGTTGCTTATTTGAGCAACACCTACATGAGTACTTGCTAAGCGTTAGCAATGTTATTTGTGGATGTATATTAGACAGAAAACAAATTCTAAAATGAATCCTGCGGGTATTTTGTTTGAGTTAAATATATTACATAATCTAGAAGAAGCAAGAGAACAGTGAGTATCATAAAGAAAGTAAATTTCGAAGTTGTAACCTATAACATACTATTTTAAAATAGAAGAGATCTAAGACTTGAGTATTTGGTCATACGAGATACAAGTAATCCTTTTTCTGTAACTTAAACTATCTTTAAAAAATTATATCATTTACCAAAAAATTTTGTGTTAAATACTTTGACTCCTGAACTTGAGCCACATATCAGAGGAGGGAGTACGCAGTACACACATATCTGTTCATATAAAAGTAAGTATTTTGTTATGAAAGAATAAGAAAATAATTTAATATAAAAATAACTTTTAAGGTACTTGTCGCACTAAATTTTTTAGCAGTAGGTTCATGTCCGTCAGTACGGTGGTGTGGATAGCGATACGGACTTCGAATCTGGAGATCCCGAGTTCGAATCGCACTCAAGCTAAAAATTATAAAAACTATCACACTGCGGCTCGGTGAGTGCGGACCCTGTACTGTAAATGGGATTAAAGTCCTGTTGTACAGCGTAACATAAATAAATATCAAAATAATATCGGCAAAGATTTTCATTTAGCAGTATCACAACCAATGGTTAGTCGTATTTTAAAAGTTGTTACGATTTTTACAAATCATTTACTTGCCAGATAAGTAAAATTTCCTACCACATCTGAAGAAATAAGACAAGTGAAAAATGGGTATTTATAACATTTTTACGCTAGAATAAATTGAAAAATACAAAATCTAATATTAAACTAATTATTTAGCTGACAACATTATTCTATGCTGTTGAAGGAAGATAGTAGAACTTCCATTTGTTCGCTTGCTGTTCTACTCGCCCTTGGAAGTTTTGTTTCTCAAGAATAAAAACTTTTCATATATAAAAAATAATCAAATCAATTTAGTTGTAATATAATTAATAATAAATACTTTTCAATGAATTTATTATCCTTTAACCAAAATTTTGGTTATGTTATAAACGTCAAAACAACACACTGACCCTAACTTCATACTGATGAGTAAGCAACGTTGTTAATTTTTAGAGAAATAAGCAAGGTTGCTAACGTTATAGTTACAGAATAACATTTTTCATCATGTTATTAAATAGGTTGCTAAAATTCTTATAAATAAGCAACGTTGTTAGTTAACAACAAGTTAACCACTTTGTTACAGAATTAGACTGAATGTATAGTATTTATAAATATGTATATTAAATTATTCATTTCAAATGACCACTTTAAAATCTATTTACTAGCAATTTAGAATTTCAGTAATTATGCTACAATAATTAATAATTATTGTTAATTTATGGTATTTAATGAATTTCATATGGCAAATATAATTGCAGAAATAACAGCTTTCTGATTATTTTGATTTTTCCTATCATAACATTTAATTAAATTAATACAGATATCATTAATTATTAAACAATATACAACAAAAATAGATTTTTTAACACTACTAATGAAATTTCCCTCACTGAATATAGTTGTGATAGTAACCGTTTCCCTCACTAGTGAGGAAAGTTATTTACTTTTATTGGCCATCAGTACGGTGGTGTGGATAGCGATACGAAATTCGAATCTCAGTCAAGCTAAAAATTATATAAACTACCACACTGCGGCTAGGTGAGTGCGGACCCTTTACTGTAATTGGTATTAAGTTCCTGTTGTACAGAGTAGCATAAATAAATAAATACCAGGAGTTTTTCTTATCAGTAAACATAGGGATATATCATTACCATAGTTACAGTTAGAAAGTTTGACAGCAATACATTAGAGCATTTATTTTAAAAGTAAACATACGGAAAATAATATTTTCAGCAATGCATTGAAGTGTAATAGTCTATAGTCTAAATGAAACATTTTAAGTTTAAACAAATTAAATTAATTTGAATTACTTTAAATTACATTAACTAAACGTTAGGTATAAATTTAGAACCTCAAAACAATCCAAAAGTTCTTTTGTGTAGAGGTTTGTTCGCAAATTCTTTGTTTAAGAGCTCGTACATACAAATAATGAGAATTTTGGGTTGAACCAGTTCAAAAATCGAAAATTATTAAAATGTGGTTCTATATAATTCAGACCACGAGAAATCGAATGGCGCAAAGCGCATCTTCATATCTTTTTTAGTTTACACCGATTTTTGACTTTTTTTTTAGCTCAACTTTGAAAGCCCATAACTCAAAAACTAAAAGAGATATTGAAATGCGGTTTGAACGAGTGTATTTCTCGTGCGCTACTTAACTTGTACAGGTATTTTGAAAATTTTGAAATTTTTTCAATTTTTTTCAAAAATTTTATTCCTCAATATTTCAAAAACTTGAAAAGATAATGAAAATCTGAAAACACCAGTGAATTTCTCTCGTAAAAATACATAGGTATGCAAATTTTTACAACAAAATTCGCACGGATTAATTTTTTTATTACAAAAAAACGAAAAATGGCCTAAATCCCTAAAAATACCAAGGGGTACCCCTTAAGAAATTTTCAAAAAACGGCCATTTTCGATTTTTTGTAATAAAAAATGTATCCGTTCGAATTTTCTTCTGAAAATTTGCATACCTATGTATTTTTACGAGAGAAATTCAATGGTGTTTTCAGATTTTCATTATCTTTACAACTTTTTGAAATATCGACAAAAGAAAATTTCGAAAAAAATTGAAAAATTTTCAAAATACCTGTACAAGTTAAGTAGCGCACGAGAAATACACTCGTTCAAACCGCATTTCAATATCTCTTTTAGTTTTTGAGTTATGACATCTCAAAGTTGAGCTTTAAAAAAGTCAAAAATCGCTGTAACTCCAAAACTAAAAGATATTGAAACGCGGTTAGAACGAGTGCATTTCTCGTGCTCTGAACTATATAGAACCATATTATAAAAATTTTAACTTTTTGAACTGGTTCAACCAGGAATTCACATCTGTATGTTTATATGTCAAAATTTTGGTCATTCATGAACATGGCAGCTCTGCAATAGCAGATCTTAATAAACTATATATTTTAAGCCGTTAAGTACAGTAACCAGTTGTGAAATCACAACTACCAAAAAAGAAAATTTTATTTAGTTTAAATAAGAATTTTAATTGAATAACTGTTCAAAATTACCCCCATTTACCTGTAAACAATAGCCTAAACGATTATAAAATGAATTTATAGCATTATTTATTTACTCTGGAGGAATCTCATGCGATGCAACACTAATTCTACGTTTTAATTGTTCTACACTCATTCTACCACCATTATAAAATTTACTTTTTAAGTGGCCCCAAAGAAAAATATCGTTTGGCGCAAGATCTGGTGACCTTGCAGACCACTCCACTTCTGCACCTCGTCCTATCCATCGTTGGGGGAATATCCGGTGCAGATAATTTCGTACATTTTATTGGAACCACACTTCCTCAATATTACTCTCTCTTGTAACAACTCTAAATAATTTTCCCCATTTAAATTTCCATTTATATAAAAACGCCCCACTATTTGATCCCCAATTAACCCGGTCTGATTTTGAAAGAGGACAGTTTTATTACTTTTACAACTATAGATGACAGCAATGTTATTTTCCCTATGTTTACTTTCAAAATAAACGCTCTAATCAGAGAAAAAGAAAAAATAGAGAAGCGACAGTTCCGTGTTATGATTTGTGAATGCGTTTAACTCCATCTATGAACTCAACGAAGAACTATTCCAAAAATTGTACTTTTTTCTCTGTTTGTACTCGCGGAATTCTATTTAAAATGTTATAGAGTAAAGAGTATTAAAATAGAAAACAGTGTTATTTTTAATTTATGTTATTTTTATTATTCAAAATACATAAAATACAGAATATATAACTTTCATCGTATTTGAAAATAAATAGTTGTCAATGTAAAAATTAACACATATACATATAATATCAACAAAAAATAAAAAAAAACCCAGGTATCACAAGATTTATCCATTAGTCTACGACATATAAATCCTGCAATGTAGTTACTGACATTTTCTCTAATTTTAATTTCCAATTCGTAATTGGCACTGTCAGTAGAGGAGTGTGTGCCCGGTGTATTGAGTGAAATAGAATTTGATGGACCTGGTGATATATGAGAATTATAAGAACCTCGATTTAATTTTTTCCGCTCGACAGTTTGGAAAGAAGGGTCATCAACATGCACAAACTCGTAAATGTACTATACACTTTGTCTTTCAAATCTTCACGTTTGACACGTTTTAGCCATTCTTTGCGAACTGCATCAGTCTTTGGCAGGGTAAAAAAGGCATCACCAGCAGCTGGTTCACAGCCAGGAACAATACACTTGACTCCAACCATAATCTATAAGAACAAATAATACAATAAATAACCGTTAAAATATAATACACAAATGGTACTTACTTACCAGAAAGAAAATATAACAAATAAAAACACTTAAAACAACGTACTACGCACAAGACAGCCGAAAACAGAGATAATAGAGGAGACCGAAACGAACACAATAAACAATAAACGCAATAAACTTCATTAGGTTAGGTTAGGTTATTTATTATTTTTCTCTGTCATTACCGACTGAGTTCCAAAATAGTACCGTCCTGCCATCTATGAACTCAACGGCGAATTAAAAACTCTGTAACATAACTTGCCATATAAGTGACACCCCCCTGGCTCTAATGCATTGCTGTCAAACTTTGTAATTGTAACTATGGTAATGGCATATCCCTATGTTTACTGATTAAAAAAAACTCCCGGTATTACTTACCGAGATATGCTATGACAGAGTACTACACCTAATAATGGGTGAAAGGTGTGATGATATATTTATTTATATTATGATATGACGACCTACATTTTACTACATTGGATGTTAGTGGAGGGGGAGCTACAGGGGTAGATTTGGTGAAAATTGTCTGTCGCCTGTGGGAATCGAACTAGGCTAAAAAATCCTTTCTGTTTTATAATAAAATAAATAATAAATATATCACCACGCCTTTAACCCATTACTGGGTGTGGCACTCTGCTGAATCAGATCTCGATAAGTGATATATTTATTTCGCGTAAAGTGCCGTTACCAGCCGTCAAATCACGGCCCCCAAAGATATTAGTGGAGAGAGAGCAACAGGGGTAGATTTAATTTGGTGAAAATTGTTTGTCGGCTGTGGGGATCGAACCAGGCTTCTCAAGATCCACAGGCCGACTCGATACCACTGAGCCACCTACCCCATAAAAATCCCAACACTCAATTCATTATTGACTATATAATATAATAATGAGTCCCATAATTCCAATGTCGGAACATAGGGGCCGGGCACACCGAGCCGCAGTTTTTACACTGCCGTACTGCCGGTTTCTTTAGTCAGATTATTTAAGGCGTATAAGTGACTAGCTTATAGCGCCCGAGTGTGATAAATACATGAAACTGTATTTTTATATTTTACGACAAATCACACATTGTCGGCAGGCGGATTCGAACCGACGAACCTTGGTTCGGGTGACGTCACAGTATGCTAAGAGATGTGCCTTAACACGCTCGGCCACCGCGCCTACCATTATTGACTAAGTATGGTAAAATATTCCAAGTATCTATCGATCTGTTTAAAATAATAATAATAGTAAATTTGTTGAAAATTCATCACGGGTCTCTCGTCAACTCATAAGCAACACAATCCATACAAATCACAGTGACATGGTAACCCGCGAGTACCGGAGGGACGCGCGTTGGACCCAAGTGCCGAGTGACTCGCGCAAGCAAGTGAAATAAATTGTTTGAAATAGCGGGGTGTTTGTGATTCATGGCGGCGCTCCGGTCGCTGTAATGATCTAATTAACCCCCGCGATTCGGTTACAGCGGATACCGGACACGCCGTACATTCCGCGACAGAAGTCAACACTGAAAATGCAGACTTGAAAAACTTTATTTAGCTGAAGCAATACAATAACACCATCATAAAACGATCATACATGTAATTTGTTTTATCTACTCTTATTAATAATGTATTCATTACTTATGAAATTTATGATAAGTAATACTAATCATTATTGACAGTGTTAAGCAGGGTTCGAAGATATATATCGATCGATATATATCATGATATTTATTTTGATATATATCGTCATATTTTTGCAATGATATATATGCATTATATAAAAATATCAAATAGTTTTTGTGATATAGCCCCCGGAAAAGTGAAATTTTTCGAATTTTTCAGTTTTTCTACTTTTCCGAGGCTATATCTCAAAAACTAAATGTGATATGAAAACGCGCTCAACGGCATTAATTTTCTCGTGCTTCAGTTAACTTATAAACATAGTTTCAGCGATTTTTATTTTTTTCAATTTTCCGCCAAAAAAATCGCAAAAAGCGGTTTTTTAACATTTTCTCGAAAACCAGAAGTCATATGCATTTGAAGATTGCACCACTGGATTCAGTGAGTCAAAATACATATGTATGTAAATTTTCGTTATAATAATCCTACGATTAAGGATTTTTGGTAAAATTTCCTTAGGAAATAATTAAAAATATTAAATTGCATAAAATTGTATGAAAATTTTCTTATAAGTCAATTCGGACACGGGGAATTCAACGCCGTTGAGCGCATTTCCATATCTTGTTTAGTTTTTGAGATATAGCCTCCGGAAAAGTGAAATTTTTCGAATTTTTCAGTTTTTCTACTTTTCCGAGGCTATATCTCGAAAACTAAATGTGATTTAAAAACGCGCTCAACGGCATTAATTTTCTCGTGCTTCAGTTAACTTATAAATCGGGTTCGAAGATATATATCCATTATATAAAAATATCAAATAGTCTATAATAAATACAGTATAATACAGTAATAATGAGTTATTACTTTCATAAATTCTGTTAAAATTATATTCTAAAGAAAATTCTTACTTTACTAGCTTTTGACTAACTTCACATCAACGACATAAATCCAAATTGTGTGCCATTTGTGATATCATTAACGGCAAAGTCTGAACCATTTCCAAAATGTTTATTTGGTACTCATTTTAGAAATACAAATCATTTAATATGGTGGAAAAGTGTAACTATCAATGAGTCAGAGTGGACAAATAAAAGTACATTTATTGAACTATGTGAACAGTTACACACTGCTGTAGCAGGCACAGCAGGGCTGGAACGATATTTCTCCACTTTTGGCATTGTCCAATCTCAATTACGTAATCGTCTCGATATGTTTAAATATTTAAACCAAAAAGAAACTACAAAAAAAAAACTAATTTAGATTGGATTTGGCCAAGTGAGTCTCTATCTGCAACGCTATGTTCAGGAAGTTCATCAGAAGATATAGGATATAGGATTATTTAAATATTCTTACTATTCTTAGTACTATATAATATTTGTGTATCCATTCAATGTATATTTACTTTTTTTCATTACCTATGTTAATTTTTTATTTAGGAGTAATAATTTATTTTGTATTTTCTATTGTGATAATAAATGTGTACAAAAACTAAAATTAAAAAATAAATATCCAAAAAGTGATATTTATCTGATATATATCCTATATATCAGATATTTTGATATTTATTATAAATATCATGATATTTACGAACCCTGGTGTTAAGTAATAATTCATTACTCAACACTTCGCGACCAATCACACGTCTGAATTTTCATTACTTAACACTTTAATAGCCAATCAAAAAATAACGATAATTGCCGCGCGTTAAGTATGCTATGAAATAGTGAAGCGCGCTATTGTTAATTATCTGTCAAAATTAGTTTAAAACGTTTTTGTTTATAATAATACTGTAATTTGTGTGATTATACATGTGAGTTATGGATTCTGAAAGCGAACAAAGTTAAATTTGTACTCCACCAGATATTGTAGAAGCCGCACACGTACGTTTCTTAAATTTACTGCCCGAAAAATCAAGAAAAAAGTATGAACAAGTTTATAATGCTTTTATGGATTGGCGAATACGCAAAAATGTAAATTCCTTTTCGGAAAATGTTCTTATAGTATATGTTGGCGAACTTTCAGTGGTATCGAGTCGGTCTGTGGATCTTGAGAACCCTGGTTCGATCCCCACAGCCGACAAACAATTTTCACCAATTTAAAGAATCTACCCCTGTGGCTCCTCCACCACTAATATCTTTAGAGGCCGTGATTTGACGGCTGGTAACCGCACTTCACGCGAAAAAATATATCACTTACCGAGATCTGCCACACCTAGTGATGGATAAAAGGCGTGATGATATATTTATTTTATTTATTTTATAAATCATCGACATTATGGGCTACTTATTCCATGTTAAGTAGTGTTAATATTTATTAAATAAAAATAAAAACAAAAAAATTAAGCAATCTGACTTATTCATAATGTAACATAAAAAAATAATTGTAAAATCTTATAACATAATAACATATAGTTGTAGGTAAAGTATAGTATTCTATTCGCAAGTAATAGCTATTACTCACTCGAATGATTTACAACACTCACCTTCGGCTCGTGTTGCAAACTTCATTCTCTTGAGTAATAGCTTATATTACTTACTCATTGAATAATATACTATTAATAACTATATTCTATTTAAATAATAGTCTTTTATTTTTAATCTAAATTTATTAAAATCTAAATTCTTAAAATTATCAGGTAACTTGTTATAAGCTTGTACTCCTTTACAAAGTAATGTATTTTGCCCTTGTACAGTGTTTTTATGTGAAATATGAAACTTATTCTTATTTCTAGTATTATGTTCATGAGTATCTTCAATTTTAATCAATTTTTTGTCGAAGTACTGTAGATGCAATCCAAATTTTATTTTTCTACGATTGCTATGAAAAATTGACAATTACGCTCTCATTTGTTATCGTAAAGTTGACGTTTTCTGTGGAACAATCGAAAAATATCTTTTTTGCGCGTCTCCAATGGCAACGAGCGAAAAAGATATTAAATGTGCGCTTATTTCAATAGTTACCAGCAATACAAACAAAATAGAAACTTGTCCTATTGACAGTTGACAGAACGAATTTATTTTCAGTACGCATACGTTTTTTAATAATTTGAAGATGCAATCGTAGAAAAAATGATGTGTGTATCACGAGCGTAAAGTGTCTTTGTTCCTCTTACACTATTGCAGCTCTCGCATAAAATTGTATGAAAATGTGCTTATAAGTCAATTCTGGCACGGGGAATTCAACGCCGTTGAGCGCATTTCCATATCTTGTTTAGTTTTTGAGATATAGCCTCCGGAAAAGTGAAATTTTTAGAATTTTTCAGTATTTCTACTTTTACGAGGCTATATCTCGAAAACTAAATGTGATATGAAAACGCGGTCAACGGCATTAATTTTCTCGTGCTTCAGTTAACTTATAAACATAGTTTCAGCGATTTTTATTTTTTTTCAATTTTCCGCCAAAAGAATCGCAAAAAGCGGTTTTTTAACATTTTCTCGAAAACCAGAAGTCATATGCATTTGAAGATTGCACCACTGGATTCAGTGGGTCAAAATACATATGTATGTAAATTTTCGTTTTAATAATCCTACGATTAAGGATTTTTGGGAAAATTGAATTAAAATTTAAAAAACCAAAGGGGTACCCCTTAGGAAATAATTAAAAATATTAAATTGCATAAAATTGTATGAAAATTTGCTTATAAGTCAATTCGGACACGGGGAATTCAACGCCGTTGAGCGCATTTCCATATCTTGTTTAGTTTTTGAGATATAGCCTCCGGAGAAGTGAAATTTTTCGAATTTTTCAGTTTTTCTAAATGTGTACAAAAACTAAAATTAAAAAATAAATATCCAAAAAGTGATATTTATCTGATATATATCCTATATATCAGATATTTTGATATTTATTATAAATATCATGATATTTATGAACCCTGCTCGTATGTCTGTCACATTTTAAAATTACTCGCAGGCGTAGGCCACTCTAGAATTTTTTTTAAATGCATATTTTTTTTTATTTGCTTAAATTGTAGTTTAAACCCTTAGGAATAAGGGACAATTAATTTAAATGCCGCGCGGAAGTATTTCAGAGGAAAAAAAGCATATATCTATTAGTACTAGTATTTATATATATATATATACATGACTCGAAACTTTAAACGCGTTTTTCTCGAAATCATATTTTTAAAATCGGGCGAAAAGAAATCTGAAATACTAATTGATGGATCGTGCTGAATCATTTTATTTCTTATTCTAGATATAAAATACTCAAAAACTACGGGGGCTTTTTTTTAAAGTGCTTCATTCGTTTTTTATGGTCGTTTTTATACAGAAATTTAGTCCCGAATAATGAACTTTTTTTTCAAACGTGCGCCATTTTGTTAAAAATCAAAATTTTTAAAATCCAGCCCGTAGTTTTTTAGAGTATACATCAGAGATTAAGAAAACATATCCCTTTTTGATCCAGGTCTATTGCTGTTCCCGGAATGTTTTCGCCCGATTTGCCCTACGCGCCGAGAGGAGTCGCCATTTTTTTTTAATTTCTGACGACAATTTTGAATATTTTCTTTCAAAAAATTTTTTAAATAAAGTTTAAAGAGCACTAAATAAAGATCCAAAAACAGTTCTTAAGCAGCACGTTTAGATTTCGTTAAAAAAATCTTGAAAATGACTCTTTTTTTCCTTGTCTAGAGTGGCCTTACCCCTTAAGTCAGTCTGATTACTTAAGTACAGTACAGAACCTGTAATATTTGAGATTTGAAAATGGTAACAGAAAAACGTTGATATTCATATATTATTACGATATAAATATTCAAAATATGGCATAAAATCGTGCCATGAAAAAGAAGTATGTTTGAATTTTTTTCTGTGGTTTCTTGGCGGACCAGCTACTAATGTCCTATGCCGCCATTGAAATTAATTAGGTAATTATCAGTCATAATTAACAACGAAAAATGTCAACGATTGTTCAATTTATAAGGGCCTTTTTAAATGAAATAAATGTTATTGGGGTAGGTGGAAAATTGGTAACCACAATAATATACACAAACATATACCGCTGCTATAATTATAATTATATGTAATGTATTCGTTAAAATGGTAACTTTAGTAGATATTATTTGTAATTGAATTTAGCTAAAACAGCAAGTGATTAATTTGTCATCATTAAATTTAATTTATTAAAATTAAATTGGATATAAAATGTGTATAAATACACAAATAAAAATTTAATTCCTATTATCCCATAATTTGTCTATTATTTATTTATTTGTTTGCACAATTTAACAACACAGGAGAGGGGGAGGGGAAGGCGTGATACTATAATTTATAGTGGAATCCGAACCACTCAGACAATGTTCACTTAGTAAGATATGAACGCGTGAATATTTGCTTTACAGACGCAAGTTAAATATATAAATACATCATTATGTTTTTACCCATTACTGGAAGTGGCAATCTGTCGTTGCAGATAGAGGGTATATTTATACATGTGATGTACAATTACCAACCGTTAAATCACTGCCCCCAAATATGTTAATGGAGGCGGAGCCCCAGAGATAATTTCAATGTGAAAATTGTTTATAGGGTATGGAAATCAAACCTGGGTTCTTAACTTCACAGGCCGACACGATACCACTGAACTACCTACCACATTCATTAAAAATAAAATAAATTTATAAAGAAAATAAATAAATAAATAAATATATCATCACGCCTTTTACACATTAGTGGGTGTGGCACTCTGTCTAAGCAGATCTCGGTAAGTGATATATTTCTTCGCGTGAAGTGTAGTTACCAGCCATGAACTCACGGCCCCCAAAGATATTAGTGGAAGAAGAGCCACAGGGGTAGATTTAAATTGGTGAAAATTGTTTGTTGGCTGTGGGGATCGAACCAAGGTTCTCAAGATCCAGAGGCCGACTCGATACCACTGAGCCACCTACCCCAGGGATGGCGAACCTTTTTTGATGTCCGTGCCACAAAGTCATAAAAATTCTTTTTACTTCCTTGTACGAAGTAAAGGAAGTATTGTAATCGCGAAAATTTTCGGTTCTCAGATTTCAACGGAAATAGGTGTTTTGGCTCTCCCTGAATCCATTTTGACTAATTTCGTCATGCCGTCTGTACGTACGTACGTATCTCGCATAACTCAAAAACGGTAAACCGTAGAAAATTGAAACTTTATATTTAGGACTGTTATAACATCTAGTTGTGCACCTCCCTTTTTGGTCATTATACAACTACCGGAAGTGGTACTTTACTTGAAGCCTATAATAGATTTTCATGAAAAACTATATTCAAATATAATTTAAAACTTTCCAAATTTGGTATATAAGACTACTATATCAATGGAAATAACATAATAGATTTTGGTTAAAATAGACTAACCGGAAGTGGCACATTACATGAAGCTGCTAACAGTTTTCCTTGAAAAAAATGGTATTATTTTAATTTTAGAAATGAATGCTGCAAATAAAAGTTTTACAGAATTAAATTCTGCGTCTAGCACATTAAGAATTTTTAAATTAGCTTTTTGCATAAACGAGATATCCTAATTTAAATATTATATATTTTTTGAATTTTTTGTAAATTAAGTTTGCTATGGATTAGAACAAAAAATAAAAGATTTAATGTCAAATATGTGTAATTAAAAAAATATCTATAGTTTAATACGTGTACAAGGAAGTCATGTGGTGTCCACATCAGATATTTTAAATAGGTAACGTGCCACAATAAAATTTCATTCGAAACATGCAATAACATTAGAAGGCGAAACTGGATACGCAAAAAAAAATATCTAATGCGCATCTTTATATACATCGAGAGAATTCATGCGATATATAAATAATAAAATTTATAATTTGACGGTACTAGTTAACATACTAAGATAGGTATTCAGTACTACAAATTTATATCATAAATTGTAAATTAAGTGTAGATGAATAATTTTTAATTCATTTCTATCAAAAAAAATAACTTATAAAAAAAAATTTGATTTTGTGCGTGCCATCAAAATTTTCAAACGTGCCACTTATGGCACGCGTGCCATTGGTTCGCCATCCCTGACCTACTCCATTAAAGAAAACAAAAGAACTAGTAAAATTAGTTCCAATTCCTTCTGTATAATAGCCAAAGATGATTCATCCATATGCGACAAGCACAGCCACCTAATCCACAGATCTAATACAGCAGGTCGACGGTTTCAGATTTCGCGAGCCCATTTACTTGATTTATTATGCAAACTGACACCAGACTATCCCTGTTAACCCCGCCAAACTCCTACACCACTGGGGGACGTATAAAGCTTGTTATAGTATATCACAAATTTAAAATAATAGAATATAATGTTAATGGCAATTTGGCAGATTCCACACGTTCAAATTTTGATCGTGTGAAATGGACCTTGCCATAACCAATTTCATTGAATTGTGCTATGCTTATTATGGCCGTTTCATTCCATCATATTATCATATACAGGGTGTTTCACAACTTAGAGCAAAAAATTAAAGGGTATATTCTGTACGACGTGCTGATCATGAAACAAAAAGATATTTTTTTTTAAATCACAATACTATTTTCCATGTTTCCCAGTCCAAAATTTTTCGTTGCCACTGCCACTGGGTGGATGATTATGTTAAAGTTATTAATTAAATAAAATTATATTATAAACAACTGCTAATAATTGAATTGTGTAATTATTCTTTCGTAGTTGATACCTACTTCATTGTTTGTGTTTAATAGGAAAGCGAATCCAGTGCGGTACTACAAAAAATGTATTAGGTTGACAACCCGTACTTTTTCTAATTTAAAAAAAATTCTTTTTGTTTCATGATCAGCACGTCGTACAGAATATACCCTTTAATTTTTTGCTCTAAGTTGTGAAACACCCTGTATATAAAAATTTGTCTTGAGGTTTTGTAGAGATTTAGTACATCAAGTAATGCCATCTAGTGATTTTTATTTCAATTAAATGAAAGTGACTACGCTGTCAAGTTATAAAACCAATCTTAAAATAATTAAAAATTAAAGTTAAACTACTTTAAAATATTTGAAAATTTAAATTTGTGACACAAATACATTTAAATGGGGTAGGTGGCCCAGTGGATCTTGAGAACCCTGGTTCGATCCCCACAGCCGACAAACAATTTTCACCAATTTAAATCTACCCCTGTGGAGCCCCCACCACTAATATCTTCGGGGATCGTGATTGGACGGCTGGTAACCGTACTTCACGTGAAAAATATATCACTTACCTAGATCTGTTTAGGCAGAGTGCCACACCCAGTAATGGGTAAAAGGCGTGATGATATATATATTTTTTTATAAATGCATTTAAATGACGTACCTCGTCAGAGGCGCAGGAATTTTACTGACACATGAAACGGCCATAATAAGCGTAGCACAGCTCAATGAAGTTGGCCATGTCTAGAACATCAAGTAATGCCATCTAGCGGTTTTTGTTAAATGAAACAATCATTTTATGCCTATGGCACACTGGTCGATAAGCGTCGATGACCATCGATGAACTCCTCGATGAAACAACAGAACGCACTCTTCTTTCACGGTTTTCTGTTTCATCGATGACAAATACAATAAATTTCTCTGTGACAAAAAAAGTTATGTTGGTAATAATATCAATAAAATGTTCCTATATCGTGTGTTTTCAAATTGATATTTCCCTAGTTTATTGACGTTTGGAGGTTATTTTGAAAATACGATAAAGTTGACAAACAGAAACCAAAATGGAAACCCACGCTAACGTGAAATGAGACACAAAAGATACGAGTGAAATGAGATACGTTCGTTTCATCGATGAGCTCATCGATGGAAATAGAGGAGCCTCTAATTTTCGTCGATGACGGGTGCGTTCTGTTGTTTCAACGAGGAGTTCATGGATGGTCATCGACGCTCATCGACCAGTGTGCCATAGGCATTAGTAAATAAATTCAAGGTTTCTCATGTATCATTTATAACAACAATATCTTGTTAAAAACAAAGCCTGATTCACCTTAATAAAAATAAATCAACACTATAACAAATATTATTGACACTTTTGTTAGGTAATATACATTTAATTGTACTGCGTTGTGCAATATCGATTTTATTTTAAAATAGTTCGCTTGTTAATTAGCCAGTCGTTTTTTGTACACCATATACAAAAAAAAAACTTTAAGAATGTATCACTTGTCTTATTATGTTTAAATGACCATATTACCAATTATAATTCGACTCGATTAAATTTTATTCATTGATTCAATTCAAATTTCAAATGCGCAATACACATGAGTTCATTCGTAACACAATCGCATAATTTTATAATTAATCAATCTAACTTAAAATCTACATGGAGGCCAGAAAATTAAACCTTAATTTTAAACATACTTTAACAAGAATAACTACGATTTAAAAAATAATAATTTGACACTCTGCACAACAGGAACTTATTCCTAATAACAGTACCACAATTAAATTAAATTTATGGCTCTTGATATTATAACTAAAGTATTATACTTTACAATCATAATTTTCTTAAAATATATTTCCTTAGCGTATGACACCGAAATTATGAAACACGCTATGTAACATAAGTAAAATAAAATAAATAAATATATCATCACCCTTTACTGGGTGTGGCTCTGCCGTAACAAGTCTCGATAAGTGATATATTTCTTCGCGTGAAGTAGCGTCAAATTACGTCCTCCCAAGATGTTAGTGGAGGGGAAGTCACAGGGGTGGGAATCGAACCCAGGTTTTCAAATTCACAATCCGACTCGATACCACTGAACCATCTACCCCATAACATAAGTGTGTAAGTTTTTCACAGAAAAGAAAGAAAATTAATTATTATTGTAATCATTGTTTATTTATTTGTTTATGGTTGTGACCAATTAATTAATTTTATAATTAGTTACTATTCTTTATAATACAACAAAAAAATAGTAATATTAAAACTATGAAGATTTCATTTCACTTTCATAGTTTCATTTCTCTAATGTAAAATGAAAGGATCTACAAGAATAACATTTATAAAATAATAGCGAGTTTCTCCTGTTCCAGACAATCTTATTTACGCATTTATAATTTCTACATAGCCATTAAATTAATGTTGCTATTCTGTAATTTTCTATAACGCTACAGATCTGTAAATCTGAACAAAAGCGCATCATATTTGATTGTCAAATGGCATTAAATGTATTTGTAAATAAAAATCTATGTGCTTTTGTTCAAATTTACAGAACTGTAGCGTTATAGAAAATTACAGAATAGCAGCATAAATGACTATATCTTCAGTTCTGTCATATTTATTTAGATGATTTTGAACCAAAATACAAATATTAAAATCGAGTATCAAGAAAAAACTAGGTGGTAAATCGGATAACCCGATTTTAACTTAGATTCCCCTAAAATAACATAAACAGTAATTCATTCTTTTCAATACTTCCGTCTAAAATCAGTTTCAGAAAAACTACGTATTTCCTGTATTACTTATAAATAAATAAAATAAATATATCATCACTC
Source organism: Pterostichus niger (assembly GCA_947425015.1). Taxonomy (NCBI): domain Eukaryota; kingdom Metazoa; phylum Arthropoda; class Insecta; order Coleoptera; family Carabidae; genus Pterostichus; species Pterostichus niger. The sequence goes on along the minus strand of OX380337.1, from coordinate 4,530,703 downwards.
CTTTTATCCATTACTGAATGTGGCACTTGGCCGTAACAGATCTCGGTAAGTGATATATTTCTTCGCGTGAAATGCTGTCAAATTATGGCCCCCCAAAGAAGTCAGTAAAGGGGGAGTCACAGGAGTAGACTTAATGTGGTGGAAATTATTTGTCGATTGTGGGAATCGAACCCGGGTTTTCAAATCCACACGCCGACTCAATACCACTGTATAATTTATATGATTTTAATTATAAATCATGTTAATTTACTTATTCTATTTTTTAATTAAGTTATTAATAAACTAACAATAAGGCAACATTAATTATAGTATTTGCAATTGTGAATTGAAAGTAAAAATTCATTCATAAATTATATAAACTTCAACAAGTAAAAGTAAGTATAAATATCATAAACATTGTTTTAGATTGGACATAAAAAAACATAAAACAAAGATAACAATATATGTAGAATTACTCATAAGTTTATAACCTTGGTTTAAACATACAAATGCCATCAATATGTCTCGGAAAATAACGAAAAAAATTTTCGTTTTCTCTGTTTACAATCTATTTTTATTTGAATTATTTGGCACCAATTTAAAAATATTAAATAACAAACAAGTAAACACGCATATAAATACTAAAAAAAAATTATCGGTCAAGCAAGTTTTATTTATATCATGTTTTATCACAGATAAAATATTATTGTTTAATTGTACTTTACACTTGTAATATAAAACAATAATTTTCATGCGAATTAAATATTAAATAAATAGACTGATAATCCAATTCAATAGAATTCCTATAATTACTGTCTTTCAGACGTCATTCGAGTAAATTATGTCAAATCAATACAATAATTTCTTGAGAATAAAAACATTGTCTTATTTTTTTCAGTTGTCGTCAGTTTTAAATTTAAAACTAGATTAAAAAATACTTCGTGTGCGTTTTCTGATCGATCTTATCCATTTCTATTATTTTAAAGGTAGATGATTAATAAAAATTATGAATACTACTTACAAAGACGATCATGATGAAAAAAGCCGCCAAGTAGGAACTTCGAGCCATCCACATACTGACAAAACGGTAATGTTCTCCCGTTACAACATTTCTGTAAAAAATAATTACATTTTTCATTATTTTACCCAAAAAGAAAAACAAACATACATAATTTACTTAAACTGTAAGATTTACTTGAATGTAGAAATGAAAAATTGAAAATAAATTGGAATTATTTAGATTTTTTTAATTTACTTTAGCTGTAAGGTTTATTTGAAAGTAGAAATCACATTATTTTGGTAATTTTCAAGGAATAAAATGTATATACATTAACTGTAAGTTGCATTGCAAATAAAATTTGAAAAATAATAAATAAATTTTTTATATAAAAATTGTTGAGGTGTAAACCTAAGTCAAAACTTAACTAAAGAATTTATGAAACTTGATATTCTAATGTTTTTTTGATCTCATCCTCCGGAAAATTCATTTTGTATATTATTTTGAAAGAAACTTTACGGAAATGTAATTTGAACTATGAAATCAATTTAAATCAAAATCAACTCGATGTTGAAAGAAAATTGGGGACAAAAGTTGTTTCTTTTATTTATTATTTTTCATTTTTAACTTCCAATCTTCATTTATTTCCGGAGTAAAACTACGTATTCATGAATAAAAATGTCTGTTAAGTACAATTTTTACTGTAAATTTGAACATTCCAAACTTAATATATCACAGAGAAAAAAAAATGCCACAATTATTTATTAATTTAATATCAAAAATCATCGTACATACCTCAAATACCCTTTATTATCTTCCTGTTCGGCAAGCGTCTTAATACTCGCCATAAGGAGATCATCGTACCCCAAAAATTCATCCAAGATGAACCGACTAAACGGATCACCGAAACATGAATCTTTATTGGGATCTAGAGTCACAATTTTGACTGGAATCCCTAATCGTTGTCTAGTTGCAGGTGACAGACGTAGAAAGCCATATTCGAGAGAATATTCCACGATGTATTCGTCTTCTGGCCACACTGAAAAGAAAATGTTTTTTTTTTATTTCGTTGCGAAGAAAAATACGTTTTTAAAAATTATTTACAACAGAAAATTAAATTAATAAGTGGATCTATTGTTTGTGGATCAAATATTTCCGCAATGCATATGAATTGTGAAATATAATTGCATATTTACCAACAAAATATCAAGGTTAAGCTCAATAATGAGCCGTATCCGTTCACAGATAATAGTAAAAACGACCTTTAACACATTAAAATCTTTAAAACGAATTTATAATTAAAAAATGGTTAATATCAATTATGAGGATTAAGTTATCTGCGCAAAAATAAAACAAAATTTGAAAATAGTGTGAATAAATTACCTGCTCTGACAAATTTCTCGACCTGAGGCACATCAGTCTTCAATCCCGATTCAGTAGCAGTTTCAGTTTCAAGTTCAACTTTACTGGTGATAGTTTCGTTGATGCTCATGGGCTCTTGCGTCATTTCCTCGACTTCCGGCGGAGGCTCCGCAAGAGGAGTCAACCCATCCCACACCGTCACCGACACAGAAACATCCCTCGAGCTGTTTATCGAGTTTGGTTGAATGTCAACATCAGTACTAACAATTGAACTCTCAGTTGTATGATTCACAACTTCGGAGTCATCCAAAGGCTCGGTGAGTTCATCCACAGCTGATGGTTCAATATTTATAAATCCATCTCTTGCTAGCAACCCTAACATCGTAGCAAGATCTTCAACCTTTTCTTGTTTGAGTTTTTCTTCTTTGGCATAAGATTGTTCAATATTGTAGTCTTGGTCCGCGTTTCTGAGGATTTCAACTCGTAAGATTCCATCTCGCGGCCATTGATCACGAACATGCTCCAAGCAAGTTGTTGGAGTCCGAGAAAACGCGACATGAATGTAAGCCAATACGAAGAAGGCTGTGATGGCTTTTAGTAAGATTACGAATTCGATAAACCGGCGCACTGACCGCGGAAATGTCCTTGCATACGCGATGGCCGCTTTGAAAAATAACGCGTGGAATAAACGATCACGAACATTAAACAATGGGTTCTGGTTGTTGTTGTTTCGGACCCTGTTGGTGTTTAACATAGGCCCTGCACCACCTATGTGGTTGTTTTCTTGGTTAGCGGGACCCTCCATTCCTCCTCCGGGCCCTGAAACCAGTAATCAGATGTGAAACTCAATTATAGGTTAGAGAAAGTGATCTGTCAGACTTGCTCTGTCACCAATGAACCAATAAATTATCCTGTTTACAAATTTCTGCAAATATAAAGATATTTTAGCTACATATAATTATTTACATGCTAGTTAAATGAGGTGACAGTACGAATCTGTAAAAATTTTTAATTAATTTTTTACCTTGAGACATATCAGTGATTGGTCATTCACAGGAGTCCTTTGGTGAATTAGTTCTGCAGGCGAAAGTGTAGTTTACATCCTGTAAGTGGAACAACATCTTTGTGAACTACTTACAGATTATACCTAACCTGACATTTCAATTGACAGTATCCATATAATCCTCCAGAAAAAGTGACATTCAATTTTCAGTTCAAATTAACTAATACCATACATAATTCATTAACCTTGTTTAGTAAAATTTCATTTGCATTGAAAAACTACTACTCACGGCCTAAGTCCTGACGTAATATGGAAATATGGATTAAAAATTATTTGAGTGAAGAAAAATCACACCTGTGAACTGCATATGATTCACCGACAAATTTGTGGTCTACACAAACTTTTTTTAGTCCTATATAATCATCAAACAAACATTTGTACTCACTAATTGTTAAACCATTATATTAATCAATGATTTTCCTCTTTAAATTTGACCATATTTCAAAATAACAAGCAAAACAACAAACCACTTCACGGACGATCGGTCACATACCACTCACTTCGCAGTACAGCACTGCTTAACTGGTACGTGCTGCTCTCTGGACACATCAAACCAAACTACAGTATAAACATCCAGGGGATCTCAAACATAAATAATACAACTTTCAGATTTTTGCAATTTATTCACAATATACGTAATTATACACAAATATTCAATACCATTCACTTAACGACTATATATAGAACACAATTTATTCAAAAACTAGCATGTTTTTAGGAAGTTTAGTCTCCGATTTTTCGGCAGGTCTACATTACAAATGCCATACAATAAAACAGGGTAACACAAATAAATATTAATGGATACAATACACAAGCAATTCGATCTAACAATTTATATCTTACATTATAAATTGGTTTAATTTTATAAAAAAATCTGCTTCCATACTCTTCGTAATCTTCTCTTCGAAAACTAACATCAATGACAAGATTTTCTAATAATGTAACAAACACAAAAATAATTGAAGCTAACACCGAAATATCTAAAGCTTTTAAATAAGGAACTGCAATTGTAGAACAAACAGAATAATGATAAAGATAAAATAAAAAACATAAATTAACACTTGAAATGAAATAACGAATATTTATAGTGTCCGGATTAATCCAGAATGTAAAATATGAAATTAGAACCATGCATAAACATGGAAGAAATACGCAGAAGAGATAATGTTCAAAGAATCGTTTAATTGTAATTTGAACAACTAAAACTGTAAAATTTCCTGAAATATAACAATTGATTAATAAATGTATCAGTTATTAAATATGATACGGCTTACCTGAAGGTCTTATTTCAATTTCTGAATAAGTAGTAACATCGATTAATTTGAATTCTTTCAAAATTTCGCCAGTTAAAATTTCTACCGGAATTTTATGCCACAATAAATCCACTTCATCTATTGGAAAGCGATCTACAATAAACTCAAATTCAATTATATGTTCTTAAAATCAAATAATTCATCTTACATGAGCCTAACTTAATCGCGCACTTTTGCGTGTCAAATGGAAATTTTCGAAAGTCCGTGGTACAAAAAGTTTTTAAAATAACTTTTTCGCTATAGAGTATGTTTCCTTCTGGGGCGATACCTCGCCAATACTGTATCATTTCGTTTTCACTGACACGAATTTCACCTTCCGTTGATGTCAGCCAAGGTCTCCAAATCTGACCGTTTATAGCCATTCGTTTTGTTTGGGCGTTTGGTCCCAATCTTGGGTCATTCCATCTTTGGTGAAGAAGAAATGTGAACTGGATTTCCTAGTGAATATAGTTTTATTAACACACTTTCCAAAATAAGATCATTTGAATAAAAGAGTATATCGCGTATTTTATAAGTAAACAAAATAACATCATCTCTTTATTTTATGTGTTTTTAATTACGGTTGCCCCACTAACACTATACAAAAGTTTCCAATTTCTTATAATTTCATTTAACCGAAGAAATATTTAGTTTCTATAAATAAATTTAATTGTTTTTAACTGTTAAAATCAAATAACTGTTATCTATCTTAAAATGTGGCAATTCTGCATTTGCAGATATCGGTAGATAACATATTTTTGCACTAAATTGTGTGAAAAGATCGGAAAATTATATCACTTATAAATATTGATTAAAAAGTTAATAAAAAAATATATTTACAAATAACAACTAAGACAAAATTAAAACACTGTGTTGGATAACATTAATTTTGTCTTTGTTGTTATTTAAATTGCTATTGCATAGCTTTTCCTTTTTTTCGGTAGATGGCATAACCTGTTCCACAGAACTTCTCATGTCATCTTACCTGTTTGTTAGAGATCTTATTCTCTGCTGGCACAGTTCTTCGTCACCAGCTTCTTCACGTGAACTTTGTTCTAGGTAAAGAAGTGAGTTATACCATATTGATGAGCTCTAATAAGAGCGAAACGCGTCTATGGCCAGCCTCTGACGATGCCCTCAGAAGGTGATTTGGAGGCTGAATTTTGTGAAACATAGCCAAGTGTTTATTTTATTTTTTTTTTTTTTATATATACAACCTTTTTAGAGTGTGCCAATTCTGTAATTGCAGATCCAAGTAAATAACTATTTTGTTGTAAAATTCCTTTCTTTATTATCTTTTTAGATTCGTTATTAGAGAGCGTGAATAATTTGCGATGTTTTGAGCATATAAAAGATTTATGAAACAGGTGTACGTGAATGGTTGAAAGTGATTGAAGATTTGTTGCGTGATTAATGATTCTGAATGTGATGAATATATGAACTACATATGAATATGGTTCAAGCGAGAATGGTGTGTTAGAATAAGAATGATAAAATATAAAATTAAACACTTGTCTAAGTCTCACGAAATTCAGCCTCCAAGTCACCTTATGAGGGCATCGTCAGAGGCTGGCCAGCACAGTTAGTAACCATAGACGCATTTCGCTCTTATTAGAGCTCATCAGTATGGTATAACACACTCCTTCACCTAGAACAAAGTTCACGTGAAGGAGCTTATATTTTATTATTAAAGCTAGTTTCACCAAGTGAGCATTCAAAGACAATTAATTTTGTCTTTGTTATTTTATTATTATTGATTATTTGATGAATTTGTTCTGCGAATGTATTTGTAGGATTCATTCTACCCCATTTTATGGGACATTGCGAGGTGTTATATATTACATAGCTGGAATTGAACTTGAATCTCTACTGGTTTTCTAATTTAATAATAGGTAATATGCTTCTTAAATTATTGTTCGTAAACTCTTTGTATGTATAAATAATATGAAAAAAGAATTTAAATGTGTTTTACCATGTTCTTGTAACTTATGAAATGAATCTCTTGTAAAGTAATTGATATATTCACTACAGTAGTAAAAACATCTTGCAAAATCGGTCGTCCCATTTCTGTCAAACTTTGATCCCCTCTTTGTAAAGAAAGTGCTGTACCCATCAACATAAAACAATCCACAAATTTCTTCCCCATTTCAATCAATTATAAACTACACTTGATGAAATTCAAACGATGACTGAGTATGGAATGTAATTCAAGACATTACATCTTTATCCGGAAACACATCTGGCAAAACACTTACAAAACAACATGACGCAAGAAAAAAAGAAAAGAATAACATAAATGCAGAACTAACAATACCAAAAACTAGCAATCATGTATAATACAAAATTAAATTCATTTTCTTATTGCAATAAATAAAAATAAATATATAAATATATCATCACGCCTTTTACCCATTACTGGACGTGACACAGTGCGATTATCAGCCGTCAAATCCCGGTCCCCAAAGATGTAAGTGAGGGAGGAGTTACAGGGGTAGTATTTTAATTTGATGAAAATTGAACTGAGGTTTTCAAATCCACAGGACGAGTCGACACCACTGAGCCACCTACTAATAGATTATTGTTTTTTATTTTGTAGTTTGGTGACGGGCTGAAATTATAACAATAAGTAGAAAATATGTGTACCGTAAAAGCAAAGTATTAAATCTGCTATTTATATTGTAATTGATTTCCTTAAATATAAAATTTTTCTGATAAACACATTTAAACATATGTATTTATTAATATTTAATAATTTGAACCCAATGATCAGTTTTCAATTCTTTACGGTTTTCATTGACCGATTTGGTAAATTTTTAGGCCAATTGAGAAAATCCATAGATATTTTTATAAATACATTTAAATATAAGTATTTAATAATATGAACCCAATGATCAGTTTTTAATTCTTTACGGTATTTATTGACCGATTTGGTAAATGTTTAGGCCAATTGAGAAAATCCATAGATATTTTCTTTTTTTGTTTAAATTGTAATTAAAGTTGAAAATAATAGTAATAAATAAAAAACTGCCGATTTGTTTGATTTTAATTATTAATTAAAACATTAGAAAATATGACGTTTCATTATCATTATCATTATCAATTCAAGTAGCAAAATTTAGTTACGAAATACACGTTAAAATAAAATTGATACATTTTTTAATTCAAAGTGTGTCAAGTCAAAAAGTGGAAACGTCACCAAACTCACAAAAAAGACTCAGTATATTTGTACTAGTGATGGGAAAAAAACGTTCAGCTGACTGATCCGGTTCATTAGAATCGGCTCACTAAAATGATGCGTTCTAATTGAACCGTTCTGTTAAATATAGGTATACATACAAATTTTCACTTCACCATTTTAGTTTTGGTTCTATTTTGAACCACACAATTATATGTACTTCTACAATAAATAATAAATATTTTAATATTTTTATTTAATTTACCACATTTCATACTTTCAACAATGTCACTTATCAACAAAACTAGAATAGGATTTTTTTACAAATTAAAGTAAATGAAAGATTTAACATTAATTAAACTTTACTACATGAATTGATCTCATATTGAATTTTTAATGAAGTGTACAATCTATTTCTACTATTTGATTATTGAAATTATTTCTTTTATCTTTTGTTCTAATGAGGAAAAAATGGGAGAAATTTAATGAATGTAGGTTTGGTACGTGGAATGTTCGGGGTATAAATGGAAAAGAAAATGAATTGGTGAATATAATGTGTGTGTATAATGTAGATGTTTTGTGTGTGAGCGAGACTAAGAGGAAAGGCTGTAATGAGGAAGAGGTAGATGGATTGTTTTGTTTGTGGTCGGGTGTTGCTGAGAATGAACGGGCAAAACATGGTGTAGGAGTGCTTGTTAGTGAAAGAATGAAACCGTTTGTAAGGGATTATAGTTGTATTTCATCGCGAATTCTTTGGCTGAGACTTAAGGTAGGTTTTCATAGAATCTTCGTTGTGTCAGTTTAAGGCCCAACTGAATCCGAAAGTGATCTTGAAAAAGACAGATTTCGGAATTTGTTAGATAGTGTGATTGATTCGTGTGATCCAGGTGAAAAAGTTATCGGATGTAATGATTTGAATGGTTGGGTGGGAGTAAAGAGAAGCATGTCTGGGGATGTATTGGGTAAGTTTGGTGATGTGAGAGTGAATGAAAACGGTAGGAAAATAGTATCCTTCTGCTTAGAGCGTGATCTTTTCGTTTCCAACTCTGTCTTTAAACATAAATTAGCTCATTTGTATACATGGAAGAATAGACGGAGTGTGATTGATTTTATTTTGTATGATGATCGACTAAGAAGTTTAGTTGTGGAATTGGGTACGAATGACCATTATTTGGTGGTGTCGCGTATACGTCTGGATAAATGTTGGCGAATGAGGGTGAAAGGTACCGAAAAAATGTTTCGTGTGAAATCTAGTGTACTACAGAAAGAGGATATTAGAGATATGTTTGTTTGTAGAGAAAATAAATGAATCTTTGCCTGTATGTGAGCCTAATTTTGAATGCAGCATAAATGATGTTTGGATGAAATTTAAGAATACAGTTCTTAAATGAGCGAAAGAAGTTTGTGGTGAATGCAGATTAGGCTCTTGTCCAAGGAATGCATGGTGGAATGATGAAGTGAAAGAAGCAATTGAAAAGAAAAAGAGAACGTATTTGCGATTTCTACATGTAAAAGATGTGTTTGAGAGTTTACGTGATGAATGTTTGCTAGAATATAAAAGGTTAAATAAATATGTTAAGAGAGTAGTGAGAGAAAGTAAGGCTCGTTTTGATGATTTGATGAGTGAAAGATTGACGAATGATTTTAGTATGAATAAAAGAATGTTTTGGTTGAGTGTGAAGAGATTGAAAGGTGGTAATGTAAGGGCGGTGAAAGCTATTAAGAGTGCGAATGGTGAGTTATTGTGGAATGAATTAGATGTTAAAAATAGATGGTGTGAGTATTTTAGAGGTTTATATGGTAGCGTAAATGGATCGAATTGTTGTAGTGAAAATGCAAGAGAAAATGTTAGAAGTGATGAATGGAATATAGATGAAAGTGATGTTAGTTTTGCATTGTTACGTTTGAAGAATGGTAAAGCTCCTGGTTTGGATAGTATATCGAATGAGATGTTGAAGTATGGTTGTGAGAGATTATTTGATTGGTTAGTTTATTTATTTAGATTTTGTTTGAAACGGTGTGTAGCTCCTGATGATTGGAAACGTGCTATCATTTGTTCTTTATTTAAGGGCAAAGGTAGTTCGAGAGATTGTACTAATTTCCGTGCGATAAGTTTGTTGAGTGTGGTAGGGAAGTTGTACGAGAAGATTCTTATTCATAAGGTACGAACCTTAACAATCTCCAAGTTGAGTAATATGCAAGGTGGATTTTTCCTGAGAGAGGGTGTGTAGATCAATTGTTTTCTCTTCGTATGATTGTTGAGAAATCATTTGCTAAGAACAAGAAGGTGTTCTGTTGCTTTCTCGATCTTAAAAAAAACATATGATAGTGTTCATCGAGTTATTATGTGGGATGTACTTCTAGAGTACGGTATAAATGGTAATTTGTTGGGAGCGATTCGTGCATTATACGAAGATAGCGAGGCTGCGGTGAGAGTTGATGGTAGATTGAGTGATTGGTTTTCTATAGATGTTGACGTGAAACAAGGTTGTGGAATGTGTACGTATTGATGGTAGTGTAGTGCCTGCGTTAGCTTATGCGGATGATGTAGTTGTAATGGGCGAATCTGAAGAACAATTGAGAAGAATGATTCTAAGTATAAATGAAGTAGGAAAAGGTTTAAATCTATTACTGAATGTTGATAAATGTAAAGTGTTAGTGTTTGAGAAGAGTGATTGCAATGTTTCGGTGAATTGTGTGCGATTGGGTCAAGTAAATGAGTTTGTATACTTGGGGAGTGTGTTTTCGAGGGATGGACGTATTAATCGAGAGATTGAAAGAAGAGTATCTGCTAGTTGCAAGATATTGGGTGCTCTGGGAACCTTTACTCAGAACGTGAATGTATCCAGAGATGCTCGATTAAGTATTTATAATGGTATGTTAGTGCCTCCGTTGATGTATGGTAGTGAATGTTGGGTATGGATGAAAAAACATGAACGCCGTAAAACTGCTGTGGAAATGAGGTATTTGCGGGGATATACTAGAAGAGATCGTGTATGTGAAGATTTACGAAACAGGTGTACAGGAGCGAATAGATGGATGTTTGTTGCGTGATGATGGATTTTGGTTGTGAGAAAAGAAAGAGTTCGTATGGAGGAAGTGTTAATGTGGTTAAAACGAGTATCGTGTGTCAGGATGAGAATGTTGATGTGAACTGATGCTCTATGAATGTTTCAGGGGTTCGTGCTGCCCCATTTAATGGGATATAGCGTGATGTTATGTATGTATGAAATTATCGTCTTTCATTGTTGTCATTTAATCTAAACAATGGGATAATGATGCTGCAGACGTAAATATTTATATTTAATTTGAAAATAAGTAAACTTTACTTACTTGTCATCATCAGCACAAGATAAAAACGATTGTTATAATTTGCGTCATTCAATTGAAAGGGTCATTTGTTTCTTAAATACTGAAACCCGAGTGATCCGTTCAAATTGAACGAATCGTTCATGAACGATTCATCTCTAATTTGTACGTTGAAAATTAAATCCGATATTAACCCAGATGTTTGATTTTGTCTGAATAACTATTTCAAGAAGTAAAAGACAAATAACAATTCAAATAAATTTATTATCACGTCTTTTACCCATTACTGAGTGTGGCAGTTTACACAAAATACGAAAATGATAATTGAATAAGAGCCTAGTTTGAGTTTAGATTGAAATCATTTTGTTTTGGTGTAAAAAACTTTATTATACTTATTAAAAATACAATATTTAAATATCAACAATCCTAAAACCTTATGTAACCACAATAGTACATAAATACAACAAAAACAAGAATAAATTTGTTCTTTTAGGCAGGTACTAATTTATTTTTGGCATCAACAAGTGCTAGAATTCCAGCTAAAGATGAAATCACCCCCAAAAATCCTACTGTACCAGGAGTTAACTTCGTATAGCCTAAAGAAGTTAACGGAATAAAGATATCACAGCTATTTTTAATTGTATCAATCAAAATATCTCTTCGAGATTGAATTTGCAAAAATGCTCTGCCACCAGAAACAAGAACATCATTTATTGTTCTACAACTTCTAGGGCAAATCACACGTTGTTCTCTTTGGATAATTTGATAGATTTCATAAAAATCTCTGACAAGATTCATAGTAATTGAATACAACCAATATTTGTTTGAAATTTTGCTCCACTTTTCTGAATCAACCTCACATAAACCTGACCTGCTCAGCCATAACATATGATCTGCTAACAGAAATAAAGCGTTGCTGATTTTGCTGGATGATACAATAAGGCGGATAGCAGCATCTGGATGGTTCACAATTGGAAGAACTGAATAAATTGTGTCCACGCATCGTCCTAATCGGAGAACTATAACAAACGCAATTAGATAAATGTTTATGTTAAAATATAGAAAACTTACGTTTTCGGAATGTGCTGAAATTGTACTCCAAGCTTTTCAATCGATCAATATCCTTACTGCCTCTGATTTGTAATCTGTGCCATAAAAACCGACTCAAATACTGCACTAACCTAAATCAGAACAAATTTAGTAAGAATTGAGGTTAGAAAACCAATAACAAACCTTATAAGTTTATCACGTCCTGCTGTTTGATTATTCAGTTTTATTAAAATATCCATATTGAATTATACATGCAGTTTGTTCAAAGAAGCAACACCTATTAAACGATAATCAAAGTTCAAGCACAATTGACGTTTCGCAAACAACGCTCCGACAGAGAAAGTTATATAACATCCACACAAGCTAAAAAGAGATAACATGAGTGAATCAGCTACTTTAGCTGTACATTTATGTTAAATTAGTGATAAAGAAAACATGGAAACAAATACAAATTTTAATCAAAACACCAGTGACAATATTCTGCAACATTCTAGTGCATCAGAAGAACCAGTAGACGTTAAACCATTGTTCTTGCCACGCCTGTATCCAAATTCAAGCGATGAAGACACTCAAGATGCAAAACATCTATCAAGCAGCGGTACCAAAAAGTGGTCGCCTGGAAAATGGCAAGACGCCAATCGAAAAAGTGCTTTTCGCCCATACAAACAAGCAGTTTGTACCGTTTTAACTAACTTACAAAGAGGAAATACTCAAGCTGAAACACCTATACCTCAAGAAACGGAAGTGGGTTTTCACACAAGAGCCGGGCAAGGTGAAGTAACAGTTGAAGACATAAACAATGAGCCTCACATTGAAATAAAAGATAGTAGTGGGTTAACAGCCCTTCATTGGGCTGCTGCTTATGGTCAATTAATGTCAGTGACGCTTCTTTTGCAAATGGGGGCTAAATTAGATGCTGAGGGACCAGATGGGGAGACACCCCTCCTCTTAGCTGCTAGTGGAGGACATCATGATGTTGTACGACTTCTTTTAGGAGAAGGGGCTAATGTTAATCAATTAGATCATGTAATATATTAAAAAATAATTATTTTCACAGGTTTTTAAAAAATGTTTGGTTATGTTTTCAGGTGGGAAACACTGCATTAATGTATGCAGCTTATGGCAATCATCCTCATTGTTGTAACGAGTTATTATTACGTGGGGCAGATGTCACTATTTCTAATATGTTTGACGATACTGCGTTTACTTTAGCTTGTGACAATAATAGTAATTTAGGTAAAATAATGAAATTACTTATTTAAATTAATTAATAATTTTTTGTAATGTTTTTCAGCACAAGCAGTGATAGAAAACTGTTTACTAACTCTACTATCTCCAATTTCTTAAGACAATAAATGTATTTTTAATTTTGTATATCTATGTGATTGTATATTATTATTGTAAATAAATTGTTTTATTTGAACGAACTACATATAAATATATTTATTTTTTTAAAGAACAATAAGTAAATATAAACAATGAATATGTATTTATAAGTATTATGACGTGTATCTAATAAATAAAGTAATCTAATCGATAAAGGAAAATATTATACTAAAATTTCCTTATAATTTTCCTTTATTTAAATTTTAGAACACAGTCAAACAAACATATACTATTTTAATTTATTAATTAATTTCTTGTGCATTTACAATATTTTGTATAAAGTAGCTTATGACAATAGTTGAATATGGCAAACAAATAATACATATTTTGTCTTAAACTTGACGTGTTAGACAACTTTAATATTATATTGCTTTTGCAGTATATCAATCATGGTAACATTGATATATTTATAAACTATGTCAAATGGGAAAGAAACCACGTCATTAAATTTATGGTAAAAGCCTTACATATTTATTTAATTTGTCATTTTGAAAATGTCTTTTGTTGTTACGTTGTCAGGGTTTTAAAAATGACATTGATTTGTCATCATTTTTCCTTATTTTGTAACTTAATAATTATTTATTAACGATCAATATGTTAATGACATTTTTTATATTTTATTTTACAGATAATCAAAATTACATTTTGTTATTTTTATGCATTCTGCTTACTTATAATAGTTGTTGAAAAAGTACATAATGACAGCTTCGTAAAAACTATAATTAACTTGATAAAAATGTTCACTTTTTTCACTTATATCAATACGCTACGTGATTTTTTGTTCATTTACATTATAATGACAACAGGTATATTGCATCTTAGAGCGCAAAATAAGAATTTTGCGCACTGTTTCGCATCCTAATGCGTAAAATGAGTATTTCGCGCACGCTTCCAAATTATTTTTTGGCAGGTTGCATTAATTACAACACATCAGTAGTATCAAATTCATATTATTGTTGATTGTTTTCCTTCAATTTACTTAAATAAATCAATAATTATTGTATTATTCTTTTTTGACAGTTGTAGAAAAAATGATGTTTATATTTTGAAGGGTAGGTGGCTCAGTGGTATCGAGTCGGCCTGTGGATCTTGGGATCCTTGGTTCGATTCCCACAGCCGACAAACAATTTTCACCAATTTAAAAAAAATCTACCCCTGTGGCTCCTCCACCACTAATATCTTTGGAGGCCGTGATTTGACGGCTGGTAACCGTACTTCACACGAAAAAATATATCACTTACCGAGATCTGCTTAGGCAGAGTGCCACACCCAGTGATGGGTAAATGGCATGATGATATATTTATTTATTTTTTATTTTAAAATTCTTGTTTTTGGCGCGTTCGAATAATACTTTTTGTTTCATAAAAATAAGAACAGAATAAACGATTTTAGTTGAATATTGAAATTGTGATAATCTGTTATTCATGAAAATTAAGGGTTGTCATTAATTTATTAATGATTAATAAATAATAATCGAGATACAGAATAGAGGAAATAATTTTAGTAAAATTAGCAGATTCAGATATTGCAGGCACGTGAGGAAATATATCAATCACGAGAAAATATCATTTGACGTAAGTTCGAAAAGCTTTATTGAAATTCTTCACCGGTTTCTTCTTCTTAGGCCATTGTCAGAAGTCTAAGAAGCCGAAATCAAAACTTACAAATAAATATATTATAACGCCTTTTACCTTTTACTGGGTGTGGGTACTTACCGTAGCAGATCTCGGTAAATTATATATTTTTTCACGTGAAGTACCGTCAAATCACGGCCCCCAAAGATATTAGTGGAGGGGAAGCCACAGGGCTAGTTTTAAAGTGGTGAAAATTATTTGTCGGTTGTGGGAATAGAACTCGAGTTCTCAAATCCACAAGCCGACTCGATACCACGGAACCACCTACCCCATTATATAAATAATTTATATTTTTAAGAATTTATTAATTCAAATATTGTTTTAGCAGTCGAAATAGCTATTGATGCAACTAGTATATACAGGCGCGGTGGCCGAGCGTGTTAAGGCACATCTCTTTACATACTGTGACGTCACCCGAACCAAGGTTCGTCAGTTCGAATCCGCCTGTCGACAATATGTGATTTATCGTAAAATATAAAAATACAGTTACATGTATTAATCACACTCGGGCGCTATAAGCTAGTCACTTATTCGCCTTAAATAATGTAGCATTCGACTACGAAAACCGGCAGTACGGCAGTGTAAAAACTGTGGCTCGGTGTGTCCGGTAGGCTTAGGCCCGATTTGGGCTGTAGTGCCATCAGAAGAAGAAGTATATAAAGGCCAATTATAATTGCCGAAACAGCGATTTATTTTCTATTAATTTGAAAAGCTTACTTGTCTCTTCAAGCATGCTTTGTTGTTGCTTTTGTTTAACAATGTTATGTGTAATTAGTAAACTTACAAATTTATCAAAATAGTGGAAAAATATGTTCTTCATATTCCAGATTCTCGATTAATATAATTTTAGATCCGTTTTTTTCTTAGAGACAGATTAAATATTATTCAGTTGACACCGCGTATAATTTAATCTTGCAATAGTATCAGGTAAATTAAAATCAGAGTTCAAATGTGTAATTTTCATTTAATTTACAGATAAATTTATATGTGATGAGATTGAACGAGTAATATTTTTTCTGCTGTTTAGTAACAACAAAATATGTACCTATTAACCTATAATTAAAAGATTACTAATAACGAAGTAAAATAATAAAATAGACAGATATCAGACATAATTACTCATAATTCTTCTAATTTACAAATTTAATAATCAATCAATTATATCAAAAACAATAAAATCTATTCTCAATCACTGGTGGCTATCTGCACGTATTCCTTAATCACAATGATAAGATCTCGTATTTCCCAATTCTTTTAACATATTTATATTTCCCTGTGATATATTAGCATGACAGCATTATCTGCAATATTCGTTATTTGTTTAAAAGAGCTGTCAGGTTTTGTAGAAACCATTTTGTGTTTGATTCTAGTGAAGAATAGTGTAAAATGGTTGTGAAAATCATGAGTGAGAAAGAGCCTCGGAGTGCATACAGTTGTGTAGATGCATTTGAAGATTTTAGAAATGGATTTAATATTTTGATTTTGCAAGCAGCAGCTGCTGTTACTGTTTTTGTGCTGTATATGGCTATTGTTCATAATATGTCTCAAACGTTGATGCTGCATATTTGCTTCTGTACTGTAGGGGTAAGTTTTCTTTTTTATTATTTTTAAAAACGGAAATATAAATAAATATATCATCACGCCTTTTACCCATTACTGAGTGTGGCATTCTGCCTAAGCGATCTCGGTAAGTGAAATATTTTTTCGCGTGAAGAGCGGTTACTAGTCGCCAAATCACGGCCCCCAAAGATATTAGGGGGGAGCCACAGGGGTAGATATAAATTGGTGTAAATTGTTTGTCGGCTGTGAGGATCGAACCTGGGTTCTCAAGAAAAATATTTACCTCTTAATATTCAGTTTACAGGCGCGGTGGCCGAGCGTGTTAAGGCACATCTCTTAACATACTGTGACGTCACCCGAGCCAAGGTTCGTCAGTTCGAATCCGCCTGTCGACAATGTGTGATTTGTCGTAAAATATAAAAAATACAGCTACATGTATTTATCACTCTCGGGCGCTATAAGCTAGTCACTTATACGCCTTAAATAATATAGCATTTGACTACGAAAACCGGCAGTACGGCAGTGTAAAAAAACTGCGGCTCGGTGTGCCCGGTAGGCCCAGGCCCGATTCGGGCTGTAGCGCCACAGATGATGATGAATATTCAGTTTACTAAATTATTTGTCATTTTTTATCACGCCTTCTACTCATTACTGAATGTGGCTCTCTGTCGTAGAAGATTGTAGTAAATTTTCTTGAGAAATGCGGTTACCAGCCGTCAAATCATTGCCTCTAAAGATGTTAGTGGAGGCAAAGCCATAAGGGTAGTTTAATGTGGTGAAAATTGTTTGTCGAGTATAACCTACCCTATATTTATTTGAGAAATAAATTGTAACAATTTAGTTTTTAAATGTGTAATTCAATGGTATCGAGTCGGTCTGTAGATTTGTAACCCGGGTTCAATTTTCATTTCGTTAAAACTATCCCTGTGGCTCTCCCCTACTAACATCTTTGAGGGCCGTGAATTGACGACTGGTAAACCGAATTTCATGCGAAAAATATATCACTTACTGCGAACTGCGATCTGTTACTGTAGGCTGCCACACCTAGTTATGGGTAAAAGGCGTGATGGTATATTTATTTATTTAATTCCATTTTGCAAAGATTATCTAAATTTATTGTTAAGTCAAAAGCGATAAATACTAATTTCAATAACATAAATTTATGTAGCGACTATTATTTTTCATGTATTTATGTAAGAACTAAGTTTTAAGAATACTTTAAATTTATAAATAATGAATCAAATGTTTGAAAATGAAATAAATAAATAAATATATGATCACGTCTTTTACCCAAGACTGGGTCTGGTTCTCTGCTGTAGTAAATTTCGGTAAGTTATTTATTTATGCGTGTAAAGTGCGGTTACTATCCGTCAAATCACGGCCCTCAAAGATGTTAGTGGTGGGAGAGCTACAGTCGACAAACAATTTTCACCAATTTAAATCTACCTCTGTGGCTCCCCCTCCACTAACATCTTTAGGGGCCGTGATTTGACGGCTGGTAACCGCACTTCACGTGAATAAATATATCACTTAACGAGATCTGCTTAGGCAGAGTACCAGACCCAGTAATGGGTGAATGACGAGAAGATATTTTTATTTATTTTATTTATATTATTAATTAATAAATGCATAGTAATATTGAAAACAATTTCAAATAAATCTCCATATTTATATATGACGCTATATCCCATAAAACGTGGAAAAATGTGTTACATTTTCGCCAGGCATTCCTACCTTGATACACCACTATCGGTTCACTCACATTTATAATTCCTTTCATTACAATTCGTTAATTCTTAAATACACTGTATCTTTCGTTAAAATAAATATGTGTTTGTAATTTTGCAGTATACACTGTTGATGACAAGTGCCATACTTTTATTCGCTGGTGACAACATATTCGGCAGGCCTATGACACGCTATTGTAAAGCTTTAATTCACGGTGTTATGATTGGGATAGGAACAGTATTTGCTTTAACAGGAATTTCGATTGAAATTGACTCAAGAGGAGATGAGTGGCCTCATTTTAGCTCTACTCACGCCATTACTGGTAAGACAATTAGATTTAAAGCAAGTAATACCTTTTTGGAATAATTTAAAAATACATCAATCTAAATAAACAAGCGCAGGCGATGATGCCTTCATTTCTTATAGATTCGTTGTTAGAGAAGTGGGCGTAAGTGAAGATTTACGAAACTGGTGTACAGGAGCGAATGGATGAATGTTTGTTGCTTGTTGATGGATTTTGGTTGAGAAAAGAAAGAGTTTGTATGGAAGTGTTAATGTGGTCGAATCGAGTATCGTGTGTCAGGATGAGAATGTTAACGGGTTCGTGCTACCCCATTTAATGGGATATAGCGTGAAGTTATGTATGTATGTATGTATCAATCTAAATAAATCTATCATAATATTTTTAAACATAAGATTTTCGATTTTTCGAAGCTATATCTCAAAAACTAAGCAAGCTCTTAAGATTCGCTGAGCGGCACTGAATTTCTCGTATTTAAATTAACTTATAAAGAAGATTTTAACTTTTTAGAAAATTTAATTTTTTTTTATTAATTTATTCCTAAAACAATTTTGAACATTATCTCAAAAATTGTAAGACTTATGAACTTGGCGATTGCACTGTTGGAGTCAGCGGGTCAAAATACATATGTATATGAATTACAATTACAATTTTTGTACGAAAAGGAATTTAAAAGCAAATTGTTTGAAAATCGTAAAAACACCAAGGGGTACCCCTTAGGAAAAAATCCAAAAAATTAAATCGCTTAAAATGAGCTAAAATTTTACTTATAAGTCAATTCGGACACGGGAAATTCAATGCCGTTGAGTGCATTTTCATATCTGGCTTAGTTTCTGAGATTTCTAAATTTGAACAAAAGCACATAGATTTTTATTGACAAATACATTTAATGCAATTTGACAATCACATATGATGCGCTTTTGTTCAGTTTTACAGATCAGTAGCGTTATAGAAAATTACAGAATAGCACCAATAGCCTCCAGAAGTGTTGAACTTTCCAAACATGTTTCAACATCAGATATTTTAATTTTCCGAGGCTATAGCTCAAAAACATACATACATACATACATACATACATAGATAACATCACGCTATATCCCATTAAATGGGGTAGCACGAACCCGTCAACATTCTCATCCTGACACACGATACTCGATTCGACCACATTAACACTTCCTTCATACAAACTCTTTCTTTTCTCACAACCAAAATCCATCAACACGCAACAAACATTCATCCATTCGCTCCTGTACACCAGTTTCGTAAATCTTCACTTACGCCCACTTCTCTAACAACGAATCTATAAGAAATGAAGGCAGCATCAAATAAATCATATCTTACATATTTTCCGAAGTTAATATGTCATTGGTTGCTTTGTACAATTTTTAAACATTCCAGGTTTAACCTCAATGATTCTAATGATAATAGCGTGCTGTGGAGGACTTCTAGCCAGTCATGTACAAAATGTCCGCATGGTTGTACCAATTATTAAACCAATTTGCTGGAAAATCTTGCATAATTTTATTGGTCTTATGGCATATATCATTGGTATGTGTTCGTTCTGTTATGGGTTCGACACCTGGTGGTTTAACCTGGTGGCAACTTACGAACAGAAGGTTGCGGTGATTGCTGTGTCATCGATTATTACTTGTTGGACAGCGTTGACTCCTTTGGTGACACTTTGTGGATATTTAAGAGATGCTTTTGAGTGTTAATTAAATCCTTCATTAAATTGTATAAAAGACTGTATTATTTATATTTTTGTATTTATCTATTATATATATAAACAAAAGCGAATAAAACATATTTTTAATATTATGTTACTTCTTTTATTCTGTATTTTAATTAGAGATGGGCGAATATCAAATTTCTCGAATTCGAATATCGAATACGAATATTAATCAAATCTCGAATATTCGAGGTACTCGAATACTCCCAAAAGTTAATTTATTTATTATTAATAATTATTTAATTATGTCCTTTTCAATATTTGAATGTATTTGTTAAGATAAAATAAAATTAAAACAAAAAAAAAAGAGAAAACTTCAAATTTAAGGTGAAACGTACGGGCTGATGTTGGCGAAAAACAAATTTGAAATATGGTACGTCTTCATGATTTTGAAACAAAATGTCTTTGTTATTAATAACTTCAAAGTATTGTAATAGCTTTAAGTTTATGTACAAATTATAAAGAAAAACATAGTCAAAAATTGAGGTCAACATATGGCGCGATATTCGAGGTATTCGAATGTTCGCTATACTGACGTTAATATTCGAAAATCTCGAATATCGAATAATGTCAATATTCGCGGCATTCGACTATTCGCGGATGATATTCGCCAATCTCTAATTTTAATGTTTCAGTTGGATCAAAATATGAATATTTTTCCTGTCAGAGCTTACAGGTGACTATTTTATTTGAAGCAAATTTGAAGAAAATATTTTTATATTTTTTATTGGAATATTAGTTCTTTGTTAAACGTAAACATTTATTATTAATAAAGGGAGGGAATGGGGTTGGGGGAAATGCGGACGATACAGGGCCGGCCTTGATCGTTTGTGTGTATGTACTTACATTTATTTTGTAATGTGTATAGGTCAAATTAAAGGACAGAACTGTAACTTGACTTGTAGTTTCACCTGAAATAAAACCCTGAAAACAAATATCTTCATCATTATGTTACCAGTGAGACTATAACGTGTATATGGCTGCGTCTGTCGTTAGAGAGAATCGACAGGAAGTATAGTCCTTCCAGCGATCATAACAACAAATACAAATATATTCTTTTCGCAGCTTAGAAATTGTGACTAAAAACGTTAAAACATCAAAAACCTTTTTTTTTTGTAGGTGAATTAATTAAGTTTGTTTCGTAGCAAATATTTTAATTTACAAAATTATTTGTCACCTATTTGTTGAAAGTTCAAAATTAAATTTTATCACCACTGAAATGAAAACAAAATCAGTGTTTAGAACTCTCTAATGAGGTAAAGTGATTTAAGGCCATTGGCACGAGGGAAATAAAAATGCCAAGTACTCTCTAGAGAGGTAATGTGATTTAAGGCCATTTACATGAAGGAAATTAAGTGATTCAAGGCCATTGGAACGAGGGAAATAAAAATGACAAGTACTCTCCAAAGAGGTAAAGTGATTTAAGGCCATTGGCATGAGGGAAATTAAGTGATTTAAGGCCATTGACATGAGGGAAATAAAGGGATTCAAGGCCATTGGAAGAAGGGAAATAAAAATGACAAGTACTTTCAAGGGAAATAAAGTAATTCAAGGCCATTGACAAGAGGGAAATAAAAAGATTCAAGGCCATTGGAAGAAGAGAAATAAAAATGACAAGTACTTTCAAGGGAAATAAAGTGATTCAAAGCCATTGAAACGATTGAAATAAAGTGATTCAAGGCCATTGACAAGAGGGAAATAAAGGGATTGAAGGCCATTGGAAGAAGAGAAATAAAAATAACAAGTACTCACTAGGGAAATAAAGTGATTCAAGACCATTGAAACGAGGGAAATAAAAATGACAAGTTCTCTCTAGAGAGGTAAAATGATTTAAGGCTATTGGCATGAGGGAAATTAAGTGATGCAAGGCCATAGGAACGAGGGAAATAAAAATGACAAGTACTCACTAGGGAAATAAAGTGATTCAAGACCATTGCCACGAGTCAAATATAAATGACACGTACTCTCTAGGAAAATAAAGTGATTGAAGACCATTGCCACGAGGGAAATTAAGTGATTCAAAACCATTGACAAGCGGGAAATAAAGGGCTTCAAGGCCATTGGAACGAGGGAAATAAAAATAACAAGTAGTCAGCATTTCTCGGGCTACGCTCTCAGGATTCAATCCCCGCTCTCGACAAATAATGACAATCTTTACTCCCTTGTTAAATAAACTATTATTGCGACGTAGACTTATTCTTATTATAAACTCCACAATAAAATAAAGTCCTTAATGTATAATAAAACTTACGGCACATCTATTAAAAAACAGCTCAAATATAAGAACTGAAAACGAATCAAAAAGATAAGAAAAGGGCATCGCCCTGTGCTTAACACCAATGTTTAAAAAAACAACTAAATTATACGTATGCTAAAATTAACTATTTCAGTAAGTATCCATCAACAAATCTAATAAACAACGAATCATTCATCTTCTTCTGTCGCATTTCATTTACTCCAATTTCCCAGTAGCGAGGTTAACAAATGTCAATGACAATCAAACAATCTTTTCGGAATGTTCGCATTACCAAATATGCAAATCATATCAAATATTTGATAGTTTCACAGTTCCTCGTGGTCGCGTGCGTACAGCGTAAACAAACCGGCGTACGGCAGTGGCAATCAACAGCAGGCTCAATGAAACGAGCAGCTTGGAACATGCTCTTGGAGTGAACTGACAGTTCTCCTCCATCCATCGTGCTAGCTAGCTGGTTGCCGCGCTGAGCAACACGACAACAATACTCTGACAACACTCGGATGACAATTGTGCTTTGTTTCAACAATAACTGACTGACATTTTGATACTGCGACTTGAACTTGACATTGTGATTAGTTTTAACTTAAAAATAAACTGAGTAAAGATTGGTAAAATGGTCTTATGTGAAGTTTGACAGTGTTTGAAAATTATTTGTGGATTTGTTTAAACATTGACATGTTCTCCGAAAGGTTTAGTTCGTTGAAAGGACTTGGGTGAATCTTGAACAGCATCATGGTTTATACCAATTTTATTGGGTAAGTCGTTTTGATATTAATACTTAACTTATTATTAGTTATATTAATCTAATGATTATTATTATATTTATAAATATATTAAAGGATATAAATTTTTAATTCGACTGTTTAAAAAATGTGAAAAACAGACTTTTTGGAATTCAGTCAATTTTTATTTTTTATTATTCAGTCTACATTTCAGCTAACACTTTAGCCTTCTTCGGGACTCTATTATAATTAAATAAATTAACAATGATAAATAATTAATAGAAAATATAAAATACTTACAATAATAATTAATAAATAACATTAATATTAATAATAATAATATTGTTTGATCTTAAAAATATCATTTATATCCAAAATATTTTGACTATTTTACATAAAAATTGTTAATTTATTTGAAGCATTAATCTGTAACAATCAAATTATAATATTATCTTTAACTAAGGTTCACGAAATGAATTAAATTGATTACTAATTAACAGTCCTTTAAAACTAGATTAATTTTTTTATATATATAAATTAGATAAATACTTGAATCAAAATAAAAAATGTAAAATAATTTAGTAAACAGAAACTTATATTATTTTTAGTGGCGGTATTTCAATCGCCTAACAATTATTTTAAATAAATGTATCTATCTAATTGCCAAATATTTATCAACAAAACTTGAATGAATACATGTTATATTGATACAAGCAATCGAAGTTCAGTGGCGAAATGCGAGATAAAACTTGTGTGTTATTGAAAGAGGTCTTAATACTTATAATTATTAATATTAAAACAATTATTTGAATAATACTAATAAATAAAAAATAAATTTATTTTTTAATGTAAGATAACATATATATATATATATATATATATATATATACAAATTATTACAATATTTAAGTAGTAGTTTCGTCGTGTAAGAATGATAGTAATAAATTTGAAACACATTAATTATTTTTAAATCAAAAGAGTTAGTGATATTTATGAATGCACTTATATCAATTTGTGTCAACAATATAAACTATGCAGAGATTTAGATATCTAACTATATTATGGGTTAACTAATTTAGATTACTATTTATTAATTAAAATTGTTTATGTGGTATTTATATTAATGTATGCGACAATAATTATTAAAATTATGACCATGTTCATGAATGGAACTATTCTCTAAATCAACCATGCTCAAACTAGGCCCGTCTGATACTTTTATACGGCCTGCGAACAATATTTATTAATATCTTAACTCATTTCAATGAATTAAATCTTGCAAGGAAAAATGTATATGCGTATGATTAAGTACAATTCATATGAAAGAAAACCTATATATTTACAAGAAAAAATTGTAATCGAATGTTTTGCAAGGAAAAAATCACTGATATATTAGTAATTTATATACAGGGTGTTTCTATACCTCTGCACAAAACTTTAATGACATATATAATTTGATATACTGATTATAGAACAAAAATTATTTTTTTGATATTCGCAAAAATTAGGGTATTTCATTCCTAGCAAACAATTTTAGTGTCACTGGTTTAATAGTACATTTAATTATGGTGAAATAAAAGTATAAACACTACAACACAAATAATCATTTATTAATTAGTTATTATGTAAATACCTGATGTAATGACTTATTTTTATTTTTTTTAAATTAAAACTGGTTGGCCCGTTAGCATTTTTCTAATCATGATGTAGTCCACCTCTGAAAAAGTTTGGTCATGCCTGCTCTAAACGAAAGAATTAAGCCAGCAGTGTTATCAAAAAGAAATTAAAAATGTTTTATTATTTAAATATTGTATTATTTAAATTAAGGAAATAAATTAAACATTCTTTTTAAAAACTTTTTATCAGATACCGAAAAACATATAATGCAGAAGAATGTTCAGGTTTATTTATCTAACTTTATATTAATTTTGACATAAACTTTTTTATCTTAGAGTCTAATCTTATAATCGCCCACTAGTGAAATATTTTCTTATGTCTTATGTAATTTATTAACATGAGGATTATAAACAAAACATTTAAATGTCTCATATATATATATATATATATATATATATATATATATATATATATATATATATATATATTATAAACACACTATTTTACATTAAATATTTAAATAAAATATAAATAATATATTCGTGCATAATTAATAAATAAAAGTTATTTTGTTTAACCTAAGCCGACAGCAAAAATTTTCAACAAAATTCAAAATTAATTCTTTACATCTTACTATTAATTTAAACATTCCTATCTTAAAACACCGTCAATTCGGTGGTGTGGACAGTAATATGGAATTTGAATCTGGAGATCCTGAGTTCGAATCGCATTCAAGTTAAAAATTATATAAACTACTACACTGCGGCTCGGTGAGGGCGGATTCTGTACTGTAATTTGAATTAAGTTCCTGTTGTACAGCGTAACATAAATAAATAAATAATTTCATCCACACTTATAATTCTTTTCATACAAGCTCGTTTCTTCTTTTGTTCACACAACCTTCAATTATTCATATTCCTAGGTTATTCATACAATTTTTCACCCTCAATTTCACCAAATTATTCATTATACATATGTTCCACATGCTCCATTCTTCTCACTCTCACATTCATTATACTCAACGTGACATAAAAAACTGCCTGGCAGTATGGTAATGTGGTTAGAGTTACAGCATTTGAATCTAAATATCCCGGGTTCTAAACCCAGTTAAGTTAAACTACCACACTGCGGCTCGATGTACTGTAATTGCGATTAGGTTCCTGTTGTACAGCGTAACATAAGTAAATAAATATGTAATTATTTAACTCCCCCTTCACTAACATCTTTGGGGGGCGTGATTTGACGACTGGTAACCGCACTTCACGCAAAGAAATACACTGCTCAAAATTGTACAAGGATATTTTAAAAATTGAATTTAAAATTGAAACTATAAATTATATTATAAATATGTGTTTAAGAAGGATCCAATATAAAAATTTGTATAAATTCAAATATTTCTAAAAGAAATAATACCTTAGGTATTATTACAAATATTTAAATATAATTTATAGTTTTAATTTTACATTCAATTTAAAAAAAACATCCCTGTACAATTTTGAGCAGTGTATATCACTTACCGAGATCTGCTACGGAAGAGTTCCACGCCCAATAATAGGTAAAATGCGTGATAATATATTTATTTATTTAACTCAAAGTTTAGCTAAAATACATTTTTTTCTCACACCGGAAATATACACAATTATAAAATTAAAGATTTTATGTTAATTTTGTAAACATTTATTTAAATGTGCAATTATTTTGATTAGCTTCAATTACAGTGTAAAAAAAGATGTCGGTTATTTAAATTGATGGAACTGGAACAGGTTCTAAGATCGGTACATAAATTTGAGTCTTATTCACAAATGACATAAGATCTAATAGTTAGCTTTCGTTTAACCTGAAAATCTTAGTGTGTGGAATTAAATTTACACCTACATGAATACCGCAACTAGAAGTGAGGATAAATTACGCCCGTGACACTTACTATACCTTGTAATTAACAAATATATGATGTATAGGGTTACGGAAATAAAATAAAAACAATACAAATTCATAATTTAATGGAATTTATTATGAACGCTTTATTCGAATGAAGATGGTTTTTAAATAACAACAAAGTCAAAATTAATTGTCGTCCATACACTTTATATTTTATTAAGATGCTTTTTGTTCATACTTTATTTGTAAAATGAACAAACTTAACCCTTAAATGCACGATTTCTTATTTTATTATAAAAAAAATAAATTCTAACGTGAAAATGGTCAAATAATAATGGAAAAATAGTAAAAAAAATATAATGTCAAAAACTCAAATTTATAAAATTTAAAAAATATTTTGCCAAACAATACTTCTGCTGCCACCTATGAGAGAAATGATGTAATGTATACTTCAAATAGTATGTTGTAAATGTACAACAGTGCGCATTTAAGCTATTTAAAAATGGGATGTTGCAAATATGCAACAATATGCATTTAAGGGTTAAGAAAACTTCTAAAATACCCTGTTGAAAATTGAATATAAAATTAAATGGGGTAGGTGGCTCAGTGGTATCGAGTCGGCCTGTGGATCTTGAGAACCCTGGTTCGATTCCCACAGGCGACAAACAATTTACACCAAATTAAATCTACCCTTGTGGCTCCCCCTCCACTAACATATTTGAGGGCCGTGATTTGACGGCTGGTAACAGCACTTCACGTGCATATATATATCACTTACCGAGATCTGTTTCGGCAGATGATATATTTATTTATACAGGGTGTTTCACAACTTAGAGCAAAAAATTAAAGGGTATATTCTGTACGACGTGCTGATCATGAAACAAAAAGAATTTTTTTTTAAATCGCAAAACTATTTTCCATGTTTCCCAGTCCAAAATATTTCGTTGCCACTGCCACTGGGTGGATGATTATGTTAAAGTTATTAATTAAATAAAATTCTATTATAAATAACTGCTAATAATTGAATTGTGTAATTATTCTTTCGTAGTTGATACCTACTTCATTGTTTGTGTTTAATAGGAAAGCAAATCCAGTGCAGTACTACAAAAAATATTTTAGGTTAACAACCCTTAATTTTTCGAATTTAAAAAAAAATCTTTTTGTTTCATGATCAGCACGTCGTACAGAATATACCCTTTAATTTTTTGCTCTAAGTTGTGAAACACCCTGTATATTATAAATTTTATACAAATATTTGTAAGAATCCCTAAGAAGTAACAAATGAAGAAGTTAATATATGTGTAGTAATAAAGTTTAAAGTGAAACGTTTGAGGCGACATTGAATCAGTATTTAATTATCGTTGATCGTAACATCATGATTTATAAAGATCACGCTTTTATATATAATTAATAATGTAAATTTACTTAAACCGTATCGAATAACTTATGCATTTTTGGTTTATTTTGATTAGAAAGTAGTTATTATTACCTTTCTCTTAATCTGTAAGCAGTTGTAATACTTATATCTTACTTTAACTCGCATATAACGTTGTTATAATAAGCAATTATTTAATTTAATAATATTAATGTTATAAGCATATTTAGTATTAGCTGAAATATAATCTGCATTTGCACCATATTAAAATTACCCTTACGTTTTTGTAATTTGACGGCTGGTAGCCACACTTCCTTACGAGTACAATGTAATGGGGTAGGTGGCCCAGTGGTATCGAGTTGGCCTGTGGATCTTGAGAACCCTGGTTCGATCCCTCACAGCCGACAAACAATTAAATCTACCCCTGTGACTCTCCCACCACTAACATCTTTGGGAGCCGTGATTTGACGGCTAGTATCTACACTATTTTTGGTTTAGTACGTTATTTATACCGGTTTAAGTTTACCGTTTTAAAACAGAATCAATTAAATATTTGTTTCGGTTTTTAAACAAAAAATATCTATTTTGGTTTTCGGTTAAGGTTCCATAAAAAGGTGAATATCGGTGCGGGTTTTGGTTATGTTTTTTTACGGTCCGGGTCCCTAAATAAATGATCGATATATTTTGTATTTATTGATAAATATGAAATCGCTACAAGAAAAATAAAAATTATTTTTTTCGAAAACTGTCATATCAAGTTAAAATTTACATGACAACTATCTACACGCGAAATGAGTGTTTTTTGTCTACAGAACGCAAAAGACTTTTGCATGCAGGATGCAAAAGTTTTTTGCATCCTGCAATTTTTTGATAGAAGAAAGGCTCACAATTTAATAAAATTTGTCACTTTATTTTTTTTCTTAGAAACAATACTTCTATTCTTTAACAAAATGTATATTTAATGTTCCAATTGAGCAATTATTCATATTTATCCCGCTTGAGGAAGCTAACTGGCGTACTGGAATAGTTTCTTGAGAAATGCAATGCGAATCCCAATAAATCGCAGAAAAAAATTTGAACGTTTGTTTGGTTTCTATTGCCAACCAGCTGTCAATTGCTAGTCAGAGAATACCAGATTTGATAGCAATTATATTACATACATTGTTGTCATGGAGACATTAGATGTCACATTAATTAATCCTAAACGTCAAAATTTTCTCATTACATTGTTACTAATTTTGGGACATAGTTTTCGAAAAAACGTTGTTTGATACTCGATTGCGAAATGCTTTTGCATCCTCGAATGCAAAAGTAACATTTCGCAATCTAGAATCAAAAATAACTATTTCGTAGATATTTGCTTATGCCATCTTATCAACAAATATATGTAATTTAACAATACAAAACTATTTTTATTTTTAACCAAAGGCTCTTTTATCTATCTTTAAACTTAATCGCTATTGTAAACATAAGTATAACACTAGAGCAACACCAGATTTAAGATAACTTTTATTACTTCTACAATCTCATTAGGAAATCATTTTCAAACCTCATTGTTCTTTGATAGAAATATATATATATATTTACAAATTATAACTAATTTATTGATATGTTTTAATATGATTAATTCTATTATTATTATTTTATTTTCGATTTGTTGATTTCAATTCGATAATTGAACAATGGTACACGTCATTTATTTTGTAATTAAATTATATTATACAGTTTTAACCGTCCTGTTACGATATGTTATGTATAGGGACATGAGGTAACTATAGACGAAATGAGGTCATATATAAATGTTATTGTATCTTTAGATTAAAAAGGCATAAACCTAAAAAGATTCTATTATTCCAATTTTATCTACATGTAGACTGCAGGCTATGCATATAGAATTCTATTATTCTATACTTTACCTTTTGTTTTTGCATTCAAAATGGTTTATATTTTCTTTTCAAACAAAATAACTTTCTCTGCTCTATAATATTTATCTCACTGTTGGTACAGAATTTTTAAAATTCTTTATATAAATAATATAAATTTTTGGCCCGCCAATATTAATTTATTTTTTCTGAAATTGTCAAGAAAATGCCTACTTTCCTGACGCATTTTAGTATGGAAAGTAAGTGTTTACCAAAACATTTGCAAAACAGTCATACTTTTTAATAGATCGGTCACACATTGCCCATCTCTAATTCATACTTTCAAACATCACACTGGATAGTTCAAACCCCTGACACATTCACAGAACATCCACTCATCAGATTTATCAAAGAATCATTTTCAATCATTCTCATCCTGATATACCATCGCAACAAACCTTCAATCACATCCATCCATTCGCTTCAATACACCTGCAATCTTTCGCTTATGCTTACTCCTCGAACAACGAATATAAAAAGATAAGAAAGGAAAGGGAAATAAACCGCAGTGTGGTAGTTAATATTTTTTTTCTGAAATCGTCAAGAAAATGCCTACTTTCCTGACGCATTTTAGTATGGAAAGTAAGTGTTTACCTGACTCAAATAAATAAACTAAATAACTAAAAAATTTAATAAGATTTTTATTTATTTTTATCAATAATATTAATACTAAATATACAATTGCTTAAATTACTAAAAGTTATGTATGACACTGGCGAATTTGAAGCTAAATTTATTGGAGATTCAGTAAATAAAATAAGCAAGTAGCACATTTGCTGACAAATTATTTTGCTTTTTCCAATCCATGAAAATTTCATACTCTTTATCATATCGGTCTTTGGATTTGCTCGGTAATAAATTTTCAACAGCCGCAGTTGCTTGATTTAAGATTTCAGGAGGAGTACTTGAAAATACCGCCTCATACTCATTTTCATCTATATTTTCCAACATTATAAAGAAATAAGATATTGTTTTCAACAACTTTTGTTATCACCTTGGATATGTAGTTTGCTGCCAATATGATTCTTACCAAAAAATTAAACATTTTGAAATATTTATTATTAATTATATTGATAAAATATAAATATGAACGATTTCAGAAAAAATAGTATACATAATACGTCACGAAAGTGTTTTACTTGACTCAGCGAATTAAAATACTCGGCCTGACGGCCTCGTACTTCAAACAACCGCTTCGTCAAGTAAAGCATCACTTTCCTGACTTATTATGTAATATACTATTTAGCTCGGGATCTTTGAATTAAAATGCTGTATCGCTAACTAACAATTGTTTATATTTTGTATATATAAATTTAAAACAAAAATATACTCTTTCTACGTAGCTCAATGAATTAGCTTAAACAAAACATGCACCCTTCCGTAGTGTAAACACAAACAAGTGATCAACTCAACACTAACAATGTGACGTCGCCAGCAAGTAGATTAGGTTATTGGTTAGTCGGTTCCACACAATTAGAGAGCACTAGAGTAAACTCATAAACTCAAGTTGTCAAGTTGTTCGAATGTCTGTTGTCTCTGCTCTTCGGTTCAGTTGCTGTTGGCGGCAAAGAACGAAGAAGTTCATCAACACATAGAGCAGATAGTGTAATTAAGATATCAGCCACAGAATGGATAAACGCTGTCCCTTTTAGTTATATTTTGTTTTCGTTTTGAGGAATTTCATCTTGAATGGTTAATTGATAGTTTTGTGACTTGGAATGCGGGGTGAGATTTTTAATTTCTTAAAATGAGTTTATTAACTACTTACTTAAGTCTTTACTCTTTCAAGTTACAACGGATTGACAAAGTCACTTTTAATATTTGATAATTTGTTTCTTTTTTTTTGTAAATACATTACATCCATACCAGATATTATATAATAGCTATTTATGAAATTAGTAAGGAAACGAAGGTTATTACCTTACGCTGTGAAATTTGCAGAACGAGGCGTAGCCGAGTTATGTAATCACATAAGTAAGGTAATAACCTTATTTCCTTACTAGTTTCATACAATATTTTTTCTACTTCCGTTCTAATAAATACGAAAGAGCGTTTTTGAAATTATAAAATTTTGACATTTAATGATAGTTATAAATTCAAAAATAAAAGAATAACACATCAGAATTCGTCTACCAAGATATCTGTTGCTGTTACCTCATTATTTCACTAGTTAAATAATGCAGTTCATTACCTAACTCAAATAAGTGAAATAAAACGTCTATTTCCTAACGGAAGTAGAAAAATGTTTTAATGATACAGAACAAAAGCTGGGTTATAAATAAATAAATATATACATAGATGTTAGTGGTGTGGGAGCTAGATGAATAATTTTAAATTTGCAATTATTTTTGAGAATTTCGGAAAAAACATACTTTTAACGTTCGTCAGTACGGTGGTGTGGATAGCGTTATGGAATTCGAATTCGAAAATTCCGAGTTCGAATTGCACTCAAGCTAAAAATTATATGAACTACCACACTGTGGCTCGGTGAGTGCGGACCCTGTACTGTAATTGGGATTAAGTTCCTGTTATACAGCGTAATATAAATAAATAAATAACTGTCAAATTCAGTTTTTAAATATAAATATATAAAATATATCATCACGCCTTTTACCCATTACTAGGTGTGGCACTCTCTCGTAACAGACCTCAATAGGTGATATATTTCTTTACTTGAAGTGCGGTTACCACCCGTCAAGTCACGGCCCTACAGAGGGGTAGTTTTTATAATGTGGTGAAAATTGTTAATTGGGTAGGTGGCTCAGTGGTATCGAGTCAGCCTGTGGATCTTGAGAACCCTGGTTCGATCCCCACAGGCGACAATTTTCACCAATTTAAATCTACCCCTGTGGCTCCCCCTCCACTAATATCTTTGGGAGCCGTGATTTGACGGCTGATGATCGCACTTCTCGCGCAAAAATATATCACTTACCGAGATCTGCTTAGGCAGAGTGTCACACCCAGTAATGGATAAAAGGCGTGATGATATATTTATTTATTTATTTAAAATTGTTCTCAATCAATTAAAGTAAATGCCGTCGATAAACAAATAAATTCTGATTTTTGCTGAATACGGTATACACTTGCATGAAAAATATCGTGTACAGAAAATAGTCTGCCTCTGCTTTTAACCTCAGCCGCCTAATTATTTCTTCGAAGCACCCAAACGACCATTTCGTGGCCTAAATACATTTTGCTTTGTAATCAGTACATCAAATAATATATACCCTTAAATTATTTTGCAATAATTTTGGAACATCCTGTTTGAAATTGAAATTGAGAAATAATTATGTTTTAATAGTTTGCAGTTTAATGGTGATGTTAAAAATAAATAAATTATGTTTAAGTGGAAATAATTATTTTGTTAGCGTTCCTGTAGCGTTCCGAACAGTAGTAGAAAAGTGGTTTTATGACAGTGGTTATGGTTTATGGTTATACATTTTATTATTTCAATTTTAAGATACTGGTTTATGTTTTTTTAAACGAGATGTGGTACTAAAATGTTTTTTTTTTTGTTACCATCGAACTAAATTTATATTGTACCCTACTAACTTTGCCCTGGTCCGATCCCCACATTCGACAAACAATGTTCACCAATTTAAATCTACCCCTGTGGCTCCTCCTCCACTAATATTTGGGGGCCGTGATTTGATGACTGGTAACCGCACTTCACCGGAAGAAATATATCACTTACTGAAATCTGTTTAGGCAGACTGCCACACCCAGTAATGGGTACAAGGCGTGATGATATGTTTATTTATTTAACTTTGCCCTTCGGTAGCTTACATGAACCTACTTTATAATTTATATCATATTTGTACATGTTTTTTAAGAAACTATACTTTATAAGATCTCGAAAACACTGTTAGCAATAATTTATTTTTATTACAATGGCATCATTTATAACAGTTTCATGTAATTTTAAAATTTCACCCATTTAAAAAGATATTTAATGTAATTTATGGCTACTTAGATTCCATTAATATATACCCACTCTGTAGCCATTCATTCTTACAGAGCAAGTTGCCATATTAGGTAAATTGATATAGTGGAACTATATTTACTATTTCATTCAGTTACGAGTTTTTTAAACTGACACACATTTTACACTTACGATTTGCATTCATTCAACTAAAATATAATTTTGCGTTGATTAAGTCGAATTATGATCGAAATAGGGTTGTAAATAAATATAAATCTATTAATTGGTTGGATTACTAGGCTTTCCTGAAGTTTATTAGAAATTACAACATTAAACGAATGTTTAGAGACTACGGAGTCAAACTACATCTATAAATCTGTAGCGATACGGAATTCGAATTCGGAAATTCCGAGTTCGAATCTCACTCAAGCAAAAATTAGATAAACTACTACACTGTGGCTCGATGATTGCGGAGCCTGTACTGTAATTGGGATTAAGTTCCTGTTGTACAGCGTAACATAAATAAATAAATTAATAAATAATTAGTAGAGAAATGTGCAAGTAATCGAAATATCTGAAATAACGGACAGGTTTTTGAAGTAGACATTTTTATATCACGGTTGCAAACCGAACCGGAACATGAACCGAATCAGTTGTCTTTCTTGAACTGTGAACCCGGACTGTTTACGTAGAACCGGTTAATTTAATTAAACTGATCATATGAACCGGTTTAAACTGTTCGCCTTTTTAGTAATAATATAAAATTAAACTTAATTTTGTAGCTATTTATGTAACTTTTTATAAAATGGCGACGATTATATTATATATAACTAATTAATAAATGATTATTTGTAGGCAGTGTTTATACTTTTATTTCATAAATACATAAATAAATATATCATCACGCCTTTTACCCATTACTGGAAGAGGCACTCTGCCTAATTAGATATTAAAAACTGCATCTAAGGAGTTTCAATTTGTTGCTCTATTGTTTTTTATACAAGAGTAACAAGCAAATGCTAAATGATTTTTATAAAGAAAATTATTGGTTTAATTTGACAAGTTCATTAAATAAATAAATTAAATTGCGTAACCGAAATTATAATAAATTATACTTGAACGTGTATTGTCATATTTTATTCAAAATAACAATAATAATAAATAATTATTTTGTTTCGTTGTTTTTTACAGCACCCTTAATCAAAAATTTTCATTTGTTTTACAAATTTTACATACATAAATAAATCAATAAATATATCATCACGCCTTTTACCAGTAGTAATAGGGTGTGGCACTCTGCCTAAGCAGATCCCGGAAAGTGATGTATTTTTTCCGCATGAAGTGCGGTTACCAGCTGTCAAATCACGGCCTCCAAAGATATTAGTGGAGGGGGAGCCACAGGAGCAGATTTAAATTTGTGAAAATTGTTAGTCAATTGTGGGAATCAAACCAGGGTTCTCAAGATCCACAGGCCGACTCGATACCACTGAGCAACCTACCCCATAATTTTATTTCATAATAATAATTTATTAAATAGTTATTATGTAGGTATCTGGTGTAATGCCCTATTTTCATTTTTGTAATTAAATGTATTAATAAACCAGTGCCACTAATATTGTTAGTTAGGATTGAAATACCCTAATTTTTGCGAATATAAAAAAAATATATTTTTGTTCTATAATCAGTATATCAAATTATATATGTCATTAAAGTTTTCTGCAGAGGTATAGAAACATCCTGTATGTGGAAAGTTAAACAGAAGAAATGTCTATCGCGCTATCGTCTGTAGATGTTTACCAATTTAAGACTCTGACAGGCGGTAACAGAGAGGTGGTTCAGAAAATTAATTTTGGATGGTTTGTTTTTCATGTGCATTCGCGATTGGTTTATATTGATTTTATATTTGTTGTTGTACGGGAGTTGGAAATTCTTCCCTAGCTCATTTTTGTTGAATTGGGTTTGAACGATATTGAGGTTGTTCTACTTAAGTGTTATTTTATTTTGTTTGTTTTGAAGGTTTGATTAAACTTATGACTAATTATAAACATAGCTTTTTGATACTATTAGACTGCGAGGAAATGAAAACCAGAATTAGATTCATTTGTAAAATTGCATTACACACAATTGTGAAATCGGATAAGAGTTACTTGTGTATTTACGCCGTGAAATAATTGTTTGTGTTTTCAAAACAAAACATTTTGCGGCCAATGTTTACAAAAAATATGCATTGTTTATTACAAATTTAATTTCGAAATGGTGGATATTTAAATATGAATGTATAGCCAAAAAGTTATTTTCGTAACACATGCACAAGAAATACGTTCTTATTTCCTAATTTTAGAGAGAGAAACACTGCTTTTCTCCCCTAGGGAGAAAAACATCATGTTTCTCTCCCTAGGTAGGATGTTTCTCCCCCTAGGTAGCATGTTTCTCTCCCTAGAGAGATGTTTCTCTCCCTAGAGACTACGATTATTAGCTGTTTGCGGCGTTTCCTAGGTACGCAACCCATATTTGGCTATTTTTCTGGAATAGTATGTTATGCATCAAGGGAGAGAAACAAGCGATTATTCCCGCGTGTTCAACTCGAGCCTTCGGCCCTCGCTTACGGCGATGTTTGCCAACTTCTCACAAGGGATAATCGCTCCCTCCCGTGAAGCATATTATACTTTTCGTAACAAGTGCATAAAAAATACCGTCTTATCAGGACAAATGTCAAATATGGGTTGAGTAACTAGTTACCTAGGAAACGCCGCAAACAGCTAATAATCGTAGTCTCTAGGGGAGAATAGCAGTGTTTCTCTCTCTAAAATTAGGGAATAAGATCATGTTTCCAGAAAACATAACAATTTGTTTGTTTATCATTTTGTAACCTTTTTTTTGATTGGTTTAGAACAATTCGCCAAAGTAGCTGACAGCCCGGTCGAGCTATTTACAAAAAAGTTGAATTTGGCGGCGTAAATTATGACTATTATTTTGCTAGTTATGTGTGAATCTTCCGTTGATAAAGAACTCTTCGAACTGTCCCTATTCTGTCAATTTGTATGTCTGTTTTTTGTTCGCTTCTAGTGATTTTTTACTAGTCATGTTGGTATGTGTGTGTTCTATGGGTAAAAAAGACATTAGAGCATGGCTGTCATGTTGAACAGGGTGTCACACACAATTAGATGCTTATACTGCATTGGTGAATGCATCGAATGATACATAATTTTGTTTATAAAAGAACTTAATTATGGCGGGAGAAAGTTACAATACGTCGGCTTTTTATATGTTTTAATGTATAATGCAATGAAACTGCATTGGTATAGTTCTTTCAACAATTTATCAACACGCAACTAAATGTAGAAAAAAAATCTGATGTGGGCCCCACATGACTTCCTTGTACGCGTATTAAACTATAGATATTTTTGTAATTGCACATATCTGACATTAAATTTTGAATTTTTTTGTTATTTTTTGTTCTAATCCATAGCAAACTTAATGAAAAAAAAAACAAAAAATATATAATTTTTAAATTTACATATTTCGGTTATACAAAAGACTAATTAAATAATTCTTAATGTGTTAGACGCAGAATTTAATTCTCTAAAACTTTTATTTGCAGCATTTATTTCTAAAATCAGAATAATTTCATTTTTTTCAAGAAAAACTGTTAGAAGCTTCATGTAATGTATCACTTCCGGTTAGTCCCTTTTTACCAAAATCTATTATGTTATTTCCATTGATATAGTAGTCTTATATACAAAATTTGAAAAGTTTTGGATTATATTTTGATATAGTTTTTCATTAAAATATATTATAGGCTTCAAGTACCACTTCCGGATGTTTTATAATGACCAAAAAGGGAGGTGCACAACTAAATGTTATAACAGTCCTAAATAAATTTTAACTTTCTCCGGCTTACCGTTTTTGAGTTATGCGAGATACATACGTACGTACGTACAGACGGCACGACGAAATTAGTCAAAATGGATTCAGGGATGTCCAAAATGTGTATTTTTCGCGATTACAATACTTCCTTTACTTCGTACAAGGAAGTAAAAACTGTTCTATAAATAATTTCATTTGAAACAAAAATTTTCCAAATTTGGTTCGGTTGTAGGATGTCAATCATTTAAAATAAAACGTTAAAGTTATCTACAATTATGTTTTTTATTTTAATTTCAAGCTATAATTACACTTTCTGTAATTGATTTCAATGAACTTAAACTTCTCATTTCGACAGTTGAATTGAAGCTGTAATTTAGAAGATTAATCGTTCTTCTCTTCAGCTGTCACTGTGATCATAATATTAGTAAATAAAACACGCATATATTAGCACAAATTAACAGTTGCCAAAACTTTACATTGGCGTAGGTAGCCATGAAATCAAATTAATGTGGTACTAAAAAAACAGATGGCGTTTAAATTACCGTAATTTGTTTTCGTTCTGGTTTTGTTTCTCGATCGAAATTGTTGATTTCTTGATCTGGACATCTTAAATAAGACTTCAACAATACTCATTTTCATTTATTAATTCATTTATTTATTTGAAACTCTGCAAAACAGAAACTTAATTCCAATTATAAGAGCTTTTAATTTTAATCTGAATATTTATAGATTTTCATGATATAAAAGAGGCAGAAAGAAGAAGAATGATAGATGACTTAAATAAAGGAAGAAGTTATATTAAAATGAAAAGGCTGGCTATTGAGTAGAACAAGTTGGAGAAGGCATATAAGAGTTGTGTCAAGCTAATAACTATTAATATGATGTAAAATTTATCAAAAAAACACATTTAAAAAATAACCATTGACAAAATTTTAAATAAAAGTTATATAATATGTGGTTTATTAACCATATATAAAAATAACGTTTAAAAAATGACGAATAACCGTTCTTCAACCCTCGTCACCAAAAATTAACGTAAGTGTGTTTACTGGGATAGAAACGAATGGATGAATGTGATTGAAGTTTGCATGGAGAGAATGGTTAAAACGAGGATGGTGTGTCAGGATGAGAATGTTTGACGAAGACTGATTATTTGATGCATTTAATGAGTGGATGTTCTGTGAATGTTTCAGAGGTTTGTGCTACCCCATTTGATGGGATATAGCTATAATTGCCAATGGCATTATAGGCGATAAAATAATAAAGTTGAATATTCCATTTGTTGCATATTGCTTTCTTGCAGCGCCTAATTATGAGTTGCACGTGAATGTATGAATTTCATTATAACGATGGCATTGTATTACTAATTCATAGATTAATATGTGCGGTAGATATTATTAGAACGGTTCACGGAATTTCTTCGTTCTTTCACGTAAAGCATTCACAATAACAGTTCATAACCCCGATCGAATGGCATCATATTTATTTACAAATAATAAGCACACGTTGATTCTTTATGCAAGCGCCAACCGTATATAAGAACGTATGCAAATACAATTGCACCAATTGAATATTAATATTATTGAATGAGTCATTGTTGCACTAAGGAAAAATATTTAAATATATATATACACACGCCTTTTAATATACATGCAAGAAGCCGCATGTTCAAATCTCGCTGATTTCAACTCTGCGGTCTCGACTAAATGTCACATTTCACGCACTTAATACAAAAATAACTATTATCTAAAGCTCTTAGTAGACACATAATATACAGGCTGTTTCTATACATCTGCACGAAACTTTAATGATATATATAATTATGGGGTAGGTGGCTCAGTGGTATCGAGTCGGCCTGTGGATCTTGAAAACCCTGGTTCGATCTCCACAGCTGACAAACAATTTTCACCAATTTAAATCTATCCCCGTGGCTCCCCCTCTACTAACATTTTTGGGGGCCGTAATTTGACCGCTGGTAACCGCACTTCACGCTAACAAATATATCACTTACCGAGATCTGTTTTGCAGAGTGCCACACCCAGTAAGGGGTAAAAGGCGTGATGATATATTTATTTTATATTTATTTATAATTTGATATACTGATTATAGAACAAAAAGAATTTTTATGAAATTCGCAATAATTAGGGTATTTCATTCCTAGCGAATATTTGTGATGTCACTGGTTTAATAATACATTTAACTTTGTCCGTCAGTACGGTGGTGTGGATAGCGATACGGAATTCGAATTCGGAGATCCCGAGTTCGAATCTCACTCAAGCTAAAAATTATATAAACTATCACACTGCGGCTCGGTGAGTACGGAACCTGTACTTTAATTGGGATTAAATTTCTGTTGTACAGCGTAACATAAATAAATAAATAAATAAACTTAAAAAAATTAAAATAAGGCATTACACCAGCTACATATATAATAACTAATTAATAAATGATTATTTGTAGGTAGTGTTTATACTTTTATTTTATTAGTAACATAATTATAAATAATTAAATGTAAAAAATACTTTCTGTAATAATAAAATAAATAAATAATAAATATATCATCACGCCTTTTACCCATTATTGAGTGTGGCACTCTGCTTAAGCAGATCTCGGTAAGTGATATATTTTTTCGCGTGAAGTATGGTTACCAGCCGTTAAATCACGGCCCCCAAAGATATTAGTAGAAGGGGAGCCACAGGGGTAGATTTAAATTGGTGAAAATTGTTTGTCGGCTGTGGAGATCGAACCAGGGTTCTCAAGATCCACAGATCGACTCGATACCCACTGAGCCACCTACCCCATTAATTAATTATTTATTATTTATAATTATTTATTTATAGTTATGTTACTAATGAAATAAAAGTATAAAAACTGCCTACAAATAATCATTTATTAATTAGTTATTATGTATATATCTGGGTGTAATGCCTTATTTTTTTTTTTTAATTATTTGTACTATTAAACCAGTGACACTAAAAATATACGCTAGGAATGAAATACCCTAATTTTTGCGAATTTCATTAAATTCTTTTTGTTCTATAATCAGTATATCAAATTATATATGTCATTAAAGTTTCGTGCAGAGGTATAGAAACATCCTATATAACAAAAAAAAAATACATGGGAATTCGCGGTTTGCGAGTCTAAAATGAATACACATACACATAATAATTCATCTTGATTTATTTGATCTATAATTTACAGTAAAAAATAAATTCGATTATAACATAATTTGTGTCTTTATTATGAAAAGAAACCAGTAGTATTGATGTAGCATACACTGATAACGACTTAATAGTCTGTACAAAGATTCTAAATCATTGTTAATTGACAGACCTACCTACAGAACAGTTCTTCTCTGTTTTCTCCTTTTCTTAGAATTTCACCTCATTAAAAAAAACTTACAAATAAATATACAATTACGTATGTACAACGATCCTTAGTTCATAAAATGTTACAAAATGCAGTTCATATCTTACAAATCAAACGCTGAATCAAACGAGAAGTGGAGAAAATTTATGTTTACAAATAACTACGTAAAGAGAATTATAACTCAAAATTTTCACACTTCGTTACATGGAACAAAACCAAAAATAAAAGCAGCGATAATATCGCAGCCAACGCGATATTAATATTAATGATATACTGACAAAGATACCGGCGTGATTTGCACTGTTGTTTATTCTTCCTGCGATTTTGAATAAATACTAGAGGTGCCTGTTAAAATATTGTAGTTAAATACAGCCAGAGGCGTAGCCAAGAGGGCAGGGATCGAAATGTACCGGGGCTAGCCAGTGTTTTTTTCCGGTTCGGTTCATTTAAAATGGAATTAAATATTACTAAAATTTCAAAACAAGCGCTGGACGACATTACCTTATGATTCGTTTACTGTTCTTATATTGAGTGTTTTACTGCAATTGTGTGGAATTTACTTTTAAAAATCTGATGTGGATACCACATGACTTCCTTGTACGCGTATTAAACTATAGATATATTTTTAATTGCACATATTTGACATTAAATCTTTTATTTTTTGTTCTAAACCATAGCAAACTTAATTTAAAAAAAAAACAAAAAATATATAATATTTAAATTTAGATATCTCGCTTATGCAAAAGGCTAATTTAAAAATTCTTAATGTGCTAGACACAGAATTTAATTCTCTAAAACTTTTATTTGCAGCATTTATTTCTAAAATCAGAATAATTCCATTTTTTTCACGAAAAACTGTTAGCAGCTTCGTGTAATGTATCACTTCCGGTTAGTTAGAAAAACAATAGAACAACAAGTTGATAGTCCTTAGATGCAGTTTTTAATATTTAACTTTTTTTGTATTTACACTTTTGGTGTAATTTAATTAGGGAAGCAATAATCATCATATTAAAAAAATCTAATGTGGACACCACATGACTTCCTTGTACGTGTATTAAACTATAGATATTTTTTTAATTGCACATATTTGACATTAAATCTTTTATGTTTTGTTCTAATCCATAGCAAACTTAATTTGTTTTAATCAAAAAATATATAATATTTCACTTTAGATATCCCGTTTGTGCAAAAAGCTAATTTAAAAATTCTTAATGTGATAGACGCAGAATTTAATTCTCTGCAGCATTCATTTCTAAAATTAAAATAATACCATTTTTTTCAAGGAAAACTATTAGCAGCTACATGTAATGTGCCACTTCCGGTTAGTCTATTTTAACCAAAATCTATTATGTTATTTCCATTGATATAGTAGTCTTATATACCAAATTTGGAAAGTTTTAAATTATATTTGAATATAGTTTTTCATGAAAATCTATTATAGGCTTCAAGTAAAGTACCACTTCCGGTAGTTGTATAATGACCAAAAAAGGAGGTGCACAACTAGATGTTATAACAGTCCTAAATATAAAGTTTCAATTTTCTACGGCTTACCGTTTTTGAGTTATGCGAGATACGTACGTACAGACGGCACGACGAAATTGGTCAAAATGGATTCAGGGAGGGCCAAAATACCTATCTGAGAACCGAAAATTTTCGCGATTACAATACTTCCTTTACTTCGTACAAGGAAGTAAAAAATACCATTGTATTTGCTATGTTACATATTTCAATTCTACACTCGGTATAGAATAATGT
The DNA here is from genome assembly GCA_947425015.1 of Pterostichus niger. Taxonomy (NCBI): domain Eukaryota; kingdom Metazoa; phylum Arthropoda; class Insecta; order Coleoptera; family Carabidae; genus Pterostichus; species Pterostichus niger. The sequence continues at coordinate 4,487,451 of OX380337.1, read as the reverse complement.
TTCCTCTTCCATAATTTTATAAAAGTCATAATTAAACAAATTTAATTGTGTACAATAAAATGAATGATCCTAACAACATCTGCAAAGTTATAAATAACTCTACGCACAATAACAAAGTATAAAAGCAATATATTTTTTTGTAAATATCTAATAATTTTATTAATAAACACAATATATCTTTCTGAATCAAATGACATAACTTATCATGTCATTAACGATTAAAGCTGGGTCGTTTGACATCAGACGAAATGTCTGCCATTTCATTCATTATCTCTCAAACATTATTTGTGTTTATTAGATTAAGAAATAACGTAATTGCTGAGTACCAAGTGCATTCAACTTGAGCGATAAATTTATTTCATTGAAATACAGAAGGCTGAATCGACAAAAGCCAAACGTAACAATTGAATGATTTGAGTGGGTAGATTTATTTTGATTGCAGGTAATTGAAAAGGTTGAAAATTGATTAATTGAGGTTAGATTTTCAATTAGGTTACTTTTTATCGAATTGCGATTAGTAGTTAATAGAGCGTGCTACCTGTTGCTGTTTTAATACCATTTTTATGGCATTCTAAAAAAATATTTGCAGATTTTATTCCGTTTAGACCCTTTTGTTTTATACTTTTTTCTTTGAAAATACAAAGAAATACCTTAATTATAATTATAAATATTTGGCTTTGTACAAATAAATCAATAGGTACTAACTCTTTTGGCGCCTTGATTGAATGAGGATTACTTTTTGTTCGTACTTTAATTACAGAATGGACATAAAAAATCTGATGTGGACACCACATGACTTCCTTGTACGCGTATTAAACTATAGATATTTTTTAATTGCACATATCTGACATTAAATTTTTATTTTTTTTTCTTATTTTTTGTTCTAATTCATAGCAAACTTAATTAAAACAAAAAACAAAAAATATATAATTATTAAATTTCCATATCTCGCTTATACAAAAGGCTAATTAAATAATTCTTAATGTGCTAGACGCATAATTTAATTCTCTAAAGCTTTTATTTGCAGCATTTATTTCTAAAATCAGAATAATTCCATTTTTTTCAAGAAAAACTGCTAGCAGCTTCTTGTAATATATCACTTCCGGTTGGTTCCTTTCCATTGATATAGTAGTTTTATATACCAAATTGGGAAAATTTTAAATTATATTTGAATATAGTTTTTCATGAAAATCTATTATAGGCTTCAAGTAAAGTACCACTTCCGGTAGTTGTATAATGACCAAAAAGGGAGGTGCACAACTAGATGTTATAACAGTTCTAAATATAAAATTTCAATTTTCTACGACTTACCGTTTTTGAGTTATGCGAGATATATACGTATGTACAGACGTCACGACGAAATTAGTCAAAATGGACTCAGGGATGGTCAAAATGCGTATTTCCACTGAAATCTGAGAACCGAAAATTTTCGCGATTACAATACTTCCTTTACTTCGTACAAGGAAGTAAAAACTGAACTCATTAGAGGTAAGTGCCTCAGTGGTATCGAGTCCAACTTAAATTCAATTTTCACAACCGATAAACAATTTTTACCATATTAAAATAAACATATTTTTTCCACATACAAATAATTAATGAAATATAAAAAATTAGGTACGCTATTTTAAAATGTCTATATTTAGTTAATCAAATTCAAAACAAGTATTCAAATTAATTTTATCAGAATATCTTCTATCTTATTTGAATGCAAATTTAATTTCTTCATACTTCATTCATAGAATTCAGAATCTAAATAGTTACTGAATCTTAAGACTTCGAAATATGAAAAATATTTTAATTTGAAAATACGTATTTGGCAATGAGTGCGTGGATGGACATTACTAAAATATTTCCAAGATTATTTGGGGCATAGAAATGTGGAATATTTGGTTAATTAATAAAAGTAAAAATATCCTAAACGCTTGCTTTAGATAGGCATCTGTTAATGTGTGGAAATCTCAACAATTTGCAGCTAATTAATTTAATTAATTGCCTTTTTATTATAAATTATTTCATTGATACACTTTAAATTAATTAATCTTCAAGACCTTAGTTTTTACAATAAAATAAAAACTTTATTGCGCTTGTCTTAAAAACGAAACAAAGCATAAAAGAAGAATTATATTTTTAGAAAACTATAAAAAAGCGAAATGTTAATGCTTACTGACACATTTATTTACTTGTGAATTTCACAATTGCAAAAGGACGAAGTTAAAACAGTTTTTCTCGCATGACAAACTGTTGTAATTAGTTCATTACTTGTACCGCGTTTCTAAAGATATACAGAGTCACACAAAAACCCGATGTCCATAGTATTTACTTATTAAATAGTTCAATAAAATTATCTCAATTTTATATTTTACGATGGAAACAAAATACTTGTTATATTTTAACGGTACAGGTAAAGGTAGTTACACATAAAGAGATTGTTATCATAAATACTTTACAAACAAATTTCAAATTACAAATTTAGTAGGCGATAATTTGATGATTATAAACCGTAAGTGTAATTTTAAGGTAACTTATATGCCAACGGAACGTAAATATTAATTTGCTCCATTTATCGATGGAAATCTTGATACCGTTGTCAAGATATGGTGTGATGTAATTAATAATTGCTTTTTGAAATTGGATCCAGGAAATAATAGCCACCTTTAGGTAAATACAGTTAGAAATTTGATAGAGCAAATACTCGAGAAAATCTAAATTGTATTAGGTAGGTACTTTAACGAAATTTTGACGTATAATTATATAGCCTATAGTGTTAGTTTAAAGACGTAAATACAGATGATTACTTTTTTTAATTTTATTTATTTAGTTAGCTATTCAGAAGAGATGCAATTATAGTAGAGATAACCTATAGTTTATGGTGAAATCAAAATCACTGGAATGATAAAAAACTTTTATTTTAGTAAAAATAATGGCTGGTAGTACAAGCTCTGTTTTTGGGTGTTTTAAGGGGTAAGGCCACTCTAAAAAAATTTAAAAATGCATTTTGTTTTTATTTGCTTAAATTATAGTTTAAACCCTTAGGAATAAGGGACAATTCATTTAAATGTCGCGCGGAAGTATTTCAGAGGGAAAAAAGCATATATCTATTAGTACTAGTATTTATATTTATATATGACTCGAAACTTTAAACGCGTTTTTCTCGAAATCATAGTTTCAAAATCGGGCGAAAAGAAATCTGAAATACTAATTGATGGATCGTGCTGAATCATTTTATTTCTTATTCTAGATATAAAATACTCAAAAACTACGGGGGCTTTTTTTTAAAGTGCTTCATTCGTTTTTCATGGTCGTTTTTATACAGAAATTTAGTCCCGAATAATGAACTTTTTTTTCAAACGTGCGCCATTTTGTTAAAAATCAAAATTTTCTAAATCCTGCCCGTAGTTTTTTAGAGTATACATCAGAGATTAAGAAAACATATCCTTTTTTGATCCAGGTCTATTGCTGTTCCCGACAATTTTGAATCTTTTCTTTAAAAAAATTTTTAAATAAAGTTTAAAGAGCACTAAATAAAGATCCAAAAACAGTTCTTAAGCAGCACGTTTAGATTGCGTTAAAAAAATCTTGAAAATTACCCTTTTTTTCCTTGTCTAGAGGTTTTAACATGTTAGATATAGCTAAAACACCCAAAAACACTGCTCTTAAAACAGGCAAAACAGAGCTTGTGCTACCAGCCAATATTTTAAAGAATTTATTAATTCAAATATTATTTTAGCAGTCGAAATAGCTATTTATGCAACTAGTATATAAAGTCCAATTATGTATGACTGAATTTGAAAAGCTTACTTGTCTCTTCAAGCATGCTTTGTTGTTGCTTTTGTTTAACAATGTTATATGTAATTAGTAAACTTACAAATTTATCAAAATAGTGGAAAAATATGTTCTTAATATTCCAGATTTAAAAGAATCCTGAAAGAAGTAAAATTTTTGCTTGTTTTCAAACATTTTACATTTTCTATGCTGAAGTTATGTCCTGTATTATGTTGGTGTAATGCAATGGCGGAGTTGAAAATGTTTTTGTTTTTTAAATGGTACATGTGTTCCTTAAATCTAGTTAGTATTTTCCTTTTTGTTTGTCCAATGTAGGTATGATCACATTTGTTACATTGGATGGAGTAAATTCCTGAGGAGTCAAGTTGGTTATTTGTGGTGGAATCGTTTTTTATTAAGTTTTTAATTTTTGATTTATTGTTGAAGGCTAAGGTAATATCTTCACGTAACTCGATCTATATTTTTATAGTGCTATTAGAAGTTATAACCTAATTAGTGCGGTAAGTAATAACACAATAAAACTATAGTATATTTATTTTCTTGGATTTCGAAGGTATTAAAGAATCACAACCAATTTTCCAAGCTTCTTCTATTTCACAGTCCATAATACTGTCTCTGATAATGTTTCATTTATTAATTTTTCTATAAATGTCACTTTTCTAGTAAAAGCAGTTTGTTTATTATAAAATTTGATTCCTTAGCAACGACATGCAGTTATGATGTTTATTGTGATTTAATGAAAATTTTAACTTTGATATTCGTTAAATAAACATACGAAAAATAGTATGCAATACACGGCTTAAAACCGAATGTCGGAAAGTCTTGCATTTTCAAACTTTTCCTCAATTCTGTTATATTGCGCTTACTAACCTTATATCGCAATTTACTATAATTAGATTAGGTTAGGTTCGGTTATGCTATAATTATTATACTTATTTATTTATTTATGTTACGCTGTACAACAGGAACTTAATCCCAATTACAGTACAGGGTCCAGACACAACAAGACGCTGTGTAATAGTTCATATAATTTGTAACTTGAGTACGATTCGAACTCGGGATCTCTCGAATTCCGTTATCGCTATCCACACTACCATACTGACAAACATTAAACATTTATACTTACTTACTTACTTACTTAATCTTCACCTCTGTTACCCGTTAGAGTGTCGAGCTTTAGAGCATTGTTTTTAAAGCTCCCCGTGGTGGAATTTCTTCCACTTCTTCCTATCTCTGGCCATGTTCTTTGCCGGACCCCATTTCACATCTCTTTTTGACAGTGTTGCCGCCACGTTTTGGTCCCACGATTTTCTTGGTCTTCCCTTTGATCTTCTTCCATACACTCCCATCTCCCACACTGTTTTCACTATTCTGTTGTCCGCCATGCGTACTAAATGTCCGAACCAACGTAATTGGTTACCCTCTATTATTTTCAATATTGAAATAACACTGAGTCTTCCTCTCACTTCGTCGTTTTTTATTCTGTCTCTCCTAGTTACTCCTTCAATCCTCCTCAATATCTTCATTTCGCACGCCTGCATTTTTGACTTTTGCCTCTCCGTTAATGTCCTCGATTCGCTGCCATAAGTTAAGATTGGCACAATAATCGCCTTGTACACTCTTGATTTTGTTGCTTTCGAGATCTCTTTTTTCGAAAAGAAAGAACATTTATTAAAAATGTAAATAATTATTTCTTTATTTGTTATTACTGAACAAATCTTAAAGCAACAATTAGTCAAATAAGAAACAATAACACACCAAGTTAAATTACAAAAGAAAACAAACAAACAAAAAGTAAAGTCGTCACTCTTCAGTTGAAAATTATGAGCATCTTGTTGGCGCCAGAAAAAAACACCATTTATTTCATTAACTTCATCCAGAATTGTTTCTTGTCCCTCCAGTATGTTAGTTTTTCACGCAGTGTCATAAATATTACCCAGTTACCCCTATTGTAGGGTTGTACAACTCATATTTCATAATTATGTCTGCTGCAACGGTGCTATGTCGTGTTTGTCATTCTTTCATGCACTTACTAGATGTGCTTGTTTTTCTAAGATGGCGCTATTTACGTCGGCATTAGTATGAGTTATTTTATGGGGTAGACTGGTTGTTTTTTTGTATCTCTATTGAATTAGCATTTTCTTTTATCCTGGCGTAACTGTTACATGAAGCTTGGAGCGAGATAGAGTTACAATTTATAGTGACAATGGCGAACAGTAGTCGATGATTTTATGTAAATTTAACATCACTTGTCATTTGTATAATAAGGTTTGCTTTTTATGGTGGCACCATTGTATTTTTAATCTAGTTATGCTATTAGTGTATTAGGAATTGGGGAAATTTAAATTAAAGCTCTTTCAATTGATTTAGATTGTGACTCCTTGATTATATAAGTATGTAATAGTTATTTGTATCACTAGTCCAGAAACTGCTATTTTGCAAGTGCGAGTATATTTTGAAAGGACGAGCCGCAGGCGAGGCCTTTAAATATTAGCACTCGCAAAATAGTTTCTGGACGTGTAATACACAAGATTTTTCGCACCGACGTTTTTGTAAATTTAATAAAAAAGTTTAATTTATTACTCACATTCTAAATGTCAGGGAATTTTTTTTATGTTGGTATCATCTAATTGTCAGACCTGTACTTTTAATTTTAATTAATTATTTATTGTTCATCAATTTACATCTTCAATAAGTTTAATTACACTGTACACTTTATTTAATAAACATAAAACATAATTCATTTCTTTGTCTATTTCACCTAAAAAATCAACATATTCTATTTGGATTTTACGTTGCTAATTCAATTATAATTACTTACAATTTTGTTTAAAATATATGTATAAATATTCTGTTTTCTTTTATTGAAAATACTCAACTATGAATATTTTATCATAATATTTTTACGCCAATCCAATATTCACGTTCAGGAGTTCGCTATACTAGTGATACCAACATATAACCATAAAAGTCACTAATTTTTGCCGGCCTCGGCCGGTAAACACATGGTTTCCGGACGATTTTGAGTTATGTAATACTGTTAATGCCGGACGGTGGCGCGGAAACATATTTAAATTACCCCTGTGGCTTCCTCATTACTAACACCTTTGGGGCGCGCGTTTTATTACTATTATACAAATTATTTTTTTTTATAAAGTTTTTTTTTTTAATAAATTATAAATTTAGATAAGATTTATTATTCTGTTAATAGTTGTCACCTGATTGTCAATAATGTCAAATCATGCCGTTGTTTTTCAATTTCCATGGATTAATTAATTTTTTACGTTCTTCTCTCAATTATGGAAAGAAAATCTTACTTTCTGACAGAGTTGTAAAATAGTATATTGTAATACTAGTGAGGAAAGGGCTCAATTGCAAAACGAGTACGAAAGTAGGAGCACGAGCGACAGCGAATGTTCCAATAGTATCAGTTTTGCAATGGTCCCTTCCCACGTGTGTTACATACTGTTTTTTTCAACATTAAATCTGATAATTATATTTTTACGTTTGAGATACAAGAAATTTCATTATTATTTTATATAAATCAAGTTTCCTTGGTCACCTCATTCAATTAGTTGTGATCAGGGGCGTTCCTACCCAGGGTTCTTGGGGTTCCCAGAACCCGGGCGCCACCATAAAAGGGCGGCAGACGGCAAAAAGTTAAAATAAATATGAGTATATTAAAAGAACACAAATACTGCGTCTTAATATTATTTGTAAAATAAATAAAGTAATTAAATGAATACCAAATGTAGGTACCTACTATCGTACTAAGGCTTTTAATTACAAAAGATCGCGAAGTAATGTGATTAATGTTTGAAATATAAAGTTAACTGTCAAGATTTCTTAATATTCACAACAAATCTTGACGGTTATAGTGACAGCTTCTGTTTCTATGACAAAGCTGTCACAAAAAAATCATAATTAGTAGGCGATTTTCTCAAACTATTTTCATTAATTTCACTAATTTGTGGCATTAAAATGAAGTAATCTGTATGAAATAATGTGTGCGGATAGGTCTAGTATGGTCATGTGCAATATTATACCATAATTTTTTACCGAACACTTTTTATTTACAAAAACCTTTTTTCCTATGTTATTCCCCTATGCCAACCTTTACGTGGAACGCGCGGTATAGTTATGAGTATTTAAGTATTTTTATTGTAAATTTAATTTACATGTATTGATATTTTATTTTGTTATTTGTATAATTGTTTGTGCTATTATGTGCAATTGTGAAATGTAAACTATATAGTTTTAATTAGGTTTATATTTATTTAAAAAATAGTTATTTTTCTAGACAAACAATGTTCTATTATTCTACGCTAAGGTGAATAACATATTATTTGTCATGAGTTTGCTTATTGCTCTAAATCTACACGCAAGTTTCGCATAGTACGGCGTGTCGGCTTACTGCCTTATTCTTTCTGTATCGTAGAGCATAAAATTCCACGTATTTTGAGTACCATATCGCATTTTTGTGCTCCAAAATTTTCGCCTGCGGCGCACGCCTCGGGGCGCCTCATTCTGCTTCAGAACCCAGGCGCCAAGTACCCCAGATACGCCCCTGGTTGTGATAGTAACCGTTTCCCTCACTAGTGAGGGAAACGTTTACTATTACAACTAAATTGAGTGAGGGAAATGTAATTTTCACAAGTAATGCTGAAAAAAATAATTTGTCGTTCTCAGAATATCGTCTGCCTTATTAGATACATCAACATGAGCAAGGTACACAGAAACATATTATTTAATTATTTTTCATAGTAAGTAAATGTTTGTTTCTTAAAGATGTAGACTATGTAAAAATGTAATAAGAATGATGTTTTTTACTTGAAATTAATTTCGACCATTTCCGTTCTTACGTCATATACTAACATGTAACCTAGAAACTACAGCAAATAAACACTACATATATGTTTCCACATTATGCAACGCTTATCAGGTCACCGCTGACCCCTTACCCCGTTGACCCTTGACCCTAGCTTCGCATTGTAGCCACGGCGCTGTGCTCGCACCCGGCTACCGGAAGCCCGGCCTATGTGACGTCACCGATGCCAAAGCCAAAGAAACAATTGCTTAGCAATGACAGAGCGGCCTATCCATCACTTCGCGTGGTGACAATGTTAGTTGATGTTCAATTGTTGGAATTGTTTAATGAAGTGAAGTGAGCTTGAGGAGAATAAAGCGATGATCTAATGTTAGTTTTTTTTTTTTGGTTTGTTGGGGAATTGAAGAAATTAGGTAATTTGAGGGTTCGTTCAACGCGAGGTGATTCACTTTTAATTTTTTTTTTAGGAAGTAATTTAAAAGTTAATTTTATAAAGAGGTACTAAGAAGTAATTAAAATTTCACATCTTACAATTAATTTTAGAATTTAATGCACTACCTACTAAGACTATCAAACAGATAAATCAACAAATAGTTAATCTTTGGGCGATTTGATCGAATCGATATAACTATTTGTTTGTACTTTATCTGTTCTGTGATATTAAGATATCTAAGAAAATTTCTTATTTAAAAATTAAATTTAAAAAAATACCATACCATGGAAAAAGAACAAAGTATATCTGAAATTTCTTAGGTAATTAATTATTACAATTGACAACGAGAAATGTCAACGATTGTTTAATTTAGAAGGACTTTTATAATGATGTAATTGGTTCAAATATAATTATTTTGGTGGTTGGTAAAAGCAATACCATTTATAATTAATAACATTCGAAGTCATATATTTGAAATTAATTATCAATTGTAGTAAATTAAAACTAGCACGATTTGATTTCCATTTTTTTTATCACCCAGTATATGTATTATTAAGAAACAGTACAAGATACAATTTAGTATTACTTTCTTTCCTGTTTAAAACTGATTTAAAAGCAATAGATATAGTTAATTGTCAAACTAGAGAGTAAAACAATATTTTTCCAAAGGAGTTCAAATTTTGCCTCATTCACAGTGTTCGTAGGGCATTGGAACTAGAGTAAAAACTCCAATTGGCACAATAAAGATAATATTTTAATTTATATAATTAAAACACTTGGTATATTTCACATAAATTTTTTTATTTATACGACGCGTTTCGACTTTTCAGTCTTCATCAAATTCAAAAAAATTAAATGTAAAGATTGTGATGCCATCTACATCGGACAAAGTGGTAGAAATTTCAGGACTAGAATAAAAGAACATTTAAAATCAATTAAAACAAATACTAATAACACAGGATTCTCCCAGCATTGTATTCAACACAACCATTCACAATTAGATTCTCCATATTGAGCCGAAAGGCGTTAAACTTAACTTACTGGAAAATTTAGAAATTCGCAAGGCGGTTAATTCAAAGAAAAATATAGGCAATGACCAATTGGACGTAAGTTCCTCCCCTCTTCATAATATTAATTTTAGCATATAAGTGTTGTATTTTTGTAAAACCATTGTATTATTACCTGATGAAGACTGAAAAGTCGAAACGCGTCGTATAAAGAAAAAATTTTATGTGAAATATACTAAGTGTTTTAATTTTATAATTTAAAATGTTTCACCAAGTTTAATTATTTGAATAAAAATTGTAACTTAAATATTTAAAGTTTCAATAAAATAATAATTTATTTTTTGTAAAATAACTTCGATGCAACAAGGTAATTCGTTTCTTTCCCTCACCCAATTCAGTTGTGATAGTAATCGTTTCCTACACTATGGATTAAAGTAAATAACTTTCCTCATTAGTGAAGGAAACAGTTACTATCATAATTAAATTGAGGGACCAAGGAAATGTGATGTGCATTTGAAAATACAACTCGTTTGAGGTATATATAAAATTATTATTATTATTAAAATGTAATTGCAAAACTTGTACTATTTCGTACTCGTTTTACAATTATACCATTGTATCACTAATATTACAATATACTATTTCACAATTCAAATCACAATAAATTTGTCAACATTTTACTGTTTTTAAGAGTAACTAAATTACGCATTATCATTGGTCAATTTGACATATTTTATAGAACTTACATTTTAATTCAAATATTTTCAGGACCTCACTTTCAATTTACATCCATTTAATTTCCTTGACACAAAAGTATCACCTGAAATATACGATTCATTACAAATCTACCAGCCACAATGATAGCAGTTGTTTCCAGTTATAAAAGAAGAAACATATTTGAAGAGAAATAAAAAATTGACAAAGCTGGTTTTCGGCTTTCTTTGAATCATTTACATTTTTGAAATACTTTGTTCAATATTTTTATTTACCTCTTAACATATTCACAAATGATAACTAGGCACATAAAGAAAATATTTATTTTATTTTTAGTGTGGACATTCCATTGAAGGCACAATTTTATGCTTTGTCATTGAATCTTATTTTCAAAGCAACTCTCTATATCTTTATAAATTTCTCACACTTTACCGGTGTTGATGTTAGTGCTGGTAGATTCTCAATTATTTATTTTCTATTGCTTCTACTGTTATTTACATTATTTCCGAAACTCTCAAACAACAACATTGACAGCTTACATTGTACAAAATATTTCATTCAATATTATACAACATTTAATATATGACTATTTGTTATCTGAGCTTTACAAACTCTTTTTTATTTCGATAATTCATGAAACAATTGCGATTACGTTACAATAAATAAATTTATGACATTTATCCCGCAATTAATCTTTTTACTTCCTTGTACGAAGTAAAGGAAGTATTGTAATCGCGAAAATTTTCGGTTCTCAGATTTCAGTGGAAATACGCATTTTGGCCATCCCTGAATTCATTTTGACTAATTTCGTCGTGACGTCTGTACGTACGTACGTACGTACGTATGTATCTCGCATAACTCAAAAACGGTAAGCCGTAGAAAATTGAAATTTTATATTTAGGACTGTTATAACATCTAGTTGTGCACCTCCCTTTTTGGTCATTATATAACTTTCGGAAGTGGTACTTTACCTGAAGCCTATAATAGATTTTCATGAAAAACTATATTCAAATATAATTTAAAACTTTCCAAATTTGGTATATAAGACTACTATATCAATGGAAATAACATAATAGATTTTGATTAAAATAGACTAACCGGAAGTGACACATTACATGAAACTGCTAACAGTTTTCCTTGAAAAAAATGGTATTATTTTGATTTTAGAAATAAATGCTGCAAATAAAAGTTTTAGAGAATTAAATTCTGCGTCTAGCACATTAAGAACTTTTAAATTAGCCTTTTGCATAAGCGAGATATCTAAATTTAAATATTATATATTTTTAGTTTTTTTTTTAATTAAGTTTGCTATGAATTAGAACAAAAAATAAAAAAATAAAAGATTTAATGTGAAATATGTGCAATTAAAAAAAATATCTATAGTTTAATACGCGTACAAGGAAGTCATGTGGTGTCCACATCAGATTTTTTATTAGTATATTTTATGACATTTCAATAATTCATGAAACAATTGCGATTGCGTTACAATAAATTAAAGTTCTTTATAGAAATAAATAAACAATTATAATAGATAGGTATCTGAATCAATTGGACAATGATCTTTGTTATATATGTATTATTGCAATAATAAACTAATTAATTGATAAACATAGATCAATGATCATTTCATTAGAAAAGAATGAAATGAATAATGAAATAAATGATTATTGTTACAAGTTAGCACAAAATACAAGTTGATGGTAAAAGGCAGAGAAATGCCAAGTTAACTTTGGTCGAATTAAGATTTAAATAATGAGTGTGTAGCTAAATATAGCCACTGGCTAGTACCACAGATTATTGTGATCATTAAAACTATAATTACGATAAAATGCTTCCAATGCTATGATATACTCATTCCATCTCCAATCTGGTAGTTGGAATCATGTAGTCTTTTATAAATGTATTTTGGAAATCTTGAAAAATTGCATTAACAAACAATTTATTTATTTATGTTAGACTGTACAACAGGAACTTAATCTCAATCATATCTCAATCTCAGTACATAGTTCGGAATTGCCAAGCTGTAGTGTGGTAGTTCATATAATTTTTACTTGAGTAGGATTCGAATTTGGGACTCCGAATTCCAGTTTCGTAATATTACCCACACCACCGTAGAAGTACTTATAAATCAAAGATATTTTTTTAATATATAAATCGGATTAACTACAAAGGTCATATGCCGATATGTTTCTTGTATTGCTGTCACGGGCGGGACCCGAACCCAGAACCTTGTGGTGGTGAGAGTCATTTAAATAATGTTATGATGTTAAAATTGTCTTTGCGAGCCTATCAAAAAGCACATTTTCTTTTACCCTTAATTAAAATAAGAAAGTAGTACTTTTCATCCCTAGAGAAAGAAGGAAATTTGGTAAATTTTTCTTCTTTAAGAAAAAAAAGTAATGTCATGTCCAAGGCAATTGGAAAACAACGGTATGACATTAGTGACAGCCAGGTGACATCTGTCAAAAGAATAATAAATCTTATCTATAAATATAAATAAATATGTCATCACGTCTTTTACCCATTACTGGGTATGGCACTCTGCCGAAGCAGATCTCGGTAAGTGGTATATTTCTACGAGTGAAGTGCGGTTACCAGCCGTAAAATCATGTCCCTCAAAGATGTTAGTGGAGGGGGAGCCACAGGGGTAGATTTAATTTGGTGAAAATTGTTTGACGGCTGTGAGGATCGAACCAGGGTTCTCAAGATCCACAGCCCGACTCAATACCACTAAGCCATCTACCCCATCTTATCTTATTTAAACACTTAATTTATTTCTGATAGCGAAGTGGGCTGAAATACGAAATAATATACTTGTCATATCAAATTTTTGGTACAAGTGATTCCTAAACTTTTTTTTTGAAATATATAATTTGACATTTATAATTACTGATTTTGTCTTTCAGATTTGATCAGGTTCTATTTTTATATTATATTTGTACATTTTTTCCATATCTTTAATTTGCTTGTCATTTTCGTTACTTGTTATTTATGTTTTTAAAATATTTTATGTTCGACTGCATCATATTACCTTGTTTTACAACACTGTTTACTGTCCATAATTGGGTACTTTATTGGACTAGTACGATAAAAATGCAAAATTGGACTGCTCTCAATGTCACATTAAAACAAAATTCAAAAGAAATATTTAAACACCATTTTCTGTATGTATTATATGTGTCTTCATACAATTGTTAGATATTCTCTTGCATTACATGCAAGATCTTTTATTTCTTTTGGAACGTCTTTAATGTCTTCATCCATCTCAACACTATTTTCACTTTGACAATTTGATAAATAAAGCAACAAATGCATAACAACGAAGCACACTTTGAGATGCAATTAAATGTTTTAAATATAGGTATTGACATAATCATATTTTAAGAGAAAATATTCTTCATGCAGTCGAACATAAAACGTTGTATGCAACTCGTACATAATCGGACTTTATAGACTCGCCTTATTTATTAGCCTCGCTCGCTCTGCCATAAAATTCGGCTCGTCCAATAAAGACCTAAATTATGTACTTGTTACATAAACTACTATTTTTTGTCTATTGGTTTATTTATTTATTTTTTAGTGACTTTTCAAATTTACTATATCTTGCTAACCTTAAAATTGACAAGAAAATTATCCTTTACGTATCGCTCGCGAAATAAAAGAAATATGTCACTTTCACCCTTTGACACACAAATAACTATAATTTATTTATTTTGTACAACAGGAAATCCCAATTACAGTAGTGATATTCAAGCACTCAGGTAGAATGGTATTTTTTAAAAGTTAATTGAACTATACTATACAGTCTGCAATTACGATTTAATTTCTAAAATATTTCTTCTTCCTGTTAGTGTGTTCCCGCTCATAAGATGTGCGATAAACCTAGAAATTCTAATAGTGAAGAACACACGCGTAGTGTAGTCGACTTTGAACCCAATCTGACTTAATTTTCATTAAAATGCATTAATCATTTTAAATATACATGCGATAATAGAATGAAGCTACTGTATATGTTTACAATAATTAATAACTTCGTAGAACTAGACACTTCATTTATAAATGTGGTGCAATATTTTACTATATGAATTAAGAGATTTATTTGTATATATATACATACATAACATCACGCTATATTCCATTAAATGGGGTAACACGAACCCGTCAACATACCTATCCTGACACACCACTTTTGCTTCAACCACATTCATAATTCTTTTCATACAAGCTCGTTTATTCTTCACCCTCGGAATCTTTCGCTCACGCAACAACCCTTCAATCATATTTATCCATTTGTTCCTAGGTCTTCCACGTAAACATTCACCCTCAATTTCACCAGCATACACCTGTTTTACCAATCTGTCATTCAACATACGTTCTACATGACCAAATCATCTCAACTGACTTATTCCCACTCTTCTAACAACGTTCTTCCCAATCTCACATTCATCATACACCAATGTATTCCGGACACGATCTCTTCTAGTATATCCACACACACCCCGCAAATATCTCATTTCTACAGCAGTTATACGCCGTTCATGTTTCTTCATCTATACCCAACATTCACTACCATACAACAACGTAGGCACTAACACACCATTATAAACACTCAATCGAGCATCTCTGGATACATTCACGTTCCTAGTAAAGGTTCCCAGAGCACCCAATATCTTACATCCAGCAGATACTCTTCTTTAAATCTCTCGATCAATACGTCCATCCCTCGAAAACACACTCCCCAAGTATACAAACTTATTTACTTGACCAATCTCACACCATTCACCGAAACATTGCAATCAGGCACCAAATCACTCTTCTCAAACACTAACACTTTACATTTATCAACATTCAGTAATAGATTTAAATTTTTTCCTACTTCATTTACACTTAGTCTTCTCAATTGTTCTTCAGATTCACCATACAACAACGTAGGCACTAACACACCATTATAAACACAAATTTATTTATTTGTGAAATTGATATTTCCCTTACTCAATTTAATTGTGATAATAACCTTTTCCATTTTTTCCATTTTAAACTTTTCATCTTCCGCTGTTTCCTGAGAATAACCCGGTCTTTAAGATAGTGCGTATTAAGTCTGTAAAATTGTTTCTTAAAAGAAAAAGATTTTTGAAACAGTGTAGTAATTTATAAAAGTTTTCTCTAGTGCATACATTAAACACTTGTCCGATACAACAGCAGTAATGGTTTCTGTGATATATAACAGAAGATCATGATTTAATACTCTTACAATCAATAAAAATGACATGGTTACAACGATAACTCAAATACATGACGTGGCGTCAACAACCAACAAATGCTAATCGTCTGGCATGTGATTTCAAGAAGAGACGACGGAGTTATTGGAATAATCAAAATGAAAACCTATTCAATTATTATTCATGAATAAAAATCAAAATAAAGAATGGGTTTCTCAGGTGTGGCCTTCAAACAAAAATAAGATTATTTCGCAAATAATTTGCGATTTAAATTGTCTGCGCTTGTCTTGAAAGGAAGATGAAGACAGTGCAAGAGACCACCGCTATCTTTGATGAAGTTTTTAATTCTGCGAAACAAAATCAAGACGAGTTGTCAGTCACCTGTTTTTGAGAGTTGAAAATAAAAATAAAATTTGAACTCACGCTTTTTATTTCGTAATTTATTTACACCACGAAATCATCGAAAATATTGTCATTTACAAGGATATTTATAATAAATAAATATATCATCACGCCTTTTATCCATTACTGGGTGTGGCATTCTACCGTAGCAGATCTCGGTAAATGATATACAGGGTGTTTCACAACTTAAAGCAAAAAATTAAAGGGTATATTCTGTACGACGTGCTGGTCATGAAACAAAAAGAAAACATTTTATTTAGTACTGCACTGGATTCGCTTTCCTATTAAACACAAACAATGAAGTAGGTATCAACTACGAAGGAATAATTACACAATTCAATTATTAGCAGTTATTTATAATAGAATTTTATTTAATTAATAACTTTAACATAACCATCCACCCAGTGGCAGTGGCAAAAAATTATTTTTGTTTCATGATCAGCACGTCGTACAGAATATACCCTTTAGTTTTTTGCTCTAAGTTGTGAAACACCTGTATTTATTTTGCCCATAATTATATTTTTTTGTCACACATGCATTGAAATGCCCCGTTTTTAATGCATGTTTCTAGAACAAAAATAGCTTTTTTCACGTGGTTTTAATTGTTGCACTGATTTTGGCCGGTAAAAATGTTATAGCCCTAAATCTGGGCGGTAATGGTAATTACGTCACAAAACAAGACCTGCATTATATCCGTACACATGACAAAAAGTCCTGTACGTTCTTAGGTTGGAACGTCTATTTTAACTCCTGTAAATTTGGTAACTCGTTAAAAACGAGCTCGTTTCGGTCCACGAATGGGAATAAAGTCATTCTGAACTACTGTTGATTTAAAAGCAATAGAAATTTTTCTTTTTGACAGCTCAAATGATACTTCATAGAAACAGAATCTGTCAACATTCTAATGTTTCCCATGCTACCTAGATTACTCATTATAATTGTTCTAATTTAACATAATTCAGAAGAAATTTAATTCATATATTTACACGTGTCCGTCGTCTAATTGATAAAATGTCAAATCTTGCTGACTTGTATTACTGGCAAAATATAAAATCCACGCAATAAACAAAATTGCATGAATCTTTTAGTGGATGCTCTATGAATGTTTCAGGGGTTCGTGCTACCCCATTTAATGGGATATAGCGTGATGTTATGTATGTATGTATGCAAATGCAAAAATTGTATTATTTACAATAGAACATCTAATTGCATTTGTGTGAAATTCATTTTCAAAAAAAAGTGCACTTACCGAGATCTGATACGGTAAAGTGCTACACCCTGTAATGGATAAAAGGCGTGAAGATATATATTTTTTTATTTAGATTTTATTTAGTGTTTCGACAACATTGGTCATTAACACCTGGTATACTATGTTCAAAGATACTCCGTTATGGCCCTCTCAGCGGGTCTATTGTTAGGGATTTAAGCTTGATTTATAGGGATGCAAGGACAGGTATGTATTCAGTATTTCCCAATTTAATTTAATTTTTATATATATTATAATAATGAAACAGAGAATTTTGTACAAATTTTCCGAATTTAAATATTTTGCAATCCTACCCTGAGCGCCAACAGGTAGAATCTCTTACTGTGTGCGGTTCAACACAGGCTTAGTAAGTTAAAGCCATAACGGAATATCTTTGAACATACTATACAATAGTATGAATACATTTTATTATATATTATTATGTACGAAAATTATTGAACCTAGTTTATACTTTATATTTTTGTAAATAAATATTTATTTACCAGTTATTTTTTAACAATTCTTAAACACGTAGAACAATGCTTCATATACACAAATCGTTATATAAAATAAATATATAATAAATATATCATCACGTCTTTTACTCATTACTAGGTGTGGCACTCTGTCGTAAGCAGATCTCGGTAAGTGATATATTTCTTCGCGTGAAGTGCGGTTACCAGCCGTCAAATCACGGCCCCCAAAAATGTTAGTGGTGGGGGAGTTACAGGGGTAGATTTAAATTGGTGAAAATTGTTTGTTGCCTGTGGGGATCGAATCAGGCCGACTCGATACCACTGAGCCACCTACCCCATTACAAACCGTTATTTTGGATTTAATTTCGAATTATTCTGAATTAAATACATTTATTTAAATATTAAATAAACTAATTCATATTTGGATGTAGAGAAAAGAATAGAAACAAATGGTAGTACAAAAAGTATTTAACATCTTTCCGAAATGAACTGGCAACTTAAAATGTATTTTTTCATTTCACAAATAATTTGTTTTCTTTTTTTATGGCTTTAGTCGTGAATGAGAGCCGTACTAATGTAACTTCATGTAGAGCGAGACAAAAAATAGGAAGAAAAAACATGTTACAATAAAAATAAAAACAGTTACATTTTTAAACACCAGGCGCGACACACTTCAAGAATGAAATAAATAAAAATTAAACACTGCATGCAGAATATGCTGAGTTGAAAAATAAAATACTAGAATCAAGTCTCGTGTTGAAATTAATATTGTTTTTAACAGTTGCAACGGTAGCTGTCAGTTCTTCGCTGGCTGTCATCTTGTCAAGTTTTTGTTCTAATTATTTAAAGAATTTGAATTTAAATGTTATACTACACATACATTTTCTGGGGTTTTCAAGATCCACAGGCAGACTCGATATAGCACTGAGACAATTTTAACCAAATTAAATCTACCCCTGTGGCTCTCCCTCCACTAACATCTTTGGAGGCCGTGATCTGACGGCTGGTAGCTACACTATTTTTGGTTTAGTACGTTATTTATACCGGCTTAAGTTACGGTTTTAAAACAGAAATAATATCGGTTCTGTTACAGAATCAATTCTTCACGCGAAGAAATATATCACTTACCGAGATCTGCTCCGGCAGAGTGCCACATCCAGTAATGGGTAAAAGACGTGATGATATATTTATATGTATTTTACATTTACTGTTAGAGATTCAAATTTAATTGATTTATTTTTGCAAAAACTTAATTGAATGTAATCTGTGTATAAAGTATTTACGTGCGTCGTACGTACGTGACAATGACATGTATTGATAAAATTATCTATTAATTACCGTCATTCAACGTCATTAAAGTACATTTTTATCAATTCAGGTGTATTATATATTGTTAAACAACTGTATTATTAAATTTGTGTTTTAATAGTCATCTCAAATCATTTAAGGACTTGCAAGTGTAAAAGACGAGATAACAAGAAAGATGGGCCAATAGTATGTTATGCATCAAGGGAGGGAAACAAGCGATTATTCCCGCGTGTGAAGTTGGCAAACCGAGATGTAAGCGAGGGCCGAAGGCTCGAGCTGAAGTCGAGGGAGAAAAGCAGTGTTTCTCTCTTTAAAATTAGGGAATAAGAAGATGTTTTTTGTGCATGTGTTACGATAATATATATCTCTCCCTGTACTTAAAATTTAAAATTAAAATTGGTTTTGCAATTACTGAACAGCAAATATAAATGTGGGTAGGTGGCTCAGTGGTATCGAGTCGGTCTGTGGATCTTGAGAACCCTGGTTCGATCCTCACAGCCAAAAAAACAATTTTCACCAATTTAAATCTACCCCTGTGGCTCTCCCACCACTAATATATTTGAGGGCCGTTATTTGACGGCTGGTAACCACACTTCACGCGAAGAAATATATGACTTACCGAGATCTTCTTTCGGCAGAGTTCCACGCCCAGTAATGGATAAAAGGCGTGATGATATATTTATTTATTTATATAAAGATACAGTTTGTTGTTTTATTTATTGTTATTAAACTGCTTTGATTTTCTTTTTCATTGGATTGAATCCTCGAACATAATTTATGTTAGTGTCTTTCCTGATAATGGCTCAAATTCAATCAATGATATTAAATTTTTATTATAGTATCTATAAAAATTGTAATTGGTAACAGGCGTGATGATGATGATGATATACAAACATAAATGCATATTATTTTGTTTCTTACTTCTGTAGCAGAGTGTACATGGGTGGAACCCAGTATGATTTAGTCGCGCAATATGCAGTATTTGTGTAAAACATAAACTTTGTTTTCCTGTTCAAATGTAATAATAGAATATTATTCACCAAGGGAGAGAAGTGAATTGAGTGCTTCAAGACGACAAAAAAAAAACTTCTTTCATGAGGTGTATACAGGGTGTTTCTGTATTTATGGATCAAACTTTAAGGGTATATATAATATGTTGTACTGATAGCGGAACAAAAAAATTGCAAAAATTCGTAAAATTAAGGGTGGTTTACTTAAAGGAAACATGTTGAGTGCCACTGGTTTCATAGCTGTTTGTGTTATTTAATAATTTATAATTATGTGACTAATAAAATAAAAGTATAAACACTGCCTACAAATAATTATTTAATAATTAGTTATTATGTAGGTACCTGGTGTAATGCCTTATTTTTATTTTTTTAGTTAAATGTATTATTAAACCAGTGACACTAAAAATGTTCGCTAGGAATGAAATACCCTAATTTTTGCAAATTTCAAAAAAATATTTTTGTTCTATAATTAGTATATCAAATTATATATGTCATTAAAGTTTCGTGCAGAGGTATAAAAACATCCTGTATTTATGCATGTGAAGTGCGATTACCAGCCGTCAAATCTCGGCCAAACTCAAGTTCTCAAATAAACATTTTATTTTAATTTTCCCTCCAATAATTTGTGAAAAAATAAATTAATATTTTATTATTTTCTATTATTATTTGCGTATAAATTTTAATTTTTAAATTATAATAATATAATTTTTTTAAATCAGTATTCAAAAGCTAACTTCAGACCAAATTAGGCTCATGTAAAATTTAAATAGTAAGAAAATAATTTAAAATGCTAGGCACCTATAACAGATTAGATGAGAATTCTAATTAGTAAATTAAATCAAAAGAATTTGTTGTATCAATATCAAGTCAATAAAATAAAAAACAACTGGAACCAATTAGTTGCTAACTCAATTAACTATCATTTATTGATGTGACAAATTTTCACGTAATTGTAATCGGTTCAAATTCAAATGAAATATTTAAACTGGCGGTTTATATTCAGCGAAACAAGGTCTAGCATTTTTCCAAAGCAATTAAACTGGAATTCATGAACTTTTAATTAATTAAATCTGTATGTTATCTTTTTATACGATTTCGGACTGTGGAAATTGGAACCACAGTTCGATTCCTATAACCGGCAATTAATTTTCACTACATTTAAATTTGCCCTGCAGCAATTCAAAATTAACATTTTTATTTTTTAGTAAGTTTTAAAATAGTAGTATTAAAAGCAGACATATAAATATTTATTTATTTCTTATAAAGTCTTTCGTTTTGTTTGCGCGAACAGCGGTCCGTGCAAGTCCGGACATAAAATTCCTTCCAAATAATGTTAGCAGAAATGAGCTTTAAAGTATCAAGGGATAAGACTCATAATAGCATGTACCTTTTTGTCATTAGCAACAAATACCTATGTTTCTGTTCGTTGAGGTCAGTAGTGAAAAATCTTTGTACAGTGAAGATGTTTTAGTGTTTAATAGTGTTGTGATTGTGAATATTGTGTGGTGTGTGTTGTGCAAAATGTGTGTGGTGCTGAATCGATGCACGGGCAATGACGATAACGCACTTAAGGTAAAAACAACTTAATTAATTAATTTGTTAGTTTATTTAAATATTTAAGGACTACACATCAGTCACAGATGAATGTTGGACAAGGTCATTATAATATAATATACAGGGTGTCCCATTTTACATTATCTTATTGAATATCTCGAAATGAAAGCATTTTACCGAAAAGTATGCCGAATCATAATCGTCATGGTTTTGAGGGGGACATCGGATTTTGACAAAATGGCCCCCTTATCCCCCCAAGGGAGACCAGGAGGGGGGTCAACGTAAATTTTTTAAATGGGAACCCCTATTTTTTATTGCAGATTCTGAAAGAGCGTTAAAAAGTATGTAGGTTTTATCCGAATAATTTTTTTCAATTTCCAATACGAAATAACCCTATTAAAACACTTAATTTACAATTAAATTAATCACCAATCAGTAAACTTAACATGAAAATTCTTGATAAAATCAAATCATTCATAATTAGTTTATTTAATGTCCTGTTTTCGTCCCCCCCCCAGTGTTAGGGATTGATATTTTCAGAAATTTAGGTAATGATTGAAACACCAAATGTTATTATTTATAAAGTTATTGACACAATATTAATTCACGAATATTTTGCACGAAAATCGTACTTTCACGATTACAGCGCCACCTGTTGGAAATGAAAAAAAAGTATCCGGATAAAACCTACATATTTTTTAACGCTCTTTCAGAATCTGCAATAAAAAATAGGGGTTCCCATTTAAAATTTTTAAGTCGACCACCCTCCCGGCCATTTTGTCAAAATCCGATGTCCCCCTCAAAACCATGACGATTATGATTCGGCATACTTTTCGGTAAAATGCTTTCATTTCGAGATATTCAATAAGATAATGTAAGATGGGACACCCAGTATATTTAATATAATTCAATAATAATATATACATGATAATTTAAACTATTAAAATTAGTATAGACATTTTGTTTATGGGGTAGGTAGTTCAGTGGTATCGAGTCGGCTTGTGGATTTGAGAACCCGGGTTCGATTCCCACAGCCGATAAACCAATGTTCACCACGTTAAAACTACTCCTGTGGTTCCTCCTCCACTAACATCTTGACGGCTAGTAACCGCACTTCACAGATAAAAATATATCACTTGTCGAGATCTGCTATAGTAGAGTGCCATACTCAGTAATGGGTAAAAGGTGTGATGATATATTTATTTATTTGTTTTTGTGTATTATTTCCATTAGAACGCAAGCTTGTCTAAGCTTGCTTCGCTCGTACTTCTAACAAAAACGTGGAACACTAGATTTACATATACAAGTTATTATATAGGTGGTGAGCGCGATATCGGAGAAACAAGCTTCAAATAGATGTTGTAGAGCATAAAATTCTACATTAATATTAATAAACAGAATTAATCTCCAAGGCTATGCCAATTTTTAAGCTTATTTTCTACATTTTCAATTTAATTTCTGTCACTATAAAGCATGCAAAATTAATTTTGTTTATTTCTTTTAATGTATAATATAATGCTCTACAACATTTATTTGAAGCTCCTTTCTTTAAAATAATAAGGAAAGCAGGAAATTATAAAAATATGATTTTACATGTTCGAATTATTCTGAATTACATACATTTATTTAAATAAATAAATATATCATCATGCCTTTTACCCATTGCTGGGTTTGGCACTCTCCCATAGTAGATCTCGGAAAGTGATATATTTCTTCGCGTAAAGTACGGTTACCAGCCGTCAAATCACAGCCCCTAAAGATGTTAGTGAAGGGGGAGCCACAGAGGTAGATTGAATTCGTCGAAAATTGTTTATTGGCTGTGGAGATCGAACCAGAGATCTCAAGATCCACAGGCCGACTCGATACCACTGTGCCACCTCCCCCATACATTTATTTAAATTTATTTATTTATGTTACACTGTACAACAGGAACTTAATCCCAATTACAGTACAGGGTCCGCACTCACCAAGCTTTTAGCTTGAGTGCGATTCGAACTCGGGATCTCCGGATTCGAATTCCGTATTGCTATCCACATCACCGTATTGACGGACTAAATGATATATTTATTTATATTTATATCAGCGTAAAGTCTACCGCGATAAACTTGGAATTCTAAATAAAATCCGTCAATTATTTCAAATGTCTAAACAGTTGTAAAAATTCACTGCTACCTCAATAAAACCCATGTTGTAATGACGTCAGAGGTGTGAAAAACAGTCGTACCTGCCTACACACAGTGACGTCCACAGAAAAAGCTTATTTATGAATTGCACAGATGGTTCAAATAATAAACGACGTAAATTGTAAATGGACGATATTTTAAAATAGGTCCGACGTAGTTCAAACACAAGGCTAATAATAAGTCTAAAGTCTCCCTTCTCCATTGCTTGTTCCACACACACACACACACACACACACACAACACGTTACATATAGTATGTTCAAAGTTATTCCGTTATGGCTTTAACTTATTAAGCCTGTCTTGATCCGCACACAGTAAGAGATTCTATCTGTTGGCGCTCAAGGTAGGATTGCAAAATATTTAATTAACAACAATCTGTACTTCGAAGAATCATATAATAAAAAACAATTGTTAGAAGTTGTTCAAATTAAACCCCCTGTGAAACAGTATGTGTGTGACAATTTAGCAAAACAATTCATTATTATAATATTTATTTATTTATTTATTTATTTTCATTTCAACAGGCTTGTATATAAAAATAAAATTAAATTGGGAAATACTGAATACATACCTGTCCTTGCACCCCTATAAATCAAGCTTAAATCCCTAACAATAGACCCGCTGAGAGGGCCATAACGGAGTATCTTTGAACATAGTATACCTTAACATGCGTGAATAATATTCGTA
The DNA here is from genome assembly GCA_947425015.1 of Pterostichus niger. Classification (NCBI taxonomy): domain Eukaryota; kingdom Metazoa; phylum Arthropoda; class Insecta; order Coleoptera; family Carabidae; genus Pterostichus; species Pterostichus niger. Next base: position 4,462,601 of record OX380337.1, on the reverse strand, counting down.
ATTATATGGCGTAACTAATATTACATCGAGCGGTATTATTAACCCGAAGAATTGTAAAATATGATTTACTCGATTGTTTCTTGAACAAACGCTGGCTATTTGTAGAGGAGATTTTATGGAGGATACAGTTCAATAAATACGTTTCCTGTTATTGGTTGAAGTTCATGTGTTTTAAATTTATTGTTGTATTTGTTTTCAATATATGTATATTTGTCACTAGCAAATACAATATGTAATATAAATCATGCAAATTTTGCCAAAAATAAGTGTTTGTTTGTTACAAACGCAAGCGAAGCGAGCCTTGTCAAGTTCAATATTTAAATAAATATAGGAGAGTGTTTTATACCTCTGCACGAAACTTTATTGACATATATAATTTGATACTGATTATATGTAGAACAAAAATCGCAAAAATTAGGGTATTTCATTCCTAACGAATATTTTTGTGTCACTGGTTAAATAGTACATTTAATTATTTAACTAATTATTAATGGGGTAGGTGGTCTAGTGATATCGAGTCGACCTGTGGATCTTGAGAACCCTGGTTCGATCCCCACAGCCGACAAACAATTTGAACCAATTTAAATCTACCCCCCCCCCCTTGTGGCTCCCCCTTCACTAATATCTTTGGGGGCCGTGATTTGACGGCTGGTAACCGCACTTCACTTACTGAGATCTGCATAGGTAGAGTGCCATACCCAGTAATGGGTAAAAGGCGTGATGATATATTTATTTGTTTGATTATTTATAATAATGTTACTAATGAAATAAAAGTATAAACACTATATCTATAAATAATCATTTATTACTTAGTTATTATATGTAGGTACCTGGTGTAGTGCCTCTTATATTTATTTTTTTAAATTAAATTATTTTTACCCACTAAATTCAATAGTAAAATCTCCAAGAGCATATGTTTTCTAACTTTTGAAATAATGTTAAAAACCCGTTTTTAAAATTATTTTTTTTCTGAAAATTAAAAAAATAATATGGCTGAAACTATGTTTATTAGTTAACTAAAGTACGAGAAATTCAATGCCATTGAGCTCATCTTAATATCTCATTTAGTTTTTAAGATATAGCCTCGGAAAGTAGAAGAAAATTAGTAATTAATCATCTTTTCCGGAGGTTAAATCTTAAAAACTAAACACGATATAAAAATGCGCTCAACGGAATTGAATTCCTCATGTCCGAATTAACTTATAAGCAAATTTTTAAACCAAGAAAACTTAAGCGGCTTTTGCTTTAATTATATATATATTAAATTACAAATCACAAATGTCAAATTAGATGTTTTTCCATAGCATCCATTTTAACAACTCAGGTAGTAATAGTCTATAACAGCACATTATTAATCTTCCTTCTAGTACTAATATTTCAGAGTTTCAATCGATTTAAAATACTTTCAATAAAAATAAATATTAGATATAAAGCATAATGATTCAATAAATCTGTATAAACCTACACAAAAAATCCTTAAAAAGAATATTTGATTATCAATAACAAACAATGCTAAAACCATCTATCAATTATCTTATAAATAATCGATAATCATTTGATTCATATTTGAGCGAAGCCGCCAGGAAACACGCGAGATCGCATGACACATTATTAAAGTATCTTATTTCACTTAATTTTGACAACTAAATTTATTATCATACAGTTTTGAAAACCATCCATTTTTAATTATCAAAAAACATCACCGATGCTACATTTTTTAGAAGAATCAAGATAATATCTTTGACGTAACATTGTTACCTTTTTTTTGTGTACAACTCGTATTAAAGATAAATTTTAATGTGGTCCTTAAATGTAGTTATGTGAGCTTTTATTACTGGAACAAGGTTCAAATTTATTTTTAATTGATGTTACACCTCGAAATAGGTTAACAGTCTTACTAGCAGCCAACGTGGTAATTTCAACGCGTTTATGTGATCAGCTTCAATTTAAATTCACTCCCGAAGAATACAATTATGTGAAATTATAGGTGCTAGTTATTTTAACAAGGTAAGCATAGGTCTTGAAGATAAATTTGAGAGAATTCACTTTCTCAAAAGTTTACACACACAATATTCTAGATTCCTTGAATTAAACTTTAAAGAATGTTTCAAATAATTATTTTTTAACTCCTGGTAGCTTTAAGGGAGGAATATTAATTATTTTAGAATTAATTAATATTTTGCGTCTTTATTAAATATGAATATATTATGTTATGCATCAAGGGAGGGAAACAAGGAATAATCGTGCCCTCCCGTGAAGCATATTATATTTTCGTAACAAGTGCACAAAAATTACTGTCTTATCGGGACAAATGTCAAATATGGGTTGCGTAACTAGTTACCTAGGAAACGCCGCAAACAGTTATTAATCGTAGTCCCTAGGGGAGAAAAGCAGTGTTTCTCTCTCTAAAATTAGGGAATAAGAACGTGTTTCTTGTGCATGTGTTACAAAAAATATTATTTAATTGTGTAGACACAGAAATATATAATAATAAGTACTTCCTAGAGAATTATAGTAATTCAAAGTCATTTTCAGTGCTAAGTCATTTGTTAAATATCGAATTTTTCCGTTTGTATCGTACACATGAGTAAAGTGTCATTATTTGCCACAAATGATTGAATCCTTTCGCGTCTTGATAATTAATAACGAACTTTATTCCCTTGATATATAAACTATCATTAAAACAATAAATGCATACTCCCTGTGAAATATAAATAATTTTTTCTACGCTACTGTGAAAAGTAACTCATATTCCGCACTCTTTTGTATGCGAAAAGTGATTGTTTTCTGGGTATTCTTGAACTCAATATAAATGAAATATATTTTTTTATGATTTTAACCGAAAGTAGGCTTTTCGTCCCTCATATGCGGGTCGAAAATTTTCTATTCTTTCTCTAGGAACGAAAGTAGCTATTCTCCTGCCTATAGAAGAAAATAACTGTTTTCCTCCCTTATATATTGTTGATTTCATTGCAACCCTCTGCACTGTATTAAATATTTATTTATTTATATTTCATAAGAATTTTCAAATTTTTATTTAAATATCATGTAGACGTAGAAAAAGTCATATATATACAGGGTGTTAAAAAAAGGGTAAAACAATTCAAAGTATATTTATTTAGATGTGCTGATACACAATTAAAAAGAATTTTTTTAAAATTCGCAAAATTATGGACATAAATCTTTGTCCAGGTTTTTGTTACATATCCCCTGTATAAATATTGTTCTTAATTTTACAATAAAGAAATGGTATTTTGTTTAACAATACTCATAATAAAATCTTTATATGGCTGAGAACTGAGTTGAGAATATGTAGCACGATACTTAAGCGGTTTATTGTAAATACAGACCACGTGATCACGATCCGAATCAAATGATGAAATAACAGCATTTAATCTAGAGCTATATTTATGAAAACCTTAATAAAATATTATAAAACACGAATCTGTGGTAGGTATTATTATTGATTTAATGCCTTCGGCTTTAAAAAGTAAAAGTTACAATTCTTATCTTTTTGTTCCGAGTTCCAGACATTATAAAATCATTCTTATCACGATTAAATATTATTCAGTAGTTTTACAATATTGTTTAAATTTCGAAGTAATCTCGATTTGATCTTACAACAGTGAATCGCAAAATCAGCAACCATGCCAACCATTTATTTATAAATCAACATCCGAGCAACAATACCCAGTTTAAAAACAAACAACTTCACAAAAAATTGAAAATCGTACTTATAAATCTTGTATCAGAAAAAATGCAACTTCAGCATCAGTACATAAAGTCAAAGATCTACGCATGCGTTGCGGTGTCTACGCACACTTGATTATAGGTCTGCCGCAGCAGCTATTAGCATAATATGAGAGTATTGTGGTTGTATATAAGATGGCTGGATGTATGTGTATGGTGCATTGTATTCGATGTTGTTTTGTTTGAGATAAGGAGGAATGAGAGTGAAACCTGATCAGAATCGGTTCACTTGGAACGAATTATTTGATCGCTTTGATTCGGAATTCTAGACGCGAAGTAGTTTTATTTTATAGTTCTTATTTTTAGAGATATATCAACAATGTCTACAAACACACAACTAAGAATATAAAAAAATAAATTTTGTACTTGAAAATTAAAACGAATACATCTTTTACCTAATTCCGTTATGACTAGTCCTGTTTTACATCAATTTTTGAAGTTATAAAATGTAATTTTTTACATAACTGTCATTCAAGAATTATGTAAAGAATTCTTTACATAATTAGTTACGTAATAAATGTTGACAGTTTGAATTTTCTTAAAAACATTTGCAAATAACGGAAAAAACTATGTATTATAATATAGGATTTATATGCATTTAATGTTTTCTGATATTAAGCAATTTGTATTTTTTCATTATTTCGTTTATTCTAGATCTTAGTTTTATATTTTTTTGGGCGGGTAAATATACGAAAGTAATTACACCCCTTCGTCAAGGGTATATTCGATTATCTACATATGAAAGTAAAATTCTTAAGTATGATTAGTAGCTTTTATTATGAGTTATATACATACATATAGTATTTTCATACTCGTATATAATATAATAAGTAGTATGAAAATTGCTGAAAATATTTTGACATAAATTATAACAGCGAATGTATATTTATGTCAAAATATTATCTGTCAATTTTCATACTACGAGTTGTATTCGGCTTGAGAATTTATCAAACAAGAGTTAATTAACAAGAATAGTTAGGTATTTATTTGCACATTATTCATTAGGTATTCCAGTGATGAAAATTTTGAATATTAAATGTACACGAAAAAAATGTAGAATTTTGATAGATATTGAAAATATCATTTATTTTATTCGTAACCAAGGATATTATTAACAGTGGTATTTCCGTTATTAATTGCACCAGCGATGAATTTCCGACGAAATGTACATTTTATTGGTTCATTTTCAAACAAATTCGTGATCCTATTGGTTGACAGTGACGTGTTGTGAATTCTCATTTTAAACCGGAGGGATCGACATAAAACGATTAAACGTGAAATCTATTAGTGCGGCTACCCCAAATCGCTTAACGATGGCCACAACAGGTGCATTTTTAAGGATTGTATTCAGCCTAAAATTATTCTTGTTTTTTCCTATGATTGACCATTTAAAAATTACTAATTCGGATTAAATTATCCAATTAGCAGTTATGTTACTCAATAAGAACATTAAATATCCTGCCCAGAATCAGACTGAGTAATGTAGGTAAATGTTTAGATTATGTTTGTATATAATATTTATAATATATTATACTGGTATCGTATGAATAAGGAAATATACTTATTTAAAGATTGTAATGTTTTTGTTTTTATTATACACGTACCGGCGAATAGGGCTGTACAACCCTGTGCGAACCTTGTGACACCAGTTATAACGGGTCATATTTTGAGTTCCTTTGTAAACGTAATTGAGGTGCATTTAATAGTTTTATGCCGATCCCTCCAGTTTAAAATGAAAATAGTATAACATCTTTTTTTTTTAATTTATATATCGGACCAACTACTAAGGTCATATGCCGATATGTCCTTTGTATGGTCGCCACGGGCGGGACCCGAACCCACGACCTTATGGTTGAGAGTCAGGCCCTCAACCCGCGCGACCATCACGCGGGACGACATCTTATTATATCCCGTTAAATGGGGTAGCACGAACCCCTAAACCTTTCACAAAAGATCCACTAGTCTACGTCAACATTTTCATTCTGGAACAAGTAATTCTGATTTCACTACTCTAATTGAGATTAAGGGGTAAGGCCACTCTAACATTAAAAAAAATGCATTCTTTTTTATTTGCTTAAATTATAGTTTAAACCCTTAGGAATAAGGGACAATTAATTTAAATGCCGCGCGGAAGTAATTCAGAGGGAAAAAAAGCATATATCTATTAGTACTAGTATATATATATGTATATATATGACTCGAAACTTTAAACGCGTTTTTCTCGAAATCTATTTTCAAAATCGGGCGAAAAGAAATCTAAAATACTAATTGATGGATCGTGCAGAATCATTTTATTTCGTATTCTAGATATAAAATACTCAAAAACTACGGGGGCTTTTTTTTAAAGTGCTTCATTCGTTTTTTATGGTCGTTTTTATACAGAAATTTAGTCCCGAATAATGAACCTTTTTTTCAAACGTGCGCCATTTTGTTAAAAATCAAAATTTTCAAAATCCAGCCCGTAGTTTTTTAGAGTATACATCAGAGATTAAGAAAACATATTCCTTTTTGATCCAGGTCTATTGCTGTTCCCGAAATGTTTTCGTCCGATTTGCCCTACGCGCCGAGAGGAGTCGCCATTTTTTATAATTTCTGACGACAATTTTGAATATTTTCTATAAAAAAATTTTTAAATAAAGTTTAAAGAGCACTAAATAAAGATCCCAAAACAGTTCTTAGGCAGCACGTTTAGATTTCGTTAAATAATCTAGAAAATGACCCTTTTTTCCCTTGTCTAGAGTGGCCTTACCCCTTAAGTTGGTATTATAGTAGAACATAATGTTCGCGAAGTGTCGCTTTCTTCAGCAAATAACATCTTTCAAAGATCTCTCCTTTGACTCGCCGAATCAAAATGAAAATCTTAACCTTACGTACATTGTTCGGCAGGGGGGCGTAACGTTCCATAACCTTATAGTTGAGAGGGGGGCACTAGAAGAAGAAAAATGAAAAATGATCGCTGTCCATGCACCAGCGTCGTACATCAAACGTTCTCAGTGGGTTCAATTAAAATTAGATGGTAAATGAGTTATTGTCTTCCTGCACGGTAACTATTTTTATTGTTTTCCGTTTTGGTGAGAAGTCCGCTAAGATGTGCGGTGTGAAATTATATGTAATTACCAGGTTAGAGATGGTTATCGATGGTTATATTGATTGGTAGTGGTTATTACTGTTGATGCTACGATGGTTCGTTATTTATGAATGGTGTGAATGATGGCACAGGTGGATGAAAATTGAAAGGTTGATTGAATTTAATTAATTTTATATCGTAGAATGTCTTTCAGTTTAAAGCTAAATAAATAAAGGCAAAGCGAAATTATTTGTCTATAGTTCATAGATAGTTCAGTGCGCTTAGGCGTTGGATTATTAATTTAAGAACCTATGTTCGGTTCCCATAACAAATAAACCAATTTTCACCATTTTAAAATTACAACCGTGGCAGGAACTCTACTAATATTTTTTTCTACGATTGCTGTGAAAATTTGACAATTACGCTTTCATTTGCCATCGTAAAGTTGACGTTTTCTGTGGAACAATCGAAAAATATCTTTTCGCGAAAAAGATATTAAATGCGCGCTTATTTCAATAGTTACCAGGGATACAAACAAAACAGAAACTTGTCATATTGACAGTTGACAGAACGAATTAATTTTTAGTACGTATACGCTTTTTAATAATTTTAAGATGCAATCGTAGAAAAAATTATGTGTGCATCACGAACGTCAAGTGTCTTTGTTCCTCTTACACTATTGCAGCTCTCGCCTTCGGCTCGTGCTGCAATTTCTGTGTTCGAATAACAAAGAATCACTTTACGCTCTTAATACACAAATAACTATTGTAGTAACTATGTGACTCTTGAGGTGTATACCTCAACAAGTTTTTTAATTTTGAATTTTCAATTGATTTCAATTATGTTACCCGTGATTGTAAAATTTTAATTGTTAATTATTAATTCATAGTAAAATTTCTTGATAATGGCCCAAATATTTGCCGAAACGTCTCCTTCTTAGGTTAATAAAGAAAGGTTTAAAAATGAATAATTAATTTTACCATTCCAATTAAAGCCTTAAATCCAACTAATTAAAAAAAAAATAAAATTTACAATTCGGCTTATTAAAAAATCTGATGTGGACACCACATGATTTCCTTGTACGCGTATTAAACTATAGATATTTTTTACATTGCACATATTTGACATTAAATCTTTTATTTTTTGTTCTAATCCATAGCAAACTTATTTTTTTTTTAAATCTAAAAATATATAATATTTAAATTTAGATATCTCGTTTATGCAAAAAGCTAATTTAAAAATTCGTAATGAGATAGACGCAGAATTTAATTCTCTAAAACTTTTATTTGCAGCATTCATTTCTAAAATTAAAATAATACCATTTTTTTCAAGGAAAACTGTTAGCAGCTTCATGTAATGTGCCACTTCCGGTTAGTCTATTTTAACCAAAATCTATTATGTTATTTCCATTGATATAGTAGTCTTATATACCAAATTTGGAAAGTTTTAAATTATATTTGAATATAGTTTTTCATGAAAATCTATTATAGGCTTCAAGTAAAGTACCACTTCCGGTAGTTATATAATGACCAAAAAGGGAGGTGCACAACTAGATGTTATAACAGTCCTAAATATAAAGTTTCAATTTTCTACGGCTAACCGTTTTTGAGTTATGCGAGATACATACGTACGTACGTACGTACGTACGTACAGACGGCATGACGAAATTAGTCAAAATGGATTCAGGGAAGGCCAAAATACCTATTTCCGTTGAAATCTGAGAACCGAAAATTTTCGCGATTACAATACTTCCTTTACTTCGTACAAGGAAGTAAAAAGAATTAAAATCTTTTGATTTGATTAAAAAATAAGGTTAGCAAAACCTAGAAATTATATATATTACTATATTTTTATAATGATGAGTAGAATAGCGTCCTGTAATTAGTAATCAATTTAAAATAGTCGGAATTTGAACAAAGGAGTAAATAAAACCATTTCAAATACTATATAATTGTATACAAGCGCAGAACGATATTCGTGTCAAACATTTAAACAAAGTGTACAATTTAACTTTTAGTTGTGCAGCTGGCCATACATATTTGAAAAAAAATTGTTTATATAGCAAAATTTATGTCTGACAAGAATAATCGTAAAAGTTTTAAAATTCCTTGAATTGCTGATTCGTCGTTGTAAATATATTTAAATATTCGTATTTATTTAGGATAGTACAAATTCTCAAATCGCACTTTATGATGTTTATATAATGTGGGTGTGAATTTCTCAACCTGTCTAGCGGGATATCAACCCAAGTACGATTGTATTTTATTTTCTCTTTGTGATAGTTTACTTTACAAGTCATTGTTCCATTTAAAATATTGTAAACTAAATATAACATTTGCCTTGGTAACTCGAAATCAGTTTTGTAAGTGATGCTCCATTGTTGGATCGCATCACCTGCTGCGACTTTAAATCAACGATTGGCAATTGTTAGTCAATGGTTTCATCTTCAACTTAAACAAGTGAATCCTCTTTTGTTTCTATATTTTTACTTCCTTGTACGAAGTAAAGGAAGTATTGTAATCGCGAACATTTTCGGTTCTCAGATTTCAGTGGAAATACGCATTTTGGCCATCCCTGAATCCATTTTGACTAATTTCGTCGTGCCGTCTGTACGTACGTATGTATCTCGCATAACTCAAAAACGGTAAGCCGTAGAAAGTTTAAATTTTGTATTTAGGACTGTTATAACATCTAGTTGTGCACCTCCCTTTTTGGTCATAATATAACGTCCGGAAATGGTACTTTACTTGAAGCCTATAATAGATTTTAATGAAAAACTATAACAAAATGTAATCCAAAACTTTTCAAATTTGGTATATAAGACTACTATATCAATGGAAATAACATTATAGATTTTGGTTAAAAGAGACTAACCGGTAGTGATACATCACATGAAGCTACTAACAATTTTTCTTGAAAAAAATGGTATTATTCTGATTTTAGAATTAAATTCTGCGTCTAGCACATTAAGAATTATTTAATTAGTCTTTTGTATAAGCGAAATACGTTAATTTAAAAATTATATATTTTTTGTTTTTAATTAAGTTTGCTATGGATTAGAATAAAAAATTTAATGTCAAATATGTGCAATTAAAAAAATATCTATAGTATAATACGCGTACAAGGAAGTCATGTGGTGTCCACATCAAATTTTTTCCTTTAGGTTTTATCCACAATAGTTGGTTTCATATTGTTTTAAGTTACTATATGTATAATCAGTGGTTTTATGGTTCACTGGTTTTCATTTCTTTTTCCTTCTTCCGGTTTTGATAAATTTTTATGTAACTATCCATTAACAAAACATCAAGATGTTTAGTAAATATTAACAAGTGAAAGAACATTGCAAGTATCACGATTTATATTAAAACTTGTAACTAACTCGAATAACACGAGTTTGAAATAGGTACTTCTTGTTTATCAGCCGATGTCTTCGAACATTAAGATCAAAATTAATCACACTGTCTGAAACAACATTTATTTATATGTTATTATTACACCTACAGAATCGATATTATGATTGAATGTTTTTTGGATTTTGTTTCATAAATATTACGCCGAATATACAGTACAGTAATTTTTTATTCGATTGTATATTAAATAACAACAAAGACAAAATTAATTGTCATCCATACACTTGGTGAAACTAGGTTTAATAAAATATAAACTAAAAACTTGGCTAAGTCTCACAAAATTCAGCCTCCAAGTCACCTTATGAGGGCATCGTCAGAGGCTGGTCAGCACAGTTAGTAACCATATTATATATTAAATATTTAAAGAACTTATATGGACTCAAAATAAATTCGTTTTGTCAATATGACAAGATTCAAATTGATGTCTCTTTGGTAAATATTGAAGTAAGCGCGCATTTAATATATTTTTCGCGCATCGCCATTGAAAACGCACGCATTTGATATTTTTTTGGAACCGTGCGACAAAGTTATTTTTCCATTGGTCCACAGAAAATGTCAACTTTACGTTGACAAATGAAAGCGTAATTGTCAATCGTGGAAAAATTACATTATTTTTTCATTATCAATTACTTTTGTAAATATTACATAAAAATCACAGAATTTAATTATTTGCGCTAAAATAATAGCTATTTATGAAACAAGTAAGGAAATGAAGGTTATTACCTTACGCATGTGAAATTTGCAGAACGAGGCGTAGCCGAGTTATGTAAACACATAAGAGCGTTTTTGAAATTATGAAATTTTGACATATTAATGGCAGTTATAAATTAAAAAAATAAAAGAATAACACATCAGAATTCGTCTACCAAGATATCTTATTTTTTTTGTGTTGCTATGTTACCTCATTATTTCACTAGTTAAATAATGCTGCAGTTCATTACGTCAAATAAGTGAGATAAAATATCTATTTCCTAACGGAAGTAGAAAAACATTCATATATTGTCATTTTAGTAATTATTCAAACATTCTGTTTGAGTTTGAAGTAACATCTACTGAAGTAATATAATAATTTATTTCAAATTCCTAATTCAATCTGTGATATCTAAATAAATCCATCTCCATCCAGCTTCGATACCCATCCAGTCTATGATTTACGATTTCATTTCTTCTTACATACACGCACACAAACAAATGCCCATCGATTCCAAAATCAGGGCTCGTCTCACTGGCAGGCCATGTCTATAAATCTAGCGAGCCGCGGACGGCATCAAGAACGGAAAGAGTTGAACTGAAGAACTACCATTATCATTACCAGTTCAGAACATTACATCCGACAGTGAGTGTACCACACACCGAGTCTTTTATTTTAAGCTTAGGTTTTCTACTTAATAGTGATCTCAGGTGTCTAGAAAAAACAATTGACAGTCGACAACGAAATCAACTGTGGTGATGTGTTACGGACACTCCCTTTCAAACAGAAAAACATTATGGAAACAATTTAATTCTTGCTATTGGGATTTTTAAATATCGTGGCGAAAATTGAAACTACAATCAAGGTGCACTTTACTACTCGTACTAACCTAATAACTAAGTACTTCAAAAATACATAAAAATAAATGATAATAGAACTAATAAAGAAGGCAATAAAACTATAATTATCTAATATTACACTAAAAGAACTAATTTCTACAAGGAAAAATCTACCTTATATAAGAACCTGTGACCTATATACTTAAATTTGTACTTAAAAATAAATTAATATATCATCACGGCTTTTACCCATCACTGGGTGTGGCACTCTGCCTAAACAGATCTCGGTAAGTGATATATATATATTCGCGTGAAGTGCGATTACCAGCCGTCAAATCATGGCCTCCAAAGATATTAGTGAAGAAGGAGCCACAGGGGTAGATTTTTTAAATTGATGAAAATTGTTTGTCGGCTGTGGGGATAGAACCAGGGTTCTTAAGATCCACAGGCCGACTCGATACCACTGAGCTACCTAATTAAGCAATAAATGGAACTAATACTAAAACTACATCTAAGAATAACACAGAACTATATTCCATATAAATTAAAAACAAACCACTACTAGTAAACACAAAATAAACTATATCAATAACTGTAATAAACAATTCAAATAAATTTTATTTCATACATATCTACAGTAATAATTTCAGCCCGGAAAGTGAGACTTTACAGTACTATTATTATAATAGTTATTTACGTGGCCAGCGTAGTAAATTAATTTTTACTTGCCAGCTGGCAAGTTTGTAGGGTGAGCGCTTTTATAAATCAGTGAGACCAGTAAATATTAATTGCAAGTGTTTTTTTTTTAAATAAATTTATTAGTTTTTTTATAGAAATATATCATATATTTTGTAATGAAAGGTTGTTGGCGGTAGGACAATTTATAACTAGACGTTGTCATGGTGTTGTGATCATTGTGATGAACAATCAACTACTGTCGGTGGCAGCAGTTTCGTGAATTCTAGAAATAAATAATTATTACCTGAAACTTACAGGAAAATAAACATTTACCTGACCTTTTAAGACTCAAGAAAGCTAGGCAAGAAAATAACATATTGCCTACCTAGGCAGGTAATGAAAGAAACGTGAGTGTCTAGTTACTTAGCTACATAAAATACTGACTGATGTAAATCAAATATTTCTTTTAATTTAAATTAATTTAAAATATGTATTATTTGTTTATAAGTTTCAGGTAAAATGTTATACGTAACACGTCAGTAAAGCGTCGTACAGGATTCGTAAGCTGTTTCAAGTTCAGCATGAAACTATCTACTCATCCTGTAATTCAATGCTTTTCTGACTTTTTACGTAAATAACTATGAAATATGGATTTATTGCCCGACAAAGACTTCGAAAGTGATTTTCTTGCTTTTTAAGAAAATATACAAAATTTTCTAGATGTTGCAAATAATAACATTTAATCAGGGTTCGTAAATATCATGATATTTATAATAAATATCAAAATATCTGATATATAGGATATATATCAGATAAATATCACTTTTTGGATATTTATTTTTTAATTTTAGTTTTTGTACACATTTAGAAAATCTGAAAAATTTCACTTTTCCGGAGGCTATATCTCAAAAACTAAACAAGATATGGAAATGCGCTCAACGGCGTTGAATTCCCCGTGTCCGAATTGACTTATAAGCACATTTTCATACAATTTTAAGCAATTTAATATTTTTAATTATTACCAAAAATCCTTAATCGTACGATTATTAAAACGAAAATTTACATACATATGTATTTTGACCCACTGAATCCAGTGGTGCAATCTTCAAATGCATATGACTTCTGGTTTTCGAGAAAATGTTAAAAAACCGCTTCTTGCGATTTTTTTGGCGGAAAATAGAAAAAAATAAAAATCGCTGAAACTATGTTTATAAGTTAACTGAAACATGAGAAAATTAATGCCGTTGAGCGCGTTTTCATATCACATTTAGTTTTTGAGATATAGCCTCGGAAAAGTAGAAAAACTGAAAAATTCGAAAAATTTCACTTTTCCGGAGGCTATATCTCAAAAACTAAACAAGATATGGAAATGGGCTCAACGGCGTTGAATTCCCCGTGTCCGAATTAACTTATAAGCAAATTTTCATACAATTTTAAGCAATTTAATATTTTTAATTATTTCCTAAGGGGTACCCCTTTGGTTTTTTCAGATTTTAATTCAATTTTACCAAAAATCCTTAATCGTAGGATTATTAAAACGAAAATTTACATACATATGTATTTTGACCCGCTGAATCCAGTGGTGCAATCTTCAAATGCATATGACTTCTGGTTTTCGAGAAAATGTTAAAAAACCGCTTTTTGCGATTGTTTTTGGCGGAAAATTGAAAAAAAATAAAAATCGCTGAAACTATGTTTATAAGTTAACTGAAGCACGACAAAATTAATGCCGTTGAGCGCGTTTTCATATCACATTTAGTTTTCGAGATATAGCCTCGTAAAAGTAGAAAAACTGAAAAATTAGAAAAATTTCACTTTTCCGGAGGCTATATCTCAAAAACTAAACAAGATATGGAAATGCGCTCAACGGCGTTGAATTCCCCGTGTCCGAATTGACTTATAAGCAAATTTTCATACAATTTTAAGCAATTTAATATTTTTAATTATTTCCTAAGGGGTACCCCTTTGGTTTTTTCAGATTTTAATTCAATTTTACCAAAAATCCTTAATCGTAGGATTATTAAAACGAAAATTTACATACATATGTATTTTGACCCGCTGAATCCAGTGGTGCAATCTTCAAATGCATATGACTTCTGGTTTTCGAGAAAATGTTAAAAAACCGCTTTTTGCGATTGTTTTTGGCGGAAAATTGAAAAAAAATAAAAATCGCTGAAACTATGTTTATAAGTTAACTGAAGCACGACAAAATTAATGCCGTTGAGCGCGTTTTCATATCACATTTAGTTTTCGAGATATAGCCTCGTAAAAGTAGAAAAACTGAAAAATTAGAAAAATTTCACTTCTCCGGAGGCTATATCTCAAAAACTATTTGATATTTTTATATAATGGATATTGCAAAAATATGACGATATATATCAAAATAAATATCATGATATATATCGATCGATATATATCTTCAAACCCTGCATTTAATTAGTTTTTCTACTTCCGTTAGAAAATAGACGTTTTATTTCACTTATTTCAGTTAGGTAATGAACTGCATAATTTAACTAGTGAAATAATGAGGTAACATAACAACACACAAAAATTAAGATATCTTGGTAGACGATTTCTGATGTGTTATTCTTTTATTTTTTGAATTTATAACTGTCATTAATATGACAAAATTTCATAATTTCAAAAACGCTCTTTCGTATTTATTACAACGGAAGTAGAAAAAATATTGTATGAAACTAGTAAGGAAATAGGTTATTACCTTACTTATGTGTTTACATGTAACTCGGATACGCCTCGTTGTGCAAATTTCACATGCGTAAGGTAATAACCTTCATTTCCTTACTAGTTTCATAAATAGCTATTATATTACATCTTTTTAATGAAATAATATATAACAGTAATGTTATCGTTAGCAAACAGTTTTTGACATTTAATTACAATTATTTTAATATGTCATTTTAAAGAGTAGGATATGAAAATAATATTTCTTAATTGAATGCGACATAGTTTGAAATAAAACATAAGTCTGTTAATAATTTTTTTACGGTATTTATTTCTAAATTCCAGACTCAGCTCCTTCGTCGCCTCGTTCGAAAACATCTTATTCGTTACATAAAAACTGTAAATTTTATAACATAATAAAATAATAAATAAAAATTAGATCATTTGCAAATATATTACTAAACATTTCCATATACAAAAATATAAAAGCATATAAGGTAACACTAAAAACCTCTTGTTTAAATTGGTTCATCCGTCACCTCTAGCTTCTGGTAACCTGATACAAATTAAATTTACATACTGGTTAACCATTCAAACACACTTGTAATTTATAGGCCATTGTTTCACAAAAGATATACTTCTCTTGCAATAAATAGTTTCCGATAAATATATCGTTCAGCTCCAGCGCAAGATATATGTAAATAATGAATTCAATAACTTAGAATCAAGTCGCTTGTGTAACCAGTGGCGGCGTTATCGCTGATTGTGTAGGGCGGAAAATTATGCACATATATTAAATTGGAAAGTCAAGATGTATTTGATGTTGGAAGAGATGAATTCATTTGTCTGTAAATAAAGAACAATGCTGTCGGCTTGTAGTCTAGGTGATGTTAAAACAAATCAATGATGTTAAACATTCAGATTTATTTTATTTTAGTGATTTTATACAGGGTATTTTACAATTTATGACACTTATTTTAACCTCAGATTTATGTTACGCTGTACAACAGGAATTTAATCCCAATTACAGTACAGGGTCCGCACTCACCGAGCCGCAGTGTAGTAGTCTATATAATGTTTAGCTTGAGTGAGATTTGAACTCGGGATCTCCAGATTCGAATTCCGTATCGCTATCCACACCACCGTACTGCTGGACAAATATAGTAGTCAGTATGGGGGTGGTATCGAGTCGTTTGTATTTGAGATCCCGGATTCGATTCCCACAGACGACAAACAATTTTCACTCAAATTACCTCTGTGCCTCCTCCACTAATAACATATTTGGGGACTGTTATTTTATGGCTGGTAATCGAACTTCTCGCGAAGAAATATATCACTTATCTACTACGGCAGAGTGTCATACCCAGTAAAGGGTAAAAAGCGTGATAGTATATTTATTTTATTTAGTAGTCAATGTACAGATTATGAAACAAAGAATTTTATTTTATAATAATAAATTGAAATAAAAATAGTAGAGTTAGAATTAAAAATAAATAAATAAATATAAATATATCATCATGCCTTTTACTCATTACTGGGTGTGGCACTCTGTCTAAGCAGATTTCAGTAAGAGATATATTTCTATGCATGAAGTGCGGTTACCAGCCGTCAAATCACGCCCCCAAAGATGTCAGCCACAGGGAAAGTTTTAATTTGGTTAAAATTGTTTGTCGGCTGTGAATATCGAACCAGGGCTCTCAAAATCCACAAGCCAATTCGATACCACTGAGCCATCTACCCCATCTTATCTTATTTAAACACCTAATTTAATCCGGAGATCCCGAGTTCGAACCGCACTCAAGCTAAAAATTATATGAACTACCACACTGCGGATCGGTGAGTGCGGACCCTGTACTGTAATTGGGATTAAATTTCTGTTGTACAGAGTAACAAATAAATAAATAAATAAATAAAATACAAAATAATATACTTGTCATGTCAAATGTCAATTATTACTTCGCAAAGATGTTAGTAGAGGGGGAGCCACAGGGGTAGATTTAATTTGGTGAAAATTGTTTGTCGGCTATGGGAATCGAACCAGGGTTCTCAGATCCACAGGCCGACTCGATACCACTGAGCCACCTTTTACTTTAACGGATATTTTACATTTGCATGCATGAATCGAAATGTACTCGTACTAACGTAAACGTAAACATCGTAAAATCTAAAAATATTCTTGTTTCAGTTTCATAATCTATCATCGACAACTAAAAATATTTCGATATTTGTACACATCCCAGCTAGAAGGTACCAAAATAGATGAAACATATTTTTAAATGTCTTTTCAATATTATAAACTTATTGAATTATTATTTATGGGGAAGGTGGCTCAGTGGTATCAAGTCGGCCTGTGGATTTAAGAAATCTGGTTTAATCCTTACAGTTGACAAACAATTTCCATCAAATTAAAACTATCTCTGTGATTATACCACCACTAACATCTTTAGGGGCCGTGATTGAACGGCTGGAAACCGCACTTCACGCGAAGAAATATATCACTTACCGAGATTTGCTACGGCAGAGTGCCACACCCAGTAATGGGTAAAAGGCGTGATGATATATTTATTTATTTATTTTATAGAATTACTACATTTGAAGTCGAGAATTTTAAATTATTTAAATAAATAAATATTTTTAAAAATACTACTCTGCTTAAAATTGTAGAGAAATATTTTTAAAATCTAAGGTAAAATTAAAACTATAAATTATATTATAAATATGTATCCAATATGAATTATATTTAAATATTTCCAAGAAAAATAATATCTTAGGTAATCTTATAAATATTTGAATATAAATTATAGTTTGAATTTTACTTTCAATTTTTAAAACACCCTGCATAATTTTGAGCAGTATATTTCTTGTACATATTAATTAATTTATAAGGGTGTTTTATTGTTAAATTAATGTAACAAGAAAACAAAATGTTTCATTTGTTGTTACATTTCACTAATTGTTTAAATGGTTATTTTCAAGCATTTCTTCATCATATGCAGAGAAGTAAACTAATCTAATAATTCTAGTAATGTCAATAGTTCATTTTAGTTGTAGATATTATTTCCTTTAAATTCTTTCTATTAACATAAATGCAATGAATTAATTTCTCGCCTGTCAGTTCAAATGAAACCAGTGACACAAATTCGAATACAACAAGAACGCGACATAAATAATTTTGCATGCTTGTTTAACTAGGAAACCAGACTTAAAGACACCAAATAAATTATTAAATAAACATCTTAAATTCACAACATTTGTGTTAGCAATTTAACTAGTCTACAATTGCTTTAATAAGTGTGCATTTATAATTTATATTACATTGGAAAAAAGTAGCAAATATCTACCTATGTTTAAAAATTAAGCAAGATATGAAAATGCGCTCAACGCCATTTGGTTCCTCGGGATTCAAAATTTAAAATTATTATTTTTAGTTTTTAAGTTTTATTTTTAGTTATACCACGAAAAATTTAATGCCGTTGAGCGAATTTTAATATCTCGTTTGGTTTTTAAGATATAGCTCCGGGAAACTACAAAATTGAAGAAAATGAATAATTTAATTTCCCGAAGGCTATATCATAAAAACTAAACAAAATATGAAAATGCACTTAACGGCATTGAATTCTTCGTGTCCGAATTGACTTATAAGCAAATTTAAATCCAATTTTAAACAATTTAATTTTTTAGTTATTCTAAATTTAGGCTAATTATGTCTAAATTTCTTAATCGTAGATATATTGCAAATACTTTATATCTCGTTTAGTTTTTGAGATATAGCCTCGGAAAAGTACAAAATCTGAAGAAAATGAAGAATTCAACTTTTCCGAAGGATAAATAAAATAAAATAAATATATCATCACGCCTTGTACCCATTACTGGGTGTGGCACTCTGCCTAAGCAGATCTCGGTAAGTGATATATTTTTGTCGCGTGAAGTGCGGTTACCAGCCGTCAAATCACGGCCCTCAAAGATATTAGTAGAGAGGGAGCCACAGGGGTAGATTTTTTTAAATTGGTGAAAATTGTTTGTCGTCTGTGGGGATCGAACCAGGGTTCTCAAGATCCATAGGCCGACTTGATACCACTGAGCCACCTACCCCATAGGATAAATCTTAAAAACTAAACATATACGCTCAACGGCTTTGAATTGACTTATAAGCAAATTTTTATCCAATTTTAAACAATTTAATTTTGTAATTACTTCCAATTTTTTCTTGAATTCTTTGTCGTAATAATATTCTAATAAAAATTTAAATACTTATGTACTCGTCAGTAAGATTAGAATGCACGGTCACTTCCGATTTTTTCACTAGGCTAGGACTGCATGTATTTCTCGTATAAGAGAGAAATCATACTTTTAAGAAACAGTAATAATCATTAAACACCTTTCTTATCTAAATGCAGCTTAATAATGGGTTACAATTTTCGGTGCAGGTTTTGAAGTGAACTTTTTTGGATGTTATTAATTGCATTTGCTATAAAAACTGGTTAATTACTTCTCAAACCTGTTAATTAAAAATTTGGTGCTTCGTATATGAAACAAATTTAACAAAAACAACGTGTTAAGTACTTACATATTTTCACGCCATTCATCTTGTAATTACTCGGGAAAAAATGTTTTTCTTACTTTTTACATCTTTTACTTACTACTGACAGTAATATGAATTGCGTGATCATTTAGTTTTTTAATACCATCTTTAATATTTTATTTTTCACAATATTCAGTAAATTCATACAAGATATTTTTCGTAACACATGCACAAGAAACACGTTCTTATTCCCTAATTTTATAGAGAGAAACACTGCTTTTCTCCCCTAGGAAGAGAAACATTATGTTTCTTTCCCTAGGTAGGATGTTTCTCTCCCTAGAGAGATGTTTCTCTCCCTAGAGACTACGATTATTAGCTGTTTGCGGCGTTTCCTAGCTAACTAGTTACGCAACTCATATTTGACATTTGACATATTTGCCAACTTCACACGCGGGAATAATCGCTTGTTTCCCTCCCTTGATGCATAACATACTATATTTATGTATTTATTAAAATCAAAATAGTTGTTTAACGATTAAATGTTACACATTTATTCTTTTTAAAAACTATTAATTTATCAAATTGACAATTGTAATTTTTTTGTCAAAATAAATATATCATTATGCCTTTTACCCATAACTGAATGTGGCATTCTGCCGTAGCAGATCTCGGTAAGTGTAAAGATGTTAGTTGAGGATTCACAAAAGTAATTTGAATGTAGTGAAAATTGTTTGTTGGCTGTGGGAATCGAACCTAGAGTCATAAATCTATCCCACCTCATAAAATAGAATATCTAAGGGCTATTTATTAATATTTTTAAAGTAAATATTCAACAACTGATGGAATCTTATTTTATTATAAAAATAAATAAATATCATTACGCCTTTTACCCATTACTGAGTGTGGCACTCTGCCATAAGGAGATCTCGGTAATTGATATTTTTCTTCGCGTGAAGCGCGGTTACTAGCCGTCAAATCACGACCCCCAAAGATGTTAGTAGAGGTGGAGCCACAAGGGTAGATTTAATTCGGTGAAAATTGTTTGTCAGCTGTGGAGATCGAACCAGGGTTCTCAATAAAGCACTGAGCCACCTATTCCATAGAGACACAAATTATTATACCACCAGAATTTGAACCTGGAATCAATGGCATCCATGTAATTCGAATTACAATTTTTTTTTATATTAGAAGTTAGAGACAACCTTGATTCTATTACTCCTTCATAATATTGAAAGACTTGAGATGGAGTTCTATTCTATAATAGAATTATATATTATGTTCTTATTTTTGACATTTGATATGAAATGGTCTATTGGTCTATGCTTACAGAATTTTCCATGTATAAATTGTCAAACTGTCAAACGAGAAAGGCAAATAGAAAAAGTTGAGTTGAAGAAGTAAATATCGTATGTGTAAACTTGCCCGTAATTTTTACTAATAAAAGAACAAAGTCAAGCGTAACCTATCTTGTCTAAAAAGAAGTCTTAAAAACTATACGAAAATAATACCAGTTTTAGACACCTTCTAAATAGTAGAAAATTAAGTAAATTAAAATCTGCAGATTTGACAGCAAAATTGAGTCTTTTAATCAGGAAAGCAATAGAAGCAGAAACTTTGTTTTTCTTTTCTACAGCTCATTTTTAATTAGCTCAACTTGATAGAATGAAGACGTTCCTATCGAAATGAATATCAACATTCAACATAAACATAAGGTAACATAACGCAACATAACGTATAGTTGAGTGACCTGAACACCGCTGTTCGTATGACGAAATGAAATTATGATAACTAAACAATAGATTCGTGTGTTCTGATATTGTTTCAATAATTAAACGAAGAGGATGCTTGTAGATGTGTTTTGTTTGTGTCGTGGATTGTTTAGAACAATACAAGGAATCACGAAGTTATTGTTTTGTGAAGATATAAGATGGTTTAATTAATAGAAAATGTAAATAGCTTGCATTGAGTTTATAGCAATTATTGGAAATTATTTTAATTAAAGAAAACAAATTATCTATTGGCCAAAGGGTTTTATGTTCTCGATGATGAACTATTGCGTCCATTTAACAATCTAAATATACAGGGTGTTTCAAAATTATTGCAAAAAAATTAAAGGTATACCCGGTGTAAAATTGAAATATGTAACATAGGAAATACAATGGTATTTTTTTAAATATGATAATTGTTGCTTGTCTAATTAAATTAGACCAAAAGTATAAATGCAATATACCGGGTGTCTACTTTTTTTTCCGAGCATAGGAAATTCAATGTTAAAATTTTGATTTAGCAATATCTGTTTATCTATTATTATTAGAACAAAATTGTACTGAAGAAAAATGTTCAGAATGAAAAACTGCATCCACAGCGTATAAGTTTGTTGTTCAATTGTTTCTTATATCCGCGTTAGAAGCAAAAGAAAATACACGCTTTAAAGCAATTATCAGAGTGCCATGAGAAATAAAACAAATTAGATAACTTAATAATAAGTATTTATTTGTCTAGATTATGTAGAAAACAGAAAATAATAGTTGCTATAATTAATGTTATTATTAAATTAGATGCTCGAATAAATAAATTAGAGTAAGCTTCCAATTCTGGTCCAATATGTCAAATAATGTCAGACACAACAAACAAATTATTATTTTATTGGTGATTCGATGGCTGATAGCTGCGCTTCACATGCATAAATATATCATTTAACCGAGATTTGCTACAGCAGAATGTGATACCCAGTATTGAATAAAAAGCGTTATGAGATGGTTATTTATTTATTTTATGTACATTAAAAATTATCTATTCTGCTTTTAAGTTAAAAGATACTACCTATCAAAACCACACAATGGAATTTTTATCACAAGGTTTCATTATCAAATCCTCCTACATTCAAAAATAGTCAAAATTCGCTATCATCTCAATTGTAAAAACCTCGTGTACTAAAGGAAGGTCATCTCTGATTACTCGATCACTCTGTCGAAATTACAACTGAGACATCAAGAAGCCTATGACACGGCATGTCACCGCTGTTTGAAGCCGAACATCTGAATAACATTTTATCGAACATCGAACTTAATGAACTGGCTCAGTTACTCCTTCTGGAACAACAGAAGAAAGCTGCTTGGCTTTTTAGACCAAGTCATCCATGGATTTAAACATTTGATGGGAGATTGTTTCCATTAATGATAGGAGGAAACTGTTATAGTTTGTTCGGTAAAAGATCATACATTTTATATTGATTTGTTGACTAAAACAAAATGAAGACATAGCATAACTCAGTGGTTTCCAAACTTTTTCTCTCAGCGACCCCTTTTTTCCGTAAAAAATTGTCGCGCCCCCCTCATTTTTTATAACAGCCTAACTTCAAAAATCGTAAATAATTTATTTTATAGAATACAGAAAAAAAGTACTATAAATAAATATTGTTATTATATAAGATATTTGTTATAACAAATCTTTTTCTTAACCTAAAATTATATTTATGACAACATAATAATAGAACAAAATAATGTAACAACATTTATAAACATAAAATTGTAATAAGATTGGAAATTATATTTAATTTAAATTAGGCATAATTAATACAATATAATCATAATTTTTGAGTGTGCTGAATGGGCGCTTGGTTTTCAGTTTCTAGAACCGAGGAGTCATTGAAGATATCGCCACTCGCAATTCTTTTTCAACGAATAATCGAGTTCGATATTTTGTCTTTAAAACAGCTACAGCGGAAAAGCCTGTTTCACACAAATAAGTTGTTACGAAAAGTAACAAAATTTCTAAGGCTTTGTTTGTTAAACTATAGATATTTTACTGCGAGCGCGAGTTAGAAACACGTGTGTGTTATGATATGAATTGAGAATGTGTTCATAAGCCTCAATTATATTTTTATATAGCGCCCCCCTTGAAACAATGTCGCGCCCCACAGTTTGGAAACCACTGGCATAACTTGTTACTATACTTTTCGTTACCTAGATTAATAATTATCATATTATTTTGTGGTAATAACATAGTGCATATTTTTACGTCTTGTTCGCACTGCAGTTGACGAGAGATAGATAGGATAATAATTGGTGTGTTCTTATTTTTCGGATAAAAAGAAGGTGTTAACTTGTTGCTAATTGGCAGATTCTGCAAACTGTTAAGAAGCTTGTAAATTAGCCCACAGGTGTGAGACAAAAAAGAGATAAATAATTGTCTTGGAATCTTGTTAACACGCTGTTATGTAGGTGCAAGATGTTGAAGATTATAATCTGTAGTTTAAGATCGATTTTTGATCGTATCAACTGTGGATTTATGATGACTATACAAAGTATGTATGATGTTTTACATGAAAAATCTGATGTGGACACCACATGACTTCCTTGTACGCGTATTAAACTATAGATTTTTTTTAATTGCACATATTTGACATAAAATCTTTTATGTTTTAATTTTTGTTCTAATCCATAGCAAACTTAATTTAAAAAATAACCAAAAAATATATAATATTTAAGTTTAAAAATCTCGCTATGCAAAAAGCTAATTTAAAAATTCTTAATGTGCTAGACGCAGAATTTAATTCACGAAAACTTTTATTTGCAGCATTTATTTCTAAAATTAAAAAAATACCATTTTTTTCAAGGAAAACTTTTAACAGCTTCATGTAATGTGCCACTTCCGGTTAGTCTATTTTAACCAAAATTTATTATGTTATTTCCATTGATATAGTAGTCTTATATACCAAATTTGGAAAATTTTAAATTATATTTGAATATAGTTTTTCATGCAAATCTATTATAGGCTTCAAGTAAAGTACCACTTCCGGTAGTTGTATAATGACCAAATGACAACTAGATGTTATAACAGTCCTAAATATAAAGTTTCAATTTTCTACGGCTTACCGTTTTTGAGTTATGCGAGATACGTACGTACAGACGGCACGACGAAATTAGTCAAAATGGTTCAGGGAGGGCCAAAATACCTATTTCCGTTGAAATCTGAGAACCGAAAATTTTCGCGATTACAATACTTCCTTTACTTCGTACAAGGAAGTAAAAAAGATATGAAAAGAATTAAAAATTTTCACACAATGTAACATTTCATAAAACAAAACAACAACCACACACACATAACATACCCCCTCCCTTCTTCTATCTTAGTAAAATACCTCAAGTTAATCTTATCTCACGCATTCTACGTCAGTAAATTAACGTGAAATCGAAAACAACGGCTGATATTATGGCCCATGCTGTGGCATCCAAGCTCGACGACATGCTGGGCGCCCACCCCCGCCTCTCCGTCTCCTACGCCACTGGAGACGGTGTCGGTAACGCACGGAAGGTCTAAGATCATTTTGGTCAGTCACAACTTGACTATAATATGTTAAAAAACTACTTGTAATAATAACATTTAATTCGGATTTAAAAAAATATATATACATAATTAATGTAAATTAAATTAAATTATAAGAAGAAAAATTGGGATACTGTCAGGATTTGAACATGGGACCTAATATTTTAAACCAGGTTATCTAATATAAATAAATAAATATATTATCACGCCTTTTACCCATTACTGGATGTGGCACTCTGCTTAAGCAGATCTCGGTAAGTAATATATTTGTTTGCGTGAAGTACGGTTACCAGCCGTCAGATCACAGCCCCCAAAGGTATTAGTAGAGGGGGACCCACAGGGGTTGATTTAAATTGGTGAAAATTGTTTATCGACTATGGGGATCGAACCAGGGTTTTCAAAATCCACAGACCAACTCGATACCACTGAGCCACCTACCCCATAAAAAACTTCACGACAAAACGATGGAATGTAACGGCCATAATAAGCGTTAGTGCAATTCAATGAAATTGGCCATGCTAATATCAAATCATAGCATTGTAAGCTTCATCATCATCATCATCATCTGTGGCGCTACAGGCCTACCGGGCACACCGATCCGCAGTTTTTACACTGCCGTACTGCCGGTTTTCGTAGTCGAATGCTACATTATTTAAGACGTATAAGTGACCAGCTTATAGCGCCCGAGTGTGATAAATACATGTTACTGTATTTTATATTTTACGACAAATCACACATTGTTGACAGGCTGATTCGAACTGACGAACCTTGGCTCGGGTGACGTCACAGTATGTTAAGAGATGTGCCTTAACACGCTCGGCCACCACGCCTGTAAGCTTCAAGTCTTCTATAATTTAATCAGGATAAAATTCCTGTTGTGCAGAAGAACACAATAATAGTTATTTATGGTACAAGTGTGTTATATTACAAATAAGTCACGCGAGAAAAGTATTAGTCCACGAGGCCGCAGGCCGAGGGGAATAATTTTCTGAAGTGACTTATTTGTAATAACACACGAGTGGCATACGAAATTTTATCCAACAACTACAATTAAAACATTAAAATATAATTTTTGACACAATTGTCTACATTTCAAATAATATTCTAGTTAGCCATACTTTCTTGTTTTGTTGTCTAGGTTACTCAAATTTTTTAAATAAACAAAGTTGAAAAAAGGTTGTAGCTGTAGTATTCGAAATGGAAGACGAGAATTTTATTCCCGAAATAATCAGTAAGAAAGCGGAAGAAGCGGTTGTTGATATTTTACCAACAAAGTCTAGAAGTTCCTATAAAAAAGAATTTCAAATGTTTGAAGACTGGATAACAACTAGAAATGTCAAAGGTATAAATGAAAGTGTTTTATTTTCTTATAAAGCTGAAGAGTTGTTCTAATCATTGAATACTTCGTCCATAAGGAAGAAGGAGCCAGTTTCGTTTGTAAGTATGAAAAATAAGCAAGTAAAACACTTTCATTTATACCTTTGACATTTCTAGTTGTTATCCAGTCTTCAAACATTTGAAATTCTTTTTCACAGGAACAAATTCTGCTAAAATGGTTGAGTTGACTTCTTCAAAAGACCAGGTCGAGAATTGCACTGTATTAACATCATCAAATTGTATTTCTTTTTCATTTAATGTAAATGTTAATGTGAATTAAATTTAACTTTCATATATTTTGAAATGTTTAAAAAATTTTATATTTTATTTAAACTCAACAGTGAGTTACAAGTCATAATTTATGCGTGACTTATGACTTATAACTCACGTGTGACTTATAAACCACTTTAATAATCTACAATGACAACAATAATGACTTTATAAGTAGTGGGTGTTGGATAATAATAATTTATTTATTTATGTTACACTGTACAACAGGAACTTAATCCCAATTACTGTACAGGGTTCGCACTCACCGAGCCGCAGTGTAGTAGTTCATAATAATAATGAATGTCCGAAATGAGAATTGACAAAATGAGCTCTCATCATCGGTAAAGCACGTAATATAAAATATCCGTCGGTGTTATTGATGTGGTTGAATTCCTGCAGTAGTTGATGAGCGCTGTAAGTATTGGAATGAGGAAGATTGAAAAGAATTGTGTTATCTGTGGTTAAATAATTGGCATGGTATTTAGGATCAAACCACAAATGTATGATGAATGTGGTATGTGTGATAATTGGTGTTAATTTCTTGGTTAAATGCAACTGATTTTTTAAATCTAAATATTGCGTTTTACAACCGACTCATTTACTTAAATATGGAAAATTTTATTACTTTATTATTAAGTGCTGCTCTCTAGAAATAATAATTATAAGAACAACAAATGAGCTTAATTTTTGAAGAGCCTAATGAACATATATGGTAGAAAAATTTTACTTTCTAAAATATTTAAAGTTATATTTCACTTGAAAATTATTTAATTCCTTAAATGTATTTGTTTCAACGAAAATAAAATAAAAATAAGTATTTTTTCTACAACTGTCAAAAAATTTTCATTTTTTTCACTAATATTAATACGCGATGTACGTAATTTTTTCATCTACAACGCGTATTTTGCGCATTATTTTGCACCCTAGTGCGCAAAATGAGTATCTCGCGCACGCTCCCAAATTATTTGTTGTCAGGTTTTATTCAATAGTATCAAATTAATATTATTGTTGATTGTTTTCCTTCAATTTACTTAAATAAATCAATAATTATTGTATTATTCTTTATATACAGTTGTAGAAAAAATGTTGTTTGTATTTCGTGGACAAAATTCTTGTTTTTTGGCGCGTTCGAATGACTTTTATTGTCTTGAATAAAAGTAACATTCTCACGCGCATCAAAAAAACACTTATTTTGCGCACTTAATACAAAAATAACTATTATTTTAGAGAACAGTTTTAAGAAATTAGAAGGTACGTTAACAATAAATTTAAATGTATTAACTGCTGGCGTTCCGAAATGAAAATAATCTCCGTCCCCAAAATCAGTGCACCAAATCTTACCAAAGTCAAGTTACAAACATCTGTTCGAATTCCATTGCAAGGCGTGTGTTCGTGCGTGCTGCGTTCTGTTGTTTTTCCGCTACGCAATGCCAATCAAACATCTGAACATTCTGAACCAGTACGTCTCTCAACTGTTGGTGTCGGCCGACTACGACTCGACAGAGACGCAGCGAGCAGAGCTTGAAACAAGTGAAACAGGATCGCGTGGATACCAGACGCTTATCTGGACATCGCTGTCAACTGTCTGATATCTGGTCCAGTGATGCACTGCTCGAGTTTCTCACTCATTGTCAGATGTGGATGATGTGTGATACGATTTAGGTTTTGTTTTACTATGATGCAAGAACTTTCATTGGAGTTCTCTTAGTAGTATGAAAATGACAAATTAAATAGATGCACACTTCTATTTATTCTATTATAAAACTGGAGTTTTAGTTCATACTTGTGACTTCATTTGTAAAATATTTTTTTCAACGTTACTTGTGTAAATTATATTTACCTCACTCAATTTAGTTGTGATAGTAACCATTTCCCTCACTAATGATGGGGTAGGTGGCCAGGCCCGTCGAGAGGGGAGGGTAGGTGGGGTAAAATACCCAGGGCCCGTGGAATTCAAAGGGCCCGAATGTGATGCTATTTTATAAATTGCTTTTAATTTTCTACTATTTCACCAATTTTTTATATTCTTTACTAAAACATGTATAACGAAACGTCTGATACACGTTTCCAACAATTTATTACATTGCATAAAGTACAAAATGACGAAATGCTTGACAAAGGGCCCCAGTTGCAAATTTTAAATAAATTTATACACTATTCAAAAGTACATTATTACATTGTTGCATTTTTGTTTGTTATATTACTACATTGTATACAATACACATAGGCAAAGGCTCTATACATTTGTGCGTAGTGCTGTTTTGGTATCCCCTGCATTTATCGAATATGCAACTAGATATTAGATAGTCATACAGTGCGTATACAATACACATCGCTGCACCAATTAACTCAGAATTTTTTATTTAATTTTATTTATATTGTTATAACTTTATTTAGATATTAATAATTCTTATTGTTGTCATACATATATTTATAAATATATTTTTTTTGGTATCTTATATTTAATTAATAAATATTCAAAGTTAAAGGAGGCCCGAAATTTTTTTTTTCCCGGAGCCCGCTTTTTCTCTCGGCGCCCCTGTAGGTGGCTCAGTGGTATCGAGTCGGGCTGTGGATTTTGAGAACCCTGGTTCGATCCCCACAGCTGACAAACAATATTCACCAAATTAAATCTACCCCTGTGGCTCCCCCTCCACTAATATCTTTGGGGGCCGTGATTTTAAAGTTGGTAACTGCACTTCACGCGAAAAAAATTATCATTTACCGAGATCTGCTTAGGCAGAGTGCCACATCCAGTAATGGGTAAAAGGCGTGATGATATATTTATTTCATTTGTGATGAAATTTGTTGATTTTCATCACTAGTAAGGGAAACAGTTACTATCACAACTAAATTGAGTAAGGGAAATGCCATTTGACATGGTAATCAAGGCAACGTGATGTGCATTTGCAAATACAACTCCTTTGATTTATGTAAAATAATTATTAAATTTCTTGTATCGCAAACGTAAAAATATAATTTTCACGTTTAAAATTTGAGCACGAGCGGCACTAGTATTACAATATAGTATTGTAAGAAAATAAAAGAAGTTTCGTCTATCTACTAATAATCAAGGTATTCTCCTTTTTGTCTAAATATATAGGGATTTTCAAAGTTATTGAAAAATACTCTATTATTTTGATGTTCTGTTACAACGGAAAAAACTTTCAGAAGCTCGCAAAATTAATTGCACATCTCTTAAATCAAACATTGTTTGTGCTTTTGTATTGCTAGGCTACATTATGTATGATTATTA
The DNA here is from genome assembly GCA_947425015.1 of Pterostichus niger. NCBI lineage: Eukaryota > Metazoa > Arthropoda > Insecta > Coleoptera > Carabidae > Pterostichus > Pterostichus niger. Next base: position 4,432,731 of record OX380337.1, on the reverse strand, counting down.
ATAGTTGATTGGTATATAAAATGCGTTTTCATAATATACATTGTACATTTCTGACTGAATTTAGTTCCTATGTATCATTTTTTTCATTTCCTGACTTTACGCTCTATCACGAATACATAAAGTCTACTTGTAGATTTCAAAGCGGAAATACTTTAATTAAATCAAGATTAAATTTCCTCTAGTTTCTAGTTTTTACCATCACAGACAAACATTAACATACATTTATATTTTGTACTGAATTTTTGCTACGCTGTCTTTTTATAAACAAAACTCAAACTTCATTTACTCGTATTTAAATTTCAACTAAATATACAATGGGATTCTCCACTATAGTAACAAATTAGTAGATTTGTCATTTATATTGAGACTAGACTCAAGAACATAGTACTAGAGACAATCAAAGTTTCAAAAAGTTTATTGGGTTTTAAGATATTTGAGATTTTAATGGCATTCAGTCTATTCTGAATTCTTTTTACTATTCATGTCTTCTGTCTGCTTCTAACAGTTAATTTTGAGGTTATGTTATGTTTACATCGTTATATATACATAATTGATAACTATATTTTAAATAAATTTTTAATTAATTAATTAATACGTTACTTAGATAAAATGGTTGTTAAATACTGTCTAGTTCAAAACTTTGATTAGGTTTACACAAATCAGTGAAGAGAAAATTAAACTGAATGGTGTAGATAAGAAAATCGTTCCAGTAGTAATCACAGATTTGACTAAGATAATCTTACATTTTATTTTACTTACTGAATAACTGATAGTAATGTATTTGCCACGAAAATTATTTAAACTTCGTTTTTTTTTTTTTCTTAATGATAAAGTAGATCATATATGTAACTACAATTATATGTGAGCTCCGCTGTTTGAAATTCACATTTTCTTAAATCTGACTTCACAAAAAATTTTAAATATCTTTAGAGTAGCAAATAAAATAAAACAGTAATGAATGCTATTCCTAATAGCATTCAAATGAAAACCGATGTCGAACTAATAAGGAATGATTATACATATTTCATAAAGACAGATAACTAATTTGGAGGCCATTAGAGTCTAAATCTTTTCTTTATTTGTTAAATGAATTGTGACCATTTTTGTGGTGATTCTGTCATCATGTGAGTCATCAGACCACCAAACAATTCAAAATGAATCAACGACAAATTTAACCTTATTTAAATTTAAATATCTTCCTTTTATGTTCCGTGTCTGGATGTTTCCTGTCGTTAAGTACAACAGGCTTTCAAAAGAATCAATCGTATTTTTATGCATATTTAATTATCTAGGATAGTCTGTACTAGCAGTTACTTTACAGCAAAACATTGTTAATTAGTATTTAGCAGGGTTCGTAAATATCATGATATTTATAATAAATATCAAAATATCTGATATATAGGATATATATCAGATAAATATCACTTTTTGGATATTTATTTTTTAATTTGAGTTTTTGTACACATTTAGAAAAACTGAAAAATTCGAAAAATTTCACTTTTCCGGAGGCTATATCTCAAAAACTAAACAAGATATGGAAATGCGTTCAACGGCGTTGAATTCCCCGTGTCCGAATTGACTTATAAGCAAATTTTCATACAATTTTAAGCAATTTAATATTTTTAATTATTTCCTAAGGGGTACCCCTTTGGTTTTTTCAGATTTTAATTCAATTTTCCCAAAAATCCTTAATCGTACGATTATTAAAACGAAAATTTACATACATATGTCTTTTGACCCACTGAATCCAGTGGTGCAATCTTCAAATGCATATGACTTCTGGTTTTCGAGAAAATGTTAAAAAACCGCTTTTTGCGATTTTTTTGACGGAAAATTGAAAAAAAATAAAAATCGCTGAAACTATGTTTATAAGTTAACTGAAGCACGAGAAAATTAATGCCGTTGACCGCGTTTTCATATCACATTTAGTTTTCGAGATATAGCCTCGTAAAAGTAGAAAAACTGAAAAATTCGAAAAATTTCACTTTTCCGGAGGCTATACCTCAAAAACTAAACAAGATATGGAAATGCGCTCAACGGCGTTGAATTCCCCGTGCCAGAATTGACTTATAAGCAAATTTTCACACAATTTTAAGCAATTTAATATTTTTAATTATTTCCTAAGGGGTACCCCTTTGGTTTTTTCAGATTTTAATTCAATTTTACCAAAAATCCTTAATCGTAGGATTATTAAAACGAAAATTTACATACATATGTATTTTGACCCACTGAATCCAGTGGTGCAATCTTCAAATGCATATGACTTCTGGTTTTCGAGAAAATATTAAAAAACCGCTTTTAGCGATTTTTTTGGCGGAAAATTAAAAAAAAATAAAAATCGCTGAAACTATGTTTATAAGTTAACTGAGGCACGAGAAAATTAATGCCGTTGACCGCGTTTTCATATCACATTTAGTTTTCGAGATATAGCCTCGGAAAAGTAGAAAAACTGAAAAATTCGAAAAACTTCACTTCTCCGGGGAGGCTATATCTCAAAAACTATTTGATATTTTTATATAATGGATATATATCATTGCAAAAATATGACGATATATATCAAAATAAATATCATGATATATATCGATCGATATATATCTTTGAACCCTGGTATTTAGTAACTTTATTGTTACACTTCTTTTTTTTAGTGTAATTTTTTAATTAGATTTTAAAATTATTAATTAAATTGGCCTCAAAATCCGTTAATATTATTTTGTATTTTATAAACTTTTTAAGTTAAAAATTAACTCGTCTACAATACCTTAAATACAATGGCTGGTAGCACAAGCTCTGTTTTTGGGTTTTCTAAGAGCACGGTTTTAACATGTTAGAGATAGCTAAAATACTCAAATACACTGCTCTTAAAACAGGCAAAAACCTTTATATATTAATTTTTAAAAATATATATCATCACACATTTTACCCATTACTGGGTGTGGCACTCTGCCGTAGCAGATCAGCATATCTCGGTAAGTGATATATTTCTTACCGTCAAATCACGACCCTTTCAAAGATAATAGTAGGGAGAGAAATCACAGGGATAGTTTTAAATTGGTGAAAATTGTTTGTCGGCTCTAGGAATCAAATCCGGAGTTCTCAAATCCATAAGTCGACTCAATACCACTGAGCCATCTACCCCAATATAAATAATAGAAAATATACAAATGAAAAGAAATTAAACCAAATATTATTACATTATAAACACAAACTTTTTTCAAAATTGGCAAAAATAATTGCACTTTATATGATGTAAACTTTTTTAGTACCACTGGTTTGAGAATATTATCTAATATAGTTATAATTAAATTATAATTATAACACTACTAATAGGCATTTATCTGATGTTATGTAATGAATATATGGACTGTTGTAGTGTTTATAGTTATAATTTAATTATTTATATATTAGAAGTAACTCTCATATTAATAGTACTAAAAAGTTTTCCTTGTGTAAACTGCAATTATTTTCCGAAGTACTATATGGAGTTAAAATAAGTGCCATAAGTTGTGAAACACCCTGTATATATGTGTGTAAAAATATATTTGGGTCGGGAATTTATGGCAATTGTAGGACAGTGAATAAAAAACCGAGAAAAAAATTGTATCTCAAGTAACTTATATAAAAAAATATGATTGTATCTAAGTGGTTCGGAATTCACTACAGGCTATAGGTCCCCTATACTATAATTGTGATTAAGTTCCTGTTGTTCAGAGTAACGAATATTATGTTTTTGCATTAAGATAATAATTGGAACAATACTGCAAATTTGTCTTTATTGTACCAAACTAACTACACCCAATAACAATTGATAAACAAACCTATAATACTTAACATCACATAACCACAAAACAAAAACTTCAACATTTCAATTGTCTGGAAACGTCACAAGCTTCTCATTGTGCTAAATGTCACGTGATAGATTTTTTTACAAAGGTTACATGTTGATATTTGCCGAGTGTCAGTATTGTGCAGGGTAGGGGTGCATAGGGTGAACTACCCCTATCTAAAATATTGTGCCGTTGGCAGAGAGGGTTGTATTTGTAAGGGTTGCATTGCGAAGAGCGGCGCGTTGGTGAGACCGGTTCAAGGACATCTTGAACTGCATCAACATGACGAGGTAGGTGCCCATTAATGACACCACCTGGAAACAGATTGATAAAAATTATTAAACTTTTGTTTAGAAAATTTAAATATTTTCAGAAAAACCCGCGAGTTACTAATCGCCGATTGATAATCTCGACAATTTGTAAGCGTAACGCGATTTTAGTTTTGTAATATAATTTCTGTCTTGCAAATCATAGCATTAATTTTCTTAATTCAGAAATGTTCATTAATATAAGTATAAGAAATTTAAATATTTTCAGAAAAACCCGCGAGTTTCTAATCGCCGATTGATAATTTCGACAATTTGTAAGCGTAACGCGATTTTAGTTTTGTGACATAATTTCTATCTTGCATTTCATAAACTAGCATTAATTTTCTTAATTCAGAAATGTTCATTAATATAAGTATTTAGAAATTTAAATATTTTCAGAAAAACCCGCGAGTTACTACTCGCCGATTGATAATCTAGACAATTAACGCGATTGCGAAATGTCTCGATTATTAATCGACTTTATTAACACATTTGATAGTTAAACTATTTATGCGCGTTGCCATTGGAAACGTGCATATTTAATATAACTTTTTCCAATGGTAACGCACGAGAAAAATATATTTCGATTGCATCACGAAAACGTCAACTTTACTCCAAATAAATATGGCCTATAATTTGGTTCGTTGTTGTAAAATGCCTTATAGGTTCATTTCATGAAACTTTTAAATATTATCCTTTTATATAATTGATGGAGAAAATGTGCCTTAATGTTACCTTTAATCAAGTTATCTACAATTTGTATGGTTCTACAACTATGAATGAAGTTAAGAAACTAAGTGAACAATAGAATCTTCCTTCTCCGATGTCGTAAGTTTGGTGTTTATCGTAGTCATATTAAGAAGAACATTGGTTGTTTAGAGAATCTGTTTATTGGACAACATCCTTTTAAACATAAAGTAGATAATATTTTACAAAATTTTATAAAAATATTTCTATCATTATTTATATTTTTAGATGAATGTTATTTTTACTTCCTTGTACGAAGTAAAGGAAGTATTGTAATCGCGAAAATTTTCGGTTCTCAGATTTCAACGGAAATAGGTATTTTGGCCTTCCCTGAATCCATTTTGACTAATTTCGTCATGCCGTCTGTACGTACGTAAAAACGGTAATCCGTAGAAAATTGAAACTTTATATTTAGGACTGTTATAACATCTAATTGTGCACCTCCCTTTTTGGTCATTATACAACTACCGGAAGTGGTACTTTACTTGAAGCCTATAATAGATTTTCATGAAAAACTATATTCAAATATAATTTAAAACTTTCGAAATTTGGTATGTAAGACTATTATATCAATGTAAATAACATAATAGATTTTGGTTAAAATAGACTAACCGGAAGTGGCACATTACATGAAGCTGCTAACAGTTTTCCTTGAAAAAAATGGTATTATTTTAATTTTAGAAATGAACGCTGCAAATAAAAGTTTTAGAGAATTAAATTCTGCGTCTATCACATTAAGAATTATTAAATTAGCGTTTTGCATAAACGAGATATCTAAATTTAAATATTATATATTTTTAGATTTAAAAAAAATTAAGTTTGCTATGGATTAGAACAAAAAATCAAAGATTTAATGTCAAATATGTGCAATGTAAAATATATCTATAGTTTAATACGCGTACAAGGAAGTCATGTGGTGTCCACATCAGATTTTTTAATTATTATTATTGTAAGTATTTTATATTTTATATTAACTATTTATATTATTGTTAATTTATTTATAAAGTCCTGAAGAAGGCTAAAGTGTTAGCCGAAACGTCGACTTAATAATAAAAAAATAAAAAAATTGACTGAATTCCAAAAAAGTCTATCATTTCATAATTTTAAAAACAGTCGAAATACAAAAATGTATATCCTTTTATTTATCTATCAACATTTATAAAACTGTGAAACAATAAAATAAGTACAGCGATGTCTCTGTCACATATATTAATGCTATGTAAACATTTCTTTAGTTTGTCTTTTTGCTCAGCCAATCAGAATCAGAATAAACTACGTCTCTCCGCACGGATTTAAATTTGTTTGTTAACTTTAACCACAGTAACAACCATAATAACTGTTTCTGAATAGACCAAAATATAGGAAAACCTTACCGAAGTGATAAGCTGCCTATTAACATTAGCAAATCCATTCAAATTCATCGTCGGTGGATTCTTCTCAATAGCCGTTAAAAACATATTGATCTCCCGATGAGTGGCATCATCCAATGCATGAAAATTCGTATTGATTAACCGTTCCTGTACGTTATATCCCATCTTTCTACTGGCGTGGTACGCTTCATTACAAATCACAAATAGTATACTCATTGTATAGATGGAAATCAACAATAAACCTATTTCTTTTTCTGAAAATCCGTGGTCTAGGATCTCGGCTAAGCAGCCATAACTTGCCACGATGGTAGTGAGAAGAATAAGGATACAAAACATGGAGTACATGCCACTGTAAGCTCGGCCTAGTTGCTGCATTAGATGGGAGAGGTCTATCCAGAGGCTACGACATTCGCCTAGTTTGTCAGCTGCGTCTGCACTCTCCAGAGCCTTTTTGATGAAGTTTACTAAGCCAGTTGCTGCTTGGCCCTGAAATTATTATTTTTTATTAACTTCGTAAAATGAGTGCTTTTTGTTGCGTGTGACAATGTCACTTTTAGTCGATACCACTAGTTATTCGCCTATGAAATACATTTTACATTTTTTCTACAACTGTTAATAAATAATAATACAATATTTATTCATTTATTCAAAACAAATTATAAATAAAATAAATATAAATATATCATCACGCCTTTTACCCATTCCTAAGTGATATATTTCTTCGCGTGAAGTGCGTTTACCAGCCGTCAAATTACGGCCCCCAATGTTGTTAGTGGAGGGGGAGCCTCAGGAGTAGATTTAATTTGGTGAAAATTGTTTGTCGGCTGTGGGGATCGAACCCGGGTTCTCAAGATCCACAGGCCGACTCGATACCACTGAGCCACCTACCCCATATTTAAATTTAAATTTAAGGTAAAAAATCAAAAATAATATGAATTTGATACTATTAATATGTTGTAACCAATTGAATGTAAACATTATTTGGGAGCATGCGCGAAATACTCATTTTACGCACTAGGGTCCAAAACAGTGCGCGAAATACGCGTTGTCATAGTAATGTAAATGATGAAAAATTCACGTACTTCGCGAATTGATATTAATGAAAAAAGTGCACATTTTTTGACAGTTGTAGAAATAGTATATTGTAATACTAGTAACAAAAGGGTTTAATTGCAAAACGAGTACTAGTTTTGCAATGTCCCTGTCCCACGTGTGTTACATACTATTTTATCAACAATAAACATGAAAATTACATTTTTAAGTTTGCGATACAAGAAATTTCATAATCATTTTACGTAAATCAAAGGAGTTGTATTTGCAAATGCACATCACGTTTCCTTGATCACCATGTCAAATGACATTTTCCTCCCCCAAGAAATTTAATAATAATACATACATACATACAAAACATCACGCTATATCCCATTAAATGGGGTAGCACGAACCCGTCAACATTCTCATCCTGACACACGAGGCTCGATTCGACCACATTAACACTTCCTCCATACAAACTTTTTCTTTTCTCACAACCAAAATCCATCAACACGCAACAAACATTCATCCATTCGCTCCTGTACAGCAGATATAATAATAAATAAATAATAATAATAAATGAGCTTGTATGGAGGAAACGGGTATATGGTTGAAGCGAGGATGAGAATATTTGACGCGGACAGATTTATGGATACATTCTGATGAGTTGATGTTCTATGAATGTTTACCTCATTTAATGGGATACAGCATGATGTTATGTATGTATGTACTATTTTTTTTATTATTAATTGAATTGAGAACAAATGTTGTTAGAAGAGTGAGTATAAGCATTGAATATATAAACTCTTAGTTTGGTAGCACAAGCTCTGTTTTGCCTGTTTTAAAAGGGTATATCTAACTAAGCTATATCTAACATGTTAAAATCGTGCTCTTAGAACACCCAAATACAGAGCTTGCAGCGGCGGATCCAGGGGGAGAGTCATGGGGGTCATGACCCCTCCCCTAAGCATGGATTTTTTTTTTAAATGTTGGCCCTAATACATAATAATGATGTCATTATTTACAACAACTCAATTTGTTAAACAAATTAAATAGAAGATGTTATCTACGAACTTAAAATTCTAAGATAATTAAGAACTATTGTTTGATTTATTATTCTAATAAATAACCAAAAACCAATTTTTTGTGGAGATATTATTTCAACCCGCAGATGGGAGAGGTATTCTATTTAAGACCTAGTCAAGTATGTGACTACCGACATTTGCACTTAGAAAATCAACTTCTAATTCAATAATTTTTGTATTCTATCGAAGAACCATTTAAACAATCATCACTATATTTGCAAAAAGCAAATGACGAATTGATTTTATTATCTAAGTATATTCTAAAGATGATTTAATATTATTAATGTGATTCCAAAAACAATTTAATGTGATTGTAAAAATTATTTAAGCAGGAATATAATATGAGCAAAATACAAATGTTTTTTATATTTAGAAGATGGGCAATACCCCCCTCACCCCCCGATACAAAAATCACTCCATGACCCCCCCCCCCCCAAGTTGAAGTCTGGATCCTCCCCTGAGCTTGTGCTACCAGCCTTAGTGTTTCTATATTGAATGGTATAAGTCATTTAAGATGGTTTGAGTATAAGAAATGTATGTTAAATGAGAGATTGGTGAAATTTATGGTTCCTTACTTGAGCTCTGCAATTGACGTACCAAAGAGATGCCAAACAGTTCATCATAGCCAAAATATGGTAATATGCAAGAGTATGCCAATACAATAAGTCAGGTTGCAAGTAAAATTGGGCTAAAATCACTGCAAAGCTGACGGCCCACGAAAATATACAGCAAAACCACGTAATCCAAGGCAGTTTCGGAAACAGAAGCATCTCTCCAGTCATTTTGTCATACTTATTCTAAAATACAAACATATTCTTATAGCTTATATAATTTAAATTTCTCTTAGCGACTTACTTGAATTTTGGTCCACATATTTTTATAAATAGCGACTTCAAATCCTGTTCGCCAAGCCGCGAGAGGTAAAAGAAAATGTGGAACAAGGATACTTAAAAAAATGAAATTGTAAATGTATTCATCGAAACGTTTTCCTCCTTGTAAAGTTAGATCTAAACGTGCTTTGAAAACAATTGATACATAAATTGTTTCAGAAATAAACAAAATATAAGCGTAAATTGTTGGTCTTGAAATCCAGTTCCATTCGGTATGACCTGAAACAATACACAACCAGAATTAGTTTTTATGTAATAGTTATTTGTTTGCCAAGGGTTTAAAGTAGCTGTTTGTCGATCAAAATTAGATATTGTACTAGTTGACGTCTGCAAAGATATTTTCGGCCCAACGTTTTTCTTTGATTAGAAATTAAAATTTATCGATTTTTTATTAAGATTAATAAAAATGTTTAACGTAATAACTAGAAAAATATAATACAGAAAAAATGAAAATAAATTGATTTTTTTTTTGATCTGCAAAAAACCTTGTTGTTAATAGCAACGATCGGTAAAGAATCTTGTATTGCGATAAAATTCGAAAAGTCTACTTTTTTACTGATTAATCATCGAAGTTTTGCAGAATTAATTAGTTATTTATGACACAAGAACGAAAAATTAAGTTTTCCAGGCAAATACAGAAGTTCTAGAGCGAAAAGTATTTTTTCCACTCCCGATATTAAAATGTCATTTAACGTATTAGTTGCTATAGCCCTAAAGATGTTGCTTCAAACGTTTTAGTCACGGCTTAAATATAACAACTGACATGTGAATGTTTCAGGGGTTCATGCTATCCCATTTAATGGGATATAGCGTGATGTTATGTATGTATGTATTACATATTAAATATTGGATAAAGCTAGTTTTCTGCGTCAGTTATTGTAACATAACCGTACCTTTTAAATAATTTATAAATCTTTACATTTTTAAGTTATCTTAATTTGCAACCGTAGAGAAAGTCTAGTATGTGATTCGTTTTATAAACTCTTTAGATACTCGTTTTTTATACAGTCGTAACTTTTATAAAAACTTGTTACATAATATACTATTACTCACAGTAATAAATATTACCTTGCAACTATAGCAAACATTAATACATACCAATAAGATAACTTTTCGTACAAATATTATAACCATAAAACGTAACTTTTTTAAACAATCAAATACAATTTTTTATTTCTTAATATTTATGAAGGAAAAATGAACAATCTAATTTTCATATCCTAAACAGTTTTATAAAATCTTCTTGCAATTTATTTTTTTATTATGAAACATCTTTTTAGTAATTTATAAGAAATATTTTAAAGTTGGATGCAACATCTAATATAAACTTGTGAAATTACTATGAATTACTTCTTACCAATGCTAACTCTTTCAATAGGCATAATACCCATAATTTGAAACAACACAAGCAAACTTTTAGTATCTCTATAAAAGTTGTCAGTTCGGAATAATTCCTCGTTAGATGGTTCTTCATCGATCTGGTTTCCTCTGCTTAATCCTTCTATTTCCGCTCTTGATTTTTTCCTTTCAGTGTTCCTCACATATCTTTGATGAGGGTTAATGACAGTATTATAATCTTCCAAGTCGAAAATTGACATTCGATGGTCCATATTCATTTTGGAAATAGTTATCACTTTTCAAAATAACACAAATATTATTTCATTAATATCTTGAATGTTTTTACTTGTTTCACATTTATTTCAAAAATGTAAACATATTTTTGTATGACAACTGCAACGAACATTAAGTGGAGAAATACATTGAAAATTTCTTTCGATTCATCAAGAATTCCTCGCGTGAATTGGATCAATTACTCACCGAGTAAATTATCGAATGTTTATTGCATCAAGTTCAATTATTCTATCGTGTAATTTGGTCGGACGATTAATCATTTGGTTAATTAGTAGTTAAGGATTGGCGGCCACACCTTAATGCAATTTTTATTCATTTGTTTGTTTTGTTTACGTGTTTTACGAGTGGGCCGTGGGTTGACGGTCAATTGTTTGGTGTAGTTGTATAGTGTTTTGTTTTGTAAAGGGGTGATGGTGATTTACGTGTGAATTGATTGTAATGAAGTTGTTTGTTATAGGTTGGTGATTCTGGCGTCGACAGTCGGTTGTTATGGGAAAGATGAGCATAAACCTGCAGGAAAATACCCTTTGGAGGTAAGATTTCAACTTTTTTAACACATATTTCAAGACACCAAATTTTACCTTATCACATTTGGTACATCCCCGAGGCTCTATCAAAAACTAAACCAGATATGAAAATGCACACCGGCATTAAATTTCTCACATTGATATTAACTTGTAAACAAAGTTTCAGCAATTTTTAAATTAAAATAAACTACCAAAATTTCAGCAAACAGTTCTTGAACGATATCTTGAAATCTAAAAGACATGTATGTACGATATTTGTGGATTAGATTCATCGATTAAAAACGCATATTGTATATAATTTATCTTTAGAATTTCTCTAAAACTGAACGAGATATAAAGATGCGCTAAACATCATTGAATTTCTTGTAATCCAATAAGAAAATCTTCACCAAAATTTCGCCATAAAACAGTTTTTAAATAAAATATTAAAATAACACTTGTCTAAGTTTTACAAAATTCAGCCTCCAAGTCGACTTATTAGGTCATCGTCAGAGGCTGGCCAGCACAGTTAGTAACCATAGACGCGTTTCGCTCTTATTAGAAGCTCATCAGTATGGTATAACACACTCCTTCACCTAGAACAAAGTTCACGTGAACGAGCTGTGTGATATTTTAATATTTTATTAAACCTAGTGTCACCAAGGACCGGACAATTAATTTTGTCTTGGTTGTTTTTCAGTTTTTAAATAATATCTCAATAACTAGAAAATATATGCACTTGAGAACTTGACTCAAAGTATTTATGTATGTAAATTTTCATTACAATATTCATACGAGAAAGAATTTTAGAACAAACAGTCTGAACTTGGCATAAAATAGAAATTTTCCAAAAATATAATTGTTAAAAAAATACTAAAAATTTGAATAACAACAAAGACAAAATTAATTGTCATCCAACACTTGGTGAAACAAGGTTTAATAAAAAATATAAAATAAACACTTGGCTATGTTTCACAAAATTCAGCCTTCAAGTCACCTTATGAGGGCATCGTCAGAGGCTGGCCAGAACAGTTAGTAACCATAGACGCGTTTCGCTCTTATTAGAGCTCATCAGTATGGTATAACTCACTTCTTCACCTAGAACAAAGTTCACGTGAAGAAGCTGTGTGACGAAGAACTGTGCTAGCAGAGAATAAGATCTCTAACAAACAGGAAAGATGACATGAAAAGTTCTGTGGAACAGGCCATACCATCTACCGAAAAAAAGGAAAAGCTACGCAATAGCAATTTAAATAACAACAAAGACAAAATTAATTGTCATCCAACACTTGGTGAAACAAGGTTTAATAAAAAATATAAAATAAACACTTGGCCTTATGAGGGCATCGTCAGAGGCTGGCCAGCACAGTTAGTAACCATAGACGATGCCCTCATAAGGTGACTTGGAGGCTGAATTTTTTGAAACATAGCCAAGTGTTTATTTTATATTTTTTACTAAAAATTTGCTTACGAGTCAATTCGGACACGAGGAATTCAATACTGTTAACCGTATTTTTATATCTTGCTTAGCTTTTAAGATATAGACTCCGGAATAGTTAAATTCTTCTCATTTCAATTTCTACTAAATCTCAAAAACTAAATGAGTTATGAAGATGCGCTGAACGGCTTTTAATTTCTCGTGCTTCTTATAAATGAATTGTAAATTTCAGTTTACTATCAGCGTTTAGATGTCAGATGAATATAGAATTCGAACCATATATCACAAACATAATTAATAGAATATATATCCAAAGAATAATATAATTAATTATCCTTCATTAAACAAACAAAAAGTCAAATACCAAATGTTAAAATTGATTAATAGTTATATTTTCGTTGCACACCTGCCCTTAACAGTCTTAAGAGTATGTTAGTCACAAAAATATTTTCCAATTATAAATTTCAAACAAAATTAATTTAAAGTCCTCCACAAAACCAGCGTGATTGCTTGTTGAATAAAAAGATGCCCCGGTCGCAAAATGTGTAGGGGTTTTGAATCTCTTTTCGTTATGCTCGCAGCAAGAGGGACATCACAACTGGATTCAGTAAGATTTTAACAGGGCGAAATGTTAGCGTTATACTTTAAGATAAATGTGAAAGGTATTTAAGGAGTCCTAGATATTTAAAAGATTTACTGCATGGGTTTTTATAAGCAAATTGTAATCACACCTTCAATATAGGTTGGTTAGGTGAACACAGTGATTCTCAAACTGTCAATTGTCGGTTAAAAATTGGTAGTTTTCGTGAAGCTTTTGACATAATTTTATACGCGATAGTACTGCAATTGCAGATCTGAGTATACATATTAAAAAAATAATAATAAATATATATATATATATATATATATATATATATATATATATATATATATATATATATATATATATATATATATATATATATGGGGTAGGTGGCTCAGTGGTATCGAGTCGGCCTGTGGATCTTGAGAACCCTGGTTCGATCCCCACAGCGGACAAACAATTTTCACCAATTTAAAAAAATCTACCCCTGTGCCTCCCTCTCCACTAATATCTTTGAGGGCCGCGATTTGACGGCTGGTAACCGCATTTCACGCGACAAAATATATCACTTACCGAGATCTGCTTAGGCAGAGTGCCACACCCAGTAATGGGTAAAAGGCGTGATGATATATTTATTTATTTATTTATTTTATTTTAAATATATATTTTGACCGATTTTTTCAAAATTGTTGCATTTAATTAAAATAAAATTGAATGTAGATTACTATACAGGATGTTTCAAAATTATTTCAAAAAAATAACAAGCATATAATAGCATACAATTATTACAACGCAAAAATATTTTTTCTGAATTTCCCAAAAATTATTGAATATATCTTGATGCAAACTTTTTTGTGCCACTGGACTGATAGGTTACAGTAATTAATAAAAATTAGTAATCATTTAAATTTATTTATTAAATTCAAGTTGTGGAATGTTTAGTAATGTCTGATTCAATTATATGCAATTATTTTTGCGTTGTAATTAGTACATCAAATAATATATACCCTTTAATTTTTTTTGTAATAATTTTGAAACATCCTGTATAACATGTTTCATTTATAATAACAATAATATTTTGCTGCAAAAAGCTCATTATACAGGTGCCAACTTCTACCACGTAATTAGGTGCAAGATTCACATTAAACAATTGTTTTCCTTTTAGTTTTTTTAAAACAAATAAATGTTACGTAAATTTATCACAATAAAATTATAGTTAGTTGGTTTTTTTTCTTGGTCATGTTCTTGTAACTGTTAAATTATTCGTGTAAGTACACATATGGAGTATGGAAGTAATTTGTCTCAATTTATAACCTGTCAACATTAAATTGTAATGTATTAATACGTAATGCTCAATTCAATTAACGCCCTAATAAAAATTCAGTCCTACACTCGCTCACTTCATCATCTTTAATAATAATGAATGTACAAATATATAAACGTTGTCAAAAATTTATATTATTTTTCGTAACACATGCACAAGAAACACATTCTTATTCCCTAATTTTAGAGAGAGAAACACTGCAGGTAGGATGTTTCTTTCCCTAGGTAGCAAGTGACAAGGAAAGGGACATGTTTCTCTCCCTAGGGACTACGATTATTAGTTGTTTGCGGCGTTTCCTAGGTAACTAGTTACGCAACCCATATTTGATATTTCTCCCGAAAAGACAATAATTTTTGTGCACTTGTTACGAAAAGTATAATATGCTTCACGGGAGGGCGAGATTATAATCACTTGTTTCCCTCCCTTGATGCATAACATACTACAATTGAATGGTAGAATCAAACTTTAACTAAACGTAATGTTTGTACCTAAGGTAAAGATAAAAAGTTTAAACAATTTTATAATATCACTATTTTAGTTTAGTTAGTCAAACAAATGAAAAATATCGCATAAAAATAATACACAGTGATAAAAAACAACTGATAATCACGTGATATGTCAAACTGTCAATGACAATTTATTTTAACTTTTAGGAAGAAAAATTTACTGTCCAAATTCATGAGCTTGGCAATTATGATTTTTAATTTTATTGAATTCAATAACAAGGTACAATAAATTGCCATTAATAGTTTGATAGGTCACGTGAATTATGAAAATTATATTAACCATCATTTTTTGTTGCGCTAGTTTAGTTTGTTATTCGGATACATTTATTACGAACATTGTTAGCAGATTAAAATACTAACCTGAGATGCAGAATTTAATTTCAAACTTTTTTCTGTATGTGTAATTTTCTGTAATTATCACTTGCATGAATGCAAAACAATCTTTCCATCTTCCTCAAATTGATTAAAAAAAGATGATACACATTCATATAAGTTTTTTATGGCAGAAAAGTGACATCAGAATCTAGAAATCATGTTAGAAATTGCAAGGCGCCTTGTGAAAAAACCAGAATAGATGCACATAAATAATGTAATAGAACAGATTCCTAGAAACTCGCTTTGACGGCTAGGATTCTTCGGAGAGATAACAAACATCAACGCAGAAGGAAACACAGAAAATACAAACAAAATGGTAGCTGAAGTTGCTTCTTCGCATAAACTAACATTCAAATCATTTTGCTGCATGTGTCGCACGTATGACACTTGGTTCTTTCATAAAACTGTCAGTGATAGATCGGGTTTTAATTATGTGTTTGTTAATTTAATTGACCTATTCGGTATAACGCCAAAGAACATTCAAAACATTTCAACTTGAAAATATAAACAAAAACTGTCATAGAAATTATAGTCTATCTTATCCTAACTTCATTCGTTGTACTTCACCATAGATCTTAAACTTCCAGCAATTTTTTGTCATATGACATGACAGAAACTACAGTGAAGATGATACATTGAAAGTTAAATTTATGACAGAAAAATTTGGGTGACGCCTGAATTCAAACCAGGGACCAAATTCATATTATTTTTGATGATTTAAATTCCGGCGTCACCCAAATTTTTCTGTCATAAATTTAATTTTAAATGTATTAAACTTCCAGCTCTGTGATTAGTTATCGTCGTTGCGGATTTACAATTAAAAAGAATTCATTTCTATTTTTCTGTTTGTCATTACACGAATTAAACTAAATAAAATTTATTTTTCTACTTCCGTTAGGAAATAGATGTTTTATTTCACTTATTTGAGTTAGGTAATGAACTGCATTATTTAACTAGTGAAATAATGAGGTAACATTGCAACAGATATCTTGGTAGACGAATTCAGATGTGTTATTCTTTTATTTTTTGAGTTTATAACTGTCATTAATATGTCAAAATTTCATAATTTCAAAAACGCTCTTTCATATTTATTAGAATGGAAGTAGAAAAAATTTTGTATGCAACTAGTAAGGAAATAGGTTATTACCTTACTTATGTGTTTACATAACTCGGCAAATTTCACATGCGTAAGGTAATAACCTTCATATTCTTACTAGTTTCATAAATAGCTATTATTTATTTATTTATGTTACGTTGTACAACAGGAACTTAATCCTAATTACAGTACAGGGTCCGGACTAAACCTTTGGTGGAATACCCTCAATATAATTTATATAAATAAATAAATATATCATCACGCCTTTTACCCATTACTGGATGTGGCACTCTGCCTAAGCAGATCTCGGTAAGTGATATATTTTTTCGCGTGAAGTGTAGTTACCAACCGTCAAATTACGGCACCCAAAGATATTAGTGGAGGGGGAGTAACAAGGGTAGTTTTAAATTGGTGAAAATTGTTTGTCGGCTGTGGTGATCGAACCAGGGTTCTCAAAATCCACAGGCCGACTCGATACCACTGAGCCACCTACCCCATGAAGTATGAAGTACAACAAACCAATTTAACAGCGACTACTTGCAAATTTTCCAACTGGAGTTGATCAAAAAGATGCCATGTATTTAGAAACCCAGTTCGTGTTTTAAGCTAGACAGGTCATTTAGTTGAGAATAAATGCTATAAACAATTTAAAATCTTTGTTATCCAATAAGAAATGTTGAAAGATCTCGCAAGAATCTAATTTACATAAAACAAATGAACCCTATTCCATAAATGTCGGTGAAGACATGAAGGGAGCCCACGAGATAAGCTCCTCTGATAAGGTGGCTATGGTTCCTGACGTCAATTGTTTTATGTGTTTATTTATCCGTTGATAGTCACTTGTCGAAATCCGATGTTTTTCTCTGTAACAACACTACGATAGGCTGTTAGCATACAAATGTGCTTTTTGTGTCACATTTCTGATTCGTTACGTTCACATGTTTTCAAGCTGAATTATGAAAATAAATCGAGTCATGCAATGATATTAATTGCGTGATATGTTTGTATGATATCTGATATCTTTCAATTAAAAAGAATTTGATCAATTATGCTGATATCACAGAATCTAAAGCAATAGTTGTTTCTAAAAACTACCAGTTTTACGATAGAATTCATTTTACTGCAATTTATTTATTAAATACTTGACAATTTTTGTATTAAATGTGAAAAAAGAAGTGTTTTTTGTTGCACGTGAGAATTTCACTTTTAGTCAATACAAAAAAGTCATTCGAAGGCACAAAAAAATAACAATAACAAACAACGTTTTTTCTACAACTGTCACAAAAGAATAATACAATAGTTATTGATTTATTCAAGTAAATTCAAAGATGTTATTGGAGCAGGAGACACAGGGGTAGTTATAACATGGTGAAAATTATTTGTCGTTTGCGGGAATCGAACCGGGGGTCTCAAATCCACAGGTCGACTCGATACCACTGTGCCACGTACCCCATAATTCATTATAATAATTATTAAAGATATCTCGTCGTTCAGTGGTACTAAAAATATTAACTTCAATAAATCTGTCCTTAATTTTGCGAATTTTGAAAAAATTATTTTTGATTTGGAATCATGATATTAAATTCTTACAAATCTGTTAATACGAGTAATTATAATAAGATTTATTGCAATTTTAACAATAAAATAAAACATAAAAAATGTGCAAGCTACACGATTTACTCATACTGGGTTCCGCCCATGTACACTCAGCTACAAAAGTAAGAAGCAAAATACCCTGGATTTATGTATGCCACATTACAAGCAGTACGAACTTTGTTTATTTTGAATGTAATTTTTTTAAAAGTGGGAGTACAGTTTTGGTACAGCTTGGTACACTTGCAAAACCTTATTATTAATTCTCAAATATATACAAAAGAGATAAAATAAAAAAGTAATTATTGATTAATCTAATTACAATTTATTTATTAAAACACTTGCAAAACCTTAGGTGGTTTGAGATGAGTATTAAGACTCAAATATATGCAAAAGAAACAAAATAAAAAGTAATTATTGAATAATCTAATTAGAATTTATTTATTAAAGTTCAATTATTCATTTAATCAATTACACGCATTCCGCTCTCGGCAAGGTTCGCTAACTCGCCTCCGGAATCCAGCAGGCGGCGTCTAGCACGATCGTCTGCTGTTTCACTATATCTTCCTGCCATCCTTGTCTTCGTCGCATCTGCTTTACGATGTAATTAGAGTTGTTTCTTGTGTAGGATTGCGTATGTGTTAGATAGAGATGCAGATAGTGTGACGTCATAAGTATGAATGTCATTGTTTTATATTGCGAGTCATCTATGACTTGTAAGTGTTGTTCACAGACTGTAAATGATGTTCAAATGTTTAAGATCTAAATGTGTGACCAATCGAGGTATTATGTAGTTTGTTTTACAGATCATTTAAAATTCAAATTAATTTGTTAACAATTTTATTAACTACTTCCAGTTTCTGTTGGACTTCTTAAGATGTGTTGAATATACAAATTATTTTACTATTCTACTGTAGTAATAGTAGGTGGCGCACAGGGGCGGATCCAGACTTCGAATTGAGGGGGGGTCATGGAGTGAATTTTGTCTCGGTGGGGGGGGGGGAGTTATTCTCCATCTTCTAAATATAAAAAACATTTGTATTTGCTCATATTATATTCCTGCTTTAAATAATTTTTACAATCACATTAAATCGTCTTTGGAATCGCATTAAATCACAATCAATCATTTTTTCACCTCAAAAATTTGATCTAAGAATGCCAACATTTTTTAAATCATAAAGTTTCAATATCTAAACGATTCTTCGATAGAATAAAAAAAGTGCAAATGTCGGTAGTCACATACTTGACTAGGTCTTAAATAGAATACCTCTCCCATCTGCGGGTCGAAATAATATCCCCACAAAATATTGGTTTTTGGCTATTTATTAGAATAATAAATCAAACAATAGTTCTTAATTATCTTAGAATTTTAAGTTCTTAGATAATATTTTCTATTTAATTTGTTTAATAAATTGAGTTTACGTAAATAATTACATCATTATTATGTATTAGTGCCAACATTTAAAAAAATCCTATGATTGACCATTTAAAAATACCGGCGAATGGGGCTGTACAACCCTGTGCGAACCTTGTGAAACCAATTATAACGGGTCATATTTTGAATTCCTTTGCAAACGTGATTGCGGTGCATTTAATCGTTTTATGCCGATCCCTCCAGTTTAAAATGAAAATAGTATATCAAGTCGGCCTGTGGACTTGAGAACCCGGGATACATTCCCACAGATGACAAACAATTTTCACAACATTAAAACCCCTGTGGCTCCTCCTCCACTAACATCTTTGAGGGTCGTGATTTGACGGCTGGTAACCGCACTTCACGCGAAGAAATATATCACTTACCGAGATCTGCTATAGCTGAGTGCCACACCCAGTAATGGATAAAAGGTGTGATGATATATTTATTTATTTATTTAAATATTTCTGAAAATATAACTTTCTGATAGGGTAGTATAGAAAAGTATACTTCGTGAAGAAAGTGTAAGTTTTCCTTCAGGTGCTTACAATTTTAATTAGAGAACAAAGCTCATATTTTATATAAATAGTACATGTTGCCTATGTACATTCAGATGCAGAAGTGAAGATAAAAATATTGTGCATTTCTGTTTAAATTTGAATTTGAAAATTTTATTTTTTTAAGTGTTATGTATAACTTTTCTCTTTTAAATGAAACACCCTGTATATTTAAAAAAAAATGTATTTTACATGAAAATCTGAACATAAAAATACGTACCAAACCGACAAATATTTAATAAAAAATATAAAGTAAACACTTGACTATGTTTCACAAAATGCAGCCTCCAAGTCACCTTATGAGGGCATCGTCAGAGGCTGGCCAGCACAGTTCAGTTAGTAACCATAGACGCGTTTCGCTCTTATTAGAGCTCATCAGTATGGTATAACTCACTTCTTCACCTAGAACAAAGTTCATGTGAAGTAGCTGGTGACGAAGAACTGTGCCAGCAGAGAATAAGATCTCTAACAAACTGGTAAAATGACATAGCCAAGTGTTTACTTTATATTTTTTATTAAACCTTGTTTCACCAAGTGTTGGATGACAATTAATTTTGTCTTTGTTGTTACGACAAATATTTTCTCTTTTAAATGAAACAGCCTGTATATTTGTAAAAATGTAGGTTTTACATGAAATTCTGAATACATAAATGTGTACCAAACCGACAAACAGACATTTCCTTTTTATCTTTCAATTATTCCATTTATCCTTTATAAAACTAAAAATCAAAGTATCCGCCTATCACGCCTCTACCGGAAACCTCTAACAATACGCCCATTACTCTTGAAATCGTGACAACACCTCTTGTATGTTCCCTACATTTCATTCTCAACTTCTAAACTGCTCACATATTCTATGTCTCATTCATAAGCACAGCGAAGTCCTTGGATATAATATCTTCTTGCTTCTTGCACTATTAACAACAGCGTGTTCGTCTTCAACAGCTGTGCAAGAACGAGGAACACTAGAGTATTATGTGCACGCATTTACGCAGCATATATGAGTACCAATTCATTTATAATCACAGTCTCACAGACACTGGTGTATAGGGATATTATCAGCGTTTGTAGTTTCATGATCGCAAAAATGCAAAGCTGTATATAATAACACTTCATATGTTAGAATGTTGCTATACAGGGTGATTCTGCGAAGACGAACCCAACCTTAACTTTTTTATTATAAGAAATAGAAAAATTTTCTTCATATGGAAGTTTTAGTATATTAAATATACTATTTTATGACACATATAGATATTTTTTATAAAGTCAGGTTTACATGATACGACTATCAATTTTTATTTTTCAAATGGGAACCTAGAATTATTTTTTTTAAATAAAAACCGCCATTTTTTTTCTTTTTTCAACGATGTATTACTTGTCATAAATGTATATGAAAAAAATCGAGATAAATAAGATAATTGAGACATATCAGAAATTATTTTTATTCGACTATTCTAGGAGGCTATGCGAAATTAAACACAAAGTAACAAGGTAAAATGAATGACAAAACACGTGAAACAAGTAACAAATAAATATTTGCATTGTTGTCATTAATTTTACTAAAGTTTATTAAATTCAGATAGAAATGTTACTAGGTAATAATGAATGTGTATCTGATATTATTTATAATTATTATTAAACTGTTTTTAAGATTTGATATAACAGAAAATGATGAAGTGCATATTTTAGAACCATGGCAAAATTTACTTTTCCATTTAAGTACAAAGCATTTGAACACTTGAAAAACTTTTTTAAAGATGAATTAGATAATTACTCAGATTTAAAACTTAATAAAGACGAATTTATTTATGCCATTGACACATTTAGAGGAAAGTAAAAAAAGGCATGTTCAAATTATCTAAGTTATTTATTATAAAAATGTTTAAGGCAATTCTAGTTATTCTTTACAAGCAATATCATTGTTTAATGAAATTCCTTATCCTGATGAAGACAAAATAACTTGGAATCAATTTCTTGATTATTATATCATTCAAGGAATTTCAGAACAGTATGAAAACATTCAATTTCATGAACCAGAAATATTTACAGTTCCTCATACCGAGGTATGCACAATAAATACATAAATATTTATTTGAAATTTACAAGTATTTTTTATAGAGAAACTGTAACAAAAATTGTTTCAATTGAAACAGAAACATCATTTTGCTACACAATCGTTTCTAAATATGGAAAAATAGGTCTATACACAGGAGATTTCATTTTATTGCAAACATATCAAGTTATTTTTACGCGTACTGATAAAAGATTAACTAAAAAGTTTCTTCCAAATGTAAATATATTTGTTGTGTCTAACACAGCACGAAGTATGATGTTCTACGATGCTTCTGGACAGAAACATATTCCTTTGTGGCTGATTGAAGGAATTCCAAATGCAATTTATGTTAACTTAGTTAACTTATAAGCAAAGTTTCAGCTTAAAATTGGATTATAATTTGCATATAAGTCAATTCGGATACTGAGAATTCAATGGCGTTGAGCGCATTTTCACATTTTGTTTAGTTTTTAAGTTATAGCTAGTAGGTCCACGTGAAAATAGTTATTTGTGTATTAAGAGCGTAAAGTGATTCTTTGTTACTCGAGCACGATAATTGCAGCGCGATCCGAAGGCGAGAGCTACAATAGTGCAAGAGGAACAAAGATACTTTACGCTCGTGATACATAATTTTGTCTATGATTGCATCTTCAAATTATTAAAATACGGATAGGTACAGAAAATAAATTCGTTCTGTCAACTGTCAATATGACAAGTTTCTGTTTTGTTTGTATCTCTGGTAACTTTTGTAATAAGTGCGAATTTAATCTTTTTCGTGCGTTGCCATTGGAAACGCGCGCATTTAACGTCTTTTTCGCGCGTTACCATTGGAGTCGCGCAAAAAAGATATTTTTCGATTGTTCTACAGAAAACGTCAACTTTACGATGACAAATGAGAATGTAATTGTTAACATTTCATAGCAATCGTTGAAAAAGACTATTTTCGTTCCAGAAACATACATTAAATAGAGGTAATTTCAGTACACGTGTGACAAAAAAAAATATTTTAAAAATCAAATTAAAGGGCAAGCCACAGGGAAAATTAGTTTACCAGCTGCGGGAATGGAACTAAACTATAATAGCTTTTATAAATTTTCGAAACAATTTTTCTTGAGTATAGTTTGACATTCAATCAATTATCTGTACCATTAAATCAAATTTAAAAACCACAGAACGCAAAAAGAATAATTAATGACTATTAAACATTTCGGGACGTTGAATTATTTCGACTACGTGCCTGGCGTGGGCGGACTGCACAAAAGGATCTTAAAGCTTGTCGTTAGCATCCTTTTCCTCTTAACATTCACACACAAACACACACTAAACGTAGGTCGTAGCTATTACATATTGCACGCATGCATACACGTAGTCGGCGAGTCTGTTTGCGCGGTATGATGTATGAATGTATAGTACTGTTGTGTGTGTGTTTGTGTGTGTTACCTACCTCAGTGTGGTGATATGCATCTAGAAGGCGTGACTTCCGGTGGCGGAGCCCAGGCGCCACAATAGTTACTTCCGGTCCCATGCTCCAATTCACTTACCTGCCGTCAATGTGTTTGTATATGTGCATAGAAATAATTTGATATTTTTAATATATTGTCGTGTCATTTGTCATTGTGTGATAATAGATGCTCCTATTACTAATGCTTCTGCATTTTGGCAGATGCTTGATTTATTATTCTTTGAACGGCATGTCCATCTCGTTTACTAAGATATCTAATTTTAAGAAACAATATATCAAAACACATATTTGCTTAATTCAAATGACAGTAAATTTGTCAACATTTTACTGTTTTAACGCTACTCATTATCATTAAACAAATTTTTATAAATATTTTAGACATTCAAACGAAATTACACTTTATACCCGGTCCTACTTAAGAACGTAGCGCAGGGTATATATACCGGGAGTTTTTCTTATCAGTAAACATAGGGATATATCATTACCATAGTTACAGTTAAAAAGTTTGACAGCAATACATTAGAGCGTTTATTTTAAAAGTAAACATAGGGAAAATAATATTTTCAGCAATGCATTGAAGTGTAATAGTCTATAGTCTAAAAGAAACATTTTAAGTTTAAACAAATTAAATGAATTTGAATTACTTTAAATTACATTAACTAAACGTTAGGTATAAATTTAGAACCTCAAAACCATCCAAAAGTTCTTTTGTGTAGAGGTTTGTTCTCATATTCTTCGTTCAAGAGCTCGTACATACAAATAATGAGAATTTTGGGTTGAACCAGTTCAAAAATCGAAAATTATTAAAATGTGGTTCTATATAATTCAGATCAGTTTTTGAGTTACAGCGATTTTGACTTTTTTTTAAGCTCAACTTTGAAAGCCCATAACTCAAAAAATAAAAGAGACATTGAAATTCGGTTTGTCTGAGTGTATTTCTCGTGCGCTACTTAACTTGTACAGGTATTTTGAAAATATTGAAAATTTTTCAATTTTTTTCAAAATTTTTCTTCCTCAATATTTCAAAAACTTGAAAAGATAATGAAAATCTGAAAACACTAATGAATTTCTGGCGTGAAAATACATAAGTATGCAAATTTTCACAATAAAATTCGCACGGATACATTTTTTATTACAAAAAAACGAAAAATGGTCAAAAATCGTAAAAATCTTAAGAAATCTTCAAAAAACGGCCATTTTAGATTTTTTGTAATAAAAAATGTATCCGTTCGAATTTTTTTCTGAAAATTTGCATACCTATGTATTTTCACGCGAGGATTTCACTGGTGTTTTCATATTTACATTATCTCTTCAACTTTTTGAAATATCGTCAAAGAAAATTTCGAAAAATATTGAAAAATTTTCAAAATTTTCAAAATGCATGTACAAGTTAAGTAGCGCACGAGAAATACACTCGTTCAAACCGCATTTCATTATCTCTTTTAGTTTTTGAGTTATGGGCTTTCAAAGTTGAGCTATAAAAAAAGTCAAAAATCGCTGTAACTCAAAAACTAAAAGAGATATTGAAATGCGGTTTGAACGAGCGTATTTCTCGTGCTCTGAACTATATAGATCCATATATTAAAAAGGATTTCGATCGCATTGCAATCTACTGCATTCTTACCTGTGACAGATTATAGTTGACATATTTTCTTAGTAACAGTTCTATATCTGTTACTATTACTGTTACTAGTAATTATAAAACAATTCCAACAATTTGTTTACACATATTATTATTGTATTTACTTTCATTTCTGCTCACATAAAAAAAATAAATCATACATTTTAATTTGAACTATCTTTTTGTTTATTGCAGCTGCACCAATTGTTTCGCGAGCGGCTGGCGAAGGGTCGAGCGTCTAGGACAGAAGGAGTCTGGTCTTCTTGGGGTCCTTGGTCCCCCTGCAGCCGCTCCTGTGGTGGAGGAGTCACCGTACAAACGCGACATTGCATTTCTAGACCTGTCACCGACATCAGGTCAGTTCAAATTTCTATCAAATTAATCATTTGTAGTATCTTTTATCATGCATCTTTGAAGATGAAGTAACTAATTGGATAACTTGATATGTAGCTGGAACTTATTTTTAAAGTGTATCAATAAATGAGGATTATAATTAGTTCTACTCATTCCCTATTTTGTCCAAGTGTTCAAAACTTATCAAAAATATGTCAACATTAAACAAAAATTCCTCGAACAATTAAACATACCACATTGATTGATGTTAAAACATAAAAAAATATTTGTGTTTACGACATCGAGTATTACCAATGAATGATGCATTCTCCCAATAATACATCGCTGGATATCGTTGTCGTTTGAGTCTCGCATGACACAGATGACATAATCTGACCTTGCTCTGATTCCAAGTGAACTGTTAACAGCCCTTACAGAGAGATAATTTGCCGACAATTGTTGAAATTACTTCCTTGATTTGTTTATAGTAATGCAGTATGAGTTTATTTGATGTTAGCGCCATTTAAATTAGATTCGTTTGAATATTGTACTCGTGCACTTAAAAAACAATAATTTTTGGTTTTTGTAAATAATAGTTATTTGTGTATCTAGACCGGGAAATCAATGTTTGTAAAGCCAAGGCAGACTATATTCTGAACACACCAAATTATTTCGTGATCGAAGTGCTTACACAATTTTTCAAGCATACAGTTCATTTTCAAAATCTATTACAAATTTTTCGTAACACATGCACAAGAAACACGTTCTTATTCCCTAATTTTAGAGAGAGAAACACTGCTTTTTTCCCATAGGGAGAGAAACATTATGTTTCTCTTCCTAGGTAGGATGTTTCTCTCCCTAGAGACTACGATTATTAGTTGTTTGTGGCGTTTTCTAGGTAACTAGTTACGCAACCCATATTTGACATTTGTCCCGATAAGACAGTAATTTTTGTGCACTTCTTACGAAAAGTATAATATGCTTCACGGGAGGGCGCGATTATCCCTTGTGTCCCTCCCTTGATAACATACTATAATTTAATCATCACGCCTTTTACCTATTACTGGGTGTGGTACTCTGCCGTAAGCAGATCTCGGTAAGTGATATATTTCTTCGCGTGAAGTGTGGTTACCAACCGTGAAATGATGGCCCCTAAAGATGTAAGTAGAAGTGGAGCCACAGGGGTAGATTTAAATTGTTGAATATTGTTTGTCGGCTGTGGGTATCGAACCAGGGTTCTCAAGATCCACAAGCCTACTCGATACCACTGAGCCACTTACCCCATAGTTTCAAAATTATGGTTATTTTAAATATGAATTGGCAACCAAGGAAACATTTTCAAAAAAAAAATACAATTTGATTGTTTATTGGCGACATTTTGTAATAGTATTTTTGATTGGTTCAGAACAACCCGCCAAAGCAGCTGTCAGACCAGATATAAATATTTGTTGGAATGTTTTCAAAATAGTTGAATTTCGCGGGTTAAATTATGTGTATAAATGTCATCTTTGTGTGAAACTTGCTTGCAAAGTTTATTTATTCTTCACAAAATACAGCCGACAAACAATTTTCACCAATTTAAAAATTTACCCCTGTGGCTCCCTCTCCACTAATATCTTTGAGGGCCGTGATTTGACGGCTGGTAACCGCATTTCACGCGACAAAATATATCACTTACCGAGATCTGCTTAGGCAGAGTGCCACTCCCAGTAATGGGTAAAAGGCGTGATGATATATTTATTTATTTATTTATTTTTTTAAAATACAGATGTATAAATCCAATTACATCAAGTACAATTAAAGAAATTAATTGAACAACTAAAATACAGTAGATATTCAATTATATAAAACAGTATTCTTTGAAAAAAAAATATACAACATATGATCTAGGTTATATAACTACCTTACCGATGAAAATATTGTTAAATTTAAAAATAAATTAAAACAGAAGCTAATTCTAAAATGTTACTATCATGTAAACGAATATTTTGATTATCCTTGTTATTATGTATCTTGACTTGTTCTATATCATGTATTTTGATCTTCTGAATAAAGTATTATTAATATTATTATTATAAAAATAATATTTAAAATAATCGAGTAAAACAATACAAACCGATGCAGCAACTTGTACAGTTCATTTCTAATTAGTTGCGCAAATTACGAGATACAAAACCACCATGTTCTGACAAAAATACAAGTGTGTGTTAATAATTTGCAATTTACTATAAACTCTAGGTTCTTTATACACTGTAGATTGATCACGTGACCACCCATACTGCTTCGTAAAAGTCTTGATCTTTGCGATAGCATAATTGGTAATAACAAATAATAAACAATATGTTACAGTGAAAATGAATTACAGACGTTTGTGTTGATGGATCTTACGTGCCCTATGCCATGTTACGTTACTCTCGGGATTTACGGTTTAACTTAACGTTGTCGTTAACGTAAGATGCCTTTCAAAGAATTTCATATTTGTTGCTTTATTATTTGCAGTGCAAGTATAAGGGCCGTTAACAGAGTTTAATAGTTTCTTTAATGTTGTTAGAAAATAGTTATTTAAGACAGCGCCGGATTTAGGACAAAAGGTGGTCGCCTCTAAAACGCCATCTATATACATATGTATAGTTCATCATTTTGACTATTTTACACATAAAAAGGCTTTTTTCTACGATTGATATGAAAAGTTGACAATTACGCTTTCATTTGTCATCGTAAAGTTGACGTTTTCTGTGGAACAATCAAAAAATATCTTTTTTCTACGATTGCTATGAAAAGTTGACAATTACGCTCTCATTTGTCATCGTAAAGTTGACGTTTTCTGTGGAACAATCGAAAAATATCTTTTTTGCGCGTCTCCAATGGCAACGCGCGAAAAAGACGTTAAATACGCGCGTTTCCAATGGCAACGCGCGAAAAAGATTATAAATGCGCGTTACCAGGGATACAAACAAAACAGAAACTTGTCATATTGACAGTTGACAGAACGAATTTATTTTCAGTACGTATACGTTTTTAAATAATTTTAAGATGCAATCGTAGAAAAAATTATGTGTGTATCACGAGCGTCAAGTGTCTTTGTTCGGCTCGCGCTGCAATTACCGTGTTCGAGTAACAAAGAATCACTTTACGCTCTTAATACACAAATAACTATTTTGCGCGTCTCCAATGGCAACGCGCGAAAAAGATATTAAATGCGCGCTTATTTCAATAGTTACCAGGGATGCAAAAAACACGGAAACTTGTCATATTGACAGTTGACAGAACGAATTTATTTTCAGTACGCATACGTTTCTTAATAATTTTAAGATACAATCGTAGACAAAATTATGTGTGTATCACGAGCGTAAAATGTCTTTGTTCCTCTTACACTATTGTAGCTCTCGCCTTCGGCTCACGCTGCAATTACCGTGTTCGAGTAACAAAGAATCACTTTACGCTCTTAATACACAAATAACTATTCTATTATACTGAAGTTTCGACTCGGGATAGGGCCATTTTCAAAGTCGTAAATCAAAAGTAGTTTATTTGATTTTGATTATCAAAACTTTGATAATGGCTTAATCCCGAATAGAAACCATATATTTTCAAATCAAACCCTGAAATCGATTTTTGCCTATAAAAATTTATTAATTAGCTTATTTTAAAATATTTTTGGCTTCAAATTTAAAATGAAAAGTCGGCGTCTATAACAATTTATAAATGGGACCTCAATATTTAGTAGATTACTAAAGTTTAATGAAGTATTATTATGTGATATTATTTGACCCTCTAAAAATATGAAACAACAAATTTAATATCAACTTCTGTGGCTCCACTAACAACTTTGGGGGCCGTGATTTGACGGCTGGTAGCCGCACTTTACGCGTAAAAATATATCACTTACCGATATCTGCTACGGCAGAATGCCACACCCAGTAATGGATAAAAGGCGTGATGATATATTTATTTATTTATTTATCTATTAATGTAACTAGTCGTATAAAAATTATATAATTTTAATAATTATTTAAATAATAAATAAAAATTCTTGTTATATAATGCCTTCGTGAAAAGTGTATCCTCATAAAAATTCGTCTACTCAGTATACCCCCTAAGCCGACCCTGACTACAAAGAATTTATGCCTTATGGTTAGATGTTTTGTGTTTTGGTTTGATATTGTCGATTTATGTTTGGCTTTAATTTCTGCACTTTGCATCCTCCTTAATTAATATAAAGTTAAAGACTTGAAGGTTATTTACTCTCTGATGCTATCTCCTCTTAAAGCTATTATTACTGGATTTTAATTTAAAGTATGTTTTGTTTCAAAGTTGCAATTTGCAATTTAATATATGCTACTCGTACTATTCTTAGAAGCGTGTTTAGCTGCAAATTATAAGACAATTGAATCGGCAAAATGAAAGATGTACTAAGAACTATTTTAAATTATATTCATCTCAATTCATATATGTATTTCTCAGAACTCTATAATCTTTAAAACTAGATTTTTTTAATATAAATAAATAAACAAATATATCATCACGCCTTTTTACTCATTACTGGGTGTGGCACTCTGCCGTAAGCATATCTCGGTAAGTGAAATATTTTTTCGCGTAAAGTGCAGTTACCGACCGTCAAATCACGGCCTCCAAAGATGTTAGTGGAGGGGGAGCCACATGGGTAGATTTTAAATTGGTGAAAATGGTTTGTCGGCTGCGGGGATCGAACCAGGGTTCTCAAAATCCACAGGCCGACTCGATACCACTGAGTCACCTACCCCATTTTTTTAATGATTACTATATATTCTACAAATATTCCTTTGCACGAATAAACTTTTACCTGACTTTGTATTTGACACATTGTTTAATTTTGTCGTTTAAATATTTGAAAACTGTGAACTTGTAACTTTGTGGTAGCACAGTTACTTCACCAGAAAGAGATTTTAAATATTACTAACTTCAACTTCAAAATAAAAATAATCGCTGCGCCCGTGTGGTTCGGATTTCACTATAAAGTGTTGGTTTTTCTAAAAGATTAGATGGACGAACCTTGAAATAAATGGATGGATTATAATTGTAGGTTAGAGACGAGCTGAATGAAAGGAATTATGAATGTGGATTATGCGAAAGTGGTGTGTCAGAACACGATAATTTACAGGTAATCGTAGTGGATAAAATTTACGATTATTAAGTAAGAAATCTTGTGTTCAAGTGTCGCTGACTTCAATTTATATATAAATAAATACATTAGGGGTTTCACTATAAACTTATACATACATAACATACATAACATCACGCTATATCCCATTAAATGGGGTAGCACGAACCCGTCAACATTCTCATCCTGACACACGATACTCGTTTCGACCACATTAACACTTCCTCCATACAAACTCTTTCTTTTCTCACAACCAAAATCCATCAACACACAACAAACATTCATCCATTCGCTAGTGTACACTGCGCTTGTTTCTGAAGATGGTCTCCACACAATTGCAGGTAAACACACGAAACATCTAACCAATTAATCTAAAATCAAGAATCATACGCTTGTCTTCATTCATCATATTTATCCCGCAATTAATTTTCTCCAAACATTCCTATCCTGACACACCACTTTTGCTTCAACCACATTCATAATTCTTTTCATACAAGCTCGTTTATTCTTCACGCTCAGGATCTTTCGCTCACGCAACAACCCTTCAATCATATTCATCCACTTGTTCCTAGGCCGTCCACGCAAACTTTCACCCTCAATTTCACCAACATACACCTGTTTCACCAATCTGTCATTCGACATACGTTCTACATGACCAAACCATCTCAACTGACTTATTCCCTGTATTTATTTCTGCTACTTTGTATAACAGGAACTTACTCCCAATGACAGTATTGTATTTAATGTTATGTTCCTGTTGTGCAGAATAACAAATACATATGTATATATAGAAAACGGAAAATTTAAAATGAAAAATAAAAATATTTCTCCTCTATTTTCTTTCAAATTTTCTCCGATCTCTCGAAAAATCATTTTCAATCGATTTCTTGGATCAAATTATAAATTGCCCTAAAATACTTACAAACTTATATTTGAATAACTAATTTTTTAAGATGTTTTTCCCCAATTTTCTT
This sequence comes from Pterostichus niger, assembly GCA_947425015.1. NCBI lineage: Eukaryota > Metazoa > Arthropoda > Insecta > Coleoptera > Carabidae > Pterostichus > Pterostichus niger. Next base: position 4,400,868 of record OX380337.1, on the reverse strand, counting down.
TTCAAATAACGTACTTAATGAATTTTCCAGAGGATGCTAAATCGTTTTCTAAGACCAAAAAACATTAGAATACAAAGTTTCATTGAAATTAGAGTAAATACGATGATCAACTGTTTTAATCATGAAAAAACTTAGATAATTGGAATATCAGTCTAGTTTATTTTAAAAATGTTATAATTCCGACGTTTCGGCGATAACCATCGCCTTCTTCAGGGATCTACAAAGTAATTAACAATAAGACTTTTTTTAACACAGAAGCAAAAAACTTACATGTAATGTCTAATAATTGACATAAACAAATAGTTTTAAAAAACTTAACTCAATTGGTCACAAATTAAAAGAATAAATAGTCAAAAATGTTTAAAAATTACAACAACTTTTAACAATTAACTATAAAACACATTAAACATTGAAATTGTTAGAACCTATTCTGAGATTGTTGACTTACACAGCCAAACAAACAAAATGACAGACAGACAGATAAACAAAAATTGCTCGTACGCAGGGCCGTCTTTTCGCCTAGGCAAACTAGGCAAGTGCTGGGGGTCCGAATCGTTCGACTAAAATGAAACAAATCTGTCACAACGTCAAACGTTGATGATTTGACAGATAAAACGTCAAGCATTTATTAATTTTTTGGCTATCAATTTTATAACGTAATTTTCGACATTTTCATATTTAATTTCTATCGTTACTAAGCACGTAAAAGTAATTCTGTTTACTGATTTAGATGCAGAATTTGATGCCCTAAAACTTTTATTTGATGCGTTTTTGCTTAAAATAATTAGGGAAGCAGGAAATTGCAAAAAACTGATTTTCCATGTTAAATCAATATGACCGGCTGAGCGAGTCACCACCCTGTATATATATTTATATTTACATATTATATTGCCTAGGGCCCAGGAGATGCTTAAGACGGCCCTGCTCGTACGTATTAGAGTATAGGATAAATTAATACAAAAATTTTATATTCTCCAGACTGATTTCCTGTCTCAATTTTGTTTTAAAAAATGATTTAATTCAATTTGACAAAGAATGAATAATGACAATACTATTATAATATAGATTCTCATATGAGATGATCCGTAATACATTCTATGCATGACATACATCTAAATGTATGTACGCAATTTTTTATTGTGTCATTTATACGGCTCGTTGCTTTTAATGTTTGATTTATGAAAGGAACGTTTTAATTGATAACATTAACGCATGCTTGCCAAACCAGTGCCGTCCACAACATTTTTTTCTAATTTTAATAAACAGTTTTCACAAAACAATGTTTGAATTTTGAAATAAGTAGTGTACGAGTAAATTCTTGAACTTTCAAGGTAAGAATACATTGAAGTATTACTTACTATAAGCAAAATAAATTCCACGTTCTTTTGCACAAAATAAATTTACAATTATAACGAAGATGAAAAAGTTGTTTGCTGTATTAATTGCTTTACAAATGATACAATCAATGTAGTGGACAAAAGAGGAATAAATTGATTGATATGACTGGCAGTTAAAGATCATTCATGATGAGAATATTAACTGATATAGATTTATAGTCGGATTTTCCTAAGATGTAATCAGCACCGCAGTACTTATTTATTTATTTGCACCATCTATGTAAATGAAACTATACAGGAGTTTATGGTAACGAAGTAAATGAATAATTACAGCGCGTAGACCTGTAAAATTTTACAGGCTCATAGAAGATACCTGACAGCAGTTGTTTTTTCATCACAATGATCACAACACCATGATAACAAATAAATAAAATATAAATATATCATCACGCCTTTTACCCATTAATAGGTGTGGCACTCTGCCGTATCAGATATCGGTAAGTGATATATTACTTTGCGTGAAGTGCGGTTACCAGCCATCAAATTTTTGGTAACTAAGTAAATGAATAATTACAGTGCGTAGACCTGTAAAATTTTACAGGTTCATAGAAGATACCTGACAGCAATTGTTTTTTCATCACAACGATCACAACACCATGATAACAAATAAATAAAATATAAATATATCATCACGCCTTTTACCCATTAATAGGTGTGGCACTCTGCCGTATCAGATATCGGTAAGTGCTATATTACTTTGCGTGAAGTGCGGTTACCAGCCGTCAAATCACACCCCTCAAGATAACGGCTAGCTATAAATTGTCCTATCGCTAACAACCTTTGATTACAAAATGTAATATATCTTTTTATAAAACTAACTCGCCCCACAAACCTTTCAGCTCGCCCGTAAAAATTAATTTACTACACTGCCCACGAAAATAACTATTATAATAATAGTACTGTAAAGTCTCACTTTCCGGACTGAAATTATTACTGTAGATATGTATGAAATAAAATTTATTTGAATACAAAATATTACACTGCTATACATATGTAATTATTCGACAATATCATTGTCACTATCACAATCCATTTCACTATCGTCACTTGAGTCTTGAATATTTATAATAAAGTCTTTAGTAATGTTATTAATATCAATATATTGATTTTCTCAATCAATCACATGACGCACACTGTTAGCCCAATTTTCTGGTGTTATATTGTTCATTTCTCTTATTATTAATTCGATAACATCGTCACTTACAGTCGGTGATGTATTGTTCTGTCTTATATTGCATTTTAATTGCCCCAAAATTAATTCAATTGGATTAAAAATACAATAATAACGAGGCAATCGAAGTACATCGTGTCCAAATTGTTTTGCTAAATTGTCACTCACATACTGTTTCACAGGGGGTTTAATTTGAACAACTTCTAACAATTGAGATTAGAGATTTCCGAATTTAAATATTTTGCAATCCTACCCTGAGCGCCAACAGGTAGAATCTCTTACTGTGTGCGGTTCAACACAGGCTTAGTAAGTTAAAGCCATAACGGAATATCTTTGAACATACTATACATCGTCGTATTGCCGGACTAGATGCATAGTATAAGATCTGCAATACCCTAATTACCCTTATTCTATGGTAGCAAATAAATGTCACCCCAATTTTAGGGTGGTGAATAAATGTTTTACAGTAGCGTTAATTTATTTTCTTTGTAAATATTTTCAAATTGTTGTTAATAACATTTTCAAATATTTGAAGTAATCATTTTGAAATGACATTTAATGTAGTATCTATCTTACAAACATTAGATACTATTATTAAACTGTTTTCAATATAATAATGGACTGATTATGAACGTAAATAAATAAATAAATAAATAAATAAATAAATATATCATTTGTCCCGCGTGATGGTCGCGCGGGTTGAGGGCCTGACTCACAACCATAAGGTCGTGGGTTCGGGTCCCGCCCGTGGCGGCCATACAAAGGACATATCGGCATATGACCTTAGTAGTTGGTCCGATATATAAATTAAAAAAAAAAAATATATCATCACGACTTTTACCCATTACTGCGTGTGGCACTCTGCCTAAGCAGATCTCGGTAAGTGATATATTTTTTCGGGTGAAATGCGGTTACCAGCCGTAAAATCACGGCCCCCAAAGATGTTAGTGAGGGGGGAACCACAGGGGTAGATTTAATTTGGTGAAAATTGGGGTAGGTGGCTCAGTGGTATCGAGTCGGCCTGTGGATCTTAAGAACCCTGGTTGGATCCCCACAGCTGACAAACAATTTTCACTAATTTAAATCTACCCCTGTGGCTCCCCCTTCATTAACATCTTTAGGGCCGTGATTTGACGGCTGGTAACCGCACTTCACGTGAAGAAATATATCACTTACCGAGATCTGCTTAGACAGAGTGCTACACCCAGTAATGGGTAAAAGGCGTGATGATGTATTTATTTTAATCTAAATCAAATTCTTTTTAGAAAGTTTGAAGAAACTGTAACATAACCCTAGTACCATTTGGTTTCCAGAATATGAATTGAATTGGATTAAAATAAGATTAGCTAAAGCAAAACTTTTTTTGGGAATTGTGCTGTTCATTTTGGAGTAATATTCAACCTTGGTCTTGAGCGGTTCGAGTCCTCGAGTCGTTGTCTCCGTGTGGTAGCCTCCGCCACTGCCTCTTGCATTTCTAGACCGGAAGCCAGGCGAGGTGCGCTTGCATGCGGGCGCCTTGGTTCGCGTCGCTGCACCGGAACAATACACTATTAACCGCCGCTGTGCGAGATTTCAGCGATTGTAATGTTACGCGAAATGCGAACGCGCCTCACTGATACTACTGATACTACGCTTGAATAAAGATGTGCAATGTCAATACGCATTCGAAAATATTTAGGAAATATTTGAACGAGGAGATTGTATTCTGGAGGGGCCTAGGCATACTATTATTGTCTATTTCTTAAAAACTAAACGAGATATTAAAATGCGCTCAACGGCATTGAATTTCTCGTGTCCAAATTGACTTATAAGTAAATTTTGATCTAATTTGAAGCAATTTAATTTTTTAAATTATTTCTTTGGTTTTTTCAGATTTTAGACCAATTTCTCTAAATTTCTTAATTGTAGGAATATTGTAACAAAAATTTACATACATATGTATTTTAACCCACTGAATCCAGTGGTAAAATCTTTAAGTGCATATGTTTTCTAGTTTTCGAGATAATGTCAAAAACAGCTTTTTATCAAAATTTTTGCGAATCTTGATATCTTGTTTAGTTTTTGACATATTAACTCGGAAAATACAAAATATCAAGAAAAAGAAGAATTTAAGTTTTCCGGAGGTTATATCTTAAAAACTAAACAAGATATGAAGATGCGCTCGACGGCATTGAATTTCTCGTGTCCAAATTGATTTATAAGTACATTTTTATCTAATTTGAAGCAATTTATTTTTTTAATTATTTTCCTTTGGTTTTTTCAGATTTTAGGCCAATTTTCTCTAAAATTCTTAATCGTAGGAATATTATAACGAAAATTTACATACATATGTATTTTGACCCACTGAATCCAGTGGTAAAATCTTTAAGTGCATATGTCTTCTAGTTTGTGAGATAATGTTAAAAAACAGTTATTTAACAAAAAATTTGCGAAGATTTGAAAAAATTAAAAATGGCTGAAACTTTGTTTAGAAGTCAACTGTAGCACGAGAAATTCAATACCGTTGATCACATCTTCATATCTTGTTTAGTTTTTGAGATATAACCTCGGAAAACTACAAAATCGGAAGAAAATAAAGAATTTAACTTTTCCGGAGGCTATAACTAAAAAACTATACAAGATATGAAGCTGCGCTCAACGGCATTGAATTCCCCGTATCCGAATTGACTTATAAGAAATTTTTTATCCAATTTGAAGTAATTAAATTTTTTTAATTATTTCCCAAGGGGTACCCCTTTGGTTTTTTTCAAATGTTATGCCAATTTTCTCTAAATTTCTTAATCGTAGGAATATTATAACGAAAATTTACATACTTATGTATTTTGACCCACTGAATCTAGTGGTAAAATCTTTAAGTGCATATGTCTTCTAATTTTTGAAATAATGTTAAAAAACCGTTTTTTAACAAAAATTTTGTGGAAATTTGAAATAAATTAAAAATTATTTATAAGTTAACTGAAGCACGAAAAATTTAATGCTGTTGAGCGCATCTTGATATCTTGTTTAGTTTTTGACATATTAACTCAGAAAAGTACAAAATATCAAGAAAAAGAAGAATTTAACTTTTCTGGAGGCTATATCTTAAAAACTAAACAAGATATGAAGATGCGCTCAACGGCATTGAATTCCTCGTGTCCGATTTAATTTATAAGCAATTTTTAATAAATTATTATAGTACTGATTACGAAACAGCAACGCAATTAATATTTTTCATACTGTGTATATTTGTCCTTGTTTTAACATTTTGATAGTCAATCACAGTCAAGATGACATACGAATGATTATTTATATTCTTATGTAGTAGAATAGAGTATAAATTCTGTTTAAAAAAATCGTGACCACATGACTTCATCTAGCGACATCTGGTACAACTAACCAACTTTCAATTTGGCCAGCAGGCGGCTACCGCTGAGCTATTCGAATCTAAGTGGGGGGTCCACATAAATGCTACTAACAAATTAAGTATTAATTTAATATATAACTTGGTTAGCTGCGTGTTTAACATCGGAAATTAGCACGGTAGAATGCACAAGAGTTATGTAACATCAGCGGCTGAGCTTTTCCCTCTTACGTCACTTCTCCACTTGATTGTCGTTTGTTATCATGTTGTTTTTGTTTTAAATGGTTGTTATGCTTTTTTTAAGGTTAGGAAGGTTTTTATGTTGTGGCTACCTGAGTAGTGTATTAGAATAATCGATAGATCAGATTAATTGATATTAGATATTTGATCGATTATGTTAAGCAGCTTTGAGGAAAAGGATCGGATTTCAAGATATTTGGATAACTTTAAAAAACAATTATTAATATTTTTTTTTATTACATAATCAACAGTTTTAGAAAGTCTTAATTGATATTCATTAAGCTGTAATGATTTTTTTTATTTTTATGACATAAAACTTAAGAAAATGTGAACTCCGGAGCTCACATATAATTGTAGTCACATATATGATCACTTTATTAATTTTTTTTGATGGGGTAGGTGACTCAGTGGTATCGAGTCGGCCTGTGGATCTTGAGAACCCTGGTTCCCTACAGCGTGATGATATATTTATTTATTTTATCATTTAGACACATATATGAATGAAGTTTAAATATCTTTCGTGGCAAATGCATTGCTATCAGAAAATAAATAAACTATTAGATTAATAATAAAATATAAAACTAAACACTTGTCTAAGTCTCACGAAATTCAGCCTCCAAGTCACCTTATGAGGGCATCGTCAGAGGCTGGCCAGCACAGTTCGTAACCATAGACGCGTTTCGCTCTTATTAGAGCTCAGTATGGTATAACTGTAAGATTAGTTTAGTCAAAGGTTTGATTACTACTGGTACGATTTCCTGACCGACATCATTCAGTTTGACTTTCCCTTCACTGATTTATCTAAACCTAACAAAAGTTTCGAACTAGGCAGTATTTACCAACCATTTTATCTAAGTAACATACTAACATACTATATATATATATATATATATATATATATATATATATATATATATATATATATATATATATATATATATATATATATATATATATGTATATATCAAATATTTATTTAAAATTTAGTTATTAATTTTTTATATAACAATTACCTCAAAATTAAGTGGCAGAGAAAGACAAAAGACATGAGTAATAGAAAGAATTCTGAATAGCCTAGATGTGCAATAGAGATGGTAAAAGAAAGCTGACAATACTCTGTCAGACTTAATGGCATTAAAAACTTAAATATCTTAAACACCAATAACATTTTTGAAGCTCTGATTATCTTTAATACAATGTTTTTGGGTCTAGTCTCCAAAATAAATGACATATTTACTAGCTGAAAATTGCTGAAAAATAGGACCCTTTCTAAAATATCTTAATTATAATAGTAACACGGTATAATATGCTCATAGTATTTAACTTTTATTTAATATGAAATATATAAAAATAAGTATGTACTAAACTACCATACACTAAATAAAACAGTAATAACACAAATATGTAGAGTGTTCATCGAAGTTGACAATTTACTTCATAAATGCACTGCAACAAATGATGTGTTAAAAAGTTTACAAAACCCTTTACTGCAAGCATTATAAATAGGTTAAAATTAATTTTTAATTATTATTAATAAAATAGGACAAATATTATTTTTTTTAATACAACCCAGTGGCTAATAAATAATCTACAAGTTAATAATTTAATCATGAACTGTCGACATTTTCTCAATGAACAACATAATTAAAATGACAACAATGACAGTACAGATTACAGGTATAATATAAACGTATAATATTTCAGTACCATTTATGTTTAGTGTTATCAGTACCAATAAAATTTAACAAAAATCATTTAACCAAACATTAATGACAAATAACTTGATAATAATATTTATAAATACAATTAATTATATTAATAGATTTAAATGCGTATTAATAATAAAATACTATTTAAACATATACTTAGAAATTAAAGTTTTCTTAAATGTAAACGTGAAAATTAAACAGCATTAATTTTAATTTAATTTAATTTATTATAGATCAAATTCCTTAAAATTTGCAAATAACTTATTTTAGTTCATTTAACTCGTATATAAATAAAATTCCACTAAAATTAAACATTTATATGATACGTTATTAGAATGGGGCCTGTGACTAAAATTAAATTTAAATAATAATAATAATAAAGATTACATATCATCTTATATTTATATTGTATTTTGAATTTGAAATTCAATTATGCATTTCACATGACTTATCGTATCAAGTCAGCCTATGGATTTGAGAACCCGGGTTCGATTTCAACAGACGACAAACAATTTTCACCACGTTAAAACTACCTCTGTGTCTCCCCTCTACTAATATCTTTGGGGGCCGTGATTTGATGGCTGGTAACCGCACTTCACGCGCATAAATATATCACTTACCGAGACTTGCTACTGCAAAGAACCACACCCAGTAACGGGTAAAAGGTGTGATGATATATTTATTTTAAGTCACAGAATTAAGCTTCTTTTCTTGTTCTTCTTTTATTCAGACTGTTTTAAAATTATTGCAAAAAAATAAAGATGTATATTATTGTATGTACTGATTACAAAGCAAAAATAATTATTCCGAAATTTGCAAAAATAATTGCACATTACTTGAAGCAAACATTTTTGATGCCACTGAACTAATAAGTTACAGTAAAGAATAAAAATTATTAAACATTTACTTAATTTAATTGAAGTTGTGAAACAGTTCTTTTAATTTTTAATGTTTACTAAATACATAAAATTATTTTTCTATGATTGCTATGAAAAGTTGATAATTACGCTCTCATTTGTCATCGTAAAGTTGACGCTTTTAGTGGAACAATCGAAAAATATCTTTTTCACGCGACTCCAATGGCAACGCGCGAGAAAGACGTTAAATGCGCGCGTTTCCAATGACAACGCCCGAAAAAGATATTAAATGCGCGCTTATTTCAATAGTTACCAGGGATATAAACAAAATAGAAACTTGTCATATTGACAGTTGACAGAATGCATTTATTTTCAATACGTATACGTTTTTAAATAATTTTAAGATGCAATCGTAAAAAAAAATATGTGTGTATCACGACCGTAAAGTGTCTTTGTTCCTCTTACACTACTTGCAGCTCTCACCTTCGATCCGTGTTCGGGTAACAAAGAATCACTTTACGCTCTTAATACACAAATAACTATTTGACATAATTTTGAAACACCTTGTATTTTTAATCTGTATTTTCATGTCAAGGGATGATAGATGACACGTGATATAATTGATGTTTGTTACAAATACAACTTTCTGGCCCCTTACCATGTCACAGTGACATCACATATCCCTTACATTTTTTTTAATAACCTACATTTAAATAATTCATCGTTTAAAATACGGGTATTATAATATCTAGTCTATAATCATACATAAAAATATAAATTTGGTCAAAGACCCTATTACAAAATACCTACAAAATAAATTCGATAAATAACATATTCCAACCTCACATAGTCCCCTCCCCAAAGTTCAAAACAACACTCCCTCCTCTACGCATCTGGCAAATTCCTCTGTATCCAATCAACAAACTTCGTGACCCTCGTGTACACTCCCGGATATCCAGGCTCAGCACATTTGTGTCCATATGACACGACTCCAATTTGGTACATCTGCAGATGTGTACCCTGGCGATTGGACACGATAAGAGGGCCGCCTGAATCTCCTTCACACGAGTCCTTCTTGCCATCAGCTTGTCCAACACATAACACACGATCGTCGATTGTTGCTCCTCTGAAGGTGGCGTAGCTGGCCGCGCAGGATGTGAGACGAACGACTGGAAGTTGAGCTACTTGGAGATGAGCGGATGAAGGACCCCCTAGAAGAAGAAGAATTAGACATTATAATTTTATTCAGTTATATGAGTAACATTTTGGTTTTATTTATTGGTTACGATTTTTTAAATTATAATTTCGGTTTCGTTACAATTTTAGTATTTTTCAGTTTCAGTTTCTCAGGGGCGGATCCAGGGAGAGGGTCATGGGGGTCATGACCCTCCCTAAGCATGGACTTTTTTTTTAATGTTGGCCCTAATACATAATAATGATGTAATTATTATCTAAGAACTTAGGATTCTAAGATAATTAAGAACTATTGTTTGATTTATTATTCTAATAAATAGCCAAAAACCAATATTTTGTGGGGATATTATTTCGACCCGAAGATGGGAGAGGTATTCTATTTAAGACCTTGTCAAGTATGTGACTACCTACATTTGCACTTAGAAAAACAACTTCTAATTCAATAATTTTTGTATTCTATCGAAGAACCGTTTAGATATTGAAACTTTATGATTTAAAAAGTGTTGGCGTTCTTAGAGGAAATTTTTGAGGTTAAAAAATGATTTATTGTGATTTAATGCGATTCCAAAGACGATTTAATGTGATTTAATGTGATTGTAAAAATTATTTAAAGCAGGAATATAAAATGAGCAAATACAAATGTTTAATGTTTTTTATATTTAGAAGATGGACAATATCCCCCCACCCCCCCAATACGAAGTCTGGATCCGCACCTGCAGTTTCTTATAGTTTCAATTCAAAATGCCTTTACAAAACCCTAATATATTTACTCGCACTGTACAATTACAGTATATTTTTGAAGTAACTAATACGCAACTTTTGCAAAATTATTTTTATTTCTGTTTTATTCAAATCTTCAAAAATAGTATCAACGTAGGCCATAGTGTTGATCCTCCTTTCACACTACCATTCATATTCAGTGTTATACTATTTTCATTTTAAACTGGAGGGATCGGCATAAAACGATTAAATGCAATTACGTTTACAAAGGAACTTAAAATATAAAATAAATAAATAAAATAAATATATCATCACGCCTTTTACCCATTACTGAGTGTGGCACTCTGCCTAAGCAGATCTCGGTAAGAGATATATTTTTTCGCGTGAAGTGCGGTTACCAGCCGTCAAATCACGGCCTCCAAAGATATTAGTGGTGGAGGAGCCACAGGGGTAGATTTTTTTTAAATTGGTGAAAATTGTTTGTCGGTTGTGGGGATCGAACCAGGGTTCTCAAGATCCACAGGCCGACTCGATACCACTGAGCCACCTACCCCATAAATATGACCCGTCATAATTGGTTTCACAAGGTTCGCACAGGGTTGTACAGCCCTATTCACCGGTATTTTTAAATGGTCAATCATAGGAAAAAATAAGAATAATTTTAGGCTGAAAACGACCCTTAAAAATTGACCTGTTGTAACCATCGTTAAGCGATTTGTGGTAGCCGCACTAATAGATTTCATTGTAGTTATATGGGACAGGGACGTTTAATCGTTTTATGCCGATCCCTCCAGTTTAAAATGAAAATACTATATAGTATGTTCAAAGATATTCCGTTATGGCTTTAACTTACTAAGCCTGTGTTGAACCGCACACAGTAAGAGATTCTACCTGTTGGCGCTCAGAGTAGGATTGCAAAATATTTAAATTCGGAAATTTATTGTTATGTATAACACTATTGTTTATTTGCATTATTTAACTAAATGACGAATTGTTATACAATGATACTTTCATGTAACATTTTTTTTTGCTTCATTATCAATAATAATATTTGTACAAAATTCTCTTTTTCATTATTATAATATATATAAAAATAAAATTAAATTGGGAAATACTGAATACATACCTGTCCTTGCACCCCTATAAATCAACCTTAAATCCCTAACAATAGACCCGCTGAGAGGGCCATAACGGAGTATCTTTGAACATACTATACCAGCCTAATTACGACTATAAAAATTGCAACGTTATAAAAATATAAAAACTAACAACCTAAATGTGGATAGCAATATGGAATTCGAATCCGGAAATCCCAAGTTCGAATCTCACTCAAGCTAAAAATTATTTAAAACTAGTGCACTGCGGCTCGGTGAGTGCGGATCCTGTACTGTAATTGGGATTTAGTTCCTGTTGTACAGCGTAACATAAATAAATAAATAAATAAATAAATATTCTTCGTATTTTTACTATTTTCATTTCAGTACGTTATTTATACCGGTTTTCGGTTACAGAGTCAATTAATTTTCGTTTAAGTTTTCGGTTTCCATATTTTAAAACAAAAAATATCGGTTTCAATTTACAGTTTCAGTTTAATAAAAAGATAAATATCAGTGCAATTTTCAGTTGCAGTTCGAATCCCTGGCTAAAATGATTTGTTTTGAATTTGTGAATCTTCATTCCCGAACTATTCAAGAATGCTTATTTTTCTTATACCATAATGAACAGTTTTTATGTCAACTTGTGCCATTATCAGTTGTAATTCATTTCACAATCTTTAACGAACAGTGTGACTCAAAACTATTACATAATAACACGTCTGCTTCTCTGGTATTCAAATTCTGACCAGAAACATGGTCACAGCTTTGACTCTGACATTATTATAGAAAAGAACTTAGATTTAGATTCTGATTAACGTACTTGTAAGTGTTAAAAGCATGTTAATTTATTAATAAACCTTGGTAGAACTGATGTAGAATAAATTATATTACGAAATATTATTAATATGAACATAGTTTTAGGATACTGAGAGAATGGGAAACCCTAGTTTCGAGATCCGGTTCATTTTAATTAGGCTAGTTATAAATTTAATTTCGACATAGTACATTTATTTTTCTACTCCTGTTATTAAAATGTCATTTAACGTTTTCGTTGGCGCTAAATAAAATCACATGTTGACAAGCCGTGGCTTCCAATGTTTTAGTCACGGCTTGAGATATTAAGCACGGGGTGAAGTTAGCCTCAGGCATCTGTCATTACAACCTCACTTTTCAATTAATCCATAAAACGTTACATTTTGTTGTTGTCTTAATTTGCGATCGTAGAAAAAGTATAGTTAATAAAATATAAACTAAACACTTGGCTAAGTCTCATAAAATTCAGCCTCCAAGTCACCTTATGAGAGCATCGTCAGAGGCTGGCCAGCACAGTTAGTAACCATAGACCACCAAGTGTATGGATGACAATTAATTTTGTCTTTGTTGTTATTTAAAAGTATAGTTTGTGACTCGTTTTATAAACTCTTTAGATACTCGTTTTTTATACACTCGTAACTAAAGACAAAGTTATAAAACTTGTTATATAATATAATATTTTTTATTTCCGTTATTAAAATCTAATGCATAAATGTGTACAAATAAATAAATTTACTTGTGGAAAAAGTCGTTAAATACTTACGGAAATAGATGGAACCCCAGCCTGCTACCAGAGGCGAATATCTATCAAAAGTCTGAGATTTTAAAGGATCGTCTACAGGAAGACATACTGGACTGATTAGATCTAAAAATAGAAGAATAGTAATAAATAATTATTGATCATCTTCTTCACATCATGATTTGCATGCTTATAGATTTATTGCCAATTACGTCATACTTAACATATTTTAATTCTAAAACCACAAATTGCTCATAATTTTGCGGTTACACTATATGGAATCATATTTGCCATAATGCACACAGATTAAATTGTTATTAAATATTTACTGAGAAATTAAAACAAATACAATACGATTGCTATAAAAAGTTGACAATTACGTTCTTATTTGTCATCGAAAAGTTGACATTTTCGTGGAGTAATCGCACGTTTCCATTAGCAACGCGCGATAAAGGTATTAAATGCACGCTTACTTCAATAAATCAAAACAGAAACTTGTCATATTGATAGAACGAATTTATTTTCAGAACGCATGGATATGTTTTTTTTAAATAATTTAAGATGCAATCCTAGAAAAATTATGTGTGTATCACGAGCGTAAAGTGTCTTTGTTCCTCTACTTTACGCTCTTAATACACACTTTATTAAACCTGAAGTATATACCGAAATTTAACAATTTAAATTGTTTAATTATGTGGAATATACCGGGTGGAACATCATACCTGTGTACATAAGCGATTAACATGAAAAAACAGTTTTTCTGTGCGCATTGCTCCCCAAATTATTTTAGCCAAAAATGCTTCAAATAAATGTTGTAGAGCATAAAATTCTGCATCTAAATCAATAAACAGAATTACATTTACATGCGTTATAACGACAGAAATTAAATAAAAATTATTAAAAATTACTTTGAAAATATCAAATAGCCATGGAAGTGAAACAAAAATAGATAGATGCTTGACGTTTGACAGAGCTCCTGATTTAACACCTAGCGATATTTTTTTATGGGGTCATCTTAAATGTAAAATTTATAAGCAACGCCACCCAAATATTAATTCTTTGAGAGAAGCTATCGTGGATAAGTGCACCTTAATCACAAATAGGCAGCTCGCTAATGTAAGACATTCCTTCTACAATATACTTGGTTATTGCTTGGCTGAAAATGGAGGTTTATTTGAATATTTATTGTAATAATAAATTGTAGTGATTATTTTATTGAGAGAATTATTGTTTGATATTTGAATTATAAAAGATAGGTTATAATTTTTACATGACCAACCCTATAAGAAATAAACGTTTCATTGAAATGTACAATTGTTTATTTATTATTAAATTGTAATCATAAGTATGGAGTTTTTTGTATGAATTTTATTGAATGATTAATTTGTCGGGGGTAAAATATCAAATAGACAGAAAAACGTCAAGCATTTATCTATTTTTGTTTCATTTCCATGGCTATTTGATATTTTCAACGTAATTTTTAATATTTTTTTATTTAATTTCTGTCGTTATAACGCATGTAAATGTAATTCTGTTTATTGATTTAGATGCAAAATTTTATGCTCTACAACATTTATTTGAAGCATTTTTGGCTAAAATAATTTGGGAAGCAATGCGCACGGAAAAACTGTTTTTTCATGTTAATCGCCTATGTACACAGGTATGATGTTCCACCCGGTATAAGTCCAAGACATTTGATAATTTAATATTAAATGAAGCGCGCAATCATCCAACAATGAATGTTTAAGTTTCAACATTCCAAAATATTATTTTGGCTAACTATAAGTTTTAAAATTCTAACAATTATTTAAATCAATATTTTTATAATTGTTCTTCTTCAAAGTATAATTCTGCGTTGTACTTACATCCTTTAGCAGGGCGACTCAAAACCAAAACTGCAATATCATTAGTATGAAGTGTCGGGCTGTATTCTTCATGTCTGATAGCTCTTGCAATGGGTATGTTGATCGGCTGAGCGTCGTCGTCATCGGAATATAGGTCTAGGTCGCCGGCTCGCACAAGGTACCTGCAATGTTGCACTACATGAAGAAATATTACTTACATACGAGGAGAGCTGACGAGAGAAAAGTGAAACCTGTATTCATTGAACTATTGTAATGTTACAACTAAATGCATTTTGAATGAAACAACAGATTGCAAATCATTATGAAATTTTAATGAAATGTTCCAGTGATGTAGACAGACATTTAAAATATAATTTGATCATGTTAAATTGATCATTAAAACATATAATTCTGTGGAGAAGACAGGACACATTTGACTTTATTTTCTGATTAGTTAAAATCGTGGGCAAGTTTAATAAACACACCTACATGAATTTATAATCTTGCTATTAACTGTATTCCATTTATCATTTACATACATACATAACATCACGCTATATCCCATTAAATGGGGTAGCACGAACTCCTGAAACATTCACAGAACATTCTCATTCTGACACACGATACTCCTTTTAACCACATTAACACTTCCTCCATACGAGCTCTTTCCTTCCTCCCAACCAAAATCCATCATCACGCAACAAACCTTCATTCACATCCATCCATTCGCTCCTGTACACCTGTTTCGTAAATCTTCACTTACGCCCACTTCTCTAGCAACTAATCTATAAAAAAATGAAGGCAGCATCACCTGTGCTTGTTTAAAAATACATTTAACACAATTGCAGTTAGACACTGTATAGTAAAAACTGAAAATGAGGAAGGAGGCGAGCATCTACTGCGCTTGTTTTTGAAAGTGAATTCCACACAATTTCAGGTAAACACTCGAAAAATCTAACCAATGACAACTAAACTAAATAAGGTTAATTAAGCAAACAGGTGCATTTATTTGGGGGGTGTATTTAGGGCTCGAAATATACTGGAGCAAACCGGAACCGTGGTCCAGTTCGTGACGTTGTACATGTTGTTCCAGTTAGAAAAATGATGGTAATACTGTTTCCTTTCTTGAAATTATTAAAATTATTGTTCGAATCCCTGAAAAACTATAAGATTTTTCCATTTCTAGTTCATCAAAAAAATAATACAGCATTTTCATCACATAAAAACTACCCCTGTGGCCTTCCATTAACATCTTTGGAAACCGTAGATACCGCACTTCACACGAAGAAATATATCACTTATCGAAACCTGCTACGGCAGAGTGCCACGCCCAGTAATGGGTAGAAGACGTGATTATATATGTATGTGCACCTTTAAAAAGTCTATTTGATACCTACTCGTACAACGAAAATGATAAAATAAAAAATATATATTATCCCGGCTTTTACCCAGCACTGGGTGCAGAGCACTTGCTCTTGTACCAGCAGCTATTTTTGAAAACAGTATATAAAAGACAGAAATAGTTGTTTTACTTCCTTTTGCATTCTTCAACAAATAACTTTTGTTACAACAACATGCTAATAATTTCGATACAAACTCTCCGTTTGTAACATTGACATTAAATTATGAAAAAATGGTCCAGTCATGGCATTATTTGCACTGACAATGATTTTTAAAGGTGATAACTAGCCCAATTTTCATATAACTGCTAATGAAGTATTATCATTTTTCGTAGCCTACAAAATAAAATCATCAATATTGTATATTCTGTAGAGTCATTCGGTCATGAAGCTATATACATATATACAGCACTCTTAATGCTATTTATTTAGCGACTCAAGGTAGCAACAGTAAGCAAAGCAATTAATTAGTTAATTACAGTATTATAATTGGAAAACAACCTGTTAAGGTGCCAATCTAAGTACGTGTCGGAAGATATTGACAGGCTACCAATGTTGGCGGTGTTAGTTTAATGAAGGTAGATATATTTATCGTAATGTCATTAGTGATAGAAATATAATATGTGATATTGATAGTGGAAATGAAAAGGTAATAATTTAGATTGTAGACTTACAGGTCAGGTCGGAGACAATGCGCAGCAGTAAGAGAGTGTTTTTCTGTGATGAGTGATCCTCCGCACAACCATTTCGGATTGTCTACGTTTTTTTCGTTTTTGTAGCCTAGCGCTACGATCCATGGAAATTCGCCTGAAAATCAATTAATAACTTTAATCCATTAGAAGATGAAATGTCAAATTTAAGCTTCTATTACATATAGAGTGTTTCAAAATTGTTTAAAAAAAATAAAGATTATTGTATGTACTGATTGCAACGCATATTTTTTTTCTGTAATTCGTAAAAATAATTGCATATTATTTGAAACAAACATTTTTCGTGCCACTGGACAAATAACTTATATTAATGAATAAGAATGAGTAAACATTAAACATAATTACAGAATTTTAATTAAATTAAATTATTTTTAATGTTTATTAATATCCATTCATTACTGTAACTAATTAATCCAATGACACGAAAAACAAATTGCTTCATGTAATGTGCAATTATTTTTGCGAATTTCTGAAAAATTATTTTTATTGTATTCAGTACATCAAATAATATACATCCTTTAATTTTTTTCAATAACTTTGAAACATCCTGTATAATGTTTTTGTCAAAAACTGGTAGTGTTTCTTATATACAGGCTGTTTCACAATTTCAAGATAAAAATTAAATTGCAGGATCAGGAATCAATTTTTTTTTAATTCACAAATTTTACTGCAATTTACATGAATTGTGGATTTGAGAATCCGGGTTCTTTTCCCATAGCCGACAAATAATATTCTACCAGATATTTATGAACCTGCAAGTAAGGCAACATTAGCCAAAAAGAAATAATGAATTTGCTAACTATTCAAACAAACGAATAGCTATAGGAGTCGTAATGTAAAATATTTTACGGATGTCGAAAAAGTAGTACTTTATAGTTGTTAAAAGATACGTAAAACAATTATTTATATATCAGCCACCTAAAATAAATATTAGGAACTTTATTCGAAGATTAAACCCTGCGTAAATAGAAATATATCTAATCAAAGTTCACAATTAAAACTACCCCTGTGATTTCCCTCCCTCAACTAACATCTTTGGAGGTCGTTATTTGACGACTGGTAACTGCACTTCACACGAAGAAATAAGTTTAGTTAGTAGAAAACTCAATATAAAATTAGAATGAAATAATAATAATAAATTACTGGATGTGGCTCTCTGCCGTAGCAAATCTTTGTAACTGATATGATTTTTCGCGTATAGTTACCAGCCGTTAATTCACGGTCCCCAAAGGTATTAATGAGGAAAGAGGGGGGGACAGGGGTAATTTTAATATAGTGTAAAGTTTGCGAAACTATCTATAATTTGGTAAAATTAAGAACGGCATTTCGACAACTATGAATGTATCATTATTTACTCACCCAGATCAGCAGGTCGTCCTCCAACGATCCTCACATTCTCACTCTCATTCCTCAGTCCACAATATGGCCACTTTGGTAGTTGATACCCTCCTTGTCCTCCGCTACTCTCCGTACTTCTTTCCGTCGGTCTCGCTGTCACCTTCTCCGTCGTAACTACCTTATCCGTAGTCTCCCTTGGCGGAGGTGCAGTCTGTAGAGGTTGTGACCTCTTCGCGCAGCAGACAAGAGGTTGTGAACCCAAGAATCCGCAGCTACTATCCTGCAGGAAACGAATCGCTCTAGCGTCGCGGTTGTTCGTACGCAGGAGTGTGATTAAGGGTTCGCAGGAGTAGATGCCGATGCAGGTACCCGGGAGCAAGTTTGGCGTCACGCAGTCGACGCCCTCTGAAAAAGATAAAGAGATAATTAACACTAGTTTTAATGGAATTGATAATAATAATAATTATTTAACAACAAAGACAAAATTAATTGTCATCCAACACTTGGTGAAACAAGGTTTAATAAAAAATATAATGTAAACACTTGGCTATGTTTCACAAAATTCAGCCTCCAAGTCACCTTATGAGGGCATCGTCAGAGGCTGTCATCTTACCAGTTTGTTAGAGATCTTATTCTCTGCTGGCACAGTTCGTCGTCACCAGCTTCTTCACATGAACTTTGTTCTAGGTGAAGAAGTGAGTTATACCATACTGATGAGCTCTAATAAGAGCGTAACGCGTCTATGGTTACTAACTGTGCTGGCCAGCCTCTGAAGATACCCTCATAAGGTGACTTGGAGGCTGAATTTTGTGAAACATAGCCAAGTGTTTACTTTATTTTTTTTTTTTTGTTGAAAATTAGCTTAAAAATAGGGAAATGAAACAAAGTTAAACAAGTGATTTAGTTTTTTAATAAAAAAATATTTCGGAACTCAGTTTTAATATTTAAAACAATTATTTGTTTAGTATTATAAATCTTTAAATTTAACTCGACGTTCCGGCATACTGCACATGTACCTTCAATATAAAACACTCTACCGAAACTTCGGATAAATAAAATATGCAGAACTTTATTTTCATTATTATTTATTTTCAATTTTATTTTCCCGATTGTATATATTTCATGACCAATGACAATGTTAATTTCTCACGAACAGAAGATTAAAAATACATACAAAGATATTAAATAATATTGAACTAATCGTGATCAACTTTTAACACTCTTTTAAATCATTCTGCCGTAACAGACCTCGACAGGTAATATATTTTGCGCGTAAAATACGATTACCAGTCGTCAGATCACGGCCCTCAAAGATATAAGTGAGGACAATTTTAATGTTTAGTAAAGTTTGTCGCCTGTGGGAATCAAACTCGAATATCAACGCATTTTCACTCACATACTTACATCATGATTCTTGATATTATATAATAATCTAATATAGAATAATTGTCAGTGTCTTAAAATCTTCTTAAGGGGTAAGGCCACTCTAAAAAAATTTAAAAATGCATTTTTTTTTATTTGCTTAAATTATAGTTTAAACCCTTAGGAATAAGGGACAATTAATTTAAATGCCGCGCGGAAGTATTTCAGAAGGAAAAAAGCATATATCTATTAGTACTAGTATTATATATATATATATATATATATGACTCGAAACTTTAAACGCGATTTTCTCGAAATAATATTTTTTAAATCGGGCGAAATGAAATCTGAAATACTAATTGATGGATCGTGCTGAACCATTTTATTTCTTATTCTAGATATAAAATACTCAAAAACTACGGGGGCTTTTTTTTAAAGTGCTTCATTCGTTTTTTATGGTCGTTTTTATACAGAAATTTAGTCCCAAATAATGAACTTTTTTTTCAAACGTGCGCCATTTTGTTAAAAATCAATATTTTTAAAATCCAGCCCGTAGTTTTTTAGAGTATATATCAGAGATTAAGAAAACATATCCCTTTTTGATCCAGGTCTATTGCTGTTCCCGGAATGTTTTCGCCCGATTTGCCCTACGCGCCGAGAGGAATCGCCATTTTTTTAAATTTCTGACGACAATTTTGAATATTTTCTTTAAAAAATTTTTAAAATAAAATGTAAAGAGCACTAAATAAAGACCCAAAAACAGTTCTTAAGCAGCACGTTTAGATTTCGTTAAAAAAAATCTAGAAAATGACCCTTTTTTTCCTTGTCTAGAGTGGCCTTACCCCTTAAATATGCAATTCTCATGCATTATTACATATATACATACATGTAAGAAAAAATAATTGATAGTCATTAATCATATCAATTATAAACAGATCAATGTTTCTTATAAATATCAAATGACGTATAGAAAATAATATTTAGAAAATACGCACTCAGTTTTTCCATTGATTCTTTTAAACATTTTATAATCATTATATTATCATTTAAATTAGACAAAAATACAATATTAATACAATTTAGATATTCAAAAAGTTGTATAATTAGTTAAACAAAATATATTTCTGTTAAATTTTATTAAATTAAAATTGATATTAAAAAGATGACAAGAAGGTATATGTTTTGCACCGCTGTCGTTAATATATCAAGTGCCATTTAAGCAAAAAAATATCGAATCGGATTGGTGACAAAAATGATTATTAATTTAATTGTAATTATTACACAATTTAATACTGTTTTACTTAAGTTACACTTAAAATTGGATTACACTGTTACCGAATCAACTTTTAAAAATTTAATTTTATGTTTACATATATAAACCTAGTAATTTCTGTTACCTTTTGTAATTGGGCGATTGGCTGTTAGTATTTCAAATAAATAAATAAATAATTAATGGGCATCAATACATTAAAATAAGTAATAACTATAATATGATTCTGAAATATAGTACTTTTAAAATATCTTGAACATGAAAATAATGCTTAAATAAATCTTAACGATAATTTCAAAATACTATATTATTATATTAATAATTGTATAAAACAAACCTTGTGCTCGAGCCTGCATCAAAACAACCCCAAACACACAAACACTCAAAATTAATTGCCACCCTGCCATATTATTAAAAAAAATAAAATCCAAAAATATCACAATAATAGTTATATCACAGAAAACTAAAAAAGTAAAACACTTTCACGCCCTCAACTAACACTACGAACTACACCTCGTTCGCAACTTCCCGCAGTTTTTATCGGCTGTCACTGCCGATGTCCGATCCTAACTGCGATTCTGAGAAGTTTGATTTCAACAGCAAACTCGCGTTATCCATGGTCACTGCGAGACCTCGGGTCTGACATTCAAAACGTGAAACACGTTATGTAGTAACGCATGTTCATGTATCGTAGTTTGTATTGCCCGCCAAAGATACGCGAATGAGCGGTTAGAGTTTGTTTACGGATGTGGAGAGTGGAGGAGATAGCGATATGCAGTTGTGATGTCAGCGGGAACATGGAATCCAGGGAAATTTTTTAATATGGAGCGATTTTGGCGAACTGGAATGTTTGTAAACATTAAATAAATAAATATATTCGATTTGTAAATTATATTTGGCTTGCTATAAACACTATAATCATCATTTTAATTAATTTTCTAATTGTAAATATTTATTATAATGTTTATTTTTTGTAATTTTAACCAATTTAAATCTACCCCTGTAGCTCCCGCTCCACTAATATCTTTGGGGGCCGTGATTTGACGGCTGGTAACCGCACTTCACGCGAAGAAATATATCACTTATCGAGATCTGCTTAAGCAGAGTGCCACACCCAGTAATGGGGAAAAGGCGTGATGATATATTTATTTATTTATTTTTATTTTTTGGTGTATTGCATTTATTGTAAATTCAATAATTTTTGTAATTTTTTATATGCCCTCAATAATTGGAACATTGTTTTGTTGAGTGCTTATTTGTCAATAAATAAATAAATAATAATTAAATGAAGGAAATTATCTATAAGGTGAAACAACAGGCAGTATAATCTAGAAAATATGTGAACTAAGTAGTACATTACGTCCCTAAGGTCGGAACGAGCTCGGTATTAACAAGTTGCCAACTTTACCCGAGTTAAAATGGACGTTGCAGTCTAAAAACGTACAGGACTTTTTGTCACAAGTGCACTGAAATGACCCTTTTTAAATGCGTGTCTTGTTTTATGGCGTATAGTCAAATAAATTAGAAATTTAAAATGTCATCTGGATGTCACTAATGTCAAATCATATCATTGTTTTCTAGTTGTCATGGACAAATTTTTACCGGCCAATTTTAGGGCTGAACAATTTTTACCGGTCAGAAACGGGGTAAAAATGAAATAACTTGAAAAAGGCTATTTTTGTTCGAGAAAAACGCATTAAAAAGATGCTGTTTCAAAGTACGTAAAACAAAATAGTTATTTGTGTATTAAGAGCGTAAAGTGATTCTTTGTTACTCGAGTACGATAATTGCAGCGCGAGGCGAAGGCGAGAGCTGCAATAGTGCAAGAGGAACTTTACGCTCGTGATACACACATAATTTTTTCTATGATTGCATCTTAAAATTATTAAAAAATGTATAATAATTATATTTGCGATATTAGCATCGCTGTGATTTGTCAAATAATTTTTACCTGATACAGCATACACTAACCGCTATTTTCTGTACCAGCTATAACATAATTTTATTTTAGTGATTTGAAATTTATCGCCTCCTTTCTAGTCAACTCTTAAAATTCCATACGACATTTGTACCACAAATAAGTAATAAGTAAATATTTCAAATGAGACTAAATATACACACATTTTGGGCGGTAAAATTTATAGGTAAAACCAAGTAAATAGACACTCAGATAAATTTAACTTTTCTGGGAAAATTTAATCGTAAAATTAACTGTAAAAAAAACAAATTAGGTAAAAAGTAGGTGTGTTGTAAATGCCAAAAAAGTATCAGACTAGTAAATAACATAACAAGTACAATTAATAATATTGATAACTTTATATTAAAGTGATTTAAAGCATACAAAATATTATTAACATTCGAGGTGTATGTTGTTTTATAAAATATTACATATGATATTATGTTTTGAAGAAATAAAATAAATATATCATCTAATAAACTATAAATAAAATATGTATTTGTGTATTAAGAGCGTAAAATGATTCTTTGTTACTCGAGCACAGTAATTGCAGCGCTAAAGCTACAATAGTGTAAGAGGAACAAAGACACTTTACGCTCGTAATACACACATAAGTTTTTCTACGATTGCATCTTAAAATTATTAATAAACGTATACGTACTGAAAATAAATTCGTTTTATCAATACGACAAGTTTCTGTTTGTATCCCTGGTAACTATTGAAGTAAGTGCGCTTTTAATATCTTTTTCGTGCTTTGCTATTGGAGACACACAACAAAGATATTTTTCAATTGTTCCACAGAAAACGTCAACTTTTCGATGACAAATGAGAGCGTAATTTACAACTTTTCATAGCAATCGTAAAAAAACAATCTTTGTGTGTTGACAGCGGGAAATGGTTCAATCTACTCGACAAAGACAAAGACAAAAACAGTGTTAAAAGTAGTGAGGCTTAACAATTCATCAAGAAATTCAAACCATTCGAAAGCAGATGAACTTTATCAGCTCAATTGTTTTTTTTTAGTTAATCCTGAATTTTTGTTTAGTCAAATTAAGTTAAAAATATTCTCAAACGAATTTAAATAATGCCTTATATAATCTTGTGATCATTATGTTTTTGGAAAATGATTTGGATTATCTTTTTAAAGCCGAACTATAATAAGATTAGCTAATTCAAAATTCAGGATTAACTAAAACTTTTTCAAGAATCGGTCTGTAAAGTTAGATAGGGCAGAACTCACGATTTCTCACGTATTACTATTAGTACAACTGTCAAAACTGATAGCTGACAAGACGGTGACAACTTCTTAAGAATGGAGGAAGTTCTGTGTTGCAACAGATTTTTCTAGCTTCTAAAGGGTCCATTGAACTTTGAACTTCAAACTTGTACCATATTTTTCAATTCTCTTTTCTTAGTATTCATTATCATTAGATTGTCAGTTCCTATTCCTAAACAGTTGTTCGTGATTAACAACTTAAAATTGTTTGATTATATCTCAAACAGTAAGTGTCGCTATTCTGAAGACGAACTCAGATCTTGGGTTTAACCCAAAGACAACAGTCTATAAGAAGATATTTTATTAATCATTGAAACATATGTAGGTATTTGTAATATCCTTATACGAAATTTACTTTCCTTGAGAAAGACTAACTGCTTTTAAAGTTGGTTTATAATTAATGTAGACTTTACAATGGAAAGTCCTTCACTTGTAAATTATTAAAAATTATTTATGTTACACTGTACAACAAGAACTTAATCCCAATTACAGTACAGGGTCCGCACTCACCGAGCCGCAGTTTAACTTGACTGCGATTCGAATTTAGGATCTCCGGATTAGAATTCCGTTGCGCTATCCACACCACCGTACTTCCGACAAAGATTCATTATTGTCCTATGAAAACTATATCATTTAAATTTAATTCCATTTCTAATTCGCAAAAATAATAGATGAATATGACACCACATGTTTAAACAGCAAAATACTTATTTATGTGACGTATAAAGACTTAACAATTTATTTCATTTTGTAAATAGCTTTACCTAATTCCGTTATGAAAACTCCTATTTTACATCAATTTTAGAGGTTATGAAATGTCAATTTTTTCGTAACTGTCATTCAAGAGTTATGTAAGAAATTCTTTACATAATTAGTTACGTAATGAATGCTGACAGTTCGAACTTTCTCAAATGACGGAAAAAACTATTTATTAAAATGTTTAGGGTTTATATACATTTAATAATTTTTCTGGTATTGGACACAGTTCACTGGCAAAGTAACAGATTCTTCGATATCAGAAGGAAGGTCTGTCTCGGATTCAGAACTCATTTTCAATGATGACATAAGCTTTAAATTTAAACATTTTATACATTTATTTTCACGGCAACGCTTTGGTAAATTGATTTTGAAATATACTGAGCTGTCATAAACCTAGAATTTTATGTATTTAAAAAATTATTTCAGCGGAATTAGATAAAATTTTGTACGTAATACCATTTAATAAGTAATATTTATTAAATGGTAATACGTTATGAAAACGTGATATTGTTTGGCTCACATAATTTGTAAAACTCGCTTCGCTCGTTTTGGCAAATATTATGTCCGTCAAACAATCAAATCAACCTTTTCATAACTGGTTACGTAAATAACTATTACACTTCAGTTTACTTGTGTCCAAATTTCTCTATGACAGCATTTTATATCTAAATTCACAGTTTGTCATTGTAAATCAGTCTTACAGTTACATAATTCTTTTTAAACAGTTTTAAAGTTACGGTTTTGATTCATATAATTATAGAATGGTTATCAAAAATTATCGCACAATTTTCGTGGGATATTCTATATGTATATTATTCATAAATATTACTTTTCTGCGTATTGAATATAATTTACCTTGAAATCAAACTATAAGCAGTTCAACTGGAAAAAAATTCTTTAACAAAGCGTCAAACAAAGTTTACATAATATACACTCCTGCAATTATTTGTTTTTATTTACATTTTTTGCTATTAAACAATTATAACAAAGTACAAAACTAAATCATAAAAACTTCATTTTTTGTTTTGTGTAAATTACTTAAAGAATAAAAATAATTCCGCGTCATGTGAGTCTACATCAAAAGCAAATATTTGCTAATTAAAATTTTCAGAAGCCATTCATATTTGCATATATAATTGAATTATTTTTTGAGTCAATAAGAAAAAATGTCGAGTTCTTGATGAACTTGTAACCTTGTGGATTCCCTGGCTAGTAATGCGAAAATAATTTCGTTGAATTTCAACAGTTAAAGTTACGTAGTTAGTAGAAGGATATCCGGATTTTTTATGGAACAAAAATAATTAATTATATTGTTAATTTTGAATTATCAAAGATTTATTTTTAGATTCGCATTACTCAATGTGTATTTCGCAAACTATGCTCCGTAAAAATTTGAACTGATAACTGAAAATTATTGCAAATATATAAACAATTTGTTACAGTTTATTTTAACTGTGGTAATGTTAATGACTGGTAGCACAAGCTCTGTTTTTGGGTGTTTTAATGGCATGGTTTTAACGATTTAACACTGCTCTTAAAACAGGCAAAAACAGAGCTTGTGCTCCCAGCCAATGTCTTTATTTTTCCAATCAATAGCAAGTAAATATATTTTCTTCTTTGTTATACACATGTTATGCTAGTGTAACGATTACCAAGTTTCATTTAAACTATGACGGAATCAAGAAAGCAATTGTAGTGAAAAACTTAATTCGAAGCAAATCGTCTATGAAACATTCTGCATCACGCTATATCCCATAAAAGGAAGTAACGCGAACCCGTGAAACATTCATCGATCATTTATCAGATTAATTTCTAATTAAACTTTCATGTTCGTTATTCCATCAAACATATGTTCATGATCGTTCGTTTGTTTGTTCGTGTTTGTTCGTGGTCATTCCCTTGATGTGGACGCAGCTTAACATCAATAAATTAATTGGTGAAGTCCCAATTTTGTTATTAAAATCAAATGTAGAAATAGTACATGTAACATTTTTTTAAAAGATTATTATGGTAGGATTCACAGAGCAATATCAAGCAAAAAAGACAAAAGATCTTCAGCTGCCCTCTATGACGTCATCAAGAACGTCATGTTGTATAACGCGTTCAAGTATTGTTTTTCACAGTTTATCACTTTTACTTTACGTTTATTTCTTTTTACCATAAAAATGCGTTCTGTACTAGGTTAGGCTTGGTTATTGGTGTTTTTTTTTTCGATTTCAAGGTCAAATAATTTCGACCGCCAATTGTTAGTATTTTTAGTATAATTTACTTTACGTTTATTTCTTTTTACCATAAGAATACGTTCTGTACTAGGTTAGGCATGGTTATTGGTGTTTTTTTTCGATTTCAAAGTCAAATAATTTCGACCGCCAATTGTTAGTATTTTTCCTATATTCTGCTCGCTGAGAGGAAACTTTTCACAAATTTTCAGCGAAATTGAAAGTGAAGTAGCTCTCCTGCAGATTTACCATATCTAGTGCAATTATTTGTAATGTTTTATTCACACTTTAGTTGTAAATTGAATGGCAATAATGTAATGAGGAAAGGGAATATTATAGTAGTCACAAATGTGCATTTTTATAGCAAATACTTTGTGTCAATAAAGCAAATGATTACATGACGTTTTTATAGTACATGCAAGGAAATTAATAATTATGAACAGGTTGGCATTTATAGAATTTATCATCTAATGACCATAACATGACAGTTTTTTTTTTAATGGAAAATTGTGGAAAAGTAATTTCCTGTCTTATTATAATTCATACTAAAGAAAAAACTGTATATTTTAATTAATTATGCGAAAGGAAAAATAACTATTTTTATTTCATACTGCGTACTGTTTTGCACCCTAGTGCACAAAATGTGTATTTCGCGCACGCTCCCAAATCATATTTTTCATTTTTTATAATTGTTAATTTATACAGAGTGTTTCACAATTTAGAGCAAAAAATTAAAGGGTATATTCTGTACAACGTGCTGATCATGAAACAAAAAGATTTTTTTTTTAATTCGAAAAATTAACCTAAAACATTTTTTGTAGTACTGCACTGGATTCGCTTTCCTATTAAACACAAACAATGAAGTAGGTATCAACTACGAAAGAATAATTACACAATTCAATTATTAGCAGTTATTTATAATAGAATTTTATTTAATTAATAACTTTAACATAATCATCCACCCAGTGGCAGTGGCAACGAAAAATTTTGGACTGGAAAACATGGAAAATAGTTTTTCGATTTAAAAAAAATTCTTTTTGTTTTATGATCAGCACGTCGTACAGAATATACCCTTTAATTTTTTGCTGTAAGTTGTGAAACACCCTGTATTCTCATTGTACTTCTACCTAATGGTACGTATTTATTGTATTATTGTATTTAGTTACTTAAATTATATAATATACTAATATCTTTGGAGACCGTGATTTGACGACTGGTAACCGCACTTCACGTGAAAAATATATGTCCCTTACCGAGATCTGCTTAGGTAGAGTGCCACACCTAGTAGTGGGTAAAAGGCGTGATGATATATTTATTTAAATTTTTATAAATTATGTTATTTTTCGACTATTTTAAATTAACAACTAATTACTGGACGCTATTCTACTCAACATCGATAAAATTTCTTATTTTATTATTCTTTTCTTAAGAAGAAACAGTCGCAATGCTTTACATTTATTCCTTCATGATTATAAGTTTCACCTTTGCAATTTCATGGCGTACCCTACATAACCTAATAAATTTGATCAATGACACAAAATGTCGTGTTCTCAAGTGCATATATCACAAGTGCTAACTTCTAGTGCTAGTGGCTTTCACTTTCCAGTTCATGAATGAGTTTTGAGACTGACTCGGCGAGTGCAATGTGTCGAGAGACAGTTGAACCCGGTAACGACACCGGTTGCAGCGAGCCCACACGTCCTGGTGCTCCTACGAGCATTAGTCGCATTCCACAAGACGCGTGCATTAGCTACGGACAGACATTAAGCCCAGACAATGATAACATTCATAATCATGAAATTTTGTTGTAACTATCAGATCAGTTAATTTGATCAAATTGTAATTTTTATTCTTCAATTAGATCATTATCTATTATCGGTTAATATATTAATAACAATCCTTAGGTTTCATGGTAAGTAAAGATTTACGAAACAGGTGTACAGAAGCGAATTAACGAACGTGAATGAAGGTTTGTTGCGTGATGATGGATTTTGGTTGTGAGAAAAGGAAGAGTTCGTATGGAGGAAGTGTTAATGTGGTCGAAACGAGAATCGTGTGTCAGGATGAGAATGTTGACGGGGTCGTGCTACCCCATTTAATGGGATATAGCGTGATGTTATGTATGTATGTTTCATGGTTACTGTATTAGTTCATTTCGACATACTGTAACCATTACTTATTTGTATTTCAAAGTAAGAAAATGAGGCATTTATTCCGGAAGGAAAATAATCATGAAGATAGGGAAGAAAGACATTTTCTTCATGAGGTATACATATAGGCCTATTAGAAAATAAAATAAATAGTACTAGCCCTCCTGATGTTACCAATAAATTTTTATTTTGTATGATCTACCCCTGTGGCTCCCTCACCACTAATATCTTTGGGGGCCGTGATTTGATGGCTAATAACCGCACTTCACGCGAAAAAATATATCACTTACCGAGATTTGCTTAGGCAGAGTGCCACACCCAGTAATGGGTAAAAGGCGTGATGATATATTTATTTTTTTTTGTTTTGTTTGACAATCACGAGATCAAATTGTATGATACAAAATCGCAGTTATAGTATTTTTATTTTAAACCGGAGGGATCGGCATAAAACGATTAAACGTCCCTGTCCCATATAACTACAATGAAATCTATTAGTGCGGCTATCCCAAATCGCTTAACGATGGTCACAACAGGTCAATTTTTAAGGGTCGTATTCAGCCTAAAATTATTCTTGTTTTTTTCCTATGACTGACCATTTAAAAATTTCTAATTCGGATTTAATTATCCAAATAGCAGTTATGTTACGCAATAAGAAGATTAAATATCCTGTACTGAATCAGACTGATATATAACTAATATCAGTTTACTAGATTGATTTTGTTGTCAGGAAAAAAATGTATCTACAAAAAATCCGACAAGTCGGATGCTATTAGGAAAGATAATTTCCCGAGACAAATAAAATAAAATAATATTGAGTCAAAACCACAGCATAAAACAAAAATTAAATAATTTTATGACAAATTGACAGAATGGAATTTCGTATTTTATTTATACATTCAATATTATTTGGTTAAGTTATTTTAGTTACGACGTATCTAGTCAGAGCTACTAGTTATAAATTTGAAAATATAAATTTTAATGACATATAAATCGCCCATAATAAGCGTAGCGCAAATGAATGAAGTTAACAACGCTAATATCAAATCATACCGTTGTTTTCTAATAGCCATAGATATTTATTTATTTATTTATTACACTGTACAATAGAAATTTAATCCCAATTACAGTACAGGGTCCGCACTCACCGAGCCGCAGTATGGTAGTTCATCTAATTTTTAGCTTGAGTGAAATCTTCGGATTCGAATTCCGTATTGCTGTCCCTTTAATATCCCTCAGTAGGGAAGAAAAATTTACTTTCTTTTCTAAGGATATAAGTATCACTTTATTCTTATAATTGAGGGCTGAAAATTTTACTTTCTAGCAGGGTGGAAAGCGATATAAAAATGATTTAATTCCGGCTCGAAAGAAGAACCTAGAGATGTGACATCAGCTTCACTAACGTTCATATATTCTTGGTAAACATAAGCTAGGTATTTGTTAAACCAATGTATATTTTGATGCTTGTCAAATAAAAATAAATAATTATAAAATTAAAAATGCAATTCCTGGTTTCTGTATACATAGTTTAAACTTGCGGTTAAAAATATAGTAATCTTTCGTTCCTTGTGCCAGTTTATAACACAAATCAATTCTTTGAAATTGTGCAGAAAATCTGAAACTGTGTCATTCTAATTTTCGATTGAATGTCAACGCTTGACTCACAGATTTATTTAGAATAATATAAATAAATTTCAATACTCGTATGACTATATCAACCAGGATATAATAAATCAAATAGCTGTTTAATATTATTAGCATGTTTGGAAATGCGCAAACAACATGTATTTCTAGAAATATTAATATTAATGTAAAGAAAAGCGAATCCAATGAGATTTTAACTCTATAAACTGTATGTTACATACATATAACTGTCAAGGTCATTCCTTATATCTATAATCGTTTCATATTAGATACGAGAAGATGATTTATGTAATTATGGTTGAAACGGAAAAACAATACTTATGCTAATTATATTTACTAATGGAATTACATACATACAGTATTCCAGTAGATATTATTTGTTTCTAGTAAGCAAAAATATGCACATTCAAATCTCGCTGGCTTCAACTTCTACTCAAAAAATATAATTATATCTCCGTGGTTTAGATTCCATTATAAGCTATTGCAAAGTTTCTCAAAGTGTTGTATAGTATTTTCATTTTAAACTGGAGGGATCGGCATAAAACGATTAAACGTCCCTGTCCCATATAACTACAATGAAATCTATTAGTGCGGTTACTCCAAATCGCTTAACGATGGTCACAATAGGTAAATTTTTAAGGGTCGTATTCAGCCTAAAATTATGCTTGTTTTTTCCTATGATTGACCATTTAAAAATTACTAATTCGGATTAAATTATCCAATTAGCAGTTATGTTACTCAATAAGAAGATTAAATATCCTGTACTGAATCAGACTGAGTAATGTAGGTAAATGTTTAGATTATGTTTATTGTTAATATATTATACTTGTATCATATGAATAAGGAAATATACTTATTTAAAGATTGTATTTTTTTTGTTTTTATTATACACGTACCGGCGAATGGGGCTGTACAACCCTGTGCTTGTGAAACTACTTATAACGGGTCATATTTTGAGTTGCTTTGTAAACGTAATTGCGGTGCATTTAAGCGTTTTATGCCGATCCCTCAAGTTTAAAATGAAAATAGTATACATGTTTCTCCAAAACTACCTGAAAAGTTTTCAGGAGCATGGGCCAATTTTCAGCTATATTTCAGTAACAGAAATGTACTTTTCTCATGTATAGTTTTGTGGACAACTTTCTTATTGTCGATTTCACCAACGGAAGTTTAATTTTAAATTGTATAATTATTTCTTGTCTTTTGCACATCTTATGTTATTATTTTGAATTATATAGTCAATGAAATGTATTGCGTGAGAGATCTGCAATCCACTATACAGCGGGTAGAGAAGTATACAGACCAGCATTTAGAATAATGTTGCGGGTTTGTATACGTTCAGAGATATAAGGGGCTCAGCAGGAAAGAAAATTTGTTGCTGATCGCCGAACTGAAACGTCGAGTGACGTCACGGCACCGTTCGAACTTGCAACTTAGGACGTCGCGGATCGCGTTTGTACTATCTTTTGTAATTATACAGGTTTCACGTAGTTACTAGAATTAAATTAAATATTATTTTATTCATCCAAAATATTACTATCTGTTTCAAAAATATTATTGGTAAATTTTAAAAATTTGTTACGACTGTAATAATCGTTGTAAATGAATGAAACAAACTGTAGAGGGTTCATTTTACATTTCTACATTTCTATGTAGGAAACAAATGATCAAATCATTATAACGAAATTCATCACAATGTAGTTGTATTTAAAACATAATTTAATATTAACATGAGGAAAAATTATAATAATATTTGTATTTCCACGCTTAGAAAATCGGATTTCTTTTCATGTCTGTAGAGAATTTTCCACAAAATCGATTTTCATTGACCGCAACTGCATATCTTTGTTTGATATAAAAAATTATTTAATGCCAAATTTTGAGCTACATGTAGCAGCTTTAATTTATATAAAGTACCTTTAACAGGTAGCTACAGTGAAAAATTAATAGTTACAAATAAAAAATAAAATAAATAAATATATCATCACGCCTTTTACCCATTACTGAGTGTGGCACTCTGCCTAAGCAGATTTCGGTAAGTGATATATTTTTTCGCGTGAAGTGCGGTTACCAGCCGTCAAATCACGGCCCTCAAAGATATTAGTGGAGAGGGAGCCACAGGGGTAGATTTAAATTGGTGAAAATTGTTGGTCGGCTGTGGGGATCGAACCAGGGTTCTCAAGATCCACAGGCCGACTCGATACCACTGAGCCACCTACCCCATAATAATAATAGTTACAAACTATAGTTATTCCATTAAACGAAACTGCTACTTTAGTTAAAGTAGTTGTAGCTAGGCTACAAAAGTAGCTACTTATTGCCTAGCTGGAATTTTATATTTTAAACAATTCTGATACAGTTTTGAAAGATATTCTATTATAATAAAATATTCAATTTGCTTGAAAATAACTCCTAGTTTATTATTATCAAACTATATTATTAAAACTAATTCTACTTTACTTTATGAGTTCATTAGCTTTTATTCTATCACTGGTAATTGTTTTCCTTGCACATACTGTAATCAATTAAACTATTGACCATCTAATCTAATATACTAAATTATTATAGACATTTAATTAATTACTAAATTTATTGAATTATGATTTGTTTTGTTTCTAAATAATTGATTAATATATTTATATTTACAGAAATTATAATTAAAGCAAAGCCATTAAAATACCAATATTATATAATTAATTCAATCCGGATTAATGAATTATTTTAACAAAATCTTTATTTTGAGAATAATTAGTGAAAATATAAAATTAACAAGCACTTATTGTTCTAAAGTTAATTTTAATTAACCATTTTAATCATAAGTGTAATAAGTCAGTACGGTGGTGTGGATAGCATTACGGAATTCGAATCCGGAGATCCCGAGTTCGAATCGCACTAAAGTTAAAAAATTATATGAATTATCACACTGCGGCTCGGTGAGTGTACTGTAATTGAGATTACATTCCTGTTGAACAGCGTAACATAAATAAATAAATAAATATATCATCACGCCTTTTACCCATTACTGGGTGTGGCACTCTGCCTAAGCAGATCTCGGTACCAGCCGTCAATTCACGGCCCCCAAAGCTATTAGTGATGGGGAAGCCACAAGGGTAGATTTAAATTGGTGAAAATTGTTTGTCGGCTGTGGGGATCGAACCAGGTTTCTCAAAACATAAATAAATAAATAAATTATAATTGAGCAGAATTAGCCAAACAATTTCTAGTAAAATTCACTTGAAAATTTCTTGAACGAAAGCTCCATAGGTCAATATACTACTTAAAATTATTTATTTTTAGCTGCATGCAACAATTTCTACAAAATCATTTTTTGAGAAATTTTAATGAAAATCTATGACATGGTTCTATCTTTAAATCTTTGTTTACATGTAAACGTGGAGGAATGTTGCATAAACATTTTATTATGCAGTTTACAATTTTAGTAACTAAGAGTTAAGATGTAGATAAAGATAGGTTAGTCATGTTTAGAATAACCATCCGTCTCAGTCTGGAATTCCAGTTGTTATTCAATGGCTCTTGTTTCAATTATTCTTGTAAAATTATACTTTTTAGAAACAAATGAACAAAATAAATAAATAAAATTATTATTTTTCAGAAAGAATGAATTGTGTAAGAAAGGAGATGTGAATGTGGGTGAAGCTAAAGTGGTGAGTAGTCAGAGTAAAAAGTAAATTAATTATTAATCTGAGTAGAGATAAAAAACAAATAAACAAATATATTATCACGCCTATTGCTCATTGCTGGGTGTGGCACTCTGCCGTAGTAGATCTAGGTAAGTGATATATTTCTTCGCATGAAATGCGGTTACCAGTCGTCAAATCACAGCCATTAAAGATCTTACTAGAGGGGGAGCCTCAGGGGTAGTTTTAAAGTGATGAAAATTATTTGTCGCCTGTGGGAATCGAATCCCAAGTTTTCAATTCCTCAGGCCGACTCGATACCACTGAGCCACCTACCCCATAGTAAATATAATTTCATTATTATTATTTACTAGTTTTTCAAATTTGTGTATAGAAAATTATTGAATATATTATTTTAAATTTCGGAGTGGACAAAAAACTAACCATTAAACTCGATAATTTTGAGGAAAAAAAGTGCGTTTTTAGCGGATTATTATCATATTAATCATGTGTTTAGCAATAAAATAAATAAAGTCAGGAACTTAAAACTAAATACTGTGACATCATCATTGAACCATAACAAAGCACAACACCAGAAGAGCAGAACATTGGTATTTTTACTTTTTCCGCATGTTAAAAATACTTGAATCGTATTACAGACGCCGCTAGTTCAAGTTCTAGTGTAGTTAGTGGTGCACTTAGTGCGGTGACGTGCTAAGAACATAAACACACCAGCTAAATATTCCGCCAGTGGCGTACACAACAGTATTTCACTGGGAGAAAGAATAATACATTTATAAATTATTTTCTTTTTTATCCATCTTCTTGAAACAAAATGATGGCCAGAAAATAGTATTTATGGTATACAAGAATTTATATCCACTTAGTGTTTTTTTTAAATTTATTTATTTTATTCGCTGTACAACACGAAAAAAATCTCAATTCTAGTATCAATCCGAATCAGTCGAAAGTAGTTGTATTTTTTTTTTATTTTACTTTGATGTCTCAAAACGTAAAATTATTTTTCTATAACCATTAAAAAAAGTAGGTGTTTTTGAACTTATTTTTATTATGAAAGTAGCAGATTTTTGCACTAGTGCAAAAAATGTGAATTATTTCTGCACTAGTGCAGAAAAGTAATTTAATATAAATAAACTATATACAGTATACTTTCTATTAACTAATTATTTACAATTATTTACTACATTAAAATTAATGGTACAGCCAGTGATTTAATGTTGCAGCATTTGCTTCTTCTATAATGTCTATAGAATCTAATACGTGTTCGCCACTCGATTCAAACATTTTTTAAATTGAAAGCACGGAGAAATTTTTCCTCATTATCAACAAAATAATTGAGTTTGTTTGTCATTGTCAGTTGTCATGGATACATTAAACCAGGCATCTTTCTAAAGTTTTTAAATTAATAAAAAAAATTCAGAGATGTTACAATTACTGAAATTTGTTTTATTAAAATTTGGTTTATGGTTGTAGAAAAAATAGTGTACGCAACTCGTGCAGAAAGGGGGTTTTTTGAACTCACGGTCTTGCAGCATTCGCTTCGCTCATGCAGCAACGGGCCACTCATTCAAAAAAACCCATCTTTCTGCACTTGATACGTAAATAACTATTTCGCATTTGAGAGAAGAAAGTGATACTTTTCATCTATTTTTCTTTTCTATTGGAGGAAAGTTTACCCATATTCGCGACCATATCTATAACAACTGAAATTAATGGTATGGTTATAGCGACTAAATAAAAACAGTAGTCATTTGATGTACGCCGCCATGTTGTTATTATATTTAATTATATACGCGATATATAAGTTTTCACTATAAATTTGTTTAAAATGAATAAATTTTACAATAAAACATTAAATAATTTGACATTCAGATGACATCTGTCAATGAAATAATAAATCTTATTTAAATTTCTACTTTATTTCTGAAAATAGTGCTTTGTGATAGGGTAATAAAAAAATTGTATGTACTTTAAATCCCTCGCCTTTGGCTTGAGAAATGAAACCTTTAAAAAGAAATGTCTCACTTTCTTCTCTTGCAACTAACTATTAACAGTGAATAATGTGAAATACATAATTTTTAAGTGTTCTAATCATGCTAGCAGTCTCACAATCAAAGTCAATGTTTATGAATTAATTAGTTAGCGATTACGATCGATAACTATCCAATTTTTATTAATGTATTCATCGAACAGTTAGTTCTTACTAAATCAAAAAATCGTTTATAATCCCCTCTTAACTTTTCACGCCATTAAACCATCTTTACATCTGATTTGATTACCATTAGCATCGACTACAGAATACACATCATGATTAAAATCTTGAGTAAGTTCGATGTATCCTTCGGGCGCATCCAGCATCGCTTTATTAATCCTGTTACTCTTCAACGCTACTTAATTAAACACTTAATCGTAGATTTATCACTACGTTTAGGTATTATTAAGATTGACATTGAATACCGTAACATATAATTGGTTGATTATTTTAAATATGAGCCGGATTTAAATCTACTTGTAAGATTTTAACTGGAGCATCTTATTAGGTCGAAATATCAGAACAAACTTACCATGGCTCAAATTTTCATTAATCTGGATATTACAGCTCTGTTAATGACATTATTTGTAATGGGGTAGGCCGAGTCGTCCTGTGGATTTGAGAACCCGGGGTTGATTCCTACAGCCGACAAACAATTTCCACCACGTTAAAACTACCCCTATGGCTCTGCATCCACTAACATCTTTCGGGGCCGTGATTTGACGATTGGTAACCGCACTTTACGCTAAGAAATATATCACTTAACGAGATCTGCTTATACTTACTCTAGCACTTCTTTCTTTTATTATCTGATTCATCATTGACCTTACTTCTCTTACCTTTTTAATTACTCGTCATTCCTCTATCCTCCCTTTTTACTCCCTCCATTGTTCTCCAAAATAAAATAAACATAAATATATTTTGAGTCCTTTCACTCATTTCTGGATGAGGCATATATTTTGCAAGTGAAGTGTGGTTACCAGCCGCCAAATTGAGGTCCTGAAAAATGTTAGTAATTGCTAACCTTAATTAATTAATGGGGTAGGTGGCTCAGTGGTATCGAGTCGGCCTGTGGATCTTGAGAACCCTGGTTCAATCTCCACAGACGACAAACAATTTTCACCAATTTAAAATCTACCCTGTGGCTCCTCCTCCAATAACATCTTTGGGGGCCGGGATTTGACGGCTGGTACCCGCACTTCACGCGAAGAAATATATCAATTACCAAAATTTGCTTAGGCAGAGTGCCACATCCAGTAATGGGTAAAATTTATTTATTTTATTATACAACTCATATTTTCACAATTCAAATGATAGAAACGCTGTCAACATTTTTACAGAGCCAGCTAGATAACTAATTATTATTTGTCAAATTTTACATATTTTGCGTGTTGATGGATTTTGGTTGTGAGAAAAGAAAGAGTTTGTATGGAGGAAGTGTTAATATGGTCGAATCGAGTATCGTGTGTTAGGATGAGAATGTTAACGGGTTCGTGCTACCCCATTTAATGGGATATAGCGTGATGTTATGTATGTATGTATGTATGTATGTCAAATAAAATTACACTTTAGTTTACATATTTTGCCGGACCACATTCTCAGCGCGCTAGATACGTGTACGAGGTGATAGAATGATATACGATTCATATTATAATAAAAATAGATTTACAATCAGAGTGCAGAGTGCCACAGTCAGTAATGGGTAAAAGGCGTGATGATATATTTACTTATTTATTTAATTACTAATAGGATGAACGTTGCTTATGTTTGGCCAGTATGATTATTGAGTTTGTTTGCTTATGAGATTTTGTAGCTTTTGAGAATTCGACTCGTTGAAGCGATTTGTCAGGAAGCGTCTGCATCTATGGCCCGCAGTGTAGAATTTTTTGTCCGTTTTCTAATTAAATTTAATGGGGAAGGATTGGTTCATTTTCTGTACAGTCTGTGATCTGTGTATCTGGTAGTTAATTTATACAAATTGTAGACTGTGTAATATAGCAACTAGCCGACTAGTTCGTTTATATATCATAAAGAGGAGAGATGAAATTATATACCCCTGTACCGAAGAAGCAGAATAATTAAAATTTCATTACTGCTTTATAATATCTGCATGGTATAATTTACACCAGTTCCGCATTCTTATATCGTTCTTTTGTTTTATAGCTCGCTTGATTAATGTAGCTAATAAATGATGATTTATTAGCTCTTTTTGTTATGATGAAAGGATTTGATATCGTGACAAAACATTTTTTTTTAGAAAATAGTTCATAACATTTTAGTCACGATAGTAAATAAAATTCCGCACGAGTGAAATTTAAACTTGGAACTAATCATTTACAATTTTATTTAAAATTCAACTCTAAACATTTACCTTTATAAGAAAATTGTTGAAAATAATAAATAAACGAAACCTAAATAAATCACTTTGTAACAATAAATAAAACAAGGAATTGTAATTTCTAGTTTACCGGTAGCCAAGTTTTATTCAATAATCGTCACAATTGTCCATATTATTCTTACGGTGTAAATCTAGTTTTATAAATAAATATATCATTACACCTTTTACCCATTACTGGGTGTGGCATTCTCTCGTAGCAGATCTCGGTAAGTGATATATTTCTTCGCGTGAAGTGCGATTACTAGCCATCAAATCACAGCTCCCAAAGATGTTAGTGGAGGAGGAGCCACAGGGGTAGTTTGAATATGGTGAAAATTGTTTGTCAGTTGTGCGAATCAAACCCGGGGTCTCAAATCCACAAGCCGACTCGATACCACTGAGCAACTTAGCACATAAGTTTTATAGATATGTAAATCTGTAAAGAATGACCAGTATCACTTTATGAAATATTTTCTATTTATCAACAAATATTGAAGTGATTTTTTTCATTATTTACAGATTTATGGATCTATGAAATATATAAGATTATCATAGAACTACACTATAATCATATATATATATATATTTTAACAGCTTTCCTGACAAATGGACCATTCATATATTTGGGCCTGACACAACGGTTTTTGTATTTTCAAATATAATACGAGTATTATGTAGAAATTGTATTGCATGTTGAGTGCAAGAAGATTTACTTTGGCAATTCATTCAAATTGAGCACTTATATTTGCTAAGTCTTGTTGAAATTGATCGTCCCAGTTGTCCAATATAAACATAACTTTATTTTAAATAAAATTATACTTAATTCAAACCAAAAATTGTTCTGAAAATCTTTATCATTTGTTAAAATTGGAATTATTAGTTTCGGATTCATAATTCATCCAGTGGCCGCGGAAGTGGGGTTACAGGTGTTGCAGTTGCAACCCCTGATCATTTTTGGGGGTTGCGCCGCAACCCCTGTTGAGGACACAGAAAATAAAATAAAACCTAACTACAATGTTACATTAATTGACATAAACAAATTATATTTTAATATAATGTATCTCACTTAATTATTCATTTTAAGTACCTAAATTTATTTGTGTTCTATTTTTACTCAGGTCAAAAAATTTTCGCAAACCCTTTCGAAAAAAGGTTCCGCGGTTTCTGAATTCATCTAATATTAAAGCTTTTGGTATTTAATTTTCAATCCGAAAGATAATTTCTCATCTGTCAATGTTTTATTTACCCGCGGTAGCATCAGCAAATACTGTCACCCGCTGTACAATGCACATCAACCGATAAGCTGGTTCTGAATAACAGGAAAAGGAAATGTCATATATGAATTCCAAGTTCCAACCACTTTAGACGTTATTAATTTGTTTCTACCCCTGTAAAAATGCTAGTCATTCTGTCCGAGAGATAATTTGTCACCGTTGACGTGGCAGTGACTTTTAGGATTTTAAATTGTGTCGTATTCAACTACGGAAACCCTTATATTTGTATATCCTAGTGTTGTTGCTAATGGCACGTAGATACTTAGGTTTTATTGTTAGTGTTATTGTTGCCAGCAGTCCTCAAAAGTTGTATCATTACTTTTTCTTTTCTTCGGTTAAAGAATACATACATACGAAATGAAACTTTTTTAAAAAATTTATATATCGGACCAACTACTAAGGTCATATGCCGATATGTCCTTTGCATGGTCGCCACGGGCGGGACCCGAACCCACGACCTTATGGTTGTGAGTCAAACCCTCAACCCGCGCGACCATCACGCGGGACAATGAAACTTTTATTTACATATTTGTCGAATTTTACTTCTCGTTAGGTTTTTGAAACATATATTAAATAGATTCTTCCTGCACGCCATTTTCGCTTCATCCATATTTATAATTCCTTTCTTACCAACTCGTCAAGTGTAAGTTTATAATAGTATCATATACTACTTTCATAATGTGTTATTATGAAATAGTATTTTCACCGATTTAAATCTACCCCTGTGGGCTCCTCCTCTACTAATATGTTTGGGGGCCGTGTTTTGACGGCTGATAACCACACTTCACACGAAAAAATATATCACTTACCGAGATATGGGGTAAGATGGCTCAGTGGTATCGAGTCGGCCTGTGGATCTTGAGAACCCTGGTTCGATCCCCACAGCCGACAAACAAATTTTCACCAATTTAAAAATCTACCCCTGTGGCTCCCTCTCCACTAATATCTTTGAGGGCCGTGATTTGACGGCTGGTAACCGCACTTCACGCGACAAAATATATCACTTACCGAGATCTGCTTAAGCAGAGTGCCACACCCAGTAATGGGTAAAAGGCGTGATGATATATTTATTTATTTATTTATTTACTTACCGAGATCTGCTTCGGCAGAGTGCCACACCCAGTAATGGGTAAAAGGCGTGATGATATATTTATTTCTTTATTTTTATTTATTTATTTTATTTATGTTGCTCTGTACAACAGGAATTTAATCCCAATTACAGTACAGGGTCCGCACTCACCGAGCCGCAGTGTGCTAGTTTATATAATTTTTAGCTTGAGTGAGATTCGAACTCGGGATCTCCGGATTCGAATTCCATATTGCTATCCACACCACCGTACTAAATAAATAAAATAAATATATCATCACGCCTTTTACCCATTACTGGGTGTGGCACTCTGCCTAAGCAGATCTCGGTAAGTGATATATTTTGTCGCGTGAAGTGCGGTTACCAGCCGTCAAATCACGGCCCTCAAAGATATTAGTGGAGAGGGAGCCACAGGGGTAGATTTTTAAATTGGTGAAAATTGTAATACTAGTATGGAAAGGGTTTAATTGCAAAACGAGTACGAAAGTTGAATCACGAGCGACAGCAAGTATTCAATAGTACAATTTTTGTAATGGCCCTTTTCCAGCTGTCTTACATACTATTTTTTTCAACATTACACGTGAAAATTATTTTTTTACGTTTGCGATACAAGGAATTATGTCAAATGACATTTCGCTCATTCAACATCTTTGGGAGCCGTGATATGACGGCTGGTAACCGCACTTCACGCGAAAAAATATATCACATGCCGAGATCTGCTTTGGCAGAGTGCTACACTCAGTAATGGGTAAAAGGCGTGA
The DNA here is from genome assembly GCA_947425015.1 of Pterostichus niger. Lineage (NCBI taxonomy): Eukaryota > Metazoa > Arthropoda > Insecta > Coleoptera > Carabidae > Pterostichus > Pterostichus niger. Next base: position 4,358,475 of record OX380337.1, on the reverse strand, counting down.
TGATATATTTATTTATTTATTTTAGGAAACGATTTCTATCACAACTAAATTGAGTGAGAGAAATGTCATTTTCACAAGTAATAATTTAATTAATTGTTCTCTTTCGCTTGTTTCAGGAAGGGTCGAGGAAGGCGTCGAAAACATCTCGAAACAAATGAAGTAACAAATCAATGCGTTGGTCTCTACAAGCGCTATCATCTCTGCAATGCTCAGGTAAGCAACAAAACACTTCTATTTCTTTTCACCATCAGTATCTGGGTATATCTTCCTCCTTGTCTATCTCCTGACGTAATCTGATAAGATCAATGTCCTGTCTAAATCAGATCACTTCAAACAACAACAAATCTAAATCAAATCGAGTAATTGTATATCGAAGTAATGCAATCAGCAGGCATAGGCATGGAGATCGCGATCGGCAATTGTTGCTTGCTTGATGCAAGTGACGGTTGTTTGTATTTAATTGACAAGTATCGATGTCATTCGCTATTCAGTTGTTGATTGAGATTGAGACTAGCTGGCTTAGATCTTCTTGCTTGGTGGTCCTCAACTATCAGCCAATAACAGTGTAATTGACAGTCGATGAAAGGCCAACACTATTATAGTTGTACAGGGGTGACCAAAATGCATCTAATCTCAAATAACTTGCATTGAATCTGTTTACTTAGTATGATGGCTACTGTTCTGGAATTCTTAGATCTTACCTACATCTTTTATAGCTACTGAGTCTACTATAAGCGCTTTTATTACATTATTATTACAGACTAAATAATTTTTCGAGCACTAACATCTTCCTAAAGGGTTGTTTGTCACCTTCGAATCGTAGTACAAATACAAATGATGTCAGCCGGTCTTGGTTACATTATTGTCACACACACATTATTTCGGTCTTTACTTTTTGACCGTTAACAAATTTCCTAACTCTTATCTGACAGTTACCCATCACAATATAAGTACAAATACTGGCAGAAGACTCTACTTAAATTATTGTCACACACACATAACCAAAATGTATCTAATCTCAAATAACTTGCATTGAATCTGTTTACTTAGTATGATGGCTACTGTTCTGGAATTCTTAGATCTTACCTACATCTTTTATAGCTACTGAGTCTACTATAAGCGCTTTTATTACATTATTATTACAGACTAAATAATTTTTCGAGCACTAACATCTTCCTAAAGGGTTGTTTGTCACCTTCGAATCGTAGTACAAATACAAATGATGTCAGCCGGTCTTGGTTACATTATTGTCACACACACATTATTTCGGTCTTTACTTTTTGACCGTTAACAAATTTCCTAACTCTTATCTGACAGTTACCCATCACAATATAAGTACAAATACTGGCAGAAGACTCTACTTAAATTATTGTCACACACACATTACTTCGGTCTTTACTTTTTGACCGTTAACAATTTTCCTATTTTTTATGGGGTAGGTGGCTCAGTGGTATCGAGTCGGCCTGTGGATCTTGAGAACCCTGGTTCGATCCCCACAGCCGATAAACAATTTTCACCAATTTAAAAAATTTACCCCTGTGGCTCCTCCACCACTAATATCTTTGGAGGCCGTGATTTTACGGCTGGTAACCGCACTTCACGCGAAAAAATATATCACTTACCGAGATCTGCTTAGGCAGAGTGCCACACCCAGTGATGGATAAAAGGTGTGATGATATTTTTATTTTATATTTTACAATTTTCCTAACACTTATCTGAAATTTTATTATTTTTTACTCAAATATATTTTCTATAGCGTAATTATGCAAAAATAAATAATTTATTGACACAAATTAATTATTTTTACCATATTTAATATATTTTTCAATATTTGTATTTTATTATAAACAGATTAAATAAAGTATTATTTAATTAATATTTAATTAAACATCTTATAATTCTAGTTCTGGGTTAATTTTGTAATTACATAAAATTGTTTGATGTTAAGAACATAAATTGTGAAGCTTTTATTGTGCACAATAAATAAAATACTAATTTAAATTTGCCGAAATCTTGCATTACCTTCCGCTGATATATGTAGGTGATGAAAAATGCACCTTAAAAATAATACCACTTTATCATTAGCAAATTTATCTCCGTAATTACTAATGCTGCTACTTCCAAAATAGGATAAATGTATACTCGTATGTACAGTATGTTTATGAATACTTAAAATTCACCCTCCATTCCAATAATATATGGGGTAGGTGGCTCAGTGGTATCGAGTCGGCCTGTGGATCTTGAGAACCCTGGTTCGATCCCCAAAGCCGACAAACAATTTTCACCAATTTAAAAAATCTACCTCTGTGGCTCCTCCTCCACTAATATCTTTGGAGGCCGTGATTTGACGGTAACCGCATTTCACGCGAAAAAATATATCACTTACCGAGATCTGCTTAGGCAGAGTGCCACACCCAGTGATGGGTAAAAGGCGTGATGATATATTTATATTTATTTATACATTCCAATAATTGGATACCAATTATTTTGTTCTTTTTTAAATGTATTACAATAAATACTTATCTACTATTTGCAAACCTTCTACACCCACAATTGGGCAAAATATATATTTTGAGAATAATAACGAAGAATAATTGAATGTCACCCCTCATTTCCAGGCACGAGTGATAATTTTTATTAAATCAACAGCACCAAAATTCAAGATCTCTTACTTGAAGAATTTCTACACCTATAATTGGTTGAAATATGTTATTAAAAAGAATAAAAAGGCTGGTTAAAGTTCACCCTTCATGTACAGCAACGGACGTTTATTCCTCACTCGAAATCTTTCATTCACAAACCTTCAATCACATTTACCTATTTTTACCTAGGTCATCCACGCAATGTGTCACCCTCAATTTCACTAACATACACCTGTTTCACCAAGCTTTCATTCTTTCTTTTTTCGTCTGTCTAGAAAGAGGGTAGGTGACAGTGATTTATCTAACAGAGGTCATGTCATAACTGTCATTTAATCATCATTCTTTTGACACTTCCCTTGGACCACACAGCAGCTTCTAACCACAATGACGACATCACTATGTTTATTTATTATGCGAAATTGCATAACACACACGCAATGGACAGGATTCAAAGATATTTTTAAATATACTCATAAAAGTTTCGCTATGTTGCTAACTGCTTGGATGATTTATTAATGCATGAAAGTTTCAAGTTAAACAAATAGGCTGGTAGCACAAGCTCTGTTTTTGGGTATTTTAAGAGTACGGTTTTAACATGTTAGAGATTCTAAAACACCCAAAAACATTGCTCTTAAAACAGGCAGAAACAGAGCTTGTGCTACCAGCCAATGTTTTTAGATTTTGCATTTATAATCGGTCAAAAATAATTGTGAAACTGTTTTTGGTAACTTTTCATTTTGTAAAATTGGTACTACCATGTAACCATACGATAAATGTCATTTCAAAATGATAACCTCAAATATTTTTAAATGCTCTTTTATAACAATTTGAAAGTATTTCCAACGACTGATAATTATTTTATTATGTTATTATTAAAAAAAAAACTCAAAACAAAGGTCACTGTAAAATTATATTACAATTTGGTGAACTATAACATAACCTAAGAATTTAAATCATCAAAATATCAACATCTTTATGTTCTGATTTTAAAATTATTAAATTACTGTTTATACACATGTGAGGTAAAAACAAGAGTGAAAATTTCAAGTATATTTTTCTGAATTTACATTTACAGAACATAAAAATCCCTAGATTGTAGTTCAATCTTTTTTGCAATTGAAATTGTAAAATTTAGATTAAATAAATGACATAAAGTAGAAAAAATAGTATATTTTCTAGAATATAATTTTAACAGACTTAACAGGAAGATTGTTTTTTTTCTGTTACAGGAATGTCCGAAAGGACGAGATTTTCGAGCAGAGCAGTGCGCATCCTTCAATGCCCGACCCTTTCGAGGACGAGTGTATTTTTGGGAACCTTTCCTTAAAGGTAAATACAAACTTTACAAATTCTTTATATAATATGTTCCACGAAAACTGTGTCATAGGCAAATAATGTTTTACACTGCCAGTGTTTCCCTGAATACTTTACATGAAATATATTTCAAATAAAGGTTGAAGATTCTAGTCTAAATCAATTAATTCAATTCATGAAAAATATTTCAAATAAAAGTTCAGGTTTCTCATCTAAATCAATTAATCTATTCATTTTGCTTATTTCGTAACTCCCAAATTTAATTTTAAAAGTTGTTCAAAATTAATATTGAATCGAAAACAGCACCCTTCTCCAACTAAAGAAGCTTTTCTAAAAATAACAATATGAAGAAAGATATACCGGGTGTCTCTAAAAGCGAGTTATAGGCGTTTAACATGAGGAAACAGATTTTCCGTGCACATTGCTTCCTAAATTATTTTAGACAAAAATGCTTCAAATAAAAGTTGGAGAGCTTAAAATTACATTAGCCCCGGAAATAAAACAAATTAACAAACAAATTCATTCAGATTTTCTGGCAAATATTTTGACATTTAATTTATTAATGTAAAACTTCAATGTGTCAAAATATTTGACAGAATCAAGTTGTGTAATTGTTTTTATCCACAATCAACTCATAATAAGCATTTATTTGTGCTCATTGCAACTGTATAAAGGGACCAATTATACACTAGTGGAATAAAGTAATTTTATTCCACTGTTAAAAGAATGAAGGAATAATGCACAGAAATCAGTCAAATTTATTGAATTACTTATTAATATTAACATTTACATTTATATTAACACTTAAATCATTGTTCGTTTTATCTAATTAGATGTTCTCTTTCCAAAACGGCTGCTTTTTTCGGTTTGTACCCCTTACATTCACTCTTCAAATAAGCTGTCAGCTTGCTATATTTTGAAATATCTATATTTTCGTTAACTTTTATAGTAGCCTTCAACATGGAATACTTAGACCACGCTGATGAAACCGTATACTTTTTCTAGATTTTATAGAAATATAAAAGCATGACTTCTTCAATTATTACCCTTACTCTTCGTTTTTCTCTCCAGCTCTTGAATTCAGTAAACTTTTTTTCATACAATTCCTTAGACTTCGCTGGCAATAAACGCTAAGTTGCTTCAAAAACTTCTGTAGGAATAGAGTCAATTTCTTTCATTTTCCATCAAATTCATAAATTTTTTCAATGTAACAAACGATAAACAAACATGCTGTCATAGCAACAAATGCCACAGTAATGCATTTTTTTGACAACACGTATCTAGAATTTGATAAATTAATAAATAACATTTTGTAAAATGAATTAATTTTAAATAAAAGTTTTGATTGTGGCTAAAATGTGATATTGTATTCGTGTTTTAGTTGCGCATTATCCACTCAAGATAATTAAATGCGAGAACTTCGTTCTCGCATTTAAATAATCTTTCGTGGATAAAACGTCACCTAAAACACTTATACAATAAATAACTATAATTTCTTGGCAAACACTATTAAATATTTATGACCAAACAAACCGGATGTACCAAGTTAAATTTTAGTTTGTTTTGTTGGTACAATATTTACGCTTATATCTAAAAGTCCGTGGTTCAGAGTTTACTATAAGCTACTATAATTGTAATTAAGTTCCTGTTTTACAAAGGACCAAAATAAAATGAAATTGAGATTTAATAATTATAAACATATGATTAATGTTGTTCTAGCCGGTGACGAATGTGCGTTAAACTGCCGAGCAGTTGGAATGGGTTTCTACGCAACCTTGAACCAAACTGCCAAAGATGGCACGACATGTTTCCACCCCATGACAGCACTGTTGCAGATGGCACCCTCCGGAACTAGAGGCGTCTGTGTTTCCGGCCTCTGCAAGGTAAGATACTATACATGTTTTATTCAACGCAACGCAGTCGCACTATACGTGATCTAATTCCTGCTGTCCTGCTGCAGCGCTGCTGCGCTCTTATGACGATAAATTGAACTAAGAAATGCGTACAGCCGATAAGTAGGAGAGTGGAATGGTTGGTTGTTGGCGACGCTATTAATTCTGATTTTTCTCGGAGTGTATTGTCGCTGATAGGACAGACTACAGAATGCATTAAGTTGGTTTTATTTGGCTATCAGTAACTGCTTACTGAATTAATATGGTACATTACAAAGTAAAAGTAGAGAATTAAATTTTGCATCTAAATCAGATTTACACATTTTATTTTACTATTACATAATTAGTTCTGAAACTGCAACAAATGCAAATAAATGTATAACATTTAAAAATACATATTTTAAACTTAATTTAACTAAGTACAAACCCAAAATAAATAGCTCAATAGTATATAGTGTCGCCAGTGGATTTGAGAACTCGAGTTCGATTGCCATTAGCTGACAACCTTTACTCTGCTCTACTAAAAGTGCCATATGCAGTAATGGATAAATACGTTGTTGGGATGCACTCAAAAATTCCGGAAAGAATCAATGCTGTATTTAAAAAAATATAAAATTGCTGAAATTTTGTTTATAAGTCAATTCGGGCACAGGGAATTCAATGCCGTTGAGCGCATCTTCATATCTCGTTCAGTTTCTGAGATATAACTCGGAAAAGTATAATATCTAAAGATTATCAGAAGAATTTCACTTTTCCGGAGGCTATATCTGAAAAACTAAACAAGATATGAAGATCCGCTTAACGCTATTGAATTCCCCGTGTCTGAAATAACTTATATGTAAAATTTTATTCAATTTTAAGCATTTTCTTTTAAATTATTCCCTATCCCTTGGGGTTTTTAAATTTTTAAGTAAATTTTCATATATAATATAACAAGTAGTATGAAAATTGCTGAAAATATTTTGACATAAATTATGAGTGCGAAGCACGAGTTGTGTTTCCTATTTCCATAACAACGAATGTATATGTCAAAATATTATCTGTCAATTTTCATACTACGAGTTGTATTCGGCTTGAGAATTTACCAAACAAGAGTTAATTAACAAGAATAGTTAGGTATTTATTTGCACATTATTAATTAGGTATTACAGTGACGAAAATTTTGAATATTAAATGTACACTGAACAAATGTAGAATTGACGTTTATGAAAATATTGAAAATATCATTTATTTTATTCGTAACCAAGGATATTATTAACAGTGGTATTTCCGATATCAATTTCACTAGTGATGAATTTCCGACGAAATGTACATTTCATTGGTTCATTTTCAAACAAATTCGTGATCCTATTGGTTGACAGTGACGTGTGGTGAATTCTCTCTAAAATCCTTAATCGTAGCAATATTTTAACTTCACACATAACGCGTAAAACCGATGACTGCTACGGCAGATTGCTACATCCAGTAATGGTTAAAAGGCGTGATGATATATTTATTTCTTAATAAAAAAATTTATGAGTAGATATTGAAAAATTAATCAATGATTTAAAAATTGAAATTAATTCTTAATAGGAATATGAAATAATGTAAACAATGAAATATATTATGAATCAATAGTTATATTTGTAAGTTAAAACTAACATATTACCAATATCTACGTATAAAATCAACAACAAACAACAACCAGATTTTATATATTGCCGGAGGTTTAAAACCATCGATTCAACAAACACACAACATACAATTCAGTAACTATCAACAATCATCTGCAAACGTTGCAGAGTTTAGTATAAAAAACCGCCACTAGACTCATGCGGCGCTGCGTCCAATAACAATGGATCGCTCGCAAAGTAATTGTATCCGATTAGCGTAATCTCAGGTCCGTATCGAGCGTAATTGAGCCCCTGTAGCTCTAGGGGCCGCATACCACAAGCTTGGTGATCGCGCAATCGACGATCGCGAACACAGATAGTTGAATACGTTTAGGAAAATAAACAAAATGAACCGAATGCAGCTTTGATGGATGTGCTACACATAGAGATTTAAATATTTTGATAGTACTGACCTGCATTCAAGTGTAAATAAATTATCTGGATGTAAAGTAGGCTGAGGAATCAGGACTGTTTTGAAGATGGCAGACATATTGTGTTATTACTTCAAATTCGAGTGAAATTTACATCATCTAATCTTGTTCAGATTTAAAGTCATGCAATAACTCTCTCGAAAACTATAAAAGCTACGGTTAAATTATAGATAAGTTGGTTATAGATATATCTACAAAAACTTTTTCTGACAAAATATTGGTGACAATTCCAGTCATAACTTTTCATCCAATCAAATGACAGTATTTTGCTGAATTGAACCAAACACAGTAGTATTACAGCGAGAATTCACCACACGTCACTGTCAACCAATAGGATCACGAATTTGTTTGAAAATGAACCAATGAAATATACGTTTCGTCGGAAATTCATCACTAGTGAAATTGATATCGAAAATACCACTGTTAATAATATCCTTGGTTACGAATAAAATAAATGATATTTTCAATATTTTCATAAACGTCAATTCTACATTTTTTCAGTGTACATTTAATATTCAAAATTTTCATCACTGTAATACCTAATTAATAATGTGCAAATAAATACCTAACTATTCTTGTTAATTAACTCTTGTTTGGTAAATTCTCAAGCCGAATACAACTCGTAGTATGAAAATTGACAGATAATATTTTGACATTAATATACATTCGTTGTTACGGAAATAGGAAACACAACTCGTGCTTCGCACTCATAATTTATGTCAAAATATTTTCACCAATTTTCATACTACTTGTTATATTATATATGACAATTTCACTAGTGAAAATTATCGCAAATCGTTGCTTAGATATAACGTTTGTTAGCTATTTTGAGTAGATTACTATTGCTGAATTTTATTTGCCTTTTCGTCGCAACAAGCAGTCGTGATCATGGCGACAAAAATTTCCGGCAAAATCATAGTTACTAACGGTATTATATATGAAAATCATACGACACTAATTAATAGTCAATAGCAATATTATATTTATCATGATTACCATGGCAACAGAAAGCAAAATTAATAAGTGGAAATTTATTCGTGTCAAAAATGTCAGTTTGACATTTAAATAGTTATTTATGTATTAAGAGCGTAAAGTGATTCTTTGTTACTCGAACACGGTAATAGTGTAAGAGGAACAAAGACACTTTACGCTCGTGGTATATAATTTTTTCTACGACTGCATCTTCAAATTATTAAAAAAACGTATACGTATTGAAAATAAATTCGTTCTGTCAACTGTCAATATGACAAGTTTCTGTTTTGTTTGTATCCCTGGTAACTATTGAAATAAGTGCGCATTTAATATCTTTTTCGCGCGTTGCCATTCGTCTCAAAGTTTCTTATTTGTATTTAATTTAAAGAACTGGTTGAACTAGCTATATACTTGTACATAGGCTTCGAGATATAATAAAATATATATTTATAATTGATGTTTATCATAATTCCATAGTATTGTTAGTGCTAATTTGATAATATGTCATTATAAAATAATACTAGGTTACTCAACAACATTCTCCTTTGCAAATATGTGACAAAAAATCAAGGTAACCGTAAACAAGATAAGTAAACGAACAAATGCAATTTTACCAACATAGATTTGTGATAATTTCAAAATAAATAAATTGCATTTTGCTTCAAACGAAATGAAATTGTTTGCAAATTATTTGTCGGCGTTTGCAAATATTACCACGTAATCTTACAATTGTTATTCAATCTTTTTACCTATATTTTCAAGGCATTTGACACAAATTATTATTTTCACACTCCTAGGTATAGGTTATTCAAATTGCGTCAATAGTCAATATTTAATTGTATTAAATAAAATAATAATATCAATGATTTTATTATGTCTAGTGATTAATAAAATAAATATATCATCACGCCTATTACCCATTACTGGGTGTGGCACTCTGCCGTCGCAGATCTCGGTAAGTGCTATATTTAATCGTGTGAAGCGCTGAAGTTTCTAAGAAAATGTTAAAATTTTTAGCGGAAATTAGACGAAAATTTAAATTGCTGAAACTTTGTTTATAAGTTAACTGAAGCACGATAAATTCAATGCTGTTTAACGCAGCTTTAATCTTGTTTAGTTTTTAAGATATAACTTCGGGAATATACAGAATTTAATTTTGCGCTCAGCGGCATTGAATTCCTCGTGTCCGAATTGACTTATAAGCAGATATTTATCCAATTTTAAGCTATTTAATTCTAAATAGCACCGTATATAAGTAATGTCAGCTGTACTATGGCCACTGAAAACTACGTTCAAAATGATTGCAAACTATTTTCACAGAGAAGTGATGTGATATTATAAATAATTCAATAGTAACGGCATAATTTATTATCAAACAAACGATTACAGATGTACTAAACTAAATATCCTTTTAACTTTAAAGCCAGAACGCTATTTTAATGATGTTGGCAACGAAATATCTGGCTTGAACTTGAACTTACATTTTTAATAGACTCTTGTGTTATATTTATTTGCGCGAAAAAGTATTGTTCCTGGAAATAATAGTTTGTTTTATTTATAAACGACGTACTTCAAAGTACTTCAAAGCATTTAAGATATTTCAACATTATGAAACGTGTGACATTGCTTGTACCTTTGCCAAATATTCTAAAGAGATTATCAACATACTTTATATCAAACGAATTTAATGTTACAATACAAATCTCAAAAGAATATTCATTACGTCAGAAGTAGGATCTCGGTATTTTCGTTTTCAGAATCGGGATACCGGTATTAATACCGGTATTGATAAATTTTTAAAAATTGAACCTATTTAACATTTATTTACAGTGTGGTGTGTGTGTGTGGTATATAATGGGTGACTACTTTTTTTCCAAACATTTATCATGGCACTCTGATAATTGCTTTAAAGCGTGTAATTTCTTTTGCTTCTAACTCGGACATAAAAAACAATTGACAACAAACTTATACTCTATGGATGCAGTTTTTCATTCTGAACATTTTTCTTCAGTACAATTTTGTTCTAAAACTAATAGGTAAAGAGATATCGCTAAATCAAAATTTTAACATTGAATTTCCTGTGATCGGAAAAAAAAGTAGACACACACCGGTAGATTAAAAGAATGTCAAATTTAATCAAAAATTTACATTTTATTTTAATAATTATAAAATATAAATAAAATTGAACAATATCAAAAAATAAAGATAGATAATTCTATATATGTAAAATAAACAATATAAACTTTTACTTTTTTGCTTTAATGGAAAATAGTCTTTTAGTAAACAAATATGATCGAGTGTGTCGTCATTTAATCTGGATCTTAATCTTGTGCATATTTGAGATGCGGCTGAAAATGCCGTTTCTGATTCCACACTTGTTGGTGCTACTGTTTGTAAATAATCGTATGTTAATTGTAAATTCACGCCCTTAATACCTTCCTCTTCAAAAATATTATTTCCTTCCTGATTAGTTGCTCAACTCCTTGCTTTTTGCTATTTGCTAACGAACGACTATCAGACAACTACGAATTGGCCATCGGCAAGCAGGGTTCGTAAATATCATGATATTTATAATAAATATCAAAATATCTGATATATAGGATATATATCAGATAAATATCACTTTTTGGATATTTATTTTTTAATTTTAGTTCTTGTACACATTTAGAAAAACTGAAAAATTCGAAAAATTTCACTTCTCCGGAGGCTATATCTCAAAAACTAAACAAGATATGGAAAGGCGCTCAACGGCGTTGAATTCCCCGTGTCCGAATTGACTTATAAGCAAATTTTCATACAATTTTATGCAATTTAATATTTTTAATTATTTCCTTTGGTTTTTTCAGATTTTAATTCAATTTTACCAAAAATCCTTAATCGTAGGATTATTAAAACGAAAATTTACATACATATGTATTTTGACCCGCTGAATCCAGTGGTGCAATCTTCAAATGCATATGACTTCTGGTTTTCGAGAAAATGTTAAAAAACCGCTTTTTGCGATTTTTTTGGCGGAAAATAGAAAAAAAATAAAAATCGCTGAAACTATGTTTATAAGTTAACTGAAGCACGAGAAAATTAATGCCGTTGAGCGCGTTTTCATATCACATTTAGTTTTCGAGATATAGCCTCGGAAAAGTAGAAAAATTGAAAAATACGAAAAATTTCACTTTTCCGGAGGCTATATCACAAAAACTATTTGATATTTTTATATAATGGATATATATCATTGCAAAAATATGACGATATATATCTTCGAACCTTGTCGGCAAGCTAATACTTGACAAATACGCAACGTTCCACTGTTCCATTATTTGGGATTCCTCGCAACAAGCTTGCCAACTCTTCAATAACATAATTTTAAAAAGGAGTTAAACGTTAAAGTAATAAATAATAATAATATTCCGCTAAATTGTATCTTATTGAAAAACTACCGAAAAACCGGTATTTTTATGCTAAATACCGGTTTGAATACCGGACAAATTCCCTAGACAGAACACAACATTGAAACATTAACTGAACACATATTTATTAGATTCTTCATGTACATCACTCTCGATTCATCCACATTGTAATTAATTTCTTACAAACTCATACAGTATAAGTTAGTAAAAGTTTCATTTACTTCTTTCATAAAGTAGTTATTTTTGTATTAAGTGCGCAAAATGAGTGTTTTTTTGTTGCGCGTAAGAATGTTACTTTTAGTTGAGACCGCAGGTCGAGAAAATAAAAGTCATTTGAACGCGCCAAAAAACAAGAATTTTGCCCACGAAATACAAACAACATTTTTTCTACAACTGTCAAAAAAGAATAATACAATAATTACTGATTTATTCAAGTAAATTGAACGAAACCAATCAAAAATAATATAAATTTGGTAATATTGATGTGCTGTAACCTGTAACCAATGGAACTTAGTATATTAATATTCGTGAAACAAAATAAACATGTTTTAATAGTTGTAGAAAATAGTACATTGTAGACATGGGCGAATATCATCCGCGAATATTGACATTATTCGATATTCGAGATTTTGGAATATTAACGTCAGTATAGCGAACATTCGAATACCTCGAATATCGCGCCATATGATGACCTCAATTTTTGACTATATTTTCCTTTATCATTTGTACATAAACTTAAAGCTATTACAATACTTTGAAGTTATTAATAACAAAGATATTTTGTTTCAAAACCATGAAGACGTACCATATTTCAAATTTGTTTTTCGCCAACATCAGCCCGTACGTTTCACCTTAAATTTGAAGTTTTCGTCTTTTTCATTTTTGTTTTAATTTTATTTTATCTTAACAATTTCATTCAAATAATGAAAAGGACATAATTAAATAATTATTAATAATAAATAAATTAACTTTTAGGAGTATTCGAATATTCGAGTACCTCGAATATTCGAGATCTGATTAATATTCGTATTCGATATTCGAATTCGAGATATTTTATATTCGCCCATCTCTAGTAAATTGTAATACTAGTGAGGATAAGATTTAATTACAAAATAAGTAGGAAAGTAGGAGCATGAGCGATAACGAGTGTTCCAATCATACGAGTTTTGCAATGGCCGTTATCCACGTGTGTTACATACTAGTTTTTCAATATTAAACATGAAAAGTACATTTTTCTACGATTGCTGTGAAAAGATGACAATTACGCTCTCATTTGTCATCGTAGAGTTGACGTTTTCTGTGGAACAATCGAACAATATCTTTTTTGCGCGTCTCCAATCGCAACGCGCGAAAAAGACGTTAAATTCGCGCGTTTCCAATGGCAACGCGCGAAAAAGATTATTTCAATAGTTACCAGGGATACAAACAAAACCTCTTGCACTATTGCAGCTCTCGCCTTCGGCTCGCGTTGCAATTACCGTGCTCGAGTAACAAAGAATCACTTTACGCTCTTAATACACAAATAACTATTTTACGTTAGCAGTACAAGAAATTTAATAATTATGTTATATAAATCAAAGGAGATTTGCAAATGCACATAACGTTTCCTTGGTCACCATGTCAAATGACATTTCCCTCACTCAATTTAGTTGTGACAGTAACCATTTGCCTCACTAGTAAGGAAAGTTATTTACTTTCAACACTAGTGAGGGAAACGGTTACTATCACAACTAAATTGAGTGAGGAAAATATCATTTTCATAAATAATGTTGAAAAAAATATTGTCACCATTTTAATTTTTGTCCAATTTTTTTTCTTTTTTAAATTGATTTAAATTTTAATTAAATTTTATGTGTTATAACACAAATATTAAATAAAACTATCATTAGACAATAGAATAGTAAATAATTTACAACGAAATATACTATTATAAAAAAGAAATGAATTTCAGATTGAAAATATTTTGGCAGATTCTGCGTTCACGTTGTGTGGTCCATCATAGAATGACAAGCAAATGTTTTCGCACTTCATTAACCTAAATCATCAGAGGAAATATTGCTTTTAAATTTAGATATAATTGAGAAAGCATTGAACCGAAAGTTCGTCTCAATACTGTTTCGTAATTTCTAGACAATGACTTTCATTCAAAACTGTAATTGTTGTGTTAATTAATTTTCGATTGTAATTCACATTACGCTTTCTGAGAACATAAGACGTCGTAATAGTAAATAATATGATATTTTAAAGTTGGAAATATCAATTTACTCCATTAATTGTTACAGAAATAGTATCTGTGTCCTATTTATTACACTTGTCATAGTTGAATCATTTTTACTTCTTTACTTGCGGTTAGCCAGGCTGCGTTCATTCAAACTCTACCCGTTTCATTTTTTATGGGTTATTTTAGTTGTAGCTTCGTAGCTGAATGGTTAGTGCTGTTGCTTGACAAGCGGGAGCCCGCAGATTTTGAACTTCGTTTCAGTAACAAATAAATAAATAAATACTAGACTGTGACGTTTCACTTTCATTATAAGGTGAATACTAGTAGTACAAAACAATCTTCAAATATTTGAAAATTTATGTTTATATGATAAAATGAAATACATTTAAGTGAATTGCATATATATCCTGGTTCGATCCCCCAGCCGACAAACAATTTTCACCAATTTAAATCTACCTCTGTGGCTCCACCTCCACTAGTATCTTTAGGGGCCGTGATTTTACGGCTGGTAACCACACTTCACACGAAAAAATATATCACTTACTGAAATCTGCTTAGGCAGAGTGTCACACCCAGTAATGGGTAGAAGGCGTCATGATATATTTATTTTATTTTATTTATTTATACATTCATGGGGTAGGTGGCTCAGTGGTATCGAGTCGGCCTGTGGATCCCTGGTTCAATCCCCACAGCCGATAAACAATTTTCACCAATTTAAAAAATCTACCCCTGTGGTTCCTCCACTACTAATATCTTTGGAGGCCGTGATTTTACGGCTGGTAACCGCATTTCACACGAAAAAATATGTCACTTACCGAGATCTGCTTAGGCAGAGTGTCACACCCAGTAATGAGTAAAAGGCGTGATGATATATTTATTTTATTTTATTTATTTATACATTCATGGGGTAGGTGGCTCAGTGGTATCGAGTCGGCCTGTGGATCCCTGGTTCAATCCCCACAGCCGATAAACAATTTTCACCAATTTAAAAAATCTACCCCTGTGGTTCCTCCACTACTAATATCTTTGGAGGCCGTGATTTTACGGCTGGTAACCGCATTTCACACGAAAAAATATGTCACTTACCGAGATCTGCTTAGGCAGAGTGTCACACCCAGTAATGAGTAAAAGGCGTGATGATATATTTATTTTATTTTATTTATTTATACATTCATGGGGTAGGTGGCTCAGTGGTATCGAGTCGGCCTGTGGATCCCTAGTTCGATCCCCACAGCCGATAAACAATTTTCACCAATTTAAAAATCTACCCCTGTGGCTCCTCCACTACTAATATCTTTGGAGGCCGTAATTTGACGGATGGTAATCGCATTTCACACGAAAAAATATGTCACTTACCGAGATCTGCTTAGGCAGAGTGCCACACCCAGTAATGGGTAGAAGGCGTCATGATATATTTATTTTATTTTATTTATTTATTTATACATTCAATATAATTAGGTTAGGTTAGGTTAGTTATCATGTAACTCGTCAGAGGCGCCAGTTAACATTCCTGCTTTGTAAATTTGAAACTAGTAATTCTACTTACATATGAAACGGCCATAATAAGCAGTAGCGCAATTTAATACATTTTTACTTCCTTGTACGAAGTAAAGGAAGTATTGTAATCGCGAAAATTTTCGGTTCTCAGATTTCAACGGAAATAGGTGTTTTGGCCCTCCCTGAATCCATTTTGACTAATTTCGTCATGCCGTCTGTACGTACGTATGTACGTACGTACGTATCTCGCATAACTCAAAAACGGTAAGCCGTAGAAAATTGAAACTTTATATTTAGGACTGTTATAACATCTAGTTGTGCACCTCCCTTTTTGGTCATTATACAACTACCGGAAGTGGTACTTTACTTGAAGCATATAATAGATTTTCATGAAAAACTATATTCAAATATAATTTAAAACTTTCCAAAGTTGGTATATAAGACTACTATATCAATGGAAATAACATAATAGATTTTGGTTAAAATAGACTAACCGGAAGTGGCACATTACATGAAGCTGCTAACAGTTTTCCTTGAAAAAAATGGTATTATTTTAATTTTAGAAAGGAATGCTGCAAATAAAAGTTTTAGAGAATTAAATTCTGCGTCTAGCACATTAAGAATTTTTAAATTAGCTTTTTGCATAAACGAGATATCTAAATTTAAATATTATATATTTTTTGATTTTTAACAAAATTAAGTTTGCTATGGATTAGAACAAAAAATAAAAGATTTAATGTCAAATATGTGCAATTAAAAAAATATCTATAGTTTAATACGTGTACAAGGAAGTCATGTGGTGTCCACATCAGATATTTTGTATTAAACTTGTATGCGAAATACATTTTACATGCTTAAAACATCCCAAATAATAACTCACATTCAGGGATGTGAGTGTAGATGCACATCTCTGCTCACATTCTTTGCTTCAACAGGGAATATAAAAAGATAAGAAAAGAAGTAAGCGAAAAATCCACATAATTGTAGTAAAAAAAAACTCTCTGCTGTAAGAAAACTGAAAACGAATGAAAAAGACAAGAAAGGAATGAAGTGTCTCCTGCGCTTGTTATAAAAATGGGTCATTTTGTATTATTAACTTTCTCAGTTTGATGTTCAACAATGAAAATGCGCGTTCAAGATTGAAATTGCTGCTTTAAATTTTCGCAGTTAAATATATCTTCAAGTGCGTTACTTATTTAGTGTATCATATTAGTGCTTGTTTTATAGATAGCGACACATTATTCTAGTAGACTGTGCTTGAGAATAGCCGAAACAAAAACGCATCTTCTCACCAGCGCGTAATTCAATTGTCCTGTTTTTATGAACGATTAAAATTCGGGTTGAAATAATTTTACTGCAGTAAATCTGAGTTTAAAACGTCGTAAAATATGATCCGCTAGCTGAGATTATGTCGAATTTATTGCACATTATATTGGATAGTACAGGGGGTTATTTTTAAAAATGACTTAAACTTGTATTTAATTTTAAGACATGACATCAACTGAATATTAAAAATAGTCGCAAAGTACTTGGTACTTGTTTTATAAGTAGCGAATATTTATTATTTTCTAATAAACTTGTTTTATTAGTTGCTATTCAAGGTCATTTGGAATAAAGAAATATATATTAAAAAGGTATATATAATTAAAGTTGGCATTAATATGGGAAATAAGTTTTTCAGTATTAAAATAAAAACTGTAGAGGAACAAATTCTGCATTTAAGTCAATTAAAATATTTGATTTTTCGTATTTCATAAATGTTAAAATTAATTTTAAATATTATAAAAACTTATTATTGAGAGGAACAGCTGTATACAGGGCCCCCAAGCTAAGCGGGCCCCACCAGTCAATCGGAGTAAACAAAATATACCTAAATTTATTATTGTTTTGAAATTCTTTATTCTCTATTTTCTATTTTAATTTAAATAAGTAATTTTAAATGGGGTAGGTGACCTGTGAATTTGAGAAACCGGGTTCGATTCACACAATTTTCACCTCTTTAAAACTACCCCTGTGGCTCCTCGGCAAACAATGTTTACAACATTAAAACTAGTCTTGTGGCTCCCTTTCTACAACATCTTTGGGGGCCGTGATTGGACGGTTGGAAACCGCATTTCACGCGAAGAAATATATCAATTACCCAGATCTGCTATGACAGAGTGCTACACCCAGTGATAAAATATTTATGGGGTAAGTCGGTAAGTGGTTCAATGGTATTGAGTCGCCTGTGGATCTTGAGAACTCTGGTTCGATCCCAACAGCGGACAAACAATTTTCACCAATTTAAATCTATCCCTGTGGCTTCTCCTCTACTAATATATTTGGAGGCCGTGATTTGACGGCTAGTAACCGCACTTCACGCGAAGAAATATATCACTTACCGAGATCTGCTTAGACAGAGTGCCACGTCCAGTAATGGGTAAAAGGCGTAATGATATTTTTATATTTATTTTTATTTAAAAATTGCTGAAACCAAATTGAATTATACAGAGAAAAATTGGGATAATGCCTTGATGTGAACTAAAAATCTAACTGATCTATGGTCGCCATGTAATTCAAATCTGATTTTATTCCAATATTTCGTTTTTTTGTTACGTACCATAAGCAGTCTCGAACCCATGACTCTTTCATATACTGCAAGACTTGACTCGAAAGTCGTCTACAGTGACATTATTATTTCAAGAAAATATGTATCAATTGAAATGTATTTAGTATTTTTAATAAATTGATAAAATCAGATTGAATTATAAAGAGAAACATTATATTTCTTGAAAGCCCGTTACACATAACTAAATAGAGACCGAAGTGCATAGATCCTAGGTTCAACTCCTGGCAGTATTTCAATTTTTCGAAGGAATATTATTAGGTGAATGAAATAGCTGCCCAAAATTTATTTACTTTAACTGTATTAATAGTTCTTATATATCTAAATAGTCGAATGGCCTTCCTACAAAAGACATCTGTAAATACAATCTTCTTAGTCAGTTGTTTCACTGTAAAACAAAATCGCATCATTCCACCGCAACTGTTTTATTTCTCAGATATTGCGATGCATCGCTGCGAACATTTAAATCATGATTTAGATTCATACGACGTGTATGATGCATACCCCTCCCGTACCCCACATGTGGCGCCCCTATAGCGATGTTATCTCGATCAAGGCGGCGGTGGCGACACGTCACTCGCGAAACAACCGCACATCGACGTGATTTATGCAAGGAGATCGAATTATTGTTCATTTCGCACTTCACGTCAAGTGTGCTTTGCTGCATGACGGTCAGATGGTTTTTGTTAGTTTGCGGAATAGAAAAATCGTGGAGATTAATTTTTTTTTCTAGGATTTATTACTTTTTTTTTTATTAAATTTATGTCAGATAGAATAGATTTATAGATGCGCTATAAAAAGAAACTGTATCATCGTAAAGACATACAAGATAAACTAACAAAAAACTTAAATAATAATACGTTTATAAATAAATAATAAACAAACAATTTTCACCAAATTTAATCTACCCCTGTGGCTCCCCCTTCACTAATATCTTTGAGGGCCGTGATTCGACGACTGGTAACCGCACTTCACGCGAAGAAATATATCACTTACCGAGATCTGCTTAGGCAGAGTGCCACACCCAGTGATGGGTAAAAGGCGTGATGATATATTTATTTATTTTATTATAACACTCATGTTTTCACAATTCAAATGATAGAAACGCTGTCAACATTTTTACAAGCCAGCTAGATGACTAATTATTATTTGTCAAATTAAACATATTTTGTAGTCAAATAAAATTGCACTTTAGTTGACATATTTGCCGGACCACATTCTCAGCGCGCTAGATACGCATACGAGGTGATTGATATACGATTCTTATTATAATAAAAATAGATTTCCAATCAGATATAATAAATATTTTAAATGTAAATAATGTAGGCACCCTTGCAGAATAATAAATAAAAAAGCACACAAGGTATTATTGAAAAACAATTTGCGGATAGTACACTCTTGATCAGAATGCAATTTAATGTTCATTTTGCAAGTCATGCAAAAAGCAGTTCCTCATCCAATATACAACATAACATCACGATCCTTTTTCCTTTTTCCCAGAGCCGATTGATTTGATACGCCCCTTTCTGTGCCCCACTTCTCCGCCTATGAACCTGTAACAAGATCACTGATCCGATTATACATCAACTAATATTGTATAGAGCTTGTTATGACACTTGTTCACTGTTCTGCGAATGGTTTAACTTTTAACTAAACAACTACACTCTAAATCTTGTAACTATGTCACAGGCTTTTGTTTCTGTGCGAATAGTTCGTGGTTGAGACTTCATTTGATCGTCACTTGATGCTGAAGAACTTATTTCTATTTCAAATTTATTTTGACACCTGTTTAAAGCAATATACTTATTTATTTTCTATCTAGATTTAATTTAATTTTATTTAAATAAAAAATTATAATTTTTTATAATAACCGTCTAAAACAGTGGTTTCCAAACTGTGGGGCGCGCCCCCTTAGGGGGGCGTGAGATTGTTTCGAGGGAGGCGCGCTATATAAAAATATAATTGAGGCTTATGAACACATTCTCCATTTACATCATAGCACACACGTGTTTCTAACTCGCGCTCGCAGTAAAATATCCCTAGTTTAACAAACAAAGCCTTAGAAATTTTATTACGTTTCGTAACATCTTATTTGTGTGAAACAGGCTTTTCCGCTGTAGCTGTTTTAAAGACAAAATATCAAACTCGATTATTCGTTGAAAAAGAATTGCGAGTGGCGATACCTTCAATGACTCCCCGGTTCGAGAAACTGAAAAACAAGCGCCCATTCAGCACACTCAAAAATTATGATTATATTGTATTAAATGTGCCTAATTTAAATTAAATATAATTTCCAATCTTATTACAATTTTATGTTTATAAATGTTGTTACATTATTTTGTTCTATTATTATATTGTAATAAACATAATTTTAGGTTAAGAAAAAGATTTGTTATAACAAATATCTTATATAATAACAATATTTGTTTATAGTACTCATTTTTTTGTATTCTATAAAATAAATTATTTACGATTTTTGAAAAAATGAGGGGGGCGCGACAATTTTTTACGGAAAAAAGGGGCCACTGAGAGAAAAAGTTTGGAAACCACTGGTCTAAAAATATAGGCTGGTTGCACATGCTCTGTTTTTGCCTGTTTTAAGAGCAGTGTATTTGGGTGTTTTAGCTATCTCTAACATGTTAAAACCGTGCTCTTAAAACACCCAAAAACAGAGCTTGTGCTACCAGCCATTGTGTCCACCGCAGTAGAAATTGCCTCAGTTTCAAACTTTAGCTTCGGCCAAAAAAGAACACCTTTATAACCTTGAAACAAAAATAACTATATTTTTTCTAACAAACCAGCAGTGGTGTGAATAACGTTACGGCATTTTAATTCGGAGATTCCGAGTTCGAATCCCACTCAAACTAAAAACAATGGCTGGTAACACAAGCTTTGGTTTTGCCTGTTTTAAGAGCAGTGTATTTGGGTGTTTTAACTATCTCTAACAGAGCTTGTACTATCAGCTACTGAGCCTAAACCCTGTACTATAATTGGAATTAAGTTAAATAAGAAATAGCACATCTGAAACTGACAGTTACTATAATTTATATAATTTGAATTACGGTATAGATACGATGTTTTTTGTTTTGACAAACATATTATATTTATTTATTTATTTATTTATGCTACGCTGTACAACAGGAACTTAATCCCAATTACAGTATAGGGGCCGCACTCACCGAGCCGCAATGTGGTAGTTCATATAATTTTTAGCTTGAGTGAGATTCGAACTCGGGATCTCCGGATTCGAATTCCGTATCGCTATCCACACCACCGTACTGATAATAATATATAAAATTATTCTGATGCTTTTCGATTTTATTTAAGAATGTGATTTATAATAATGAGGGCATAAAATTACAAGTTAATGCATCTATTAATTTAAATAGTTGACTATGCAATAGTACTTTGCGGTATATAATAATCTACTTTATTTGCAGTTCTGCTTGTGGTTATAATTTTTTGCCAATACTGTTGCAATATTTGTAAAGGGTAAGCAGAACTATGTAAATATATAAATATCACACTTTATGTTTCAACATTTTGCGAAATAACCAATAACAAAAAGTACAAAAATTAGATAAAACTTAAAAAAATTAACAGTGAAAATAAATACATGTTTGTACTTAGATTTTGTTGCACAGCATAAGTAAATTAATATTATTGTAACATAACTCTGTTATAATGAAAATATTCTTGTCTTAATTGAGGGAAGAAAGTTATACTTTCCACCCTTTCTAGGGGATGGTAAGTAAAGCTATATCCATGGCAACTGCACACAACGGTACGACAATAATAAATTTTATCAAATGTAATACCCCGAGAGCTTGAAAATTATCGGGTATCTCCCGATTGTTTCGATGCTACGCAGGGAAACAAGAGGGAAATACCCGATTAATTTTCAAGCTCGAGGGGTATTCGGCTGATTATTTTTAATGATTCTGAATAGCGCATAGGTTACAACTGTCAGAAAAATGATTGTTTATCGCCTAGCAACCTAGCCGGGAAATTATCGAAAAATTATAGATCTAGTTGTACCACGTGATGTTAAATGCCACGCTCTTATTGGTCGAAATTGGGGTTGAAAAAATAATCTAAATTATTTATTTATTTATGTTACTCTGTACAACAAGAACTTAACCTCAATTACAGTAAATAATATGTATACCTCGTAAAGAAAATATCATTCTTCTTTTTGGTGCTTTATATTTATCTCTCATCTTCGGCTCGTGCAACGGAACCCTCTTTCTTTCTTTGATGTACTAATTATTATTAAGAGAATTATGAACAACAATTTCACTATTTATATTTTAACTACTGCTGACAGTTCGTATAAAGTGTAAAAAAAATCCAAATATAATTTTTCCCTAAAAGGTTAAATTTGTATTCTTCTGCATGTATATTTTAATTTTATCGTAATTAAGTAATTTTGTTGATATTGGAAGCTAAAGTTATCAGTATAAAATGCTGGGTAACTTATATATTTTCATTTACTACCGGATGAAGGTATTTAAGAAGTTGATTAATGTGTTTTCTTATTGGAAATGATCGATATTACAGAAATCAACGAATATATTTGGTAATAAAAAGTAAATTATGCAGATTAGACGCGATACGAACGGATTTTATCGCCGAATTTATCTGATAAGTGATTTAGCAAATGGAAGACTATAAAAAGACCGGAGACGTGACGTCCAAAACAACGGACTGACACAGGACTGTACTTAACTTTTTATTTTTCTATTACTTTTTTTTATTAAAATCAGCCAGGATCAAGAAGTACGAGTATCTTATAGCACGATACATTTTCAAAAATGTTAAATATATACCTGACAATCACGCTATTATTTAAATTACGATAACGTAAAAACAAACGAAATGTATTGTTGGTTTGTTGACAATCATAGTTAATATGTTTTATAATTATTTTTGTTTTAAGAAATATGTAACTATAGTCCGTTCGGTGCCTCTCACAAAAGTTGATTTTGATTGATTGATTGATTAAAACGTAAGAAAAGTGTATATAACGAGTCATATACTATACTTATGGGGTAGGTAGCTCAATGGTATTGTGTCGGCCTGTGAATCTTGAGAACCCTTGTTTGATTCCCACAGCCGACAAACAATTTTAACCAAATTAAATCTATCCCTGTCGCTTTCCAGTCAGTAACATCTTTGGGGGCCGTGATTTGACGGCTGATAACCGCACTTCACGCGAAGAAATATATAACTTACAAAGATCTGCTTCGGCAGAGTGCTACACCCAATAATGGGTAAAAGGCGTGATGATATATTTATAATTATATATACTTTTCTTCAAACGCATATGAAGACAACAATAAAATAAAATGTTTTATGAATTAAAAAGTTACAATGACTGATGCAGAAAGCTAACTTCACCCCGTGCTTAATATCTCAAGCCGTAACTAAAACGTTCGAAACCGCGGCCTGTCAACATGTGATTAAGATGTTATTTAGCGTCATGGAAACCAGTACGATAAATAACATTTTAATAATGGGAGTAAAATAGTATATTATGTAACAAGTTTTATAAACGTCTCTTTAGTTAGGAGTGTATAAAAAACAAATATCTATAGAATTTATAAAACGAGTCACATACTATACTTTTTCTACGATCGCAAATTAAGACAACAACAAACTGTAAATTTTATGAATTATTTAAAAACTTCACTAACTTCGCCTGTGTTTAATATCTCAAGCCGTGACTAAAACGCTCGAAGTCACGGCTTATTAGAAAAAAATATTTAAATATACAAAATGGAACACATTGGCCATGTCAAAAGAAAACTATTTCATATTTAAAAGAGTTTATAGAAAAGTTGATGCGGACATATATGTAAATATCATGTGTATAAACTTGCCCGCGATCTTAAACAATCAGAGAACATAGTCAAATGAGCTCTGTCTTCTCCACACAGAATTTTCAACAAAACAAACTATAGTTGATTGCAATAAAACTTGAAATTTATATTACTACGATTCCTATAAAAAATTTGTTTTATTTTGCAAACCATTATCATGGACATTACATGAAAATTCACTCCTTGCAACAAAGTAAATATTGTTTAAAACTAATAAAATACGTGATTTATTAAAAATAAAATTATTGATAATCGTAAAATCTTACAGTATTTTTATTCTTACTAAGTATAAAACAAACTACAAACTATTTACTTTGTAAACATCAACTCTTTCTTGCAATCATCAGGGCCGGTTTAATTTAGTGGTACATGTTGCGCATGCTAGGGGACCCGCGCTATTTTTTTGTTTCAGAATAAAATTAAGTAATGAGGGAAATGGTTACTATCACAATTAAATTGAGTGCGGGAAATGTGATTCGACATGGTGACCAAAGAAACGTGATGTGCATTTGCAAATACAACTCCTTTAATTTACATAAAATAATTATTAAATTCCTTGTACCGCAAACGTAAAATATTAATTTTCACGTTTAATGTTGAAAAAAATAGTATGTAATACACCTGGAAAAGGGCCATTGCAAAACTCGTACTATTGGAACAAACGCTATCGCTTGTGCTCCAACTTTCGTATTCGTTTTACAATTAAACCTTTTCCTCACTAGTATTACAATAGCATATTACATAACGAGAATTATAACAAGCACATTACGTGCGAATGAAAAACTTGCGCAAGAGCCTTGGCGAGTGCAGTAATTTCACGAGTAAATGTAATTGCGTTACATTTCGAGTTGTGTATTATACTTTATCTACGACCATAAATAATAATAAGAACAATTACATAATATTTGTTAGGTTATATCAACTGTCAAACAGCACTGTTACCGCTTAACAAATGAAATTATATTACGTAACTAATTCAGTAAGCCCTTAGCGACCGTAAACAAGCATTTACTGCTCCTGCAAATTGTTTTTAATTACTTACATATATGTTCGTATATAATATATTATATGGGGTAGGTGGCTCAGTGGTATCGAGTCGGCCTGTGGATCTTGAGAACCCTGGTTCGATCCCCAGAGCCGACAAACAATTTTCACCAATTTAAAAAATCTACCCCTGTGGCTCCTCCACCACTAATAAATACAGTATATCTTTGGAGGCCGTGATTTGACGACTGGTAACCGCACTTCACGGGAAAAAATATATCACTTACCGAGATCTGCTTAGGTAGAGTGCACACTCAGTGATGGTTTAAAAGGCGTGATGATATATTTATTTATAATATATTATTACGAACTGCCAAACTACCGACATGTGTCAGATATCAGAAAAATACAGTATCAATAAAAACGTAGAAATAGGTGCCGGAACCTGAAACCGGGCCTGGCAAACATGTGTTTAAAGAACAGTGTAAAATAGTACGTGAAAAATAATGTTAGCATATTTGTACATCTCGTAAAATAACCCATTTAATAGAAAGAAAATATTTACATTCCTACAAGACAAACACACGTAATTGCATCAAAGAATTTGCAGTGCATGTTTATAAAATAAGATGAAGTGAAACTACTTAAAATAGGCGGCCTCGAACCTGGCTTATATCTCGAGGTAATTATGAAGAAAAATTGCTGTAATTGACTGTACTTAGAACCGTATTAATGGCGAGAAATAAGAGCAAGAGTTTGACGGTTTTCAGTCATATTTTACGCGTGCTTAAAAGAGATATCTTTTGTATTACTTTCGCATAATGCAGTCAGGTTTATTGCAATAATTTGTTTCGAAAGATGTTATAATTAAAGTTTCGAAAATAAATTGCTATGAATGCATATTTACTTTTTCATTTTTTAACAATTATTAAAACGAATCAACATTTCTAAAGCTAGGAGGTCCATTCATTAATGATTCTGTACATTTAAAACGAACAGTTGTGGCACAACTGTTGTGCTGAGGCTTCACAAGAGACAGAGTGAATAAAAATACTCATTTCCTAATGTTTAATGGACTAGGTCGAGTAGATTTGAGAATCCGGGTTCGATTCTCACAACCTAAAATCTATTTTTCTTAAAACATGCACAAGAAACACGTTCTTATTCCCTAATTTTCGAGAGAGAAACACTATTTTTCTCCCCTAGGGAGAGAAACATTATGTTTCCATAGGTACCAAGTTTCTCTCCCTAGAGCGATGTTTCTCTCCCTAGAGAGATTAGCTGTTTACGGTGTTTCCTAGGTAACTAGTTACGCAACCCATATTTGAAATTTGTCCCGATAAGACAGTAATTTTTGTGCACTTGTTACGAAAAGTATAATATGCTTCACGGGAGGGCGCGATTATCCCTTGTGTGAAGATTGGTAAACCTTGACTTCCGCTCGAGCCTTCGGCCCTCGCTTACGTCTCGGTTTGTCAACTTCACACGCGGGAATAATCGCTTGTTTCCCTCCCTTGATGCATAACATACTATTTTCTACATTAAAATTACTCCTATAGCTTCTTCGACACTAACATCTTTTGGAGAGTGTGATTTGACGGCTAGTGACTGCATTTGTCACGCATAAATATCCCAAGATCTGCCACATCCAGTAATGGATAAAAGGGGTAATGATATATTTATTTTATTTATAAATATAATTTGTCAAATATCTTTGCAATATCAAATTTCGATTTGACAATTGATTTTGGGCAAGTGCGGCTCTGTGCTGATAGAATCAATGATTATTTTCACATATCATATTTATAGTTGGATCATACATCACATATGAAATTTTGAAAATCTATATGGTACAAAGAATTCTCTATTTATTTATCTTTCAAAACCGTTCTCTTTAATATCAACTAATTTATTCACACGGCTTCGACTGTTTTGATTCATGTTTGCAAGGAATAAATGGTTTGAAATCATTTAAATGTTGTCAAAACACACAAAAAATATTTACATTTTCAGACAAAAAAAATAGCCTTTTTAATAATAAAAACAATTGATTCATTGATACCTACTCGTAAATTAAATTTTTTTGAAAAATAATAATTTCAAATAAACTCTTTAGATCTAAATTTATGAAAAATATATATATATATATATATATATATATATATATATATATATATATATATATATATATATATTAAATAAACACTTGGCAAAGTCTCACAAAATTCAGCCTCCAAGTCACCTTATGAGGGTATCGTCAGAGGCTGGCCAGCACAGTTAATAACCATAGACGTGTTTCGCTCTTATTAGAGCTCATCAGTATGGTATAACTCACTTCTTCACCTAGAACAAAGTTCATGTGAAGAAGCTGGTGACGAAGAACTGTGCCAGCAGAGAATAAGATCTCTAACAAACGGTAAGATGACATGAGAAGTTCTGTCGAACCAGTAATGCCATCTACCGAAAAACAGGAAAAATATACGCAATAGCAATTTAAATAACAACAAAAACAAAATTAATTGTCATCCATACACTTGTTGAAACTAGGTCTGACGATGCCCTCATAAGGTGACTTGGAGGCTGAATTTTGTGAGACTTTGCCAAGTGTTTAATTAATATTTTTTATTAAACCTAGTTTCACCAAGTGTATGGATGACAATTAATTTTGTCTTTGGTGTGATCTAAATTTACTTGAAATATTATTTTTAGAATAAATTAGAAATATAATTATGTAACAAGTTTATAAATCGAATCACATACTATACTTTTTCTACGATCGCAAATTAAGACAACAAAAATGTAAAGTTTTATGAATTATTTAAAAAGTAAGTTTAACTACACTCCTTAATATCTCACGTCGTGACTAAAACATTCGAAGCCACGTCTTGTCAACATGTGATTAAGATATTATTTAGCGCCATGGAAACCAATACGTTAAATGACATTTTAATAACAAAAATTAAAAAAATACTTTAAAAACTGTTGTTCTTATAAAATAGGAGAATGTGTGCATCTCAAGTAAATAGATTTTTATTCGAGACATTTGGCGTCACCTATGTTCTGTCATGACCCCTATTGCAATGATAGCACAATTTAAAGCATTAATACTGCCAATAGAGTGTCATATAAATCTCATTGAGTTTAAGAAAAAAGAGTAAAATTAAGTGCAACAGTTAATTGAGTAATTATGCTCTCGTTAATTAAGAAGACCGCTTTTGTTTCTGGTACACTGTACTCTTGCTCTTGATCTGGATGGCGGACAACTAGACAGAAATACGTAGTTTGTAGTAAGAACGAAACTTTGTATAAAATAAATAAAATATTCACATTATTTCACCGGTTACTGACAGTAGCTTATTCAGTTATTATAAAACTTGACAGACTAAATATATTTGCATTGACCAACCAGCGAATTACAGACCTAAATTTCAGCTATTTTTTTTTTAAGTGACTGTGAAAGGAAACAGATACTTCTCCTACTTTTCATAAATCTAATTTTACATACAGTAATTATATATTTAAATTAGAGATGGGCGAATATCAAATTTCTCGAATTCGAATATCGAATACGAATATTAATCAGATCTCGAATATTCGAGGTACTCAAATATTCGAATACTCCAAAAAGTTAATTTATTTATTATTAATAATTATTTAATTATGTCCTTTTCATTATTTGAATGAAATTGTTAAGATAAAATAAAATTAAAACAAAAAGTACAAACAAAAAAGAAAAAGACGAAAACTTCAAATTTAAGGTGAAACGTACGGGCTGATGTTGGCGAAAAATAAATTTGAAATATGGTACGTCTTCATGGTTTTGAAACAAAATATCTTTGTTATTAATAACTTCAAAGTATTGTAATAGCTTTAAGTTTATGTACAAATGATAAAGGAAAACATAGTCAAAAATTGAGGTCAACATATGGCGCGATATTCGAGGTATTCGAATGTTCGCTATACTGCAGGGTTCGTAAATATCATGATATTTATAATAAATATCAAAATATCTGATATATAGGATATATATCAGATAAATATCACTTTTTGGATATTTATTTTTTAATTTTAGTTTTTGTACACATTTAGAAAAACTGAAAAATTCCAAAAAATTCACTTCTCCGGAGGCTATATCTCAAAAAGTAAACAAGATATGGATATGCGCTCAACGGCGTTGAATTCCCCGTGTCCGAATTGACTTATAAGCAAATTTTCATACAATTTTATGCAATTTAATATTTTTAATTATTTCCTAAGGTATACCCTTAATCGTAGGATTATTAAAACGAAAATTTACATACATATGTATTTTGACCCACTGAATCCAGTGGTGCAATCTTCAAATGCATATGACTTCTGGTTTTCGAGAAAATGTTAAAAAACCGCTTTTTGCGATTTTTTTGGCGGAAAAATGAAAAAAATAAAAATCGCTGAAACTATGTTTATAAGTTAACTGAAGCACGAGAAAATTAATGCCGTTGAGCGCGTTTTCATATCACATTTAGTTTTCGAGATATAGCCTCGGAAAAGTAGAAAAACTGAAAAATTCGATAAATTTCACTTTTCAGGAGGCTATATCTCAAAAACTAAACAAGATATGGAAATGCGCTCAACGGCGTTGAATTCCCCGTGCCAGAATTGACTTATAATCAAATTTTCATACAATTTTATGCAATTTAATATTTTTAATTATTTCCTTTGGTTTTTTCAGATTTTAATTCAATTTTCCTAAAAATCCTTAATCGTAGGATTATTAAAACGAAAATTTACATACATATGTATTTTGACCCACTGAATCCAGTGGTGCAATCTACAAATGCATATGAATTCTGGTTTTCGAGAAAATGTTAAAAAACCGCTTTTTGCGATTTTTTTGGCGGAAAATTAAAAAAAAATAAAAATCGCTGAAACTATGTTTATAAGTTAACTGAAGCACGAGAAAATTAATGCCGTTGAGCGAGTTTTGATATCACATTTACTTTTCGAGATATAGCCTCGGAAAAGTAGAAAACTGAAAAATTCGATAAATTTCACTTTTCAGGAGGCTATATCTCAAAAAGTAAACAAGATATGGATATGCGCTCAACGGCGTTGAGTTCCCCGTGCCAGAATTGACTTATAAGCAAATTTTCATACAATTTAATGCAATTTAATATTTTTAATTATTTCCTAAGGGGTACCCCTTTGGTTTTTTCAGATTTTAATTCAATTTTCCCAAAAATCCTTAATCGTAGGATTATTAAAACGAAAATTTACATACATATGTATTTTGACCCACTGAATCCAGTGGTGCAATTTACAAATGCATATGACTTCTGGTTTTCGAGAAAATGTTAAAAAAAACCGCTTTTTGCGATTTTTTTGGCGGAAAAATGAAAAAAAATAAAAATCGCTGAAACTATGTTTATAAGTTAACTGAAGCACGAGAAAATTAATGCCGTTGAGCGCGTTTTCATATCACATTTAGTTTTCGAGATATAGCCTCGGAAAAGTAGAAAAACTGAAAAATTCGATAAATTTCACTTTTCAGGAGGCTATATCTCAAAAACTAAACAAGATATGGAAATGCGCTCAACGGCGTTGAATTCCCCGTGCCAGAATTGACTTATAAGCAAATTTTCATACAATTTTATGCAATTTAATATTTTTAATTATTTCCTAAGGGGTACCCCTTTGGTTTTTTCAGATTTTAATCAATTTTCCCAAAAATCCTTAATCGTAGGATTATTAAAACGAAAATTTACATACATATGTATTTTGACCCACTGAATCCAGTGGTGCAATCTTCAAATGCATATGACTTCTGGTTTTCGAGAAAATGTTAAAAAACCGCTTTTTGCGATTTTTTTGGCGAAAAAATGAAAAAAAAATAAAAATCGCTGAAACTATGTTTATAAGTTAACTGAAGCACGAGAAAATTAATGCCGTTGAGCGCGTTTTCATATCACATTTAGTTTTCGAGATATAGCCTCGGAAAAGTAGAAAAACTGAAAAATACGAAAAATTTCACTTCTCCGGAGGCTATATCACAAAAACTATTTGATATTTTTATATAATGGATATATATCATTGCAAAAATATGACGATATATATCAAAATAAATATCATGATATATATCGATCGATATATATCTTCGAACCCTGCTATACTGACGTTAATATTCGAAAATCTCGAATATCGAATAATGTCAATATTCGCGGCATTCGACTATTCGCCGATGATATTCGCCCATCTCTAATTTAAATCATCATCCGAGTATGTTTATGTAATAATAAATAAATATTGCCTAAATTAGTTTCGGAAAAAGCGTCTCTTGCGACCAAATTTAGCACTCAAGTCTTGTATATACGTAAACGACGGTCACATGCATATTTTAAACTTGATTTTAATAGTAACTAAATAAGGAAAATTAATATCTAGATTGATTTAGAGGCAGAATATTTATTTGAATAATACTAGTGAGGAAAGGGTTTAATTGCAAAACGAGTACGAGCGATAGCAAGTATTCCAATAGTACGAGTTTTGCAATGGCCCTTTGTTGATACAAATTATTTTTTTCAACCACAAACAAACAAATTAAATTTTTCTACAACCATTAAAAAAAGTAAGCGTTTTTGAACTTATTTTTATTATGAAAGTAGCAGATTTTTGCACTAGTGTAAAAATGTGAATTATTTCTGCACTAGTGCAGAAAAATAATTTAATATAAATAAACTCTATACAGTATACTTTCTATTAATATTTATGGAAGCAAATTTAATGTTGCAGCATTTGCTTCTTCTATAATGTCTATAGAATCTAATACGTGTTCGCCACTCGATTCAAACATTTTTTAAATTGAAAGCACGGAGAAATTTTTCCTCATTATCAACAAAATAATTGAGTTAGTTTGTCATTGTCAGTTGTCATGGATACATTAAACCAGGTATCTTTCTAAAGTTTCTAAATTAATACAAAATTTCAGAGATGTTACAATTACTGAAATTTGTTTTATTATTTTTATCAAATTATGGTTTATGGTTGTAGAAAAATTTCTGTACGCAAATATTAAATTGCTTAAAATTGTATGAAAATTTGCTTATAAGTCAATTCGGATACGGGGAATTCAACGCCGTTGAGCGCATTTCCATATCTTGTTTAGTTTTTGAGATATAGCCTCCGGAAAAGTGAAATTTTTCGAATTTTTCAGTTTTTCTAAATGTGTACAAAAACTAAAATTAAAAAATAAATATCCAAAAAGTGATATTTATCTGATATATATCCTATATATCAGATATTTTGATATTTATTATAAATATCATGATATTTACGAACCCTGCTTTTAACCCATTACTAGGTGTGGTAAGTGATATATTTCTTCGCGTGAAGTGCGGTTACCAGCCGTCAAATCACGGCTTGCGAAGATGTTAGTGGAAGGAGAGTCACAGGGATAGATTTAAATTTGTGAAAATTGTTTATCGGCTGTGGAGATCGAACCAGAGTTCTCAAGATCTACAGGTCGACTCGATACCACTGAGCCACCTACCCCATTATATTAAATACTTACAATACATGGAAAAGATCCTAGGTTCAAATATTATACTTAGATCATGAAATGAGAACATATTTTTCAACTTTATTCATAAAAAAATTTAATAATAAAATAGTTATTATTGTATTAAGTGTATTACGTACTGCATCATCAAATATTTATTTAAAATGAAAAATATTAAATAAACCATAGCGTCTATGGTTACTAACTGTGCTGGCCAGCCTCTGACGATGCCCTCATAAGGTGACTTGGAAGCTGAATTTTGTGAGACTTAGACAAGTGTTTATTTTATATTTATTATTAAACCTAGTTTCACCAAGTGTATGGATGACAATTAATTTTGTCTTTGTTGTTATTTAAATATTTATTTGTTTTTATTGTTTTTATCCTCTTCTCTATAGAGATTATAGTCTATAGGATCTTCAAAAGATTTTGACATTTTGAGCGTAAAAAAATGTTCGTTTATTTTCCGTTCTTAAATTCTTTATTAAAGAAATATACTTGAATCACGAATGTGTCAAGTTCTTCTAGAACTATTTTTTGTGCTATATAAAATAATAGTTGCAGTTTCAAAGAACTGTGTATAAGAGAGCAAAAACAATATAGAAGACAAATATTTGTAATAAATCTAGAATTTTTTCTGAAGATATGCGGGTTTCCTTAACAGTTCAAAAGGATTTGTCATTTTGCATTATCCGCATATTTTAATCCTGACGTAATCCTTGTAATCTTTATTACATTGCAGGCTATAAATTAATATAAAAATCATAAAATTGAATGCATTAAATTCATCTGCACTCTTTGAAAACTTGTACATATCTGTGTGACGTATTTTTATAAATCAAAGCAAGCTTATCTGTTAGATTGGATCATTAAAGAACTACTAATTTATTGTTTTTTCTTGAACATGAAACCACATTGGATTTTATTTAACTGGAGTGATGACTTCATTCGAATTAGCATTAAAATTCAATCAAACGCCTTTTGGTTTTTAAACCACCGATTATCAAAATGGCCCAAATACTTTACTAGCACTGATAAACAAAAGTAATATATTGCCACGCTATTTTATTCAGTTAACCACATTAAATGGGTTAGGTGATTTAATGATATCGAATGGACTATGGATTTGCGAAGAATTTTTATCACATTAAAATTACCTCTATAGCTTATCTTACATAAATATCTTTGGGGCCGTAAAATGACGGTTGGTAACCACACTTTACGCGCATAAATATAAAGTAATGAGATCTGCTACGGTAAAGTGCCACACCCAGTAATAGGTAAAAGGCGTGATGATATATTTATTTATTTAATTTTAACATATTAAAAAAAAACTCTGTGGTTTCTCTTCCACTAACATCTTTGGGTATCATAACTTGACGTCTGGTAACCATACTTTACGCGCATATATATAACTTACTGAGATTTGCTGCGGCATAGTGCCACACCCAATAATAGGTAAAAGACGTGATGATATATTTATTTAATTTTAATCATATTAAAAAAAATCCTGTGATTTCTCCTCCACTAATATCTTTGGGTATCATAACTTGACGTCTAGTAACCACACTTCACGCGCATAAATATAACTTACTGAGATCTGCTACGGCAGAATGCCACACCCTGTAATAGGTAAACGATGTGATGATATATTTATTTATTTAATTTTAATCATATTAAAAAGAAATACTCCTGTGGTTTCCCGTCCACTATTTTGGGGGCCGTAGTTTGACAGCTGCTAACCATACTTCACGTGCATAAATATAACTTACTGAGATCTGCTACGGCAGAATGCTACACCCAGTAATAGGTAAACGATGTGATGATATATTTATTTTAACCATATTAAAAATATCCCTGAGGTTCATCTCTACTAGCATTTTTGGGGGCCATGATTTGACGGCTAGTGCTAATAAATATATTTCTAGAAATGGGTAAAAGGCCCGATGATATACTAAATAACGAGTATTAAAAGTATATATTCGAATATGAATTTATTTCTAATAAAATAATTCCGTCTGTACCGCGTACAAACGGTTTATGCAAGTCTCTACCTAAAATTTCTTCCAATTAACAATCTTAATAAACGGTAGCCAAACTGACCATTATATTATCAGGAGATAAGACTTATAATAGCGTGTACATTTTCATCTATAGCAACAAATACCTATGCTTTTGTTCGTTGAAGTCAGTAGAGAAAAAATATTCGTACAGTGAAGATGTGTTCGTATTTGAGTGTTGTAATTGTGAATATTGTGCAAAATGTGTTTGGTGCAAGATGGATTCATGGATATTGAGGATCGGGCAATCACGATAACGCACTTAAGGTAAAAACAACTTAATTAATTAATTTGTTAATTTATTTAAAATATTTAAGGAGTACACATCAGTCACAGATGACTGTTGGCCAAGATCATTATAATATTATATATATTTAATATACCTAATCAATAATAATATATGGTAAAACCGCAGTGTACGGACAATCCTGAATTTGGCTGCGAGTCGCTAGTGACTTTTAATGAAATCGGCACAAGTCGGACATAGAAAACCCGGCAAATTTGAATGTCAAGATAATTTAAAAACATTTTGTTAGCAAAGTCGGATGTCTTTTTTAAATAATAAACACCACTAACCATGCCTGACCTAGTATAGAACGTATTTTTATGGTAAAAACGGCAAATTTGAATATCAAGATAATTTAAAAACGTTTTATTAGCAAAGTCGGATGTTTTTTTTAATAATAAACACCACTAACCATGCCTGACCTAGTATAGAACGTATTTTTATGGTAAAAAGTAACAAATCACTTGCTTCTTATGTCGAACTTGAACCGTTCGAACTGCCGTTTTCCCCAGAAGTCCCTAGCGTCCTGCGGCCAACTTCAGGATTGTCCGTACAGTACGGTTTAGCCTAATATATACATGATATTTCAACCTGTTAAAATTATTTTGTTTATGGAGAGAATAGTTCAGTGGTATCGAGTCGGCCTGTGGATTTGAGAACCCGGGTTCGATTTCCACAACCGACAAACCAATTTTCACCACGCTAAAACTTCCCTAGCGGCTCCTCCTCCACTACTATCTTTGGAGGCTGTGATTTGACGACTAGTAACACGAAGAAATATATCACACCCAGTATTGGGTAAAAAAAAACATTATTATTTCTATTTAAAAGAGTATAATTTTTGGCAACGCTATCCCCATTTGAAATAAGTAAGTTTTACGCAATCCTAGTCCAGTTTGCAAGTGTGCGTTATCTTTCGATTTAGCGCCTCTGGTCACTTTGATGTATGGTGAGCCTCGTTCACCGTATGTAAAAACCATCGCGCTAATTGGAACCGCAACCAAACAGCTTCCGCGGTGCGTCACGCGTAGCAGAGGCGCCACCATCACAGATATCGCAAATCATCGCTGAAGACCGGAGAGCTTGGTGTCCTTGTCTAGCATATCTGTGAGAACTGGTTCGCTCTGTTTAGCTTATATAAGATGAATCAAAACGTGGATGAATAACAAACAGTATAATATACATTTTAAAAGTTACTCGTGGTACCTGTTAACTTAAACGAGAAGTTTGTAAATTTATTTATTTGTTAGTTTGTTGATATTATTCCCTACTATTTTCTATTTTCATTTTAAACTGGAGGGATCGGCAGAAAACGATTAAATGCAGCCCCATTCGCCGGTATTTTTAAATGGTCAATTATAGGAAAAAACAAGAATAATTTTAGGCTGAATGCGACCCTTAAAAAATTACCTGTTGTGACCATCGTTAAGCGATTTGTAGTAGCCGCACTAATAAATTATACAATAACATTAGTGGAATCATTTATCTAAACTCAAAAAAAAAATTGCACTATATATAATTTAGTAATTTCATAAAATTAAATTTGCAATATTGATTAATTAAAAATAATAATTTTTTATGTTACGTAAATTAACTTTAAAGTAAGAGGAGACCGCGTATCAATTTAGATTATAAGAAAAATTTTAGTTTAATTTTTGTCAACATATTTAAAATCAATCATTTTATATTATTTATTATAAATATAAATAAATAAATATATCATCACGCCTTTTACTCATTACTGGGTGTGGCACTCTGCCTCAGCAGATCTCGGTAAGTGATATATTTTTTCGCGTGAAGTGCAGTTACCAGCCGTCAAATCACGGCCCCCAAAGATATTAGTGGAGAGGGAGCTACAGGGGTAGATTTAAGTTGGTGGACATTGTTTGTCGGTTGTGGGGATCGATACCAATGAGCCACCTACCCCATATTATTTATTATGTTGTATAATTATTTCCAAGTTAGTTATGAACGTTAAATATGATATACATTTTAGCTAATATTTATTTGCTGTAAAATATGAATCATTTAAGATAAACAAATTATATAAGTATAGTTCTTTTTATAGACAAATAAATTCCATCTGTTTTATAACCAATAAATACTATACAGGATGTTCTACGAATACTGTACAATACGCGATTAAAATGAAAAATAAGTTTTCTAATATCATTGCCTCCCTGATTAGTTTTCAGGAAAAGCCTTGACTCTAATACGAGCAATCATTCTTGTCTGTTTCTCCGTCTGTGTCAATGATTGTCTATAACGATTTTGTTGAAACTTAGTATGTTCCTTGGCCTCAGAAAACAATTTAAGTAGGTTTCATCCATCGGAAAATTTATTTAGCATGTCATTTTGAAAGAAAATTGCGGAGAAAATACATGAAAATTTAGATATTCAAAATATAAGTATGTGAGTACTTTAGGGGAATGTAATTTCATCCAAAAAATTGAATGATGCCAAAAACAACTCGATATCATCATCTGAATTGAGATGTGAGCAAACAATTGTAATGAAAATTGGGAGATTAGTTATTTTTATTCTACACTTTGTAAATTTAGTAACTTATTTAATTTTTGTTTTTTTTTTACTTATATTTTGCTGTTCGCTGTAATTGAATTTCTATTGAGAATATACTACTATTATTATTATTATTATTATTATTTTTTTTTTAACTTATATATTGGACCAACTACTAAGGTCATATGCCGATATGTCCTTTGTATGGCCGCCGCGGGCGGGACTCGAACCCACGACCTTATGGTCGTCAGTCAGGCCCTCAACCCGCGCGGCCACCACGCAGGACAATATTATTATTATTATTAATATTATTATTATTATTATTATTTCTTTTATCTATTTCTTGGTTTCTTATTTTTCAATTTAAAGTTCTCATCTCCCGTTATATTGTAGATGGCTCAGTGGTATCGAGTCGGCCTGTGGATCTTGAGAACCCTGGTTCGATCCCCACAGCCGACAAACAATTTTCACCAATTTAAATTTACCCCTGTGGCTCCCTCCCCACTAATATCTTTGAGGGCCGTGATTTGACGGCTGGTAACCACATTTCACGCGACAAAATATATCACTTACCGAGATCTGCTTAGGCAGAGTGCCACACCCAGTAATGGGTAAAATGCGTGATGATATATTTATTTATTTTATTTATCTCCCGTTATTTCCTGAGCGAAGCTCGAACAGTTAAATTTTGTATCAAAATCAGTTAATTTTACTTATTTCACTACTGCTAAAATTGTGCCCGGTTTTATAAAAGACAGATTAAATTTACTTTCAAAGTAAATGTATTTAAACTATCAAATTCGTATCAATTTTATTTATTTTATTGCTTATAGAACATTACTGTTTATTTATTATTATTATTTTGAGAATACGGGATTCAATGGTATCGAGTTGGCCTGTGGATTTGAGAACCCGGGTTCAAGTCCCACAGCCGACAAACAATTTTCATCAATTTAAATCTACCCCTGTGGCTCTCCCTCCACCAGCATCTTTGGGGGCCGTGATTTGATGGCTGGTAACCGCACTTCACGCGACGAAATATATCACTTACCGAGATCTGCTAAGGCAGTGTGCCACACCCAGTAATAGGTAAAAGCTGTGTTGATATTTTTATTTTATTTTATTTATCTAGAATAATTTTGAAGTAGAATTTTATTCTAGAAACATTAATGTAAACATTTCCCTGGAATGTAATGATAACAAAAAACTTATTATTATTCACCTAAGGCATAGTTTTCGTGTGACACCCTGTATATATGTTCCAAATAAATATAAATTGTAGTTGTGTAACATGGTCAATTAGTTTCTTCTAACTCAAAAAGGTCCGGCAAATTAATATGCTACCAAATTGCATATAACAAGACTATATCTATCCATACGCATATTTACTACATATTTCTTGATTTTAATGCCACAAATTACAAAAATTATTTAAAATATTTCGGTGAATACGGCCCTGTACAAACAATAACTATTAATAAATAAATTATTATATCATCACACCTTTTACTCATTACTGGGTGTGGCACTCTGCCATAGCAGATTTCGGTAAGTGATATATTTCTTCCCGTGAAGTGCGATTACCAACCGTCAAATCACGGCCCTCAAAGATTATATTATTGTAACATTATATATACAGAGTGTTTCACAACTTAGAGCAAAAAATTAAAGGGTATATTCTGTACGACGTGCTGATCATGAAACAAATAGAATTTGTTTTAAATCGCAAAACTATTTTCCATGTTTCCCAGTCCAAAATTTTTCGTTGCCACTGCCACTGGGTGGATGATTATGTTAAAGTTATTAATTAAATAAAATTCTATTATAAATAACTGCTAATAATTGAATTGTGTAATTATTCTTTCGTAGTTGATACCTACTTCATTGTTTGTGTTTAATAGGAAAGCGAATCCAGTGCAGTATTACAAAAAATGTTTTAGGTTAACAACCCATAATTTTTCGAATTTAAAAAAAATTCTTTTTGTTTCATGATCAGCACGTCGTACAGAATATACCCTTTAATTTTTGGCTCTAAGTTGTGGAACATGCTGTATATAATTCGGCGTCAAGCATTTCTAAATTATCTTAGAGAAAAATATAATAAAATGGTAATTTTTGTAACTGCAAATAATTCTTAAATATGGGTTTACTAGAAAAGAATAGTTATAGTTGACTCATAGCTTAGAAATTTAAGTAAAATAAAAAGTTATTTTTATTGAGCGAAATATATGTTTTCGCCTGTGTTACATAAAGAAAATAAAGATAAAACGAACAGATAAGGACAAAAATAAATAACGACTTTTTCTTTTCCCGGCCATACACGGCTCTGCAAAAAGAAATATTCTTAAATATGACAGCAGCAGGCGACTGGCATACATTGTACAGTCATTAATATTATCAGATCTGTCAATTTATGTATCAATCAATATAAATCCTTCAGAATAACAATAGTTTTCTCATTATTCAATAATCATTTCGAATAAAAAATTAAGTATTTCAAAATGACAATAATTATTGCAATGTTTCAAGTGTTTCCGTATATTTCTAAATACTGGAATTGAATCAAGATATCTGATTTACTGTGATTGGCAGGTTCAATTGTGTTTTAATCCATTGTCAAAGTTGTCATTTTAGATATCTACTCAATATTAAGGTTACCTGTTATAAATATTTTCTCTAATTATTTATTTATTTACAGTATTTAATTATTTTAATAGCATACCTACATAATACTGCTGGACAGTTTGAATCACAAACAAATAAATAAAATTAATATTGTATCGTATTTATTTTAATATTTGGAAGACTGAGCCGTCAGTACGGTGGTGTGGATAGCGATACGGAATTCGAAACCGGGGATCCCGAGTTCGATTTTCACTCAAGCTAAAAATTATATAAACTACCACACTTCGATTCGGTGAGTGCGGACCCTGTACTGTAATTGGGATTAAGTTCCTGTTGTATAGCGTAACATAAATAAAATAATATATTAAATAAATAAAAGGCTTCAGAATCCAATGTTATTTTTTTTAAATATTTATTTTTGGGGACGTTTTGAGCATAAATATTTGCTCATCATCAGCTCCTTAAAATATAAATACAATAATTATAAAATAAAACTAACAAATTAATCAAAATGTCAAACATTTAAAAAATATAAAACAATATTTATCAAATGTCAATAATTATTATTGACTTTTTAAAGGAGCTGATGATGAACAAATATTTATGTTCGAAACGTCCTAATAATAAATATTTTTAAAAAATAACATTCGATTCTGTGCCTTTTATTTATTTAATCTATCATATTTGAATCCTATTTAAATATATATTATAAATAAAATAACTTGTGATTTGATGAAATTTATTATTTTCTGGACAGATGTCACCTTACTATTTTCAAATCATGGCCAAAATAATTGAATTGCGCTAATGCTTATTATGGCCATTTCATTTCATCATTTTGCCATATCAAAATTTGTCGTGAGTTTCTTACAGATTTAGTACATCAAGTAATGCCATCTACTGGTTTTTATTTTAATTAAATTAAAATGACCACGCTTTTAAGTTACAAAAACAACCTTAAAATATTTGAAAATTGAAGTTGATGTGATA
This sequence comes from Pterostichus niger, assembly GCA_947425015.1. Lineage (NCBI taxonomy): Eukaryota > Metazoa > Arthropoda > Insecta > Coleoptera > Carabidae > Pterostichus > Pterostichus niger. The sequence goes on along the minus strand of OX380337.1, from coordinate 4,316,964 downwards.
AAATGAAATATATTTAATGGAATTACGTATTTTATTTATACATTCAAATTATATAAACTATCACACTGCGGCTCGGTGAGTGCGGACCCTGTACTGTAATTGGGATTAAGTTCCTGTTGTACAGCGTAACATAAATAAATACATAAATAACCAATAAAAATATACCTATTATATGTTAAATTAATTTTTCATTTTTGATTCCGTGCCATCTGTTCTTATTGGTTGTTACAAATTACTCTCAAAATTATGGAATAACTAATTAATTAATAGTCAAAACAGATATGCTTCAAAACATACCGAGATAGTTTAAATTAGTTCGAAAACTTTGAACTGATTTAGGAGTAATTATTTCCCTGTCAAGCCTGACATAATTCAATTCAAATCCAACCCTAGTTCCGGCCATCTAAAATAACAAAGTTTACGACTTGTATTTCTAGTTAAAACTAAAAGTAAAATCCACCATTTGTGTTTGACATTTCGCAAAACAGATCGAAGTTGAATTCGCCAAGCGTCGAAACCACGTGGTTTGACAACCAACTCGAGTATTTAAACTTCGACGCGCTCCAACCAAACGCACATTCTCCTCTGACCGCGCGAGCGACCAAATACAGCTCCATTCTGCGAATTATTCACTTTATTATATTTTCGCATTTCGTTGAATCTGTGTTGAATACAACTTGATTTTGTTTAGAGAAAATGTAGTAATCCGATTAAATTTAAATCTGACGTTTTCAATCCGATTTTTGAGTTTCGTGTAAGCTCTGATTTATCAAGTGGATTTCGAGTGTAAAATTTGAATTAAGTTGTAAATTTTTAAGGATTAAAGGAATTACTACATTTACCTAATGTAAAAGATAATAAATGTGTTAGTTTTGACATCAATGATTTGGTGGACTGTTTAAACGAGTTGTTTAAAATTTGTGAAACATTATGGCGGATTTCAAGTGGATAATTCTGTCTTTATTTTTAACGGTAAGTTTGGTTACTTCTAAATTTGATTCAGATATTCTTAAATATATAAATAATCTTTAATACGACTTAGAAAATATTCTTACACTTTAATCCGTTTATATTTATAAAAATTTACAAATTTACACATTTTGTTTTAACGAAATTATTTAGTAACGCTGCTGTCAAAATTTTCCGAATTATTTTTTAAACTTTAAATATTATTTAGCTATATTTAACAATGAAAAACAGTGATATTTATCCATAATTGTAACAGAATTGAAAATAAGTTCCTGTTGTGCAGCCAATTAAATAAATAAAAAATCATGATAGCTTCTTTTTTGTTTTGGCAATCTGTTTAATAACAGTTTTAAAACAGTCGTTTGTTAAATAAAAAATACAAATATCTATTTTATTACACAGATTTGAGAACCCGGGTTCGATTCTCACATTAAAATTATCCCTGTTGTTCTTCTTCCACTAACATCTTTGAAAGCAGTGATTTGTCGGCTGGTAATCACACGTCACGCGCATAAATATATCTCTTATTGAGTTCTGCTACAGCAGAGTGCCACACTCAGTAATGGGTAAAAGACATGATTTATAATATAGTTTTGGTACTAAAAGGCCGATAAAAATACAACCATTAAGTCAAATTTATAACTAACTTTCTCCTGTTTTGAAATAGTTTCAATCATTTCAATTCGGGATAAAATTTTACAGCCAGATTCTCTTTAACAAGTTTTAGTTAATTTTGAATTTTAGATTAGATAATTTTATTCTTCTCCGACTATAAAAAGTCAGAAATAATATGGTTGCTGAGAATCCAAATTTCAGGATTAGTTAAACCTCTTTTGAAAATTAGGCTGGAAGTTAGTAAACTCTAAATTTAATCCGCTTTATGAATCTACCTATAAATGGTATTAAAAATGAGTTCATTTTAGTGGTCTCAAGTCGGCCTGTGGATTTGAGAACCCAAGTTCAATTCCCACTATCCCTATCGCTGTCTCTCTAATAACATCTTTGAGGGCCGTGATTTGACGGCTTGTAACCGCACTTTACGCGTAGAAATATATCACTTATCAAGATCTGGTTCGACCGAGTACCACACCTAGTAATGTGTAAAAGGCGTGATGATATATTTATTTATTTTAGTTTAAAAATAATATCGAAAAAATGTTGAAATGACATATGTTGAATAAAATTTATATGGTGAGCTAATCTTTTAAATTAAAAAAGACAATTAATTTGCATTAAAAATAATTAAGAACAATTCGCACAGATTACAGAGCGCTTGGCAATAAATCAAACACTTAGATGAATAATTTCTAATGAATTTGTCGCATGAAATTTACATACAAATTTATTCTGAAATTCATGGCTCTTCTGCATATTATAATAGTTAACAGTAAGTGCAGTGTTAAAAAACTTTACCATAAAATTATATTAACTGGCAAATTTGTTTGTTTGAAAATAAGAGTGAATAATTTGTTACATTTGTCGCGCGGACACGACTTTATATTCAAATTTATTCTGAACTTCACGGTTTCAGTTGAGCAACGTATCATGATATAGATAAAGATAACTGTTATTGCACTTTTAAGAAAACGTTACCATAAAATTATTTTGTGTTGGAATTATATTTTAACCGTAAACTTTGAAACTTTATTTATTTGTTATATTGTACGTAATAGAAAATAAACCTTATCGTAGATTTTTATATAAGTTGATATCTGGGAGTTTTTTAATTCAGGAACTCTCATTTATCAATATAATTTGTACATAAGTTAAATGTTTTAAAATTTGAACCTTTACAAAAATATGTTCAATTAAAAACATAGTGTAATGTATAGTATGTTTTATTTATAATAATAATAATATATTGTTTTATAAAGGTCAGTTCTTCAGGTGCCAACTTCAAACCCTATTTAGCGCATTGTTCATTTAAATTTAAATTGGAAGATCATGCATATTTTAATCATCTTCTAAGACAGTGGTTTCCAAACTGTGGGGCGCGCCCCCCTAAGGGGGCGCGAGATTTTTTCAAGGGGAGCGCGCAATATAAAAATATAATTGAGGCTTATGAACACATTCTCAATTCATATCATAACACACACGTGTTTCTAACTCGCGCTCGCAGTAAAATATTCCTAGTTTAACAAACAAAGCCTTAGAAATTTTGTTACTTTTCGTAACAACTTATTTGTGTGAAACAGGCTTTTCCGCTGTAGCTGTTTTAAAGACAAAATATCAAACTAGATTATTTTTGAAAAAGAATTGCGAGTGGCGATATCTTCAATGACTCCTCGGTTCTAGAAACTGAAAAACAAGCGCCCATTCAGCACACTCAAAAATTATGATTATATTGTATTAATTATGCCTAATTTAAATTAAATATTATTTCCAATCTTATTACAATTTTATGTTTATAAATGTTGTTACATTATTTTGTTCTATTATTATGTTGTCATAAATATAATTTTAGGTTAAGAAAAAGATTTGTTATAACAAATATCTTATATAATAACAATATTTATTTATAGTACTTTTTTTTGTATTCTATAAAATAAATTATTTACGATTTTTGAAGTTAAGCTGTTATAAAAAATGAGGGGGGCACCACAATTTTTTACGGAAAAAAGGAGCCGCTGAGAGAAAAAGTTTGGAAACCACTGTTCTAAGAGATGAATATTACAGAAAGTTGTAGCACCGTAGTAGTGTTGTCGCTTCACAAGCAAGAGTTTACAATTTCAAATCTCGCTGACATCAACATAAATAAATAAATATATCATCACGCCTTTTACCCATTACTGGGTGTGTCACTCTGTCTAAGCAGATCTCGGTAAGTGATATATTTAACAAAAAATATAACTACATTCGAATGGTTCGAACTGTTACTTGAAAGATTATATTTTTATATTTATATGGCACCATTAAAGTTATAATTGAGTCAGTGTTTATTAAAGTATATATATATAGAAGAAAAATATCGTAAAAATGAATATTTTAAAATCCTTTTAAACTTGTGTTAAAGATAGAGTTCTGATGTTTATTAGAATCCATATTTTACATCTGAAAAAAACGAAAACAAATTAAACTCAACGTTGAAATAAAAATTTACGTCACCTTCTAAATCGTAACAATTTTCTCCATTTTAAAATTCTTGAGAACATTTATATACCCATTCATTAGCCTGGTCTTAATTAAATGAAAACTTAATTAACTACTGACAAACAAAAAAGATATTTTATTGGCACCGTTCCATTTAACTATCACAGTAGAAGAAACAGAAAAAGATGCGGTCAGTTATTTTTAGATCCATTCAAGAAATTCACTTGCAAATTTAATGCACTCGCACAAAAATGCCAACAATGTCATAACAACATTTAGACGGTGCGTGATCCAGACACAAACGCAAGTTGAAAATAGTTTTTGTTTTCTTTCTTACTCGACGTCTAAATGAAACAACAATCTCATAATTTTAATTATAACAAATAAATAAATATATCACTACGCCTTTTATCCATTACTGGGTGTGGCATTCCACCGTAGCAGATCTCGAGAAGTGATATAGTGGACGATGAGCCACAGGAGTATTTTTAATGTGCTGAAAATTGTTTGTCAAATTATCAAAAATAAATATATCATTCATTACTGGGTGTGAAACTTTGTTGTAGCAGAGCAAATGCGGTTACCAACCGTCAAATCATGGTCCCGAAAGATGTTAGTAACCTAGGGACCTACAGAGATCATTTTAATAGGATTAATATTTATTAGGCAGGACCAATATTTAATAACAATTTTTTGCAATAGAAAATAATTTGATTGTAATAAAGCTTACTTTCTACATCAAAGCTTAGTTTACAGCACATATATTTTATTATATATCACTTACCGAGATCTGCTTCGGCAGAATGCCACACTTAGTAATGGGCAAAAGGCGTGATGATATATTTATTTATTTTATTTTTATATTTTATTTTGTTATTACTTAAATAAAATTGGATGTCTATGGCTTGCAACAAAGTCGAGAGAAAAATTGGAATAAAATTAGATTTGAAATACATTGTTACCATAGCTTAGTTGGGTAAAACATATTATCGGTGTTTATGGGGTAGGTGGCTCAGTGGTATCGAGTCGGCCTGTGGATCATGAGAACCCTGGTTCGATCCCCACAGCCGACAAACAATTTTCACCAATTTAAAAAAATCTACCCCTGTGGCTCCTCCTCCACTAATATCTTTGGAGGCCGTGATTTGACGGCTGGTAACCGCACTTCACGCGAAAAAATATATCACTTACCGAGATCTGCTTAGGCAAAGTGCCACACCCAGTGATGGGTAAAAGGCGTGATGATATATTTATTTATTTATTTATAGATTCCAGATTCAAAACCTAGAATAAAATTACATGGAAATCGTAGTTTCATTAGTTAAAGCGTTTGACCAAACTACATAGGTCCCAGGTTCAAATCCTGGTGTTATCCCAATTTGTTTATTTATAATTTACGTATTCCTTTCCTAAGAAATAGTTTTAAAGAACTGTGTGTAATAAATGTAAGATTGACTTATAATTGCTGCTGATGAAACAAAAAACAAAAATTAAAAAGATAATGTGTAAATTATAAATGATTATCTTTACAGTAGCTTGCCTAACAATTACTGTCAATAGCTTCCGTACAGTAAACCGTTTTGAATTATCAATAAACATCTCTTATCAGCAAATAGACCATACCTATCAATTATATATATCCAAGTAAAAAATTAAAAGTCAAAGACCTCATTTCGTCATGTCAAGTACCTAATACTTCAACAATCTGACAATCTCAAACAATAAAATCCGACAGTATTCTGTTTAAATAAAAACATTCACACGACGATATTCGACGTCATAGTTACACATGTGACAAAAACAAATGAATTACATAACCGTGAAACGAAATAGCATCAGACAAAAGACATAAGAACATCAACAGAGCACTCAAGCAGCTATGGACCACTAGATATTGAGACAGTTTTCGAGAAAGTGGAGGGCCGAGTGCTACTGGATGTAATAGACAGAAGAAAATTGAAATATTTGTTTACTTCTAAAAGGAACTAAAAGCAAATATGTGGAAAGTTTCTTACACTTGTATTATAACTTTTCCAAAACTTTGAACCTTGATCTTGAACGATAATATACCGAACGAAAAATAATTCAAAAAATATGTTAGCTCTTTGTTTCTACATTACGAGTATGTGAAAAATGAAAAATGTACGAAAATATTTCAAGTCTCAAATATAAAATATGGTAAAAACAGTATATAAATGACACTTTCTTCACGAAATATACAGAAGAAAATATTTTTTCCTTCAGTACGGTGGTATGAATAGCGGTACAGAATTCGAATCCGGAGATCCAGAGTTCGAATCTCACTCAAGCTAAAAATTATATGAACTACTACACTGCGGCTTTACTGTAATTGGGTTAAGTTCCTGTTGTACAGCGTAACATAAATAACATATAACATAACATGTAATTTAGATGAAATGTATTATTATCTGAACAGATGTCGCCTTACTAATGTCAAATCATAGCCAAAATCACTAAATAACGCTAACGCTTATTATGGCCGTTATCATTTTGTCATATAAAAATTTGTCGTGAGTCTTTTACAGATTTGGTACATCAAGTAATGCCATCTATTGGTTTTTATTTTAATTAAATGAAAGTGACCACGCTGTTAAGTTATAAAAAAACCTTAAAATATTTGAAAATTAAAGAAAAATAACCCTAAAATATTTGAAAATTAAAGAAAAATAACCCTAAAATATTTGAAAATTGAAGTTGATGTGATAAAATAAAATATATTTAATGGAATTGCGTATATTTTATTTATACATTCAATATTATTTGGTATGTCAAGTAATGCCATCTACTGGTTTTTATTTTAATTAAATTAAAGTGACCACGCTGTTAAGTTACAAAAACAAGTTTTAAATATATGAAAATTAAAGTAAAACAATCCTAAAATATTTAAAAATTGAAGTTGATGTGATACAATAAAATATATTTAATGGAATTGCGTATATTTTATTTATACATTCAATATTATTTGGTATGTCAAGTAATGCCATCTACTGGTTTTTATTTTAATTAAATTAAAGTGACCACGCTGTTAAGTTACAAAAACAAGTTTTAAATATATGAAAATTAAAGTAAAACAATCCTAAAATATTTAAAAATTGAAGTTGATGTGATACAATAAAATATATTTAATGGAATTGCGTATACTTTATTTATACATTCAATATTATTTGGTATGTCAAGTAATGCCATCTACTGGTTTTTATTTTAATTAAATTAAAGTGACCACGCTGTTAAGTTACAAAAACAAGTTTTAAATATATGAAAATTAAAGAAAAATAACCCTAAAATATTTGAAAATTGAAGTTGATGTGATAAAATAAATAGTTATTTGTGTATTAAGAGCGTAAAGTGATTCTTTGTTACTCGAGCACGGTAATTGCAGCGCGAGCCGAAGGCGAGAGCTGCAATAGTGCAAGAGGAACAAAGACACTTTACGCTCGTGATACACACTTAATTTTTTCTACGATTGCATCTTAAAGTTATTAAAAAACGTAGGTATACGTCTAAAACTAAATTCGTTTTGTTAACTGTCAATATGACAAGTTTCTGTTTTGTTTGTATCCCTGGTAACTATTAAAATAATCTTTTTCGCGCGTTGCCATTGGAAACGCGCGAATTTAACGTCTTTTTCGCGCGTTGCCATTGGAGACGCGCAAAAAAGATATTTTTCGATTGTTCCACAGAAAACGTCAACTTTACGATGACAAATGAGAGCGTAATTGTCATCTTTTCATAGCAATCGTAGAAAAATATATTTAATGGAATTGCGTATATTTTATTTATACATTCAATATTATTATTTTAGGTTATGTTAGTTACGATGTATCTCATCAGAGGCGCTAATTGACGTGTCCGCTCTGTAAATTTTAAACTAGGAATTTTAACGACATATGAAACGGACATAATAAGCGCATCGCACAAAAGTTAATAGTGAGATAATAAATCCACAACAACTTTTCATAAGATTTGCAAAAATTAAATAATTTCTTGTGGTGTAATATGTTAAATTATCATAGGAAATACAGTATGTAATGCATGTGTTGAAAGGCTATTGGAAGACTCGTTTGCGATCGTGTTCCATCTTATACACATGCTTTCATATCATTCCATTTCAACATTTATATTATAATATATTATTCTTCTCAGTTGAAACCAAAAATTGTTACTTTCTGATCGGGTCATAAAAACAGACATGTTTTATACAATTCATATTTATTTATGCTACGCTGCACAACATGAAATTAATTCCTATTACAATACAGGATCAGAACTCACCGAATGGGATTTGAACTCGAGATCTTCCAATTTGAAATGACAGTTCAACATTTTGTTGATTCCTTCGTTACCTAGGTTACTCATTATCATTGGTTGATTTTATAGATATATCATGGTACAGTTATAACTTATATGGGGTAGGTGGCTCAGTGGTATCAAGTCGTCCTGTGGATCTTGAGAATCCTGGTTCGATCCCCACAGCCAACAAACAATTTTCACAAATTTAAATCTACCCCTGTGGCTCCTCCTCCGCTAATATCTTTGAGAGATATATATCATTTACCGAGATTTGCTTAGGCAAAGTGCCACACCCAGTAATGGGTAAAAGGCGTGATAATATATTTATTTATTTTATTTAGTTATAACTTATATAAATATACAAAATTTTAAATTAATTTCAAAATTCCAATACCTTTTGATCGCGTTACATTTCGTAATAAATTTTCTATTTAGTTTTTAATTTTATCGTTTTGAGAACTAGTTTCAACACAAATTTTAATTTATTATGCACCAAATTATTAATATTCTAAATACTTTTGCTCTATTTATCAACATATCGCGTGATTAACGATAATCAATTTATTAAATTAAATTACATTACTTGATTCAACTTATAGATACACTACTTATATGGTGTGAGAAAAAATATTTTATTCGTGATATCTATCATAACCTCAAATATAAATTATTATATTTACATTTAAATGCTACTATAGTGCCTCATGCGGTGATTGTTATTATTATTAATATTAATAATAATTTCATAACCTATTGAACAAATTAATTTAAATTTACTCACATTAAATGCAGCACAGGATCAAGAATCTATAGAATATTACTATGTTGTTTATTAACTATATTAAATCCATATCTCTTTTATATCTACTCGTATACATCCCATTAAATTAATTTCATCATAAGTTATAAATTTATTTGATTACAATTCACACATTAAACTATACTTTTACTAAAGCTACTGTTATTGTTTCAGCGGTTTTTGCTACCCCATTTGAAAGGATATAGCGTGATGTTATATACCGAGTGTATTATGAATAGCGTGTCATAAGCGTTTAACATGGGAAAATAGTTTTTCCGTGTGCATTACTTTTCAAATTATTTTAGACAAAAATGCTTCGAATAAAAGTTTTAGAGCATCAATAGTTATTTGTATATTAAGAGCGTAAAGTGATTTTACTCGAGCACGGTAATTGCAGCGCAAGCCAAAGACACTTTTTGCTCGTGATGCACACATTATTTTTTCTACGATTGCATCTTAAAATTATTTAAAAACATATACGTACTGAAAATAAATTCGTTCTGTCAACTGTCAATATGACAAGTTTCTGTTTTGTTTGTATCCCTGGTAACTATTGAAATAAGCGCACATTTAATATCTTTTTCCAATGGCAACGCGCGCATTTAACGTCTTTTTCGTGCGTTGCCATTGGAGACGCGCAAAAACGATATTTTTCGATTGTTCCACAGAAAATGTCAACTTTACGATGACAAATAAGAGCGTAATTGTCAACTTTTCATAGCAATCGTAGAAAAAATCAATTTATATATATATATATAGAAATAAATTGATCTATATTTCTATTAATTTTTAATTCCATTTAAACTGAACAATTTTGAGGATTAGAATAAAAAAAATTTGCTAAACATGCATTTTCAGTTAATATTAATATAATGCTTTTAAATTTTTTGTGACAATAACAATTTTTTTTAAAGCAAGCATTGTAGGCAGTGATAAAATTTGCGTATATCGAGCAAAAGATCTTGGGTTCAAATCTCACCTACTTCAGCTTCTGTCCAAAAAATATGATTGTTTGTGACTGATTCAGATTCCACTCTAATTGAGATTAAGTCCCATATAAATAAATTACTCATTTACCTAATTGATTTCCAGTATTAATCGAATATAAATAAATAAATAAATAAATATATCATCACGCCTTTTACCCATTACTGAGTGTGGCACTCTGCCGAAGTAGCTCTCGTTAAGTGATATATTTCTTCGCATGAAGTGCGGTTACCAGCCGTCAAATCACGGCCCCCAAAGATGTTAGTGAAGGGGGAGCCACAGGGGTAGATTAAATTTGGTGAAAATTGTTTGTCGGTTGTGGGGATCGAACCAGGGTTCTCAAGATCCACAGGCCGACTCGATACCACTGAGCCACCTACCCCATAATCGAATATAACCCATCGAAAATGAAGCACGAATACCAAACAAACTTTAATTTATTAACAAACAAACAAAAACAAACATCCATATCACGTATTATATCACGATTAATAAACAAACAAGCGCGCATCACTCGTCCTCCGGTCTCTAGATTCGGCGGTAAATTTCAGAAGAGCGCTTAATCGTGCTGTCAGCTCCAAGATGAAAATTTTGAATCTTTAATTCGATCCCACAAGCTTGCGGCTTAGACAAAGATGCACCCATGCAGAGCCTATTTGCTTTACAAATTATAAACTTAAACAATACCGACTTAACGAGGTGAAATCACATTCTCTATGACTACAATATGATTTTGTTTGTTGAGTGTATATAGGCTTCATTTGTTTTATATGCGTTTTTAGCTCGTCAACTTTCAGAGAAACGAAAATTTTTATAGAAATCTTGTACAGGGTAATCTAGATGACATTTATATAAATTTGTATTTATTTTTTTGTCCCTTAAATTCCTTTGGATCTTGAGAACCCTGGTTTGATCTCCACAGCCGACAAAGGACAAACAATTTTCACCAATTTAAAAACCTACCTCTGTGGCTCCCCCTCCACTAATATCTTTGGAAGCCGTAATTTAACGACTGGTAACCGCATTTCACGCGAAAAAAATATATCACTTACCGAGATCTTTTTAGGCAGAGTGCCACATCCAGTAATGGGTAGAAAGCGTGATGATATATTTATTTATTAAACTCCTCCTGCAGTTGTTTTTAACCAATAGATATTTATATATCAAAGTTGTAAAGTGTTCTTTTTTGGCCTAATTTGAAGTTTGCAAACAAGACGCAAGCCGAGGTTAGGAAATCAAATGAGGCAAAAATGAGGTTGATTCGTGTCACGTAATAGAGTGCTTTGTTGTTACCTGGATAGTACGGTGTTGTGGATAGCGATACGGAATTCGAATCCGGAGATCCCGAGTTCGAATCTTACTCAAGCTAAAAATTATAAAAACTATAACACTGCGGCTCGGTGGATGCGGACCCTGTACTGTAATTGGGGTTAAATTCCTGTTGTACAGCGTAACATAAATAAATAAATTATTAAAAAAATATAAAGTAAACACTTGGCACAGTTCTTCGTCACCAGCTTCTTCACATAAACTTTGTTCTAGGTGAAGAAGTGAGGTATACCATACTGATGAGCTCTAATAAGAGCGAAACGCGTCTATGGTTACTAACTGTGCTGGCCAGCCTCTGACGATGCCCTCATAAGGTGACTTGGAGGCTGAATTTTGTGAAACATAGCCAAGTGTTTACTTTATATTTTTTATTAAACCTTGTTTTACCAAGTGTTGGATGACAATTAATTTTGTCTTTGTTGTTAAATAAATTATTAACAAAATAATCTGTTTACTGTCAAATTAATTTAAAACGTAAAAGAGAAAATAAACTAACATGGCCAAACAATGTTAACTGATATTTTTAAGACCCTTTTTAAATTGATTTGAGTACGCCACTGGATCAGTGCGTATCAGTGTGCTGTGGTAATGGAAATATTTTAATGTGAAACAGATTTCTGATTTATAAATGCAAATATGTAATAACGCTGTTTCTATGAGAGATTGAACATTATTCAGTGAATAATACAGAGATGTTTTTTGTATTTCCCGTTGTATGAAAACTGCTGTCGTTCGTGATATCTACCGGATATGGTATCAATAAATATAATTTATACCAGCGGTGCTCAACAGGAGGTATCTACATCGATAATACTTATTAGTACATTCATATTTGTTTTCATTTGCAATCAAAGCTAATCAGTATGTTGTTTTATTATTTACTTCACTTGTAAAAAAAATAATAATATGTTATTTAACAAGTTTTATTTACGTCTCTTTTAGTTATGAGGGTTTTTGATACCAGCTGAGCGAAGCAAAGCGAGTGTATAAACGAATCAACAAAGAACAACAAAAATTTAAGTTTTATGAATTATTTAAAAGTAAAGTGACAATAACAGATGTCTGAAACTAACTTTACACCTTGTTTAAAATATCTGAAGCCGTGACTAAAACGTTCGAAGCCATAGTTTGTTAACATGTGATTAAGATGTTATTTAGCGCCACGAAAATCAGTACTTTAAATGGCATTTTACTAACGGGAGTAGAAAAATATGATTATACTTTTTTTTACAGTTTTGATAAATGTAGCAGGGACATTTTTACTTCCTTGTACGAAGTAAAGGAAGTATTGTTATCGCGAAAATTTTCGGTTCTCAGATTTCAGTGGAAATACGCATTTTGGCCCTCCCTGAGTCCATTTTGACTAATTTCGTCGTGACGTTTGTACGTACGTACGTACGTATGTATCTCGCATAACTCAAAAACGGTAAGCCGTAGAAAATTGAAATTTTATTTTTAGGACTGTTATAACATCTAGTTGTGCACCTCCTTTTTTGGTCATTATATAACTTCCGGAAGTGGTACTTTAAAAAAACTATACTCAAATATAATTTAAAACTTTCCAAATTTGGTATATAAGACTACTATATCAATGGAAATAATATAATAGATTTTGGTTAAAATACACTAACCGGAAGTTAAGAATTTTTAAATTAGCCTTTTGCATAAGCGAGATATCTAAATTTAAATAGTATATATTTTGTGTTTATTTTTTAATAAAGTTTGCTATGGATTAGAACAAAAAATTAAAAATAAAAGATTTTATGTCAAATATGTGCAATTAAAAAAATATCTATAGTTTAATACGCGTACAAGGAAGTCATGTGGTGTCCACATCAGATTTTTTTAATGTTATTTTTAATAATACCCTTAAATATTTTGGAGGGTGAACCACAGTTATGATTTTTGATAAAATGAAGATAAATAATCATCAATTGGGCCTGAAGGTTGATACCTGTACACTGATTATTTTAAAATTGTTTTTAAATATGGGGTAGGTGGCTCAGTGGTATCGAGTCGGCCTGTGGATCTTGAGAACCCTGGTTCGATCCCCACAGCCGACAAACAATTTTCACCAATTTAAATCTACCCCTGTGGCTCCTCCTCCAATAATATCTTTGGTAAACGCACTTCACACGAAAAAATATATCACCGAGATCTGATTTGGCAGAGTGCCACACCCAGTAATGGATAAAAGGCGTGATGATATATTTATTTATATTTTGAATTGTATATATCTTAAAACTTAAAACTGCATTTAATAATGTAAAGTTATTTCAAAGAATGGTTGCGAAAAAGGTAATATTTTTTTTTCTCGACTCAGAAAGTAAAATGTTGTTGTCTCAACTGAGAGAAAAAGTAATACTTTTGCGTCCTTCTAAATTGAACAATCTGTGACATTTTTCGTTGTCAATTATGACAAATAAATACCTAATTAATTTCAGACATACGTTCTCGTTTCATGGCACAATTTCATGCTATTTTTGTAATCAGCTGTCATAAAAATAAGATTATTTGATATTTAAAATAAGTTTTTCTTTAAACACATTAGATGCACCTATTATATTTAAATATCCGGAAATTATTTTATAGCCACCTTTGATGTAAACTGAAATATAAAGTCATTATTCGAATGAATAACCGTTAAATTAAACTCTGAATCTATAAACTCTTCAAAGCAGTAGCTTAACATCAATAGCCATAACTACATAGCATTCCACTAAAAATGAACATTACAGATTTCCACAGTAAACAGCACTTGTTACGTTACTAATTAAGTAATCACGGTATAGAAAATTACCAAGCAGTAATGAGAGTATCCGTTACTGTAGTTTGTTGTAAAACACAATCAGCAGACTAGCAGACTAGCAGACTAGTAGACTGCATATTCAAATGAGCTGAAGAACTGGCGTACCTACAAATAAGGCGAAATGCTAACTACAGCTCATCGTGGAGGCCTGAGATTAGTAAAAGACCACACAACTGTGTGGATTTTATGTTGGTAACTAGTTGTTGTTCGTAGGGTAATTAGAGTTTCTGAATATGGCGAAGCTTACTTTAATCTTGTTTATTCTTTTGGGTAATTCTTCTAAAATTAAAACGAATTTATTGGACGAAGTGTTAATGTGCTTGAAACGAGTATCGTGTGTCAGGATGAGAAATTCTGTGAATGTTTCAGGGGTACGTACTACCCCATTTAAGGAGTAAGGTCACTCGAAACAAGGAAAAAAAGGGTCATTTTCAAGATTTTTTTTAACGAAATCTAAACGTGCTGCTTAAGAACTGTTTTTGGATCTTTATTTAGTGCTCTTTAAACTTTATTTAATAATTTTTTTTAAAGAAAACATTCAAAATTGTAGTCAGAAATTAAAAAAAAATGGCGACTCCTCTCGGCGCGTAGGGCAAATCGGGCGAAAACATTCCGGGAACAGCAATAGACCTGGATCAAACAGGGATATGTTTTCTTAATCTCTGATGTATACTCTAAAAAACTACGGGCTGGATTTTGAAAATTTTGATTTTTAACAAAATGGCGTACGTTTGAAAAAAAGTTCATTATTCGGGACTAAATTTCTGTATAAAAACGACCATAAAAAACAAATGAAGCACTTTAAAAAAAAAAGCCCCCGTAGTTTTTTAGTATTTTATATCTAGAATAAGAAATAAAAAGATTCAGCACGATCCATCAATTAGTATTTCAGATTTCTTTTCGCCCGATTTTGAAAATATGATTTCGAGAAAAACGCGTTTAAAGTTTCGAGTCATTAGGTATATATATATATATATATATATATATATATATATATATATATATATAAATACTAGTACTAATAGATATATGCTTTTTTTATTCTGAAATACTTCCGCGCGGCATTTAAATTACTTGTCCCTTATTCCTAAGGGTTTAAACTATAATTTAAGCAAATAAAAAATATGCATTTTTAAAAAATTCTAGAGTGGCCTTATCCCTTAATGGAATATAGCGTGATGTTATATGTATGTATGTATAATTTTTCAATAGAAGCAGTTCCCCATCGAGAATTTGCCATTTCGATAGATTTTTTTCAATTGATGTTTATGAAAATAGCATTTATTTTATTGGTAACCAAGGAGATTTAATTAAAGTAAAAATTATCAATTATTAAGTTCGCTAGTGGAAAACTATGAAAATAGCTTCGTTGGTTCATTTTAGTTATTTCGTCAGTACGGTAGTGTGAATAGCAATATGGAATTCGAATCCGGAGATCCCGAGTTCGAATCTCACTCAAGCTAAAAATTATATGAACTACTACACTGCGGCTCGGTAAGTGCGGATCCTGTACTGTAATTGGGATTAAATTCCTGTTATACAGCGTAACATATATAAATAAATAATTAAATAAATTTTCAAACATATCTAAAAAATCTACCCCTGCGGCTCCTCCTCCACTAATATCTTTAGAGGCCGTGATTTGACGGCTGGTAACCGTACTTCACGCGAAGAAATATATCACCGAGATGTGCTTAGGCAGAGTGCCACACCCAGTGATGGGTAAAAGGCGTGATGATATATTTATTTTATTTTTATTTCAAACATATTTGAGATCTGCTTAGGCAGAGTGCCACACCCAGTGATGGGTAAAAGGCGTGATGATATATTTATTTTATTTTTATTTCAAACATATTTAAGATCATATTGGTTCCCACATATACGCAACAAATTCTCGTATTAATTGGTTTCGTTGGTTGTTACCAAGTAATTAGGTCCTTGTAAATAAAAGAACTCCTTGCTTCAAGAAATTTTATTGGTCTCTAGTTCAGAATTGTTGATGTAGAAGCAGGGTTCGAAGATATATATCGATCGATATATATCATGATATTTATTTTGATATATATCGTCATATTTTTGCAATGATATATATCCATTATATAAAAATATGAAATAGTTTTTGAGATATAGCCTCCGGAGAAGTGAAATTTTTCGAATTTTTCAGTTTTTCTACTTTTCCGAGGCTATATCTCGAAAACTAAATGTGATATGAAAACGCGCTCAACGGCATTAATTTTCTCGTGCTTCAGTTAACTTATAAACAGGGTTCGAAGATATATATCCATTATATAAAAATATCAAATAGTCTATAATAAATACAGTATTATTACTTTCATTAATTCTGTTAAAATTATATTCTACAGATAATTCTTACTTTACTAGCTTTTGACTAACTTCACATCAACGACATAAATCCAAATTGTGTGCCATTTGTGATGTCATTAACGGCAAAGTCTGAACCATTTCCAAAATTTTTATTTGGTACTCATTTTAGAAATACAAATCCTTTAATATGGTGGAAAAGTGTAACTATCAATGAGTCAGAGTGGCCAAATAAAAGTACATTTATTGAACTATGTGAACAGTTACACACTGCTGTAACAGCCACAGCAGGGCTGGAACGATATTTCTCCACTTGGCATTGTCCAATCTCAATTACGTAATCGTCTCGGTAACGCCAAAGCCGGTAAATTAATTTTTATGTTTAAATATTTAAACCAAAAAGAAACTACAAAAAAAAAACTAATTTAGATTGGATTTGGCCAAATGAGTCTCTATCTGCAAACGCTATGTTCAGGAAGTTCATCAGAAGATGATGATTTGCCCCTATTTAGGATATAGGATTATTTAAATATTCTTACTATTCTTAGTACTATATAATATTTGTGTATCCATTCAATGTATATTTACTTTTTTTCATTACCTATGTTAATTTTTTATTTAGGAGTAATAATTTATTTTGTATTTCCTATTGTGAAAATAAATGTGTACAAAAACTAAAATTAAAAAATAAATATCCAAAAAGTGATATTTATCTGATATATATCCTATATATCAGATATTTTGATATTTATTATAAATATCATGATATTTACGAACCCTGTGTAGAAGTCATCTTGTTTGGAATAAAGAGTAATTATAGCTGTTCAAATGTTGTCAATTAACGGCTGTAAAAATATATTTGTTTAAAAGTTGAAAATGTATAAATAAAAATGACAAACCAAACTGTAAAATTTCAAGTTCACTTAATATTTCTGTCATTGTTTCGTAACATCTGAGACCGGCAAATAAACGTCAAGATAAATTAATAAAGCAAATATAAACTAACTCCATAGATAACGTTCCAGCGTTCCGTTAAAAAGCTGCGATCGTAAAAATTCGATTTAACCTCCTAGCATTCTCTCATCGCTAACCAGCGCCTGGAAACTAATATCGACATCTTGTTCTCCTTGTTAATCACTATCATCCACACCTGAATGTTATCAAACTTGTCTTCCGACACCGGCGTCCACTAATGCGCTTTTTCTAGGAGGCCATGTGTTCATGGCTCACTACGATTGATACAAATGTCAACGGAGTCGTTTGGGAACTTAGGTCCGCAATGCGGCAGAATCGTTTTGATTTTACGAACGTGAATAGAGTGTTTAGTAGATGGATGGTGTGAAGTACAGGTAACACCTTCGTAGACTACCGATAGACAAGTTGGCCATGAGGAAACTGGAGATCGTCTCTTGTTTCACTGAATAAATGATGGAATTGTTGACATTGCAAAATTGTTATCGGTATATAAATTAATCTTTATTTAGATTTATAATCAATTGCAAATAATTTATATAAATAAATAAATAAATATATCATCACGCCTTTTAGCCATCACTGGGTGTGTCACTCTGCCTAAGCAGATCTCGGTAAGTGATATATTTTTTTCGCGTGAAGTGCGGTTACTAGTCGTCAAATCACAGCCTCCAAAGATATTCGTGGTGGAGGAGCCATAGAGGTAGATTTTTTAAATTGGTGAAAATTGTTTGTCGGCTGTGGGGATCGAACCAGAGTTCTCAAGATCCACAGGCCGACTCGATACCACTGAGCCACCTATCCCATAAATAAATAAATATATCATCACGCCTTTTACCCATTACTAGGTGTGGCACTCTGCCGTAAGCAGATCTCGGTAAGTGATATATTTTTTCGCGTGAAGTGCGGTTACCAGGCGTCATATTACGGCCCCCAAAGATGTTAGTAGAGGGGGAGCCACAGGGGTAGATTTTTTAAATTGGTAAAAATTGTTTGTCGGCTGTGGGGATCGAACCAGAGTTCTCAAGATCCACAGGCCGACTCGATACCACTGAGCCACCTACCCCATTAAATATTAAATAGTATTAAGTCGGACTGTGGTTTTGAGAACCTGGGTTCGAATCTCACCGCCGACATACACGCACCCAGTAATGGATAAAGGCATGATAATTTAATTTACTTTATTTCATATAAAATTTATAAAAATGTGAAACAATAAATTTGGTACAGATAAAATTCTTCTACCTCTTGAAAAATATTGCGCACGCCTATGGAATGCAATACCATTAAAAATGCAAACCTCACGCAGTTCCACATCATTCTATCATCTCATAATGTCAAACATTTTTTCTTTATTGATTTCATTTTATTGTTAAATGATTGATGATGAAATTTGCATCTTTATGCCTTGGTACCTCTATTGTGTTTCTCAAATTGACAATATAATCTTCAAACCAAAGAAAACAAAAACTTGAATAACTTGAATCCTTCTTCTTTGATGTCTTCATTATTGTAAGCATGTGACCGTTATTGAGGGAATAATCAAATTTATTCACTAAAATTATTGAAATAGTTTAATACTGCAATAAAATTATAATGAATTTTATTTATTTGGCCACACAACATGAAGTATTTCACAATTGTACAGTGCATGATCCCTATTTAAAACTAGGAAATGAGAGCGAATAAAATTCAGACTGATTAAAACAATTCTCCACTATTTCATTTGTTTCGTTTTATGTTTATTTATTTTAATTATTTGCTTAAAAATACTCTAAGAATGACTGCTTAATTGTAAGGTTACTTATTTTCATGTTGCCTTAAAAACAATTCAAACATATTTTGACATTCAATCATCAAATATTCGAAATTGAGTATACTCGTAAAAATAGATCCAGCGGATTTGCTGTCGCAATTTATTAACGATGAAACTTAATAATTATTGCCCTCAAATAGTATATTGTAATACTAGTGAGGAAAGGATTTATTTGCAAAACGAGTACTCGTTTTGCAATGGCCCTTTTCCACGTGTATTACATACTATTTTTCTACATTAAACATGACAATTACAGTTTTACGTTTGCGATACAAGAAATTTAATAATTATTTTATATAAATCAAACGAGTTGTATTTGCAAATACACATCACATTTCCTTGTTCACTATGTCAAATGACATTTCCCTCACTCAATTTAGTTGTGATAGTAACCGTTTCTCTCACTAGTGAGGAAAATTATTTGTTTTCATCACTAGTGAGGGAAACGGTTACTATTATAACTAAATTGAATGAGAAAAGTGTTATTTTCACAAGTCATGTTGAAAAAAATTATTTATTTTTACTACTTAATTCCAATTACAGTACATTTCTCGGACTCACCGCGCCGTAGTTTTCATTTATTTTTAGCTTGAGTGTGATTCGAATTCGAGATTTTCGGATTCGAATGCCGTAATGCTAACCACAAATTTTAAATCAAATCTTAAGGGTTAAAAAGTATTCTTTAAATTGATTCGATACAACGAAAACAAAATTGAAGAAAGCTTAAAAATAAGTATTTCTTTTGTGTAAAGACGTATAGTGCAACTGACCATTCGTCACAATTGTTCATATGTTAAATTTCAATGAAACAAATGATTGCAATGCCCAGCCGCCTATTAAATACTAACTGTAGAAAGAGATAAACAGCCGAGTATAAAATTACGAGCGATATATTAAAAACAAGTGCTTGATTTTGCACGTGTTATTGCTGTGTCAATTGTTTTATTCGTACAGAATTCAAGTTCGAGGCTACACTACTATTAAAATTAATATTTAAATTACACCTCCCCTCACCTTCAATCCGCTACTTGATTATTATCTGTTACCGATTAATAAATAGATGACAAATTAGTTTCATGGTTACTTTATAAATTACCGCCATTTTGGAATTCTTTGACTTGATATCCCTTTGCACCAAATGAAACTTAAAGAAAAATTGGAATCTATATAAATATATTTTGTTTTGTTTTAGGTAAGTGAATGAATTATCTTCTCAACTTCATAATTTGGTAGTCATAGTGATAAGCGGTAAGTCAAACAATTTATATACTGTTTGATTAGCAATTACAATTATTAACTAGTGAATACATTTTAAAACTAGCAATCCAAATAATTAATTAATAAATTAATAAGAAATGATATTTGTAGGGAACTTTGAAAAGGAACATAAATAAACAAAACAAAAATACTTAGTGTGTTTTTCTTTGAACTATTTTAATTATTATCTTATTTTCTACGGGGTAGGTGGTTTAGTAGTATCGAGTCGGCCTATGGATTTGTTGATAACCCGGGTTTGATTCTCACAGCTGACAAACAATTGTCATGAAATTAAATCTATCCCTATGGCTTCTCTTCCACTAACGTCTTTCGGCGCCGTGATCTGACTGCTGGTAACTGCACTTTACGCAAAGAAATATATCACTTACCGAGATCTGCTGCTGCAGATAAATATATTATAACCCCTTTCACTCATTACTAGATGTGGCATATATTTTGCAAGTGAAGTGTGTTTACCAGCCGGCAAATTGCGGCCCTCAAATATGTTAGTAGTTAGGGAACCACATCTGCTACGGAAGAGTGCCACACCCAGTTATGGGTCAAAGGCGTGATAATATATTTATTTATTTATATTTTTTAAATATTATAGTTTTATAAAACTCTATTTGGCATTTAAAATATCGAAGTCAAAACAAAAATCTAAAATATTAGGTAACAATAGAATATGAGACAAAATAAAATATTTGTCTCATTAATTGTAATTGAAAGTTTGGAGCATTATGTGATATTATCGCTACTTTTAATTGTAATTACTAATTGTAATTACTAATTTGATGGTTGTGAACGCTACTTTAGTTCCTGTATTACAAAAATCTAAAATATTAGGTAACAGAATATGAGACAAAATAAAATATTTGTCTCATTAATTGTAATTGAAAGTTTGAAGCATTATGTGATATTATCGCTACTTTTAATTGTAATTACTAATTGTAATTACTAATTTGATGGTTGTGAACGCAACTTTAGTTCCTTTATTACAACGAGGCGAACAGTAGAAAATTAATGCATGTAAAACATGTTATATACAATTTAAGTTATTGAACCGATAAGAAATTAATTTTAAATAAATGACATTTACATTCGATATACGCACCATTCAAAGTACTACAAGTAACTTTAATCTAAATGCCATGATTACATATTATGAATATATTTAAAATAAACGCATTCAACTCAGAAAATCACTGAATTAATCAATAGATACGACAGTTATTCTATTCAATAGAAGATTTTATTTTCGATAAAAGGCATTAAATGTAAATCGTTGTATTTATGCGTACATTGCGTAAGTGGGCGGCTGCCATATTGGAAATTCTAGTCCGCCATTTTAGCATTCAACTGTTATGGGTTGTACATGGCACATGTGATTCTGTATCTATGAATCAGAAATCTATAAAATTCTATCTAACGTATCTTTGTTTCTATCTTGCGTGATATTTTATTTAAATTAATGTATTTATTCGCTATTCACTTGATTATACTATTACCATAAATGGAAGGTAACATACTATACCTGTGATTGTTTCATAAGTTTTTAATAATTACTGTTTGATTGATTGATTAATGTACTTGAATTTTATTGATTGTGAAAATAGCAATGTTTATTATAATTTTAAGGTTATTGTTTTTTATTTTCAATGATTTATTATATCTTATATTTATTACTATTTATTTCTAAATTATTTTTAAGAAAAGTATTTCAGTTTAATAGAAAATTTTATATTTAATTTATTATTTTCTTTTAATTAAAAACTATTTTTACTGTGAAACAAAAGAACTTGTGAAAATATTTTGAAATATTTTATATTATTATTATGGAGTAGGTGTTTCACCAAATTAAAACTACCCCTGTGGCTCTCCCTCCACTAACATCTTTGAAGGTCATGATTTGACGGCTGATAATCACACTTCACGTGAAGAAATATAGCACTTACTGAAATCTGTTACGGCAGAGTGCCACAGCCTGTAATGGGTAAATGGCGTAACGATATATTTATTTGTTTATTTACAATAATTATTTTATTTGTTTTAAAGAAATATACAATAATCTGAAAGGTCGCGAGTTCGAACCTTAGACAACTACGTACGTAAAAAATTTATTATGCCGCACCTACTATTGAATATGATTTCCAATAAGTTGAGATATCGTAACTCAAATAAATAAATAGGTATTATAATTATCTTTCAATTCAATAACTGTTTACATAATATAGGCGGTTTAAATAATTAACTAACATAAATTATTAATTATAAGTTTATTTTAACGTGACACATGGGATTTACCTTAACCATAGTTACGAATTTGATACCAATCAGAGCGTTCATTTTAAAATTAAAATTTTAAAAGGTAGTAAAATAAAATAAATAATAAAAGTCTAATTGATATATTTATAAATCTACAAATTATGTTTTCTTAGTTCTCGGAAAATTAAATTTAACTTACTGGTTTCCATGGCGCTAAATAACATCTTAATCACATGTAGACAAGCTGTGGCTTTGAAGGTTTTAGTCACGGCTTGAGAATTTAAGCACGGAGCGAAGTTAGCTTGAGGTATATGTAATTATAACCTAACCTAACTTTTTTTTAAATTCATAAAACTTTACATTTTGTTGTTGTCCTAAATTGCGATCGTAGAAAAAGTATAGTATGTGACTCATTTTATAAACTCTTCAGATACTCGTTTTTTATACACTTCGTAACTAAAGTGACGTTTATTAAACTTGTTACATAATATACTATTTTCTACAGCCGTTATTAAAATGTCATTTAAGGTACTGGTTTCCATAACGCTAAATAACATCTTAATGTTGACAACCTGTGGCTTCGAACGTTTTACTCATGGCTCATTAAGCACAGGATGAAGTTAGCTTCAGGCATTTGTCATTGTAACTTAACCTAACTTTTTAAATAATTCATAAACTTTACATTTTTTTGTTAATCGTGGAAAAAGTATAGTTTTATAAACTCTTTCGATACTCGTTTTATATACACTCGTAGCTAAAGGTATAAAACTTGTAACATAATATACTATTATATACGACTAACTAATAATATTATCATTATATATGCGTTTTTTGCTATATAATGCTATATTTTAATCCCGCCGGGAATAATGAGTCGGGAATAATGACCATTATTCCCGCTCGTGAACCAATCAAAATGCTTAAAACATGGATTATTGTTTTATTGTGCCATCGGAACAGTGTTGCCATAGCGACTCATATTTAAATTAAACATGCTCGTTGCTAAGTTCACTGTTGTTAACGAATCGGAAACAAACAAAACGAAATCATCGTTGAGAAGTTATCAAAAACGGTCTTGCAAATTGTGTAAAATTATTGTGTTTAACTGTAATGGAAAAAATGGACAGTATTACAGAAGACAGTATATCTTCTACACCACCAGAAATAACGAAAATCGCTGATGCTACTACATATGGTTTATTACCGCAAAAGTCTAAAAATCTCTATGACAAAGCATACCAACGTTTTATGGACTGGTGTATTAAAATGAAGACAAATTCGTATTCAGAAAATGTATTGTTAGCATATTTTACTGAATTAGGTGAAAAATACAAATCATCTTCATTATGGTCTTTTTACTCTATTTAGTCATTTCAATTAGATTTGACTAATTTTTATTAAATTAGTCGTATATGTTAGACGTATATGAAGTATAGTATATAGTAATATACTATTATGTGCATATAAATTTATTACTACATTTTCAACTTTTAACTTCAAAAATGTGTACAATATATAATATATATATCTCATTTAAAATAACAATACTATTTTGTTTCAAAAAAATCAGTAATCAGTTGGTCAAATTGGGTATCAATATCAATTAATAGCATTTGATTGCATCGGAATTAATCTACAAATTAAATCATAATTGCCCCTTGGGAAATAATATTTCACGGCGCCTAAGGATGGATTCACGGCCAACCGAGATTCCTCATTAGTCAAATTGTCAGCAGGACGTGTGCCCAACATATTTTTTATCGCCTTAGACGAGCGGCAATTTATACAATTCTCAGAAGAACTAAATCTCAATAAATTATGATATATTTTAAAACCACTTGTTTTATTGAATGCAAATTTGAATCCGCGAAGAATTTACCTTCATATGGAGTTGATACATTGAAAATAGGTTTGTCCATAAATTGTTTGCGTAAGAATTTATCAAAAATGGACTACAAATTGGTATTTTGTAATACACTAATTTATTCTCTTTATGTAGTTTTCTATCTGGAAAATTTTTATTAGCCCATAAAAGTTTTCACCTGTGGGTTATGTACAGATAATGACACATTAATTCTGTTTACAAAATTATTAAGCCTTTAAAATTTTTATTACTATATTTTTTCTGTCCGATTAAATTTAAATAATGTGTCTATCTATTAAATAAATTATTAAATATTTACAAACAGAAATTTATTTGGAATTTACAAGCAGTTGTTGTTTTGTAGTTACAAGTTTAGGACTCTCGCCTTACGAGTGAGCGAATCATTTATAAGTTTGTAGTATTTTTTATTTTCAAATCTTTCATGAACTTAAAATTATGTTTATTAAAGAGTAATTTATTTGCTATTATATAGGTGTTTAACATGGAAAAACAGTTTTTCCGTGCGCATTGCTGCCCAAATAAATTTGACTAAAATGATTCAAATAAAAGTTGCAGAGTATAAATCAAGAAACTCATTTTATTTACTATGTTTTGTAACAGCAGAAATTAAAACAATGGTGTATTGTAATACTAGTCAGGAAAGGGTTTAATTTAAAGATGGGCGAATGTCAAATTTCTCGAATTCGAATATCGAATACGAATATGAATCAGATCTCGAATATTCGAATACTCCTAAAAGTTAATTTATTTATTATTAATAATTATTTAATTATGTCCTTTTCATTATTTGAATTGTTAAGATAAAATAAAATAAAAATAAAAAGTACAAACAAAAAAGAAAAAGACGAAAACTTTAAATTTAAGGTGAAACGTACGGGCTGATGTTGGCGAAAAACAAATTTGAAATATAGTACGTCTTCATAGTTTTGAAACAAAATATCTTTGTTATTAATAACTTCAAAGTATTGTAATAGCTTTAAGTTTATGTACAAATGATAAAGAAAAACATAGTCAAAAATTAAGGTCAACATATGGCGCGATATTCGAGGTATTCGAATGTTCGCTATATTGTCGTTAATATTCGAAAATCTCGAATATCGAATAATGTCAATATTCGCGGCATTCGACTATTCGCGGATGATATTCGCCCATCTCTAGTTTAATTGCAAAACGAATGCGAAAGTTGAAGTTCGAGCGACATTAAGTATTCCAATAGTACGAGTTTTGCAATGGCTCTTTTCCACATGTGTTACATACTATTTTTTTCTACATTAAACATAAAAATTACATTTTTACGTTTGCGTACAAGAAATTTAATTATTATTTTATATAAATCAAAGGAGTTGTATTTGCAAATGCACATCACGTTTCCTTGGTCACCTTGGTCAAGTGACATTTCCTCACTCAATTTAGTTGTGATAGTAATCATTTTCCTCACTACTTTTATCACTACCTACTGAAGGAAATGGTTGCTATCACAACTAAATTGAGTAAGAGAAATGTCATTTTTACAAGTAATGTTAAAAAAAATAACAAACAAATGCGAGACTTAATACTGTCAAATATTTTGACACATTGAAGATTTGCATTGTTTAATTTAAATGTCAAAATATATGTAAGAAAAAATGTAATTAATGTGTTTGTTATTTTGTTTTAAATAGCTAACACAATTAAATTATAATTTTGTAAATTTTCATATTTAATTTACAAAACATAGGAAATGAAATTATATGAACTACCATACTGTGGTTCAGTGAGTGCGGACCCTGTACTGTAATTGGGATAAATTCCTGTTGTACAGCGTAACATAAATAAATGCAGAATTTTAAGCTCTACAACTTTAATTTGAAGCACTTTTGTCTAAAATAATTTGGAAAGCAATGTACACGGAAGAATTGTTTTCCCATGTTAAACGACTATAACCCGCGTTTCGTGAGACACCCTGTACAATACTTAATATCTACACTTTCTTAAACTTCAGCCAACATTGAAAGAAAATTCTCGCGACGTAATATAAGATATAAATCTATGGAAAGATTATAGAAAATAATAAAATTTAATTACACCTTACATCACTTGGTACAGGTTGTACAGAACAATATCACATCGATCTTAGAAATGTAGGTAGGTGAGTCTGTGAATGGTTCTGCAAGCAACAGTTCTGGTTCAAATGCAGAATGAACTATGAAGTTCTTTCACATGTGTTTAGCAAAAATCAACACACGACAGATTTGTATATGAAGTCGTTTCCGTGCGGTGGGAAGTGGTTTAAGAATGAATGTGTTTGATTTCACTTCATTCAGTAATGATTACTGAATTTTCAAATAGTCAGTAACCAGTTATTTGTTAAAGAATTTCAAATATTGCTGTTAAAATTTTCTAAAATATTTCAAATAAAAGTGATACAATAGTTATTTGTATAGGGTGCTGTTTGATTTCCCGAGCAGATAGTGAGGTATATAAAGCACCTACAGAGAAAATATTGCTTTCTCCACGGGGCTAACATACCGGGTGTAGAATTGAAATATGATTTTTTTTAATATGTTAAATTAGACCAAAAGTCTAAATACGAAAAATGTTAAGTATTAAAAACTGCTGTTAGTTAGAGGAAAGATAAAATGGGGTAGGTGGCTCAGTGGTATCTAGTCGGCTTCTGGATTTGAGAACCCGGGTTTAATTCCTACAGCCGACAAACAATTTTCATCACATTAAAACTACCCTTTTACCAACATCTTTGGGGACCGTGATTTGACGATTGGTAACCGCACTTCACGCGAAGAAATATATCACTTACCGAGCAGAGTGCTACACCCAGTAAAGAGTAAAAGACGTGATGATATACTTATATTTATAAATTATTATTGTTATTATTATTATATATACTTTTCTTCAAACGCATATAAAGATAACAATAAAATGAAATGTTTTATGAATTAAAAAGTTAGGTTAAGTTACAATGACAGATGCAGCAAGCTAACTTCACTCCGTGCTTAATATCTCAAGCCGTGACTAAAACGTTAGACGACTTGGCAACATGTGATGAAGATGTTATTTAACGTCATGGAAACCAGTACGTTAAATGACATTTTTATAACAGGAGTAAAAATAGTATATTATATAACAAGTTTGGTAACCAAAATTCACACGAAGAAATATATCACTTACCGAGGTCTGCTGCGGCACAGTTTCACGCCCAGTAATGGGCAAAAGACGTGATGATATATTTCTTTTTATAGAATGTTTTATTTATTTCCAAAATATTCAAGTTTAATTTAATTATAATATAATTAAAGGCAAAATATTGTTTTAGAAAATACACAGCCGACAAACAATATTCACCAAATTAAATCTACCCTTGTGGCTCCCCCTCCACTAATATCTTTAGGGGCCCTGATTTGACGGCTGGTAACCGCACTTCACGCGAAAAAATATATCACTTACCGAGATCTGCTTAGGCAGAGTGCCACACCCAGTAATGCGTAAAAGGCGTGATGATATATATATATATATATATATATATATATATATATATATATATATATTTATTTATTTATTTATATTTATTGATATATTTATAAGAACAAATCCATGTAATGTAAAAGTCTAAAGCACAATACTATGATTATAATTTAATATGATACTAAATAAAGCATATGTGAAGTGTCCTCCTGTGTTAAGCCCTGTTTGCAAAGGCGTTGTCCACAATATAAGATTAACATATTTGTATGGGCGTTTTTCAATTTACTTGAAGCTTTTTTGCAGTTATAATGATCAAGTGCTTAAGTTTAAAAGAAGTCAATAATAGTTGTTTTGTTCTACCCATATTGGGACACTAAATAATACTTTGAAATGTGTTCCCGCAGAGGTATTTCCGGTAAATTTGGTAGGCTATTATTTTTTCTTTTTTGTTCTTGATATATAAACCACATAATTAAAGTTGGACAGTGTATGGGTGCAGCACTATAAATTATAGCCTTCATCGTATTTTCCAAAAGGTGTCAAAAAAGATATAAGTTTTTTAATGAATTACTATTTCAATTTATAAAAGTTTAAATACAGGGGCGTTTCAACCCAGGGTTCTTGGGGTTCCCAGAACCCGGGCGCCAGCATAAAAGGGCGGCAGACGGCAAAAAGTTAAAATAAATATGAGTATATTAAAAGAACACAAATACTGCGTCTTAATATTATTTGTAAAATAAATAAAGTAATTAAATGAATACCAAATGTAGGTACCTACTGTCGTACTAAGGCCTTTAATTACAAAAGATCGCGAAGTAATGTGATTAATGTTTGAAATATAAAGTAAACTGACAAGATTTCTTAATATTCACAACAAATCTTGACGGTTATAGTGACAGCTTCTGTTTCTATGACAAAGCTGTCACAAAAAAACATAATTAGTAGGCGATTTTCTCGAACTATTTTAATTAATTTCTCTAAGTTGTGGCATTAAAATGAAGTAATCTGTATGAAATAATGTGTGTGGATAGATCTAGTATGGTCAAGTGCAATATTATACCATAATTTTTTACCGGACACTTTTTATTTACAAAAACCTTTTTTCCCATGTTATTTCCCTATGCCAACCTTTACGTGGAACGCGCGGTATAGTTATGAGTATTTAAGTATTTTTATTGTAAATTTAATTTACATGTATTGATATGTTATTTTGTTATTTGTATAATTGTTTGTGCTATTATGTGCACTTGTAAAATGTAAACTATATAGTTTTAATTAGGTTTAGGTATATTAGAATGTACCTATGTAGTGATCTAATTTCTTTTTGTTTTTTTTTTGTATTTTTATTTAATGAGAAACCATATAATAAAATATTTATTTATAAAATAGTTATTTTTCTAGACAAACAATGTTCCATTATTCTACGCTAAGGTGAATAACATATTGTTTGTCATGAGTTTGCTTATTGCTCTAAATCTACACGCAAGTTTAGCATAGTACGGCGTGTCGGCTTACTGCCTTATTCTT
Organism: Pterostichus niger; assembly: GCA_947425015.1. Classification (NCBI taxonomy): domain Eukaryota; kingdom Metazoa; phylum Arthropoda; class Insecta; order Coleoptera; family Carabidae; genus Pterostichus; species Pterostichus niger. The sequence goes on along the minus strand of OX380337.1, from coordinate 4,287,167 downwards.
TCTGTATCGTAGAGCATAAAATTCCACGTATTTTGAGTACCATATCGCATTTTTGTGCTCCAAAATTTTTGCCTGCGGCGCACGCCACGGGGCGCCACATTCTGCTTCAGAACCCAGGCGCCAAGTACCCCAGATACGCCCCTGTTTAAATATAAAATTAATTTACAAATTTGGAAATAATTGCAGTATATCTTACAAAGATATTTTAATATTGGTAAAAATTAATGAATTTAAAAAGTATTTAGTTCAAGTATTGGCTAAAAAAAACAACCAGTTATCTTTTCTACGATTGCTATGAAATTTTCCAGAAGTTGTCAAAAAAGATTTAATTTTTTTAATCAATTATTATTTCAATTTATAATAAAATATAAATAAATAAATATATCATCACGCCTTTTACCCATTACTGGATGTGGCACTCTGCTTAAGCAGATCTTGATAAGTAATATATTTTTTCGTGTTACCAGCCGTCAAATCACGGCCCCCAAAGATATTAGTGGAGGAAGGGAGCCACAGGGGTAGATTTAAATTGGTGAAAATTGTTTGTCGGCTGTGGGGATCGAACCAGGCCGACTCGATACCACTGAGCCACCTACCCCAATTAAAAATAAAAGTTTAAATATGAAATTAATTTACAAATTCGGAAATAATTGCAGTATATTCTACCAAAATATTTTAATGTTGGCAAAATTAAATGAATTTAAGAAGTATTTAGTTCAATGATTAAAATAAATGACAGGTTGTTTCTTTTAAAACAACCAGTTCTTTTTTCTACAATTGCTATGAAAAATTGACAATTACGATCACATTTATCATCGTAAAGTTAACGTTTTCTGTGATACATTCGAAAAATATCTTTGTCGCGGTAAAAGCCGACAGCTATAGAATCTGTACATTATATTCAGTAAGAATGATTATTAATTTTTAATCAGAAATAAAAATAATTTGACATTACGAACAAGTTACAGCATGTTTTACCAATTAGTTTATAACATTGTATAACGTGTTCTTTTTGAGTTAGTCTAGTGCGGGCTATTGCTGAGTTTAGCAGTGTTTTGTGAGTGTTTTAGTGAACATGGAAACTAGGTACGTTAAATTACAGTTTAATAACGGTAGTAGAAAACATAAATTAGATATTTGCTGGGTTTATTAAAATAGAACTACTTCTATATTGCTATGAAATGGAAAAACTAGAAAAACTATCAATTGATTGTTTACATAAGTTTGTTAAATTTTATTTTAATAAAAATGTACAAAAATCTAGACTTTTACGTGGCAAATATAGAAATAGTTTCGAGGTATGAACGTTATGAATACTTATAAATATTTGATTCAAAATTCCTTAAAATTTTCAAATTCTTATTCGCTTACTAACATGCGAATGAAATTGTTATAAATTCTAGAATAATCTCAATACAAATTGAACAAACATTTCAGTTTGATAAAATATATATCAAACGATGGCAACGCTCCAAAAATGCACACAGCAAGAATCATAACTTACATGATTTCTACGTCACAATTGGCCACCAATCAAATAAGAATGCTCTGTTTTCAAGTGTTGTCACTGAAATATGAATGTAATGCAACAATTTATACTGCAGGTAATTATTTTCAGATAATATAAATATAGTTCTCTTGCTGGTTAATAGATGTCCTTCAAGATGAATTATTTTTACACTCGTGACGTCACTAGGAATTTTAAATCAATGGGTGTATTTTCGAACGTCAATATTTGAAATCGTAAATAAACTTTGACGTATTAATGACTTGTTACTATAGTTCAGCAATTATAGCGTCAGTTTCTTAAATAATGATGCGTTCAGTATTTCCATTTTGTCAAGCAAAAATTATATTTAATCTGGTGTCACACAATTGAAAGTTTTCACTATTTAATAGCAGACTATAACATCTAAAATCATATTTTTATAATTTCCTGCTTCCTTTATTCTTTAGAGAAAAAGCTTCAAATAGATATTGTAGAGCATAACACTCTACATTAAAATCAATAAACATAATTAATTTTGCATGCTTTATAACGACAGAAATTAAATTGAAAATGTTGAAAATTAGATAACAACAAAGACAAAATTAATTGTCATCCAACACTTGGTGAAACAAGGTTTAATAAAAAATATAAAGTAAACACTTGGCTATGTTTCACAAAATTCAGCCTCCAAGTCACCTTATGAGGGCATCGTCAGAGGCTGGCGAGCACAGTTAGTAACCATAGACACGTTTCGCTCTTATTAGAGCTCATCAGTATGGTATAACTCACTTCTTCACCTAGAAAAAAGTTCATGTGAAGAAGCTGGTGACGAAGAACTGTGCCAGCAGAGAATAAGATCTCTAACAAACTGGTAAGATGACATGAGAAGTTCTGTGGAACTGGTCATGCCTTCTACCGAAAAAAGGGAAAGCTACGCAATAGCAATTTAAATAACAACAAAGACAAAATTAATTGTCTTTTTGTTCTAAGTGGAAGAAGTGAGTTATACCATACAATGAGCTCTAATAAGAGCGAAACGCGTCTATGGTTACTAACTGTGCTGGCCAGCCTCTGCCGATGCCCTCATAAGGTGACTTCGAGGCTGAATTTTGTGAAACATAGCCAAGTGTTTACTTTATATTTTTTATTTTTTTTTGTTGAAAATTAGCTTAAAAATAGGGAAATGAAACAACAGTTAAACAAGTCATTTAGTTTTTATTTACCGAAATAGATCTCGATAAGTGATATATTTATGCGTGTAATGTGCGGCTACCAGGTCTCAAATCACGGCCCCCAAAGATATCCGTCAGTACGGTGGTGTGGGTAGCGATACGGAATTCGAATCCGGAGATCCCGAGTTCGAATCTCACTCAAGCTAAAATTATATAAACTACTACACTTCGACTCGGTGAGTGCAGACTCTGTACTGTAACTGGGTTCAAGATCCTGTTGTACAGCGTAACATATATAAATAAATAAATTAGTGGAGGGGAAGCTACAGAGATAGTTTTTAATGTTCAATTGTTTGTCGACTGTGAGAATCGAACCTATGTTTTAAAATCCACTCCTGAGCCACCTACCTCATATGAAGTATGAGGAATAAATGCGAATATGTTTGAAGCGAAGATGGTATGTTGATGATTCTGATGAATGGATATTCTGTGAATGTTACCCCATTTGATGGGTGCGTGATATTATGTATCTAAAAATTAGGGTAGGTGGCTCAGTGGTATCGAGTCGGCCTGTGGATCTTGAGAACCCTGGTTCGATCCCCACAGCCGACAAACAATTTTCACCAATTTAAAAAATCTACCCCTGTGGCTCCTCCTCCACTAATATCTTTGGAGGCCGTGATTTGACGGCTGGTAACCGCACTTCACGCGAAAAAATATATCACTTACCGAGATCTGCTTAGGCAGAGTGCCACACCCAGTGATGGGTAAAAGGCGTGATGATATATTTATTTATTTATTTATTTTTAAAAAAATAATAAGATTAAATTATTATTCAAATAATAATTTACGCAATAATAAGTGAATCGCTCTGATTGAAAATGACACGCAAGAAATCTCATATCTTTTTGCTATTAATTTATAATTACATGATAATTAATAAAAAAACAAAACATCAGTTTAATTGGAGACAAAGTTAATAAGCAACTACGCGGTTATCACTATAAAAATAATATACAAGGTTATTAATTACTATATTAACAACCCATGAAAAACTTTAAAAACTTAAACGGACTTGTAACGAGATTCTGTGACACATGATAGCCTGTATGTAATGTATGCAGAATAATTAGCATATGAAATACTCATGTGCACTTTTCGATAACTACTTTCTACGAATTTCTGCACAAGGTACTCTTCTTCTTCTTCAGCAAGTTGTACAAATCTTATTTATATTCAAATTTTGCTCATTCATGAATTTGATTAATTATAAAATTATTATCATCGTTTAGATTCTTGTATTACGCAATCAAATAAATTATTTTGATCATATATCATTAAGTATGGATAGTTTTTACTTGATGTGTGGCCCAAAATCATGAATAAAATATTTGTAAATTATATATACAGGTGTTCAACGAAAACACGGGAAATAGGTTTTCCACTACCACTCTTATTGCTTTACAAGAAAATGTTTTAAAATAAAGTTGTAGAAATTTAAAGTCAGCATTTAAATCAATTGATACAATTCATTTTATTTACTGCATTACTGCTCCAATTTGTGTTAAATGTTGTAAAAAAAAATAATATTATAAACATAGTTAATGTTGGAACTGGAACAAATGCAAACAAAAGTATAACGTTGAACTGTGAGGTAGCTCATATAATTTTTAGCTTGAAACACCTTTCTCCCAACAGATTTGGTTAAATAGAACCAAAACTTTAAAATCATTTTCTGTTATTCTTTGCAGATAAATTTAAGATTCAAATTTATGACAATACTTTCAACTAGAGATGGGCGAATATCATCCGCGAATAGTCGAATGCCGCGAATATTGACATTATTCGATATTCGAGATTTTCGAATATTAACGTCAGTATAGCGAATATTCGAATACCTCGAATATCACGCCATTTGTTGACCTCAATTTTTGACTATGTTTTCCTTTATCATTTGTACATAAACTTAAAGCTATTACAATACTTTGAAGTTATTTTTTTTTATTTATATATCTGACCAACTACTATTCATTTGCCGATATGTCCTTTGTATGGTCGCCACGGGCGGGACCCGAACCCACGACCTTATGGTTGCGAGTCAGGCCCTCAACCCGCGCGACCATCACGCGGGACAAAGAAGTTATTAATAACAAAGATATTTTGTTTCAAAACCATGAAGACGTACCATATTTCAAATTTGTTTTTCGCCAACATCAGCCCGTACGTTTCACCTTAAATTTGAAGTTTTCGTCTTTTTCTTTTTTGTTTGTACTTTTTGTTTTAATTTTATTTTATCTTAACAATTTCATTCAAATAATGGAAAGGACATAATTATTAATAATAAATAAATTAATTTTTAGGTGTATTCGAATATTCGAGTACCTCGAATATTCGAGATCTAATTAATATTCGTATTCGATATTCGAATTCGAGAAACTTGATATTCGCCCATCTCTACTTTCAACCTTTAACTTAATAGTATATTACATGCGAGTGCAGTAATTTCACAAGCAATGTAATTGTGTTACAATTCGAGTTGTGTATTATACTTTATCTACGACCATAAATAATAATAAGAACAATTACAGAATATTTATTAGGTTATATTCGTAACATTAACTGTCAAATAGCAGTTTTACCGCCTAACAATAAACCCTTAGCAACCGTAAACAAGCATTTACTGTTCTTGCAAATTGTTTTTAATGGTCTACTTACATATACAGGGTGTTTCACAACTTAGAGGAAAAAAACTAAAGGGTATATTCTGTACGACGTGCTGATCATGAAACAAAAAGAATTTTTTTTTAAATCGCAAAACTACTTTCCATGTTTCCCAGTCCAAAATTTTTCGTTGCCACTGCCACTGGGTGGATGATTATGTTAAAGTTATTAATTAAATAAAATTCTATTATAAATAACTGCTAATAATTGAATTGTGTAATTATTCTTTCGTCGTTGATACCTACTTCATTGTTTGTGTTTAATAGGAAAGCGAATCCAGTGCAGTACTACAAAAAAAGTTTTAGGTTAACAACCCTTATTTTTTCGAATTAAAAAAAAATGTTTTTGTTTCATGAACAGCACGTCTTGCAGAATATACCCTTTAATTTTTTGCTCTAAGTTGTGAAACACCCTGTATAGTCCTAGATAAAAATATGTACGTACATAATATGTTTTATTGATAATAACAAAAATATATTTTTTGAAAAAATTAGTATACAGGTGCCAACTTCAGCCATCCAATTTGACCTTAATTTAATTTTGTTGAACTATTTCACAAAACAGATAAATTATAAACAGGTAATACTGTAGCATTTAATATTATTTATTAAAAAAATGTGTTTGCGATATTATCTAAGTAAAATCAAATTATAGTATGTAAATGATCTCAATCTAACTAATTTCGATCAAGGAAGATGTTTATTATTAATGAGTTACACTAATTAAATACAGATTAGTAATAAATAAAGTTATAAACAAGTTATTTATATGCGTTAATTACATGTTCCTTTTGATGATATCTGTTTTATGCAGTCTTAATTAATTATAAACAAATTGCAGTAATTATTGATATTCGCCGTTGTACACAAAATAAAATACAACATGTTCACATTTATCTTCTTCGAAGAAGAAGATAACAATTGTTTTATTTTGAAACGTAAATCTTTTTAACTGTGTACTTGCTTTTATTGTTTTGTAAACTAAAATTGTTATTTACAACTTTAAGTGAGTTCAAAGTACCATTTCTTTTGTTTTACTTCCAAAAAGACACTGAATAAATTCAACAAAAATATGTTTGTCTTTTATTACACTGTACGTTAAAATATATTTAGAAGCCACTTGTCAAATTTCGTTATAATCATCATAAAATTTGTGAATTAAAGGTTACTGTCACTATAAATATTATGGCCAAATCTAAACATTGCTCTTAAATTTCAAGAAAACATTTATAGTAGCTAATATAACTTTTGGCATAAAATTTGACAGTTGTTTTGTATTATTTATTCCATAAGCGAAAATAACATGCAAATATATTCCTTTAAAATTTTCTTCTTAAAAAGGAAATAATAGAAGTTATTCCAAACAAATATTAGATATTTTATCAGTTTTAGTGAATGTTGCCCAATAACAGAGGCTGACAAAATCGTTGTTAATAGCAACGTAAAATAAAGTACAGATAAATGAACAGGAAGTAAATTTCATTTGATCAAATGGAAATAGCTTTTTTCTAAGATTGCTATGAAAAGCTGACAATTACGCTCTCGTTTGTCATCGTAAAGTATGGCTGTTTTATTGCTTTTGTTTCACAATATTGTTTATTTTTTATTAAACTGTCAAATTAAAAAAAACAAACAAACTAGAAAACTGTGTTTATGTCTCAAAACAACAAAACAAAAGTAAAAGTAATTCCATTAAAATAATTTTTATTTCCACTTTATTATTTGACATTGACATACATATATACTAAACATTGTTATAAATCAAATAGTTATGATGCAGGCGAATATAAAAACCTTTTTTTTCTACCTCTGTTATTAAAATGACGTTTAACATACCGGTTTCTATCGGGTTAAACAATATCTTAATTACATATTGACAAGCTGTAGCTTTGAATGTTTTAGTCACGGTGTGAAGATAACAATTAGATATTAAACACGGGGTGAAGTTAGCTTCCTGCATTTGTCATTGTAACTTAACTATTAATTGAAAAGACTTCAAAATTAATTGTTTTACGTGCCGAAGATTAGTTAATTTTTAACTTGAAACGTCCATAAAATAAAAAAAATATTATAAACAATTTCTGAAGTCTTTTAAAATTAATAATTATAAATAACATATTGAATCCTTATAAAAATATTTGAAAATTGTAACTGAACCTTACTTTTTAAATAATACATAAAACTACATTTTCTTGTCTTTATTTGCGATCGTAGAAAAAGTATATTATATAACTCGTTTTATAAATACTATTAAAATGTAAGGATATAAAGTAAAATATTTTTATTTTGCCTTTAATTAATTGGTGCAAATATTTGTCTACATATTATTATTTTGTTATAAACGCATGACTATATAATCAAATTGGATATTTATTGTAACTTTAATCGTTAATAATGGCTTCCAGCTAAATATGATTAGTGCGTGTGCAATTTTCTTCATTAACTTCAATAATACAGCAAACAAATTACAACTGATTTACCTAGAGTCATTATACACTATTACATATCTATTACATTGATAACAGATGTGGAAATACAACAATTTGCGCTTTCAATTTACTGTGACTATTAATCAAACTTGTTGGCAATCGCTGATCTACAGATCTTCTTCACCAGCTGTTGCTATTCTTCTTACAGTTAACAGTGCATAATCAGCGAAGAGTGCGATTTCTGATTTGCCAAGACAAATGACTGTTATATCTTGATCGTGGAGAAAATTGCTTGGCACGGAATTATAGATGCATATCTACTATTAAATCTGTACTTCCTTCAAATTACTTCAGACAACGGTTAAGATTGAACTGTGATTGAGTAGTTTACAGGAAACAATGGATAGATTTGAAGTGAACAAGAATTGCAACTTTCATCTTTTAGCTTAAATCAATTAAAGAAATGACAAACGTTGATTTGTACATCAAATTTAACTTTATGCCCGGTGTAGCTAAAAACATGTTAAAAACTTATAATAGTATATTATTTATTTATTTATTTATGTTACGCTGTACAACAGGAACTTAATCCCAATTACTACAGTTCAGGGTCCACACTCACCGAGCTGCAGTATAGTAGTTTATATAATTTTTAGCTTGAGTGATATTCGAACTCGGGATCTCTGGATTCGAATTCCGTATCGCTATCCATACCACCGTACTGACGGACATGTAACTATAAAATAAATAAATATATCATCACGCCTTTTACCCATTACTGGGTGTGGCACTCGGTAAGTGATATATTTTTACGCCTGAAGTGCGGTTACCAGCCGTCAAATCACGGCTCCCAAAGATGTTAGTGGAGGGGGAGCCACAGGAGTAGATTTTAATTTGATGAAAATTGTTTGTCGGCTGTGGGGATCGAACCAGGGTTCTCAAGATGTAACAAATTTTATAATAGTATTTTGAAGAACGAGTTTTATAAGATGTTTTTTGCACGCGTCCAAGTTTAGAAAACCCGCTTCGTTTTCTAAACTTGGACTAGTACGATAAAAGTCTTATACTATTTTTTTTCTATTTTTAAATAAATCTGCGATACTTTTAACCGAGTCAATTTGTATATGAAATGTTGTGGTTGCTAACTGTTAATGAAGTTTAATGTTCTCAGCTTGATAGGTACGATATGTCATCCACTACTACCAACCGTTTAAAACAAAATGTTACGTATCGTAATGAACGCTCTTTCGATACGCAACTGGGTTTTATAATGACTTCCTTATGAACGCAAAATAGTAAAACGTTTTTCTATTTACAAGGGTATAGAAATACTTTTTCTACGATTGTTATGAAAAGTTGACAATTACGCTCTCATTTGTCATCGTAAAGTTGACGTTTTCTGTGACACTTATTGACAGTTGATAGAATAAATTTATTTTCAGTACGCATACGTTTTTTTAATAATTTTAAGATGCAATCGTAGAAAAAATTATGTGTGTATTACGAGCGTAAAGTGTATTTGTATCTCTTACACTATTGTAGCTCTCGCCTTCGGCTCGTGCTGCAATTACCGTCTTCGAGTAACAAAGAATCACTTTACGCTCTTAATACACAAATAACTATTTTCTACGATCGGAAATTAAGACAACAAAAAAATGTTAAGTTTTATGAATTATTTAAAAAGTAAGAATAAGTAACAATAACAGATGCATGAAGCTAACTTCACCCCGTGCTTAATATACCAAGTTGTGACTAAAACATTCAAAACTAGAGTTTGCGAACATATAATTAAGATGTTATTTAGCGCCATGGAAAGTAGTATATTAAATGACATTTTAATAACGAAAGTAGAAAAATAGCTATTATGTGCCAAGAGCGCAAAGTAATGTTTTAAGATCGAAGGATGTGTTTGAGGCACGAGGCGCAAGCATATTGTTACATTTCTGTCAACATTTTTTCACGCATCAAAATCGATTTATGCATCTTATAAACAAGTACAACTCATCAGTCCATCTCTTGATAATTCAAAAAATTGCTTCAATAATCTCTATCATTACACTGAGTTTTCGCGGCTGAAATATTCGACTCGAATTTTCGAGCACGTTCCATTCACCCACACGAACTAAGCCAGAAAACCACTTACCCCGCCTACCAGGATCCGCCCTGCGCAAATCGGACGAGTCCATTGTGATTTCAAGGCGGCCGCCACACTGATCTGTCACGCTGATGCTCAATTGTTACGTGTGTGACCGCCGCGAGATTTGATTTTTACCGGAGATAACCGCGGTAAGAGTGGTTATGAAGTTATTAGTGGTTGTGCGTTGTAATCGGGCGGATGAGACTGTGGTTTACTCGTTTTGGGATGACGATGGTATAGGTAGTGGTTATTTTGTTATACAGGGTGGAACTAAATTAGCTATGCGAAATTACTTAATGAAAATGTCTATATTAACTAACACCTTATAAGGCTTGTATTTTCTTGTAGGTGGAATTTATTATTAATATATCAATGGGCTGCACTATATAAATTAGAACTTAAGTTCAAATCTGAATGAATTTGGCAGGTAATTATAGATCTCTCTGATTTAAGTATATATACTACAATTGTGTTTTGAGTGCTTAGTTTTTAAGATATAGCTTCCGGAAGAGTTGAACTTTCCACAAAAATTTACCGCACAAGATTTTCGATTTTCCTGAAGCTATATCTCAAAAACTAAACGAGATATGTTCGTCAGTATGGTGGTGTGGATAGCATTACGAAATTCGAATCCGGTGATCCCGAGTTCGAATCTCACTCAAGCTAAAAATTATATAAACTATCACACTGCGGCTTGGTGAGTGCGGACCCTGTACTGTAATTGGGATTAAGTTCCTGTTGTACAGCGTAACATAAATAAATAAATAAAATACACTCAACATAATTGAATTTCTCGTGCTTCAGTTAACTTATAAACAAATTTCAATTTCGTTAACACAGTTTTTGACCAATATTTCAAAAATAAGAAGACATATGCACTTAAAAATTTTACCATTGGATTTAGCGGTTTAAAGTACAAATTTATGTTAATTTTCGTTACAATATTCCTACGAGAAGGAATTTTAAAGAAAATTGTTCGAAAAAACCCAATTTTCAAACAAATTTAATTGCTTAAAATGAGCTAAAAATTTGCTTATAAGTTAATCCTGGCACGAATAATTCAATATCGTTGAACGCATCTTCATATCTTGTTTAGATTATGAGATATAGCTTCTGAAATAGTTGAACTTTCCAAACAATTTTACCACACAAGATTTTCGGCTTTCCTGAAACTATATCTTAAAAACTAAAAGAGATATGAAAATACGCTCAACATAATTGAATTTCTCGTGCTTCAGTTAACTTATAAACAAATTTACACCAAATTTAAATTTTTCAAAATTTCCGCCAAATTTTTCTCTTAAAACAATTTTTTACCAATATTTCAAAAATAGGAAGATATTTGCACTTAAATATTTTGCCATTGGATTCAGCGGGTCAAAATACATATGTATGTCTATTTTTGTTACAATATTTCTACGAGAAAGAATTTTAAAGAAAATAGTTTGAAATCGAAAAAAAACAAATTAAATCGCTTGAAATGAGCTAAAAAATTTGGTTATAAGTTAATCCTGACACGAGGAATTCAATGCCGTTGAGCACATCTTCATATCATGTTTAGATTTTGAGATATAGTTTCAGAAAGAGTTGAGCTTTCCAAACATTTTACCACATGATATTTTTGTCTTTCCCGATGTTATATCTCATATTTGATTTACATAGCAACCATAGCTTAGTTGGTTAAAGCATTTGACCGGAATTCATACATAAAAAAATATAAATAAATAAATATATCATCACGCCTTTTACCCATTACTAAGTGTGGCACTCTACCGAAACAGATCTCGGAATGTGATATATTTCTTCGCGTGAAGTGCAGGTACCAGCCGTCAAATCACGGCTCTCAAAGATGTTAGTGGAGGGGGAGCCACAGGGGTAGATTTAAATTGGTGAAAATTGTTTGTCGACTGTGGGGATCAAACCAGGGTTCTCAAGATACCACTGACCCACCTACCCCATTCATACATCTTAAGTTCAAATCCTGACGACATCCCAATGTTTAATTTCAAAGTACAAACCATCCAGAATATGTATCCTCTAAACTTGTACCCCATAAATAATCATTAGAGGTGTGTTCTGACTAGTAAATAAGAACTTTGTCATTTATTAGAAAATAATTGCGCGATTGTAAAATGTAAAGTCCGTTCCTTGACTCTGACCATTGTTGTTTAAATCGATCCGCGGTGCTGTAAGTCAAGTAAGAAATATAGCCGCACTTAGTTAAGTTATAGAATCAGATGTGCCGCGAGATACGTCTAACTTGGGTGGAGGAGAACCACTGTACACTCACACACAAAGTTTCACAAGTTTCCTCTGTTTACAACATAAATAATACTAATAGTTTTATAAATATCATTGAAGAACTTTGGTTCTTTTTGGGTGATGCATTGATCAACAGACTTTCATTTTAGTTAATTTTAGAGATGGGCGAATATCAAATTTCTCGAATTCGAATATCGAATACGAATATTAATCAGATCTCGAATATTCGAATACTCCTAAAAGTTAATTTATTTATTATTAATAATTATTTAATTATGTCTTTTTCATTATTGAATGAAATTGTTAAGATAAAATAAAATTAAAACAAAAAGTATAAACAAAAAAGAAAAGAAAAAGACGAAAACTTTAAATTTAAGGTGAAACGTACGGGCTGATGTTGGCGAAAAACAAATTTGAAATATGGTACGTCTTCATGGTTTTGAAACAAAATATCTTTGTTATTAATAACTTCAAAATATTGTAATTGCAACATATGGCGCGATATTCGGGGTATTCTAATGTTCGCTATACTGATGTTAATATTCGAAAATCTCGAATATCGAATTATGTCAATATTCGCGGCATTCGACTATTCGCGGATGATATTCGCCCATCTCTAGTTAATTTGTGAATAATGGCGGGTTAACATTTAACTTTGCTGGCTCAAACTTATTAGACTAAAATCTCTATACAGGGTGTTTCACAACTTAAGGCACTTATTTTAACCCCATATAGTACTCAACGTATTCATTATGAAACAGAAATACTTTTTTCAAAATTCTTAAAATTAACAGCACTTTACGTAATTTGAGAGTAATTTCTAATATATTAATAATTAAAATGGGGTAGGTGGCTCAGTGGTATCGAGTCGGCCTGTGGATCTTGAGAACTCTGGTTTGATCCCCACAGTCGACAAACAATTATCACCAAATTAAATCTACCCCTGTAGCTGGCAGAATGCCACATCCAGTAAAGTAAAGGCGTGATGATATATTTATTTTATTTAATAATTTAATTATAACTATAACACTATTAATAGGTATTTATCTGAAGTGGAATAATGATTAAGTAGACTATTGAAGTGTTTATAATTATAATTTAATTATGAATATATTAGAAATATCTCTTAAATCAGTGGCACTAAAATGTTTACTTCATATAAAGTTCAGTTCTAAAAATTCTTTCTTTTTCATAATCAATACTTTGAGTATTATAAAAAAAAAATATAAATATATCATCACGTCTTTTACCCATTACTGGATGTGGCACTTTGCCGTGACAGATGTTGGTAAGCGATATATTTTTCGCTTGCGGTTACTACGGGCCCCGAAGATGTTAGTGAATGGAGAGCAACAGGGGTAGTTTTTTCATGTGGTGAAAATTGTTTGTCAGTTGTGGGAATCGAATCCGGCTTCTTAAATTCACAAGCCGACTCGATATCACTGAGACACCTAAAAATAGGTGCCATAAGTTATAAAATATCCTGTATAACTTTTAAATAATAATAAAAATGTGAAACAATAAAATTGATTTAGTGCTGTCACAAGTGTTTTATGCCATGTAATAGTATATTACATAACGAGAATTGTAACAAGCACATTACGTGCGAGTGAAAAAGTTGCGCACGAGCAGGGTTCGAAGATATATATCGATCGATATATATATCATGATATTTATTTTGATATATATCGTCATATTTTTGCAATGATATATATCCATTATATGAAAATATGAAATAGTTTTTGAGATATAGCCTCCGGAGAAGTGAAATTTTTCGTATTTTTCAGTTTTTCTACTTTTCCGAGGCTATATCTCGAAAACTAAATGTGATATGAAAACGCGCTCAACGGCATTAATTTTCTCGTGCTTCAGTTAACTTATAAACATAGTTTCAGCGATTTTTATTTTTTTTCAATTTTCCGCCAAAAAATCGCAAAAAGCGGTTTTTTAACATTTTCTCGAAAACCAGAAGTCATATGCATTTGAAGATTGCACCACTGGATTCAGTGGGTCAAAATACATATGTATGTAAATTTTCGTTTTAATAATCCTACGATTAAGGATTTTTGGTAAAATTGAATTAAAATCTGAAAAAACCCTTAGAAAATAATTAAAAATATTAAATTGCATAAAATTGTAAGAAAATTTGCTTACAAGTCAATTCGGACACGGGGAATTCAACGCCGTTGAGCGCATTTCCATATCTTGTTTAGTTTTTCAGATATAGCCTCCGGAAAAGTGAAATTTTTAGAATTTTTCAGTTTTTCTACTTTTCCGAGGCTATATCTCGAAAACTAAATGTGATATGAAAACGCGGTCAACGGCATTAATTTTCTCGTGCTTCAGTTAACTTATAGACAGGGTTCGAAGATATATATCCATTATATAAAAATATCAAATAGTCTTTAATAAATACAGTATACCTCTCATTATTACTTTCATAAATTCTGTTAAAATTATATTCTAAAGATAATTCTTACTTTACTAGCTTTTGACTAACTTCACATCAACGACATAAATCCAAATTGTGTGTCATTTGTGATGTCATTAATGGCAAAGTCTGAACCATTTCCAAAATTTTTATTTGGTACTCATTTTAGAAATACAAATCCTTTAATATGGTGGAAAAGTGTAACTATCAATGAGTCAGAGTGGCCAAATAAAAGTACATTTATTGAACTATGTGAACAGTTCTTCTTCTGATGGCACTACAGCCCAAATCGGGCTTGGGCCTACCGGACACACCGAGCCGCAGTTTTTACACTGCCGTACTGCCGGTTTTCGTAGTCAAATGCTACAGTATTTAAGGCGAATAAGTGACTAATTTATAGCGCCCGAGTGTGATAAATACATGTAACTGTATTTTTTATATTTTACGACAAATCACACATTGAACAGTTATACACTGCTGTAACAGCCACAGCAGGGCTGGAACGATATTTCTCCACTTGGCATTGTCCAATCTCAATTACGTAATTGTCTCGGTAACGACAAAGATTAGTTTTTATGTTTAAATATTTAAACCAAAAAGAAACTACAAAAAAAAACTAATTTAGATTGGATTTGGCCAAGTGAGTCTATCTGCAACGCTATGTTCAGGAAGTTCATCAGAAGATGATGATTTGCCCCTATTTAGGATATAGGATTATTTAAATATTCTTACTATTCTTAGTACTATATAATATCTGTGTATCCATTCAATGTATATTTACTTTTTTTCATTACCTATGTTAATTTTTTATTTAGGAGTAATAATTTATTTTGTATTTCCTATTGTGATATAAATGTGTACAAAAACTAAAATTAAAAAATAAATATCCAAAAAGTGATATTTATCTGATATATATCCTATATATCAGATATTTTGATATTTATTATAAATATCATGATATTTACGAACCCTGCGCACGAGCCTGGGCGAGTGCAGTAATTTCACGAGCAATGTAATTGCGTTATAATTCCAGTTGTGTATTATACTTTATCTATGACCATACATAATTAATAAGAACAATTACAGAATATTTGTTAGGTTATATCCGTAACATCAACTGTCAAACAGAAGTGTTACCGCCTAACAAATGAAAAATGTCTTGAGAACAGTTATGTAATATATTACGGAACTAGTGCAGTAAACCCTTAGCAACCGTAAACAAGCATTTACAAATAAAATAAATAAATATATCATCACGCCTTTTACCCATTACTTTATGTGGCACACTGCCTAAGAAGATCTCGGTAAGTGATATATTTTTTCTCGTGAAGTGCGGTTACCGGTCGTCAAATCACGGCTCCCAAATATATTAGTGGAGGGGAAGCCACAGGGGTAGATTTAAATTGGTGAAAATTGTTTGTCGACTGTTCTTGTAAATTGTTTTTAATGGCCTACTTACATATGTGGTCGTAAATATAGTTATTTGTGTATTAAGAGCGTAAAGTGATTCTTTGTTACTCGAACACGGTAATTACAAAACGTTAACTTTACGATGACAAATGAGAACGTAATTGTTAACTTTTTATAGCAATCGTAGAAAAAATATATTTTCATTTTGGCTGTTTGGTCCGACATTCAGAATGAAAATCAAATCATTTTAAACACTCGCCAAACGAACTATAGTTTGACAAATGATAGAAATAATACATTTGTACTTATATATAGGGCAGTTTTGTAAATTTATATAAACTAAACTATTTAAAGAAAACAGGTAATCAGGCCTTAGTAATCCATGGATAGTGGAATAAATTAACAAAATGGATTCATTGAAACTTTATTGAACGTTTCGAACGTGTAACACGTTCAATAAAGTTTCAATTACTAAGGACTGATTATCTGTTCTCAAGAATTATTTTGGATCCACATAACCTCGAAAAAAATAAACTCTTTAAAATCAATTAATCACCAAAAATATACTTCTCATTTTCTATTTCTAAATTAAAATTGAATTTCTAAAAATTGAAAGAATGAAATAATAATATCTCTTAAAACTTATGTATGTATGTGTACCTTAAAATTCGCTATCGGCACGTACAGCAAATCCTTGGCATCACGGATGAAAGTGTCAGGATGCAAACGGGAGAGAAACCCCAGTCTGACAGCTCTGACAACGAACTCGGACACGGCTTAATAAAATGATTCACAGAACTTCATAAACTAAACGCGAACCGTTTTATTGCGTGCGATCTGCCAACGTAAATCATAATCTAGGTGGTTTGTTTTATTGCAGTCTCTCTGTTCTGTTTGACTGTTTCATTTCACTCGTAAAGACGGTTAGTTCTGGTCTCTGAAGCTGAATTAAATCGCTGAATCACAGGAAACTTTCATTCTTGGGCTTTTGTTTGTTGTGTTAATTGTATTTTTGGATTATTTCGTTTAAGACATTAGGATACATTGAAACGTTATTAAAATAAAATGCTACAGTAGTCTAGTGGTTAGCTTTTCGTTTAAACGGGCCATTAACATTTCTTCAAATTGACCAAAATAGAGGTTTTCTTTAAGTAAAAAGACCTTGTAAGATATTTCACCGTACTTATTTAAAAAAAATCAAAATACTTTTATATTTTATGGGGTAGGTGGCTCAGTGGTATCGAGTCGGCCTGTGGATCTTGAGAACCCTGGTTCGATCCCCACAGCCGACAAACAAATTTCATCAATTTAAATCTACCCCTATGGCTCCCCCTCCACTAATATCTTGGGGGGGGCGTGATTGGACGGCTGGTAACCGCACTTCACGCGAAGAAATATATCACTTACCGAGACCTGCTACGGCAGAGTGCCACACCCAGTAATGGGTAAAAGGCGTGATGATATATTTATTTTTCTACTTCCGTTAGGAAATAGACGTTTTATTTCACTTATTTGAGTTAGGTAATGAACTGCATTATTTAACTAGTGAAATAATGAGGTAACATAGCAACACAAAAAAAATTAAAATATCTTTGTAGACGAATTCTTTTATTTTTTGAATTTATAACTGTCATTAATATGTCAAAATTTCATAATTTCAAAAACGCTCTTTCGTATTTATTAGAACGGAAGTAGAAAAAATATTGCATGAAACTAATAAGGAAATAGGTTATTACCTTACTAGTTTCATAAATAGCTATTGTATAACTAGATCGTAAAATTACTATGTATACAGGATGTTTCATAAATTGTGACATTTATGTTAACCCCATACAGTATTCAACGTAGGTACTGATTATAAAACATACAGATTTTTTTTTAAATTCGAAAATTAATTGAATTTTACATTAAGCAAACATTTTTAGTGCCACTGACTTGAGGGTTATTTTTAATATACTAATAATTAAATTATAAGTATACTTTACGATACAATTTTAATTACAAATATATTTATTTTTTTATTTATGTTACGCTGTACAACAGGATCTTAATCCCAATTACAGTTCATAGTCCGGACTCACCGAGCCGCAGTGTAGAAGTTCATATAATTTTTAGCTTGAGTGCGATTCGAACTCGGGATCTCCGGATTCGAATTCCGTAACGCTATCCACACCACCGTTCTGACGGACCATACTATTCGAATATATATATTTATTTAATTTATAGGAACATTTATTTATAATAATATTCATAAGATTGTGCATAAAAAAAAATTACAGATCAGTAAATGAACCTTATTTTGAGTTTTGCAAAAATATCGATTGAACCGATTTAAAGCCAATTTGCAAATAAATTTATAGCTTGACAATAACAATGGAGCAATGTTCTTGCTATTGCTATTTGATTAGTTTTTATTGAACACAAATGAAAAGTTTTTGAGATAACCATCTTGTAGTATGATAGTGTCTTGTTTCTTTGACGCAGCTGTCTGTCTACAATTCTACATCCAGTTGACAACTGCACATCGTGTGATGAGATTGCACAAATTCGACTTTCTTTTGTCATACAAGTATTTTAATGATGTTTACCAATAGTTTTTGAAATGATGCTTACATATATTTTCTTCTTTATTGAATGTTCTTTCACTATAATGGCTGACCTTTGAGTTTGAAGTTCAAATATGGTTTTAGGTGATAAACAAATTAATTTTTTGAAAGGAAATCTTTTGTTTTTTTTATTTAATAACAGAGATATCAAACAAATTGATTGTGATTGCTCAGAATTTTATAATTATTTAATTATTCTAATCGAAATATAGGATAGGTAGATAAAATAAATTGACAGCAAGTAAATCCTCGGGCGCTTTAATCGATTTTACTTTTATTCGTACTTTATTTTCAAAATGAACAAATTTAACATCACCCCTACAAGAAATTTAATATTAAATAAAAATGTAAAACAATATGTACAGTAAACTTAAAAATAAATGCATGTATTAATTTATTTATTTAAGAGGGTGGAATCGTTGCATTGGTTAAAGATGCACGAGTTTACATAAAAAACTACAGACACTTCAAATTAAATCTACCCCTGTGGCTCTCCCACCACTAACATCTTTGGGGGCCGTGATTTGTCGGCTGTTAACCGCACTTCACACGAAGAAATATATCACTTACCGAGATCTGCTACGACAGAGTGCCACACTCAGTAATGGGTAAAAGGGGTGATGATATATTTACTTTTTATTTATTTATATTAATTTTTTATTTATTTATGTTACGCTATACAACAGGAACTGAATCCCAATTACAGTACAGGGTCCGAACTCACCGAGCCACAGTGTGGTTTTTGCATTAAAAGTATAGACTAATTGAATGGCTTATAACCGTCCAAAGATCTGCAATTATAGATTACGAACGTATAGAAATGAATACTAAACCCTTTAAAGTTTGTTTCATTCATTTACAACAATTATTAAAGGCATAACTAATTTTTAAAATTTACAGATAATATTTTTGAAATAGGTAGTAATATTTTAGATCGATAAAACAATATTTATTTAAATTCTTGTCATCGCGTGAAACCTATATAATTAGAATAGATAGTATTAATCGCAAACCGCGAGGTCCTAAGAGACAAGTTCGAACGGCGTCGTGACGTTACTCGACGCTGAAGTTCAGCGATCAGCAACAAATTTTCTTTCCAGTCGAGCCCCTTGATTCTCGGAGCGTATGCAATCCTGTTCATTTAGGATAAATGCAGGTCTGTATATCTCTCTACCTTCTGCAGGGTTGGTTGCCTAAAGTTGCAGAAAAATAATAAAAAAAAATATGCTAAATTTGTTACATAGTAGGCAATAGCCATGACTTGTTCTTTAGGACTTGTCTGCCTTTTTTAAATTGTGGAGAAACTTAATAAATAATTAACAATGTAAAAATAGTTTTATTTATGGTAACTAAATAAATAAGTAATAACAGCGCGTAGCCTTGTAAAATTTTACATTGCTCATAAGAAACAATAAAACTAATTAATAGTTATTGACATGGTCAGTGTAGTAAATTAATTATTACGGGTGAGCTGGAAAATTTACGGGGAAAGCGAGAAAGGGGGCTATATAATGCAGTAAGCCCAGTAAAGATTAATTGCAAGCGTGCCGCGTACAAAGTTTAATTTCCATCTTCACAGCGTTTTTTAATTATTTACTTTATTAGTTTTATAAAAGATACATTACATTTTGTAATCAAAGGTTGTTGGCGGTAGCACAATTTATAGCTGGACGTTGTCATGGTGTTGTGAATTCTAGAAACTAAACAATTTGAAATAATGGATGAAGACTTCGAAGGCGATTTTCTTGCAGTTCAAGAAAATATACAAAATATTGCAGATGCTGCAAGTCATAACTTTTATATACGACTAACTAATAATATTATCATTATATATGCGTTTTTTGCTATATAATGCTATATATTAATCCCGCTGGGAATAATGAGTCGGGAATAATGGTCATTATTCCCGCTCGTGAACCAATCAAAATGCTTAAAACATGGATCATTGTTTTATTGTACCATCGGAACAGTGTTGCCATAGCGACTCACATTTAAATTAAACAAGCTCGTTGCTAAGTTCACTGTTGTTAACGAATCGGAAACAAACAAAACGAAATCATCGTTGAGAAGTTGTCAAAAACGGTCTTGCAAATTGTGTTAAATTATTGTGTTTAACTGTAATGGAAAAAATGGACAGTATTACAGAAGACAGTATATCTTCTACACCACCAGAAATAACGAAAATCGCTGATGCTACTACATATGGTTTATTACCGCAAAAGTCTAAAAATTTCTATGTCAAAGCATATCAAAGTTTGATGGACTGGCGTATTAAAATGAAGACAAATTCGTATTCAGAAAATGTATTGTTGGCATATTTACTGAATTAGGTGAAAAATACAAATCATCTTCATTATGGTCTTTTTACTCCATTTACTCATTTCAATTAGATGTAAATTTATTAGGTAAATGGATGTAAAATTAATAGATAATAAATAATATAAAAATTGACTAATTTTTATTAAATTAGTCGTATATAAAGTATAGTATACAACTCGCTATAATGGCTATTATTGCCTCGGATGATTACAAACTTCATCCTTGGGAATAAGAGCATCCATTATAGCGTCGTTGTATAATATACTATTATTATTAGTTTATATTAGTTTCTTTTTATGAGCATTGTAATTATTAATTTACTTAGTTATCATAAATACCTACAAAGTATAATTTACATAAAAGATAGAAATAAAAGTTATCAAAAACTTTGACAGTTCAATATTTTAAAACGTTATAATTTTTGTAGTAGCATTAAACTAATAATTATTTGTTACAAACATTATTTAACTAACATGCTGTTATTAAATAAGTATAACATAAAAAATCAGAAAATATGTGAAATGTAGTGTCAGTCATTTTGGACATTGTTAACTTTTAACATGCTGTTAACATTGCTTTATTCAACCAGGCCAAAAACTTTTTATACATTTTGTTTTGACAAATAATAAATAAATATATCATCACGCCTTTTACTCCTTAGTCCTTACTGGGTGTGGCACTCTCCCGTAGCAGTAAGTGATATATTTCTTCGCATGAAGTGCTGTTACTAGCCGCCAAATCATGGCCCCCAAAGATTTTAGTGGGGTAGTTTTAACGTGGTGAAAGTTGTGGGAATTGACCCTGGGTTCACAAATCCACAGACGGACTCGATACCACTGAGCCACCTACCCCATACAAATAATAACAGCTGTCAAAAATTAAACTTACAGTTTGTTGTTTCTAGTTCCAAAATACATTTTAAAATATCTGATGTGGACACCACATGACTTCCTTGTACACGTATTAAATATTTTTTTAATTACACATATTTGACATTAAATCTTTTATTTCTTGTTCTAATCCACAGCAAACTTAATTTACAAAAAAATCAAAAAATATATAATATTTAAATTTAGATATCTCGTTTATGCAAAAAGCTAATTTAAAAATTCTTAATGTGCTAGACGCAGAATTTAATTCTCTAAAACTTTTATTTGCAGCATTCATTTCTAAAATTAAAATAATACCATTTTTTCAAGGAAAACTGTTAGTAGCTTCATGTAATGTGCCACTTCCGGTTAGTCTATTTTAACCAAAATCTATTATATTATTTCCATTGATATAGTAGTCTTATATACCAAATTTGGAAAGTTTTAAATTATATTTGAATATAGTTTTTCATGAAAATCTATTATAGGCTTCAAGTAAAGTACCACTTCCGGTAGTTGTATAATGACCAAAAAGGGAGGTGCACAACTAGATGTTATAACAGTCCTAAATATAAAGTTTCAATTTTCTACGTACGTACAGACGGCATGACGAAATTAGTCAAAATGGATTCAGGGAGGGCCAAAACACCTATTTCCGATGAAATCTGAGAACCGAAAATTTTCGCGATTACAATACTTCCTTTACTTCGTACAAGGAAGTAAAAATAAAGTTAAATTGAATAGTAGCAGATGTTAGACGTTGTTTCTTGTCCGATAAGTCAGAGTGCATGAAATGAGGGTAAATAACACATCTCACTCCTGTCATATCTGTTTTCATTTATCCTTAATGAAATCGTTCAGTATTTGGGTTGCACATACGCAGTGCACATCTCCGGCCACACAAGCTGCTTTAGAATTAGAACACCGTCCATATCATCACGAGAGAAAAAATTGCCCGCTTCGTTAATCGCGTCCATATCAAACCAGTGACGGCGAAAGAGGGGCGGACATTCAAGCATTCTCGGCGGCTATGTGTGAATCTCTCATGTCATTAGACATCACCATCCGACAACATCGAGTGTGCCATGTCGGCCTCATTTGTTTGCGTAAACGGTGATTAAAATAAATGATTCCGTTTCTAGTTGCATATGTTATAGTTTAATTACTACCGGATTCATTAGCAGCTGCAGTTTTTTTGTTATTTTTTGGCTGAAGGCGCTATTACATAAATGATGTAGGGTTTAAATTGGATTATTGAATTCGAGAACTCAACGAGAAGGAATTATGCTGCAAGCTATGAAAGATGTTGATTACTGTATGTTGAATGTATGACAGACTGCGTGAAAAGTGGAGCGAATTTCTCTTGTCTTATCTTTCAAGTTATCTGTTTTAAAAATTATTGGCAATTTGCATATTCAAAGATGTCTTATTATGTAAAATATCCATACATTGAAAGATATAAATTTTAACGAGATAAATTAGAACTTTAAAGTGGTTAAATACTGTTTAAAATTAAATTCTAACTTAAGATATTCGAAACAACAACAATTTTTTTTCAATAATCTAAGTTTGCCTTCAACTCTTTCTATGCAATTTTTCTATTTTTACTTCCTTGTACGAAGTAAAGGAAGTATTGTAATCGCGCAAATTTTCGGTTCTCAGATTTCAACGGAAATAGGTATTTTGGCCCTCCCTGAATCCATTTTGACTCATTTCGTCGTGCCGTCTGTACGTACGTACGTAAGTACGTATCTCGCATAACTCAAAAACGGTAAGCCGTAGAAAGTTAAAATTTGGTATTTAGGACTGTTATAACATCTAGTTGTGCACCTCCCGTTTTGGTCATTATACAACTACCGGAAGTGGTACTTTACTTGAAGCCTATAATAGATTTTCATAAAAAACTATATTCAAATATAATTTAAAACTTTCCAAATTTGGTATATAAGACTACTATATCAATGGAAATAACATAATAGATTTTGGTTAAAATAGACTAACCGGAAGTAGCACATTACATGAAGCTGTTAACAGTTTTCTTTGAAAAAAATGGTATTATTTTAATTTTAGAAATAAATGCTGCAAATAAAAGTTTTAGAGAACTAAATTCTGCGTCTAGCACATTAACAATTTTTAAATTAGCTTTTTGCATAAAACAGATATCTAAATTTAAATATTATATATATTATATATTTTTAGATTTAAAAAAAAATTAGTTTGCTATGGATTAGATAAAAAAAAAGATTTAATGTCAAATATGTACAATAGGTGGCTCAGTAGTATCGGGTCGGCCTGTGGATCTTGAGAACCTTGGTTCGATCCCCACAGCCGACAAACAATATTCACCAATTTAAATTTACCCCTGTGGCTCCACCTCCACTAATATCTTTGAGAACCGTGATTTGACGGCTGATAACCCCACTTCACGCGAGAAAATATATCACTTACCGAGATCTGGTTAGGCAGAGTGCCACATCCAGTAATGAGTAAAAGGCGTGATGATATATTTATTTATATCTATATACTCGTATTTATCTTTGTTTCTTACCATTTTTTTATTCACTCTGTATCTCCCATAGAGAAAATTTTCAGGAATTCGTAGCAACTTTAAATAAGACATAAAAATTCTATAGCAAGCTCTACTTTCCCACAAAATGTACAACTTACAACATTATTTCTACCTTGAAAGCATCAATTTCCAACAAAATAACTTTAATTAGCATTAACATCTCTTGTTACTTCTCAAAAACATGACCATTCCTTTTTAATTCCTCCACAAATCAAAATAAAATCAATTGTCATTCATTACCCCATCGATTGTTTTCTCCTTTTCTCCAATTTCATGGCTAACCGCAATGTAGTTGCCACCCGCCGTGTCTTCACTAATTAGGTGATTACTATGATGAATGCGCAGCATAGATAAAGCAGACAGGGTTTAATTAATCGCCAGGCTAGGCTTAGTAGAGCGTTAGTGAGGGACCACACTGATTTGAAATTATGCCTTCTGTATTTTTACGTGTTATGGAAAGGAATTTGGAATTTTATTATGCCAGTAGCAGTTGAGTAACGAATTCAATCAATCTTTCACTAATTTCTAATTTGATTTTGGTTGGCTACCAAATTTAATTTAGTTTTTTGCTCGTGGTGATTTTGAAACTGTCAAGAATTAATCATGTTAATGCTTTTGTTTTTAATTTTGTATTAGCAATAAATAAACATCAACATTAATTAATCATTACAGGTTTATTAAATTTTTGAGCTAGCGTTTCTCTGTAAAAACAAAAGTAAAGGTGAATCCAGCACCAAACGAAATCTATTTCAGCTTAATTTGCAATGAAGTGCTGAAAAGCTGATCCACAAAACAGAAAGCGAAAAGTAAACACTTTTTAAGTTATGCATCTCTAAAAATGACAATAACATTATTTTAAAATGCAAACCCTTTCAAGCATAAAAAAACAACTTAAAATCACATCTTTCTTATAACGCTACTTTAAGAATCTAAGAAAAACAACTTTAAAAATAATTTTCCCCCTTTGTGATGAAAACAAGGTATTTTCTCATAAATTTTCCGCTCATTTTCACAGAAAAACACCCTTTTCCTCTTCAAGATTATTTATATTCATAAACATGCTTACTTTTTTTTTAAAGTATCCTTAAAATTCATGATGGATGTGCTACAATGAGGAACTTGTTTTTCTGCTAAAACAACGTTGTAGTTATAAATAATTACCTTTCTCTTAAATTATTATAATTATTATATTACAAGATCAAGATTTCTGGTGTCCCTGAAAAAAAAATTACATATTTCTCCGCTATGTCAAAAAGTTATCATTTTTTATTTCTTCTAAAGAAATATGCTAAAAATAATTATTCTTGTATTAAGTTCGCGAAATGAGTGTTTTTTTTTTGCTCGTGGTGGTGTGGCACTCTGCCGTAGCAGATCTTGTTAAATGATATATTTAAGTGCGGTTATTAGCCGTCAAATTACGGCCTCCAAAGATGTTAGTGGAGAAGGATCCACTATTTTCACCACTAACATCTTTGGAAGCCAGTATTAAAGAGCTGGTGACCGCATTTTATGCACTTAAATATATCACATACCGAGATCTGCTACGACAGAATGCCACACCCAGTAATTTTTTAATTTTGGTTTGATAGTTGCTATGTTATCACCAGTTTCTATGTTGCCAGTTTCCGACTGGTATTTACTAGAATCCTATTGGAAAACATTAGTGCATTTTTTTTTAATAATTAAATTATTGTAATACCGAAAGTTTTTCTTATCAGTAAACATAGGGATATATCATTACCATAGTTACAGTTAAAAAGTTTGACAGCAATACATTAGAGCGTTTATTTTAAAAGTAAACATAGGGAAAAAATTTCAGCAATGCATTGAAGTGTAATAGTCTATAGTCTAAAAGAAACATTTTAAGTTTAAACAGATTAAATGAATTTGAATTACTTTAAATTACATTAACTAAACGTTACGTATAAATTTAGAACCTCAAAACAATCCAAAAGTTCTTTTGAGGTGAGAATTTTGGGTTGAACCAGTTCAAAAATCGAAAATTATTAAAATGTGCTTCTATATAATTCAGACCACGTGAAATCGAATGGCGCAAGGCGCATTTTCATATCTTTTTTAGTTTTTGAGTTACAGCGATTTTTGACTTTTTTAAGCTCAACTTTGAAAGCCCATAACTCAAAAACTAAAAGAGATATTGAAATGCGGTTTGAACGAGTGTATTTCTCGTGCGCTACTCTATGTTTACTGATAAAAAACCTCCCGGTATGTAGTAGCTTTTTATTTTTCAAACTGTTAAAATTCCTCTTTTTCTTCTTATAGAGCGTGAGTTCAGAAGGAGTAATCGGAGCAGTATCAGCTGCGAATCGTCCAGGTCCTGTGGTGTCAGGAGCGGGTCAAGGGCCCCAAGAACTCTGTCCTGCGTGCGTCAGTGGCTGTCGTACCATTTCCGGATTGTTCACCAGACCTCAGTTGCCTCCTGGGTATTCTTTGGTTACCCAAATTCCGAAAGGGGCTTGCCGATTGGTTGTTGCACAATTGAAGCATACTAGCAACTATATTGGTAAGTTATATCGAATGAAATATATATTTTTTCTCAAAAAGTTTTGTATAATTTATTTATTAGCGATGGCCATTAACACGGTTTTATCATCTAAGGAATGTTATTTGTTTTTAGAATATTTACCCCGTTTCATATTTTCTGCAACCCTAATAATTTTAAACAATGAAAATATTCGTAGTAATAAAAAACCTTTTCTGAATTCATTGATAAAGTCCACATCTTCGTAACTTTCTTAGTTTTTTGTAGTACTTCAAAATGTGCATCTACCCAACTAGACATCATATACGTTCAAATCTCGATCACTTTGCCATATTCGATTTTACCAGAAATTCTGAACCGATTGTGAAACAATTCAGAATTGGTTTTTGTTATAATTAAAATTTTACACTATCAACTCAGCTTCTAAAGATACAGACAAATTAAATATTATCTTAAGTATCTTTTTTAAAAGTTTTGGTTATCAAATTTATTAGTGCATATGTTTGTAATAATTTCAGTATTCTTCGATCATTATTTATCGAGTTTATAGCTTCTCTGAATTGTCGATTTTGTTAGCCATTATGTGATGACATATCTGGGTAAATTATTAGATATTCGTTGGTCTGAGACAGCTTTGGATTTTTGTATTTCATCCCTTTGAAGTGTAAAATAAATAAATATAAATATATCATCACGCTTTTTACCCATTACTGGGTGTGGTACTCTGCCGTAGCAGATCTTGGTAAGTGATATATTTCTTCGCGTGAAGTGCGGTTAACGGCCGACAAATCACGTCCCCCAAAGATGTTAGTGTAGCGGGTGCCACAGGGGTAGATTTAATTTGAAGTGTCTGGGGTTTTTTATGTAAACTCTTGCATCTTTAACCAATGCAACGATTCCACCCTCTTACCCCTTGTCAGCACGTCCCGTGGAAAACAACAACAAATAGTTAGTGGTGGTTTCGCTTTTGGATTGGTAAGATGTAGTCTTGCCATGTAGAAAACTTTAGTTTATATGTTCTTGTTGTTTGTTATCTTCGGTCAATTTATTTAAATCGTCGTTTAATATGTTTTAGTTACTTTAACATTCATTTAATTCATTATTTTTACGTACTGAAGAAAGGATTTATTTAAACATTATTGTTCAATAAGTAGTGATACACTATGGACACTTAAAAAGTAGGTAAATCTTCTTTCTGTAAGGACTACTTAAATTATTTTTCATAATATTCGTGCATTTTAAATTAGGAAGTCATAATTACCTTTATTAATTTTAATTACAAATTGACAAGGGTGCGTGACGCTTCACAATGTAATTGTTTGAAAGGGGCTTAGAACTGCTGCACTATAAGTTATTGTAATTGGGATTAAATTCCTGTTGTGCAGAATAACAAATAAATATGCATCGTTTAAAATTTAGGCTGCACCAGTTTCACTGATGGCATTCCAAATTTGCGATTACGATGTTTGCAAAATATAAGTCCGTTGCATCTGATAAATATTTAAAAGCAGTAAAGCGGCTGTATAAAATGCAGTGCTGAATAATAAAACAGATAATTTTGAAGTCGGGTCCAAAAGGTAATAACTTAATTCAAACAATTTACTTAATGATGTCTTCACTTACAAAGAACATGATTTAGAGATCAATTAAAAGTTTAAACCATCCGTGAAACTGTTAAACACTACAAAGGAAACACTAAAAGTATTTAAAATTCCTTGTCATGAACAAAAAAGAAAAGAATAATACACATGTTCCCAGGCATTAACAAATTCAGAAGATGTTTACATGGAGCAAGTTAATTTACATGTTGTTCCACTCTGATATCTTTGGTAACAATCCAAGAAGGCCATGTAAATCAAGCACGATTACAATCGAAACAAGTGAATGCGCGTGCTTTTAACTCGGCGAATTTATCGGTAAGTTCAGTCAATTAGCCGCTGCCGGGTTTTGGCAGTCGAGCATAAAATAGCAGATAAATCACTCAAAGCAAGTAGTAGGCTCTTCTTGACTGAACAACTGCTGGAAATAACTGACCATCGACCAGGATTTTTGCGCGATGGTGGCGCCATACATAGATATTTGCATCATTATATTTTCAGGGTCGGATCCTGACTTCGAATTAAGAGGGGGGAGGGGGTTATTGTCCATCTTCTAAATATAAAAAAAAACATTTGTATTTGCTCATATTATATTCCTGCTTTAAATAATTTTTACAATCTGCAACATGCATTGCCGATATCGCGCTGCATTTTACAATATTTGGGTTATGATTAACATGCAACTAACTGCCGAGACCATTAATTCACATTAAATCGTCTTTGGAATCGCATTAAATCACATTAACTCATCTTTGGAATCACATTAATTCACATTAAATCACATTGTATAAAATTAAATTAAAAAACACTAGGTTAGTTTCAAATAATGTAAAGTTTATTTTACAATACGTATTTCGGTCAACTAGACCATCATCAGGTTAACAAGATATGAATAAATTTGTACATTAGAGTAAGACTTATAAATAGTATACACAAGAATTCTGACACAAGAAGTGGGAGATACATGATTGAAAACAGATGTAAGTACAATTAGTTTGGGAAAATACATTTATGGCCATAGTTGGAAGAAAATAAGATAAGATCAGACCGAAGAGGTAACTATAATTATTTGGATGGAAATTACATTTTAAACCTAGTTGTAAAGAGATTAAAGCGGACGTATTAAAGGTGAACGGTACAAATCTATTTGTTCATTCATAACCGTTAGCTGGTCCTTGATGGCAATCTGAATTTCCAAGGATTCTAAGAAATCCAACTTTAATCCCTTTTTTTTAAGGGATGCATTTTTGATTTTTGATTTTTTGAGTGCAAATGTCGGTAGTCACATACTTGACTAGGTCTTAAATAGAATACCTCTCCCATCTGCGGGTCGAAATAAAATCCCCACAAATTATTGATTTTTGGCTATTTATTAGAATAATAAATCAAACAATACTTCAATTATCTTTGAATTTCTAAGTTCTTAGATAATATTTTCTATGTAATTTGTTTAACAAATTGAGTTATCGTAAATAATGACATCATTATTATGTATTAGGGCCAAATAACTATTAGAGCCAACAAATTTAAAAAAAGTCTATGCTGGGGGGGGGGGGGTCTTTTTATTTATCTTTGGGGCATGTGATTTAACGACTTGTAACCGTACTTCACGCGCATAAATATATCATTTACCAATATCTGCTACAGCAGAGTGCCATACCCAGTAATGGGTAAAAATGCGTAATACCCATAAATATGATTGTGTATGAGT
Source organism: Pterostichus niger (assembly GCA_947425015.1). Lineage (NCBI taxonomy): Eukaryota > Metazoa > Arthropoda > Insecta > Coleoptera > Carabidae > Pterostichus > Pterostichus niger. The sequence goes on along the minus strand of OX380337.1, from coordinate 4,256,945 downwards.
GGTTCTGATTCCAAAATAAGTTACTGTAATTTGGATTAAATTCCTGTTGTGCAGAGTAAAAAAATAGTCCTCAGAATTGTATTCAATTAATCATCTTATCCACATGTATTATTTTCACATACGAAGCATTCATTTCATGTCTTGATGTCTTATACAGCCGATCGTTGATGCGCCTTGCAAAAATTAATTTATCACTCCACATCGCGCGAGGCCATGCCGTTTCGGCGATGTTCAACTATTTCATGGCCCGCTTGATTTACGGACGTTGCGTGCAAGTATCCGACAGCTTCATACGTCGGGTTAAGACATTACTGAAAGATGCTTCTTGTGTGTGAAAGAAAGAGAAAGAAAAGAAACAGAGGAGCAAAGGTGTTGAAAGATTGTTCGCGATTATCTTGAACACGATTTTAGAATGAGATATAAAGATCTGAGAGTTAATTAGTGGTAGCTAGATGCTAATAAGATAATGTGAATTCGTAGGACAGTGGGTATCAAAATGTTTGAACTCTTGATATTTCATAAGTCAATTTCATATTAATTGACATCATTGTTGCATATTTATTTCAAGGATTTTGATCCTGATTTTTTTTTGAGTTTGTTGTTTAGTCTTTCTTCACGATTTTTACTTCCTTGTACGAAGTAAAGGAAGTATTGTAATCGCGAAAATTTTCGGTTCTCCGATTTCAACGGAAATAGGTATTTTGGCCTTCCCTGAATCCATTTTGACTAATTTCGTCATGCCGTCTGTACGTACGTATGTATCTCGCATAACTCAAAAACGGTAAGCCGTAGAAAATTGAAACTTTATATTTAGGACTGTTATAACATCTAGTTGTGCACCTCCCTTTTTGGTCATTGTACAACTACCGGAAGTGGTACTTTACTTGAAGCCTATAATAGATTTTCATGAAAAACTATATTCAAATATAATTTAATACTTTCCAAATTTGGTATATAAGACTACTATATCAATTGAAATAACATAATAGATTTTGGTTAAAATAGACTAACCGGAAGTGGCACATTACATGAAGCTGCTAACAGTTTTCCTTGACAAAAATGGTATTATTTTAATTTTATAAATGAATGCTATGAGAATTAAATTCTGCGTCTAGCACATTAAGAATTTTTAAATTAGCTATTTGCATAAACGAGATATCTAAATTTAAATATTATATATTTTTTTATTTAAAAAAAATAATAAGTTTGCTATGGATTAGAACAAAAAATAAAAGATTTAATGTCAAATATGTGCAATTAAAAAAATATCTATAGTTTAATGCGCGTACAAGGAAGTCATGTAGTGTCCACATCAGATTTTTTTTCTTTAATAAAGTATACCACCATATTTCTATAAATAAATATATTATCACTCATTTTACTCTTTACTGGGTGTGGCGTTCTCCGGTAGCAGTTCTCGATAAGTGATATATTTATACTCGTGAAATACGGTTATCAGCCGACAAATCAAGGTTCCCAAAGATGTTAGTAGAGGAGAAGTCACAGGGGTAATTTTCATGTGATGAAAATTGTTTGTCGGCTTGTGGAAATCGAACCCGGGTCCCCATACCATATTTATAAATGTACTCAATTAATTTATTACCTTCCTTTCAATTGTTTTTGAGAAATTAAATTAAAGGTTTGATATAACTTGCTTTATTTACAAATAAATTTAAATAAAAATAAATAAATATATCAGCACGCCTGTTACCCATTATACTAGGTATGGCACTCTACCGTAGCAGATCTCGGTAAATGATATATTTATGCGCGTGAAGTGAGGTTATCAGCAGACAAATTACGATGTTAGTGGAGGGGAAGCTACAGGGGTAGTTTTCATGTAGTAAAAATTGTCGCTTAATTTTTCAAACTTATTGAAAGCCGGCCCTGTGCTCGATGTCTTATTCTAAAATAATTAAATTACATGCAATAGACTGAAAATGCTAAATAATTGATTATTATTGTTATTTATTAATAAATAAAATAATCAATTGTTAAAACATTTTTGCTCTGGGAAAACAATAGTAGTAATTTAAATCTGCTAAATAGATAAACGCCGTCTAATTTGCTTCAACGAGTTGCGTTCAACACAATTGCGAAATAAATGAGCATTACAATGATTTATTCTGTTATTATATTCCAAAACGGGCGCATTTTGCAGTCTCCTGCGCAGTTAATTATCTAGCAGTGATTGACGCAAATTAGCTCAACGAATGTGCAATCTTAGACGTATTACGAGTACGTCCGACAGTTAAATATCGAGTTCTTGGCACCAGTCCTTGCCGAGAAAAATGTGATGGCGCCAAGGACTTTGAATCAAATGATAAAATATTATTACCTATTGATTGTCAATTGATGTTTCATTAGAAATATCCTTCTAGTATTATAAAAGGTGATTTAAAAAGGCATTTAATCGCGACATAAAAAACAAAGATAGATATAATGGCTGATAGCACAAGCTCTGTTTTTGCCTGTTTTAAGAGCAGTGTATTAGGTAGTTTTAGCTATCTCTTATGCCTATGGCACACTGGTCGAAGAGCGTCGATGAGCATCGATGAGCTCCTCAGTGAAATAACAGAACGCACCCGTCATCTAGGAAAATTAGAGGCTCCTCTATTTCCATCGAAGAGCTCATCGATGAAACGAACGTATCTCATTTCACTCGTATCTTTTGTGCCTCATTTCACGTTAGCATATTTTTGAAATTTCGATTTTCTTTCTCAACTTTAGAAGCTTTTATTGTTTGTCAATGAAGAGTGCGTTCTATTGTTTCATCGAAGAGCTCATCGATGCTCATCGACGCTCATCGACCAGTGTGCCATAGGCATAACATGTATAAACCGTGCTCTTAAAACACCCAAAAACAGAGCTTGTTCTACCAGCCATTTGGTATGTCTGAGACATTTTTCGTTGTGAATTATGCCAGATAATTTATCAATTGTGACATATAATTAATTAAAATTTTATGATTTTTTAACCATATTGATTATTGTAACATTCAAACTGTGTGGCTTTCACCGACCACCAAAACTAATTGCATTTATTTCTTTAAAAAAGTCCCAAATTGAACAATCAGTGACATTTTTCGTTATCAATTATGACAGTTAAATACTTAATTGATTTCAGAGAAAAAATTTTTACATCGCACGATTTGATTGCCTTTTTTAATCACTCGATATACAAACATGGTCTTAACTCTTAATTAAGACTTAATCTAGAGGTGTAGTCAAGACAAGCTTTAGATAAGGTCGTCAAAATTTATTAAGACGCAACTTTTGGAGTAGGTGGCTCAGTGGTATCGATTTGAGAACCTCGGTTTGATTTCCACTACCGTTAAACAATTTTCATTAAATTAAATTACTATTCATTTAGCTTCCCCTCTATTAGTATTTGAATTTTTTTTTATTAGGCTTTTACTTTCCGAGATACACAAAAAGAGGTCTTAATTGCTTGTCTAATCATCTGATCGAGACAAGCTTAGGATAAGATCATCGAATTAAAACAAGCTTCAAATAAGATCGTTTTATTTTAACATTCGATCAAAAAGAAAGTTTCTCTTTAAATATATTGTTTAGCCGCCATCTTGAATCAAAATGGCGGCTCTGTGTCTCGATTTAACAAATTTGAATAAAATTTACAAAAAGATCGTGAATAACAATGTAAAACAAAATTAAAGGCAAGCTTAAACTATTTTAATTAGAAAACTAAATAAACATTATTTATCGATATTTAGACGACTAGTAGTCAATCGCCTGAAATAATTTATAAACTATGCTAAATGAAAATAGAATTGTGTCAATGAATGTATTTCCATTTGTTCATTTTTGTTTTCCTTTCTAGCTTTGCGCAACCCGAACGGGACTTACATCCTCAACGGAGATCCATCCTCCTTGGGCCGCAACACCGAAGCCTTCTCCTCGTCCACCCGCTTCTTATATCGTCGGCAAGACTCGACCATCCCCGAGACTGTGACCTCTCCTGGCCCTCTCACTCACCCAGTCGACATTATGATGTGGTATACTCAACCCAACCCAGGTATCAAATATGAGTTCATGCTTCCGGTAGAGCAAACCATAGACCATATCGCTCCCCCTCTACTTGATGGGAGAAAACTAAGTAGTGGGGTGAATGTGGGGACTGGAAGTGGGGGAAATGTAATAGGGTCAGTGGAAGGGAAAATGGAGGGAGTAGAACCAAGGAGATTGGATAAACCGCTAACGACTCTGAGTCAAGGGGATGATTCTAGGCCGCTTAGGAGAAGAAGAAGGAAATTTGTGTGGAAGATTACGGGGATGGCGCCGTGTACTAAAACTTGTGGAGGGGGTAAGTCAAATATTTGATGTTCCTAAATCTTATTTATTTAATATTTATTCATATGTATCTATCAACAATGGGGTAGGTGGCTCAGTAGTATCGAGTCGACCTGTGGATTTAAGAAGCTGGGTTTGATTCCCACAGCCGATAAACAATTTTCACCACGTTAAAACTGAGGCTGGTAACCACACTTCACGCGAAGAAATATATCACTTACCGAGATCTGCTACAGCAGAGTTACACACTCAGTAATTGGCAAAAGGCGTGATAATATATTTATTTTGTTTGAAATGAAAATAAATTTTTCGCAATTATTAAATTTTGTTTGATTCGGGCTCAATTTTCATCACATTAAAACTACACCTGTGGCTCTCCCTCCACTAACATCTTTGGAGACCATGTTTTGACGGTTGATAACCGCACTTTACACGCAAAATATATCACTTACCAACATCTGCTATGGCAGAGTGCTGCGCCCAGTGATGAGTAAAAAGCGTGATGATGTATTTAATTCAATTAAATTTTGCTTCTAAATCAATCTAGATGTTTCATTTTACTTATTTAGTTGTTTCATTTTTTTTTTCTACAATTTAAAGATTTGAATTTATTTAATACTCGTTTTTTAGAACTTTGTTTCTTTTTCAAGAAACCCAAACTTAGGCCCGAAAGTTCTTTAATCCGATCCTGTCTTCATTTCTTTTTTTAATAATAATTACCTATACAGTATGATATTAAAATCTTGATTATTATAAATTATTTTAATTATAAATTTGATATTATAATTTATAATATTACCTGGAATTCAATAAAATGTAAACAATGCGAAGTAATTATTATTATAGCATATAAAGTAAATGCAATTACATGTTTTCTACTTTACTAATTACACTTTATTATTATTTCTTTTATTGATAATAGGATTTTAATTGATAATTACTATAACAGTAAAAATATTGCATACTTGTAGATTCTGCAGCTGATGGAGCGGAGCGTGTAGGCGCGGTATATATGCAAATTTATTATCTAAGTACTTTTCACAAGCATAATAAATTACAGTGAAAACATAATTAAATAATTAATTATCCGAGTATTATATATATATATATTTAAAAAAAGGATTCAATTATATGATATATTAAATAAATAAAATGCTTCAGAATCCAATGTTTTTTTAATATTTATTTTTGGGACGTTTCGAGCACAAATATTAGCTCATCATCAGCTCCTTAAAATATAAATACAATAATTATAATATAAAACTAGCAAATTAATCAAAATGTCAAATCTTTAAAAAATATAAAACAATATTTAGATTCTGAAGCCTTTTATTTATTTAATATACCCGAGTATATATTTAAATTATTGACTAATAATATATAAATCATTACGACAAAGTGTTATTATCTCCTCCAGGTGTCCAGTACCCTCTGGTGATCTGCGTCCGAGAACATAACCAAGCTGTAGTTTTAGACCGTAGATGTGCAGGACTCGAACGTCCACGAAACCAGACGCAGAGATGCAACTCTCAAGCGTGTCCAGCTCATTGGGCTGGGGCGTGGAGCGCGTGTTCAGCGACTTGTGGACCTGGACAACAGACTCGTGTTCTGGAGTGCATGCAGGTAAGAGACTTTTTAGAATTTTAAATGTAATCAATTTAAAAACATTAATTGTATTGTCAAATAACTGTATAAACTAGAGATGGGCGAATATCATCCGCGAATATTGACATTATTCGATATTCGAGATCTTCGAATATTAACGTCAGTATAGCGAACAATCGAATACCTCGAATATCGCGCTATATGTTGACCTCAATTTTTGATTAAGTTTTCCTTTATCATTTGTACATAAACTTAAAGCTATTACAATACTTTGAAGTTATTAGTAACAAAGATATTTTGTTTCAAAACCATGAAGACGTACCATATTTCGAATTTGTTTTTCGCCAACATCAGCCCGTACGTTTCACCTTAAATTTAAAGTTTTCGTCTTTTCTTTTTTGTTTGTAGGTTCTTTTTGATTTAATTTTAATTTATCTTAACAATTTCATTCAAATAAAAAGGACATAATTAAATAATTATTAATAATAAATAAATTAACTTTTAGAAGTATTCGAGATCTGATGAATATTTGTATTCGATATTCGAATTCGAGAAATTTGATATTCGCACATCTCTAGTATAAACAGATTACAAAATGTTGTTATATGTTCTCGAAAAGGTATTTAGTTGAGCGAATCTCTAAAGCCAAAATAATACGCATATAACTTTTCGTAGTTATATAAAAAGTAAGTTTACCGCACGCTGCTATGGACAACATACGGTTTACTGAAAAAGCCTCCTTTTTTAACGGTTGTACAAAAATAAAAATGTAAAAAAATGTTTGTAGGAAATCAGCGCAACTCTTACAATGCGCGTGAAAGAAGGAGCTTGTCTGGAAACTCGCCCTGCGACAAGTCGACGTTGTGACTTAGCGCCTTGCGAAACCCGCGATAACGAACTCGAGCTAGAACTACCGACACAAACCCAATGGCAAACTGACTCCTGGTCACCGGTAAGTAACATTCATTCACATCCAGATAGCTCTAGTTTACTTAAAATCTTGTTTATTTCAACTAATAACCAAAAGATAAAAATATTTCGCGTATGTCAGTAAGTGTCCTAGTCCAGGGATGGCGAACCAATGGCACGCGTGCCACAAGTGGCACGTTTGAAAATTTTGATGACACGCACAAAATCAAAATTATTTTTTTGTATAAGTTATCTTTTTTGATAGAAATGAATTAAAAATTATTAATCTACACTTAATTTATAATTTATGATATAAATTTGTAGTACTGAATCTTAGTATGTTAACTAAAACCGTCAAATTATACATTTTATTATTAAAATATCGCATAAATTGAAAATTTATTTTATAACCTGATACAATACCATTTGAAAAATTAAATTTAAAAGTCATTGAGTGGTTAAATTTTAATGAGTTAGAAATGGAATTAGTTGAATTTCAGTCAAGTACCATATGGAACCAAAAATTTGTTGATTTAAGAAATAATTTAGAAATTATTGAAAGTTTTCGATTATTGGATAAAATAAATAAAATTGCACAAGATGCAATTCTAACTACATGGAATTCAATTCCTGACACGTTTAATTGTTTAAAAATATTAGCAAAGGCAATTTTATCAATATTTTCATCGACGTGGGCATGTTTCAGAATTAAATTTTATAAAAAATAAATATAGGAATAGAATGACGGATGAGTCGAGCTCTGCATACGTACTGTTGAAATTAACTAAATATGAACCAGATATTAAATCTTTATCAGCAACAAAATTCACGTTAAAAACAACTGTTTTTAACGTGAATTTTGTTTCTAGCATATTGCTTTTTGTAAAACATTAATTAATAAAAAAATATTTAAAGAAGAATTGCTTTTATTTGTTTATTTAATTATACTTACGTATAGTTTCACCACGCTAACATTTCGAATGTAATTTTATTGTGGCACGTTACCTATTTTAAAAATAATTTTTATTACTTTGTGGCACGGACATCAAAATAGGTTCGCCATCCCTGTCCTAGTGCATGGTGTAGTGTAATTGGAAGTAAATTCTTGGTAACAACAGAGCATGGTTGGTGTCCCAAATATAAACACTATCTAATTCAAATGGAGATAAAAGCAACAATGGCTCATGTTTCATATCTGCTTAATTTAATTACCTATTAATTTGATTAATATTTCACATATGTTGACCCAGAACTAATGGTTTTATTGTTTTAGGTTAATTGTTACTTAATTGCACAGTTATCGAAAGTGGTCGTAATTTTCGACGAATCTTAATTAACTTTTATTTCGATTTTAAAATTTACAACTGAATTAATTCTCGGATTATTTAGTTACAATAGGAATATTTCAATACTTAAACATATTTTTGGTTTGGGATAGCAACCAGGATTTGAACCTGGGATCGTTTAACTTATGTAATTCAAATCTGATATTATTCCAATATTACTCTTTATTTTCTTATATGTCAGAAACATTTTTTTTTCTTTAATTCAATTTAAATTTGTAATTATTCATTTATTTATTCTTGGATTATACTTGCAATATCTTCGATTTACATCCATCTGCAAATACTCCATATTTAAACAGGGGCGGTTCCAGACTTCGAATTGGGGGGAGAGTCATTGAGTGAATTTTGACTCGGGGGGGGGGGGGGGTTGTATTGCCCATCTTCTAAATATGAAAAACATTTGTATTTGCTCATATTATATTCCTGCTTTAAATAATTTTTACTATTACATTAAATCGTCTTTGGAATCGCATTAAATCACAATAAATCATTTTTTCACCTCAAACATTTCCTCTAAGAACGCCAACACTTTTTAAATCATAAAGTTTCAATATCTAAACGGTTCTTCGATAGAATACAAAAATTATTGAATTGAAGTTGATTTTCTATGTGCAAATGTCGGTAGTCACATACTTGACTAGGTCTTAAATAGAAAACCTCTCCCATCTGCGGGTCGAAATAATATCCCCACAAAATATTGGTTTTTGGCTATTTATTAGAATAATAAATCAAATAATAGTTCTTAATTACCTTTAAATTATTCTTTGTGATTTGACGGCTGATAACCGCATAAATATATAACTTACTGAGATTTGCTACAGCAGAGTACCACACCTAGTAATGGGTAAAAGGCGTGATGATATATTTATTTATTTATAAATTTCTAGTGCTCAGTAACCTGTGGTGCAGGCCAACGTACCCGCCTAGTCACCTGCCCAGGCCGTTGCCATCCAGAAGATCGTCCTCCCCACTTAGAACCCTGCCACGGTCCCCCATGTCCCGCTCCACACACATCCCCTCCAACAGCCCATACATTCTCTCCCCACCATCACATGCATCATCATCATAACTCCCACCATCAGTCACAATCCCCCCACCAGTCACATTCCTCCCACCCGTCACAATCCAGCCAACCACAGCTGCCACCTACTTCTTCCGCTGCAGACAATTGGTGGATGGTGACAGATTGGAGCGAGCATTGCTCCCAAGGATGTGGAACAGGAACGCAGACGAGATGGGTGACTTGTCCCACAGGGGAGTGTGATCCTAAGATGAAACCGGAGATTAGTAGAGCATGTTCAAGTGATAAGCAATGTGGGGGGAGGTGGTATGCTGCTCCTTGGGGACCTTGTTCAGAAGCTTGTGGAGAGACCGCTAAGCAGACCAGAGAAGTAAGAGATTTTTTTCTGCATAATAAAATAATCACAGAATATTAACAAAAAAATCTGATGTGGACACTACATGACTTCCTTGTACGCGTATTAAACTATAGATATTTTTTTAATTGCACATATTTGACATTAAATCTTTTATTTTTTATTTTTTGTTCTAATCCATAGCAAACTTAATTTAAAAAAAATATATATATATATATATCATCATCATCACGCCTTTTACCCATCACTGGGTGTGGCACTCTGCCTACGCAGATCTCGGTAAGTGATATATTTTTCGCGTGAAGTGCGGTTACCAGCCGTCAAATCACGGCCTCCAAAGATATTAGTGGTGGAGGAGCCACAGGAGTAGATTTTTTAAATTGGTGAAAATTGTTTGTCGGCTGTGGGGATCGAACCAGGGTTCTCAAGATCCACAGGCCGACTCGATACCACTGAGCCACCTACCCCATATATATATATATATATATATATATATATATAATATTTAAATTTAGATATCTCGCTTATGCAAAAGGCTAATTTAAAAATTCTTAATGTGCTAGACGCAGAATTTCATTCTCTAAAATATTTATTTGAAGCATTTATTTCTAAAATTAAAATAATGCCATTTTTTTCAAGATAAACTGTTAGCAACTTCATGTAATGTGTCAAATAATTCTCTAAAACTTTTATTTGCAACATTTATTTCTAAAATTAAAATAATACCATTTTTTTTCAAGGTAAACTGTTAGCAACTTCATGTAATGTGTCACATCCGGTTAGTGTATTTTAAGCAAAATCTATTATGTTATTTCCATTGATATAGTAGTCTTATATACCAAATTTGGAAAGTTTTAAATTATATTTGAATATAGTTTTTCATGAAAATCTATTATAGACTTCAAGTAAAGTACCACTTCCAGAAGTTATATAATAACCAAAAAGGGAGGTGCACAACTAGATGTTATAATAGTCCTAAATATAAAATTTCAATTTTCTACGGCTTACCGTTTTTGAGTTATGCGAGATACATACGTACGTACAGACGTCACGACGAAATTAGTCAAAATGGACTCAGGGAGGGCCAAAATGCGTATTTCTACTGAAATCTGAGAACCGAAAATTTTCGTACAAGGAAGTAAAAAACACAATGTTTAGTGCTACCTCTGATGTTCTTTTGGCACATTAATTTAACTATTTTATATAAAATTTGCATACAAAACTAATCTTACAGTTTTTGTAAAATTATAAAAATAATTTGCGGCCAAATATGTTTTACTTCCGTGAAAATAAATCAATTTCTTAATTCCACTAGGTGCTCTGTATAGTCTACGTTCGAGGCCAAGCCAGAATAGTCTCCGACATGACTTGCCCAACGATCGAAAAACCTGCTACCGAGAAACTGTGTGATGGGACCTGTTCTTCACGTTGGTTCACAGGCGAATGGACTAGCTGTGAGGGCCACTGCCCTAATGGGGTGCAACGTCGAGAAGTAAGATGTTTGGAGTATGATGGACGCTACGCTAACAGCTGTAGTCAGGATATGCCACCGTTGAAAAGAAGTTGTCATTGTTCTCAGGGATTGTCGACCAAAACAGGTACGAATTTTATTACTTTATCACAGTGGTTTCCAAACTTTTTCTCTCAGCGGCCCCTTTTTTCCGTAAAAAATTGTAGCGCCCCCCTCATTTTTTATAACATATATAGAACAGGCGCGGTGGCCGAGCGTGTTAAGGCATATCTCTTAACATACCGTGACGTCACCCGAGCCAAGGTTCGTCAGTTCGAAACCGCCTGTCGACAATGTGTGATTTGTCGTAAAATATAAAAATACAGCTACATGTATTTATCACACTCGGGCGCTATAAGCTAGTCACTTATACGCCTTAAATAATGTAGCATTCGACTACGAAAATCGGCAGTACGGCAGTGTAAAAACTGCGGCTCGGTGTGTCCGGTAGGCCCAGGCCCGATTTGGGCTGTAGCGCCACAGATGATAATATAGAATAGAATACAAACAAATGAGTACTATAAACAAATATTGTTACTATATAAGATATTTGTTATAACAAATCTTTTTCTTAACCTAAAATTATGTTTATTACAACATAATAATAGAGCAAAATAATGTACTAACATTTATAAACTTAAAATTGTACTAAGATTGGAAATTATATTTAATTTAAATTAGGTATATTTAATACAATATAATAATAATTTTTGAGTGTGCTGAATGGGCGCTTGTTTTTCAGTTTCGGGGAGTCATTGAAGATATCGCCACACGCAATTCTTTTTCAACGAATAATCGAGTTCAATATTTTGTTTTTAAAACAGCTACAGCGGAAAAGCCTGTTTCACACAAATAAGATGTTACGAAACGTAATAAAATTTCTAAGGCTTTGTTTGTTAAACTAGGGATATTTTACTGCGAGCGCGAGTTAGAAACACGTGTGTGCTATGATGTACATGGAGAATGTGTTCATAAGCCTCAATTATATTTTTATACAGCGCGCCCCCCTAAGGGGGCGCGCCCCACAGATTGGAAACCACTGCTTTATCATACGACATGAAAATTTATTTGATTTGTTTGCAGATTATACATCCCGAGAAAGTTCTCAAGCCCAAGATGAACCTTCTCCTGACCACCGTAAGTAACTTTACTCTTGAAAATTAAATGGAAATTGTATAAAATATTTTGTTTAGGTGGCTGTTCCGACCAATTCACGAATTGCGCGCTCGTAGTTCAAGCCAGATTATGCCAATACCCTTACTACAAAACATCTTGTTGTCTCTCATGCAGAAGAGCCCAGCAAGACACAAAAGAATGAAAAGTCTGTTACCAAGTTCAGTTGTGATGACTAAAATGCATGTCGGTATTTAACATTTTAATGTGTCATAAATTGAATGACTGCCATATTAAAATAAGTAGAAATGTATACGACATCCCCTAAAAGTAGAAAATGACGGCGTCACAATGGTTCACACATCGATCTATCTTGTTTTACATGATCGATGAAATGTATGAAAATATGGTGCGATGGTAGTAAAGTGTAAATACCGAATAGATGAATAGAAAAACGCGATTTTAATTAAAATAAACAAGCTCTAATGTGTGCTAGAATTGCATGATGAAATTTTACAATTGGACGCTTTTTCGAAGAGTGCCTACTGGATTTTAGAGAAAGCTTAAAGCACTGCCAGGTAAAGTGATTTAGAAAATTAAATCGGATTCAAAATTTTAACCGGAGGCCTAACTCTTAATATATAAACCCGCTTTGTAAAGTATTAGGTTAGTTGTAGTGAACCAGGGTTTAAAATTTTGAATCCTGTTGATATTATTTAATTATAAATTTTGTATATTGTTGATAATTTGATATTCCAAAAAATGATGAATATAATGACGTCACATGCTGCAAGACTAAGACTGTGCTTGCCAAATAAAAATGTACTCTATTTATATGAAATTTTACGTATGATTAACAATAATGTTTATAATAAGGTATCCAAGTATTATAAGTGTAAAACTAGTATAGTCAAACGATTTGTATTTATTAGAACATTTTATCAATACACATACAATAAGTAAATCTTAATGTTAATGCTTTCATATATTATTTTTAATTATTAACTTTTATTTTTAATTATTACTAACATTGTCTTTTTTATTTAAATTATTATTATGGTCGTACAATTTTTTGGTAAACCTTATTTGAAGCATTTGTCTTTAAAATAATTTGGAAACGTTTGATAACGAACAAAATTCGAAGTCAAATGTGCAAATTATTTTAAAACATCTTAGTTAACAGTATGAACAAAAATTTAAGGTAACTAATTTTATTTTTCCACGACCATTAAGTAATACATTCATTATGTGTGCGTTTCGAGATAAAATTGTTTATTATTAACTGTGGAATAATGAAAACACAATTGTTGAATAATGAACCATAATTCAACATATTTTAAGCCAATCAGATTACGGCTACTATATCAACGCAGCACACTGATTTGAATACAATTGCCATTTAGTAAAGCTCAAAGTAACTATTAAAATTTCATGTTTGTCATGTAACCTATAATATATATTAATTTCCTGAAACTACGACCTAAAAGTGTAAGTTCCTGTTGAATGGTCGTGGAAAAAACTATAGTATTCAATTTGCGTGTAATAGATACTATTGCTATCATTACACGCTTGTTGAATAATATACAATTTTCATGACGCTGTCTGAAAGTAAAATTTTCTATCCTGAGAGACGAAAGTGATACATTTCATCGTTAGGAAAGAAACTTTTCTTACCTAGGAAAGGAAAGTAAAGCTATATCCACGGCTACTAGATATACAGATGAAATCTGTTATATTAATTTATAAACCAGAGATTAGTGACCTACGCTGTCGAAATCTCTATAATTTCTCTAAATAAAAAAAAACAAAACTTATTTTTGTAAATTTTACTTTCTGATAAGGTAGTGAAAAAAATTATATGTATACCTAGTGAAGAAAGTGTCATTTTTCCCTTGCTTTTGGGTCAAGAAATGAAACTGTACCTTAGGGAAGAAATATCTCACTTTCTTCCCTTGATATACAAATAATTATTTTATCCAAAATTGTTATATAAAATTAGTTACACTTAATTGACGTCTATACTAACAGTCTATCATTTAAAGTGTTAATATTTAATGTTTTCTTTTACCCTTTGACTGATTTAATTTGCTGATACAAAGACTTAACAGCATTAATCAAAATCCAACTTGTTATAAACAAAGTCAAAATTACTAACGCCCATCTTTCTAACATTGTAGTTTTCGACACCACCCAATTCGAATAATAAGCACAAGCCAAACTAAACATTCCTAATCCGTACGCAAGTTGTCCGAACACATTGTGAACTAGTTTGACTACCACTGGACGAATTCTCTCTTGATATCTGTGACAGTTTGCAACGGACATGCCGGTTACCAAGGCGATGACAGTCAAGATGGTGGCCAACAAAGCTGAAAGAAGAACATTTTAAGGTAGGATTATGTGATTTGTTTTACATTAGTGTGTTTTGTGTTTCGTACTGATTTTCGTTTTTTCGACGTTGTTACTTTTTTGAGAATTGATACAGAAATGAAATTCAATTAGAATTTTAAAATTATACTTTTTTTTACTCTGAAATTAACTAGACAGCAGGTCTGGATTTATTTTCTTATTAATATGCAGAATAACAGGAACTTACTCCCAATGGTAGATGACAGCAGTAGAATAAGGCACTTTAAATGTATGGGATTTGGAAATGTTATTTCATTTTGTTATTACAAAAACGCATTTTTACGCGTTTGTTATTATGTGTTAGTTGTCATACACAAATATAACCATACGTATAAACATGAATATCTCAAATATTTTAAGAGTTTACGCTAACTCAAGCTATCAAGACTACGAGTATTTTTAGTAGATGTGGAATTTATTGAAAAAAAATATTTAGTTTTGTTGGAATTTAAACCACTCAGAAACTAACAATATTTTTAACCTGAATTTAATTTTTTACAAATTTCATTTCAACATTTTTGTCTAAAATAATTTGACCTAACCCCATTCTCTGATTCATTAAAATTACATACAAAGTTATACACACAAAATGTACATACATACATACATAACATCACGCTATATCCCATTAAATGGGGTAGCAGGAACCCGTCAACATTCTCATCCTGACACACGATACTCGATTCGACCACATTAACACTTCCTCCATACGAACTCTTTCTTTTCTCACAACCAAAATCCATCAACATGCAACAAACATTCATCCATTCGCTTCTGTACACCAGTTTCGTAAATCTTCACTTACGCCCACTTCTCTAACAACGAATCTGTAAGAAATGAAGGCATCATGTCCATTTTAATTTTTTTCTATTCATTTCTCTCATTTGACATTTTGGCAATTTATTTGTGCCATGTTTGAAATAGTATTCTATAATTATGAACAATGTGATTAATTTTATCTTTAAAATATCTTTTAAAATAGGTTATCATAGCTGATAAACGAGATATTAAGTTCATGGAAAGAAGTAAAAAAAGACTCAACCAAATATCAAAAAAGATATAGACATTTTGTTTTGACAACTGTCAAATTTTGAAACTTAATTGACAATTTATCATTGTAAATCAGTTTTCTAGCTACAGAATATTTAGAAAAAAATAAGTATGACTCCTATGATCCGTTTTTTAATTAACATTCTGTATAATAATTATTTATCTACCTGTTACTCCATGTACTGTATGAAAATGTGTTTTTCCTTTTTGATGTTTCCTATAATATTCATAAAATAGGCTAAGTACAGCAAAAACTGTTGCTGTAGTAAATAGAATTCCATGCGTCCATATTTTTTTTTCTCTTGTTTTAGTTATAAACTTTGTAAACCATGGATTCGTTGACAATAGCGTTATAGATTCACTCATCAAAAACAAGAACTGAAACAAACAAAACTTTAATTTATATAAATACTTAAGTTTATTGTCCATAAAATAGCACTTTATTGGACTAGTACGGTAATATAACAAAGTTGAACTCCTACCAAAATAAATATACCTAATTAATTAAGTCCTTTGAATTTAATACAATTCCTTTTTCATTTTTTTGAAAAATTTTGTCAAAAAATACAATTAAGTTTCTCACATTAACATATTTTAAGAAATTAAATCGTTTTAAGACAGTCGAACATAAAGCATTGTATTCAACTGGTACATAATTGAACTTTATTGGACTCGACTTATTTATCAGCCTCCAATAAAGTCTTTATTGCATAAATAGCTATTGTTACTCTGCGGAGTTAGTAGATTAAGTTCGTGTTGTTCATAAATAACAAGAACTTAATCCCAACTACAGTGCGTGCAGAGAGCTTAAAGCTTATAGTAAAATTTGTTAAAAATGAAAATAAATACTTACAGCAAATGTGCCCAAAATAGCATGCCATGACAAAAGATATTTATAATCAAATATTGGAATCCAAAGAATGTAAAACAGTAATCCAATTATGAAAATATGAATTAAATTGTCAATAACGTACTCAAAATTCCTGCTATCGTTTCTATCTTTCACTTCTGGGGTCTCCATCTTACTATAGTGGAATACTTTCTGCGAACTTATTATTGAATTATTTAAAAAAATATAGCACTGGGATTTTCCAAGTTTCCTGTGGTCGAAATATAAAGCAATGCTTAAGGTCACCAGTGTATGATTCTTTTCCTTGATGCTTATCGTTATATGCATAAGTTTTTAGTTATGTTATTCTAAGAATTTAAAGATGCAATTATTGTTGTTGTACTTGGTGCTAAGTAATCAATCTTATCTTAATTACCGGTGGTTAATTAAATAATTATATGCAGTGGAGCAAACAGAAAATTGTTTACTTTTTCTGTTATTGTGTAAGTAGATTGCAACAATAAATAAATAAAATAAAATAACTGATTTTAAAACTAAGATCTTAAAATAATTTTAATTAAATATCAAAAACTGTTTATTACGTAGTACCTTCACGATAACAGTACCGTAATATTTATTACAATACTAGTACTGTAAAGTCTCACTTTCCAGACTGATATTACTAATGTGAACATTGAAATACAATTCAATATTAAATAAAATAAATGTTATCCTCGAAAAATTAAAAACTTATTATTTTATTGAGTACATCATGGAAACAGCCAATTATGTTCATCAATTGGTCAATAATCTGTATCATAATGAAAATCCGTATCGTAATGAAAATCTGTGACTTAATGAGTATCATTAAAGTAACTGGTAATACATATTTAATTAGTAAATAGAAAAAAAGTTTTTATTATAATAAAATATATATATACATATATATACAATTTTTGTTTTTATTGAAATAAATAACAAAAATATAAAATAAATAAATATATCATCACGCCTTTTACCCATTACTGGGTGTGGCACTCTACTATAGCAGACCTCGATAAGTGATATATTTCTTTGCGTGAAGTGCGGTTACCAGCCGTCAAATCACGGCCCTCAAAGATGTTAGTGGAGGGGGAGCCACAGGGATAGATTTAAATTGGTGAAAATTGTTTGTCGACTGTGGGGATCGAACCAGGGTTCTCAAGAGCCACAGGCCGACTCGATATAAAAATACAATTAAGATAAAAAATACTCTATTATGAAATTAACAATAGCAATAACAATGGCGTACAACAAAATATTTTTTAAAATCACGACGAAAGTGTTTGAATTTGATTATAAGCACTTAAAAACGAATTAATCAAACTCCAAATAGTTACAAAAACAACTAAAATCGTCAATAGAACTGCTCCAGTCATAGTATTATGATAAAAAAACCAAGGAGTAAGCATTATAATAATAATACTAATCATTCCAAGAATATATGCAACTTGTCCCATCAAATTGTGAGACAGTTTGAGAAGCACCGGTCTAACCGCAATCACATTATCTTGAAACCATGTCACGTTGTATGTAAACAAACCACTAAAATTTGCAAGAATATACAATATCACTGAAACCAGTCCTGTAAAATAAATACATTTCAAAATTTGTAAAAATAAAAACGATTATTTAAATACATAACTAACTTTTTTCACGACGCTGTCAGAAAGTAACATTTTCTTTCCTCGATTGCGAAGCGTATCTGAGTTTTTTCATCTCTAGGGTCCCTAGAGTCCCTAAGGTCATTAGAATCCCTAGGGGTAAAGTTATATCCATGGCAATTGATTTTTTGACAATATTCAGATGACATCTGTCAAGAGAATATCAAAACGAAATTTCTAATTTTACTTTCTGACAAAATAGTTAAAAAAAGTTGCATGTATACCTCGTGAAGAAAGTGTAATTTCTCCCTCAGGTGCTTAATGCCTATGGCACACTGGTCGATGAGTGTCGATGAGCATCGATGAGCTCTTCATTGAACCAACAGAACGCACCCGTCATCGACGAAAATTAGAGGCTCCTCTATTTCCATCAAAGAGCTCATCGATGAAACGAACGTATCTCATTTCACTCGTATATTTTGGGTCTCACTTCACGTTAGCATATTTTTGTAATTTAGTTTTTCTTTCGCAACTTTAGAAGCTTTTATTGTTTGTCAATGAAGAGTGCGTCCTGTTGTTTCATCGAAGAGCTCATCGGTGCTCATCGACGCTCATCGACCAGTGTGCCATTGCCATAGGCATTATGTATCTCGCCTTTGAGAAGAAATGTCTCACTTTCTTCTCTTAATATCCAAATAACTATTACCTGTTATTGCATGAGCCGATTCAAAATGTGTTATGTTTGGATATTGCGGTTTATACACTTCTTTTCTTGCATAATCAACAATAACACTAATAACTGCTAAAATCGTTGCTATGACAATGACTATTCCATGTATTTTTGATTTTTGTCTCCTCGTGTATCTTTTTAGCAAAGTTTCATCAAAAATCATTATTGATATTGGCATTAAGAAAAAGTACTAAAATAAAATAATAATAATAACAAATTAAAATAAATATATCATCACGCCTCTTTTTCCCATTACTGGGTATGGCATTCTGTCGTAGCAGATTTCGGTAACTGATATATTTATGCCCATGCAGGGACCGTTATCTAACGGCCCCAAAAAGTTAGTGGGGGTGGGGGACTCAGGATAAGAATAAAAATAGGAAGCAAACATACATTTTTAAAATTATGGAATGGTTATTTGTATATCAAAAGAAGTAGAACACTTTCTTCGTCATATTAGAAAGTAAAATTTTAAGAATTAAATTAAGAGAGTTAGATATGATTTATTAATCTTTTGATAGATTCATACTATGGTCAACTTCAATGAATTACGTTAACGCTTATTATGGCCGTTTCATATGTCATCAAATTTACAGAACGCATTTATTCTCAAATATTTTAGGGTTGTTTTTGAAACTTGACAGAGCGGTCTCTTTCATTTAGTTGAAATAGATATCATTAGATGGTATTACTTGTCGCACAAAGTCTGTAAAAAAACTCACAACAAATGTTTATACGGCAAAAAAATGGAATGAAACGTCCATAATAAACATTAGCACAATTCAATGAAGTTTGCCATGACCATACTGTTGTTTTTCAGTTGTCATGGATATGACTTTGCTTTCCTTCCATAGAACAGAAAAATATACTTTCTGCTCTAGGGATGAACAGTATTACTTTCTCATCTCAATTGAGGAAACAAAATTTTACTTTCTGATATGTTTGCAAAATAAATATTTAGTAGCTTTTACGTTTATTGATAGGATTTAATCACAATTTTATTCTTATTAAAAAAACAAAGATTGTTATTAACACATTCATATTCCTCTGATACAAATTTTGAGTACTTCTGAAGTAACACCAAAAAAAGTAACCAAATTAATTTATAATTGCAAATTAAAAAGTTATAAACAATAATTCAACATGCTTCAACGTTTGTCCAATTACGTCTAGTCTAAATCGTAGTAAATAGAAAATATTTCAAAGTTAGTAAACTAATAAAAAAAATACTTACAGACACTGCTCCAAAAATAACATGCCAAGTAAATAAATAATGATATCTCGTTATAGTTGCACCACAATGATATCCAGTAATCACAATAATTGAAATAATAGCTATTATATTAATAATTAGTTTAGGTCGTTCCCAAGAAGACTTATTTACAGATGATTCTAACTCCATGTTGAAGAGATTAATAATACTGTTGATGTCATAAACTTGGTTGTTTTATATGCTTTATTGATCGATGGGGAATACCATATGCAAATTGTTGTTATATTATAATCATAAATATGTACGCGTAAGGTCACGATGTGTGATAATCTTTGCAGAAATAAAATTAAATAAATCCCAGAAATAAAATGTTTTTTTTATTATTTTATTAATAATATACCATACAAATATATTATTTTATTTAAATTCTTTATTAATATGGTAATTGATTTTCAATATTTATCTCTTTATGTAGTCAGCGTGTAGATCTTGAGAACTCTGGTTCGATTCCCACACTGTGGTTCTCCCTCCACTAACATCTTTGAGAGTCGTGATTTGACGGCTGGTAACCGCATTTCACGCGAAAGAATATATCATTTACCGAGATCTGCTACGACAGAGTGTCACACCTAATATTGGGTAAAAGGCGTGATGATATAGTATGTTATGCATCAAGGGAGGGAAACAAGGGATAATCGCGCCCTCCCGTGAAGCATATTATACTTTTTGTAACAAGTGCACAAAAACTACTGTCTTATCGGGACAAATGTCAAATATGGGTTGCGTAACTAGTTACCTAGGAAACACCGCAATCAGCTAATAATCGTAGTCTCTAGGGAGAGAAACATCTCTCTAGGGAGAGAAACATGCTACCTAGGGAGAGAAACATAATGAATAAAGTTAACATTATTTGCATGCATTTTATATGCTGTTAAGTATTTAGATTTAGACATTTTGAAATATGCAAATTTAAAAATTACATAATGTTTCTCTCCCTAGGGGAGAAAAGCAGTGTTTCTCTCTCTAAAATTAGGGAATAAGAACGTGTTTCTTGTGCATGTGTTACGAAATATTTATTTATAGGATAGGAATGTATGGTGAATATTAATTCCTGGATTAATGTAATGAATAGTTCAATTAAGGTTTGTAGGGTAATAAAGTTTTATTTTCTTTATTGAAATAAAGTAACAAAAGTATAAAATATATTACATGATAGTATAATGGTAATATTAGATTTTATTATAAGCACTGACGGACACACTTATTATTCAGCTGGGAAATATAAGCAATCACCAGCCTCCTATTTTTTTAAAATTACGAGTATTAATAGTTATTTGTTTATGCAAAAAAAATGCAGATTTACTGCCGCGACTAGCGTTTCATAAACGAATGGCAGCCAGAGCTATGAAACTAGCTTTTTTGCTGTTTTTCCTTACGTTATATACAGAATGTTTGCTTGAATTACATAACTTCCCTGGAGAGTAGATACTTGTCATTTTTATATCCCTTGGTAAATAATGAAGCACATTAAGTAATGATTTTGATAAGAATAAAGTTAACATTATTTGCATGCATTTTATATGCTGTTAAGTATTTAGATTTAGACATTTTGAAATGTGCAAATTTAAAAAGTACATATGCAATTTCTTTTTTAAGCTTAAGCTAATAAGACAAATTAAGCGCTATCTCGGAGGGCCTCCATAATCTCCGGTCTTTCGGATAATACCCGATTTTCTGACATCGCAATCCGTCGCTGATTATAAGCACTTAAAAACAAGTTTATCATACCCCATGTAGTTATAATAGCCAGTAAAATAGTTATAACAATTGCTAAAAATTCAGTATAATGATAAGGAAACCAAGGATGATACAATGGAAGAGTAACACAAATCATTCCAAGAATATACGCAACTAGTCCCATCAAATTGTGAAATAGTTTGAGAACCAGCGGTTTAACTACCATCACTTCTTGAAACCATGTGATGTTGTAAGTAAATAAACCACTAAATGTTGCGAGAATGTATAATATTAGTGAAATCAACCCTGTAAAATAAAATATGTAGAAAAAGGATTGTTGTATCACCAAATACCTCAAAATGTTCAATTCGAGTTAAACGGCTTGAGAGATCAAAAAACGATCTTTCAGTTTAAGATTTGAATGTTAAAATTGCAAGTTTAAATGATAAATTCCAAATCAAACTGAAAAAAAATTACCTGTTATTGCATGATTTGATTTAAAATGAATTATTTCTGGATTAAAAGACTTATTGGATTCTTGTCTGAAATAATCAAAAGGAATACTCAATGCTGCTAGGATCATTGCTACGGTAACTATTATTCCATGTATCTTAGACTTTTGTATTCTCGTATATCTTGTCAGCAACAATTCGTCAAAAATCATTATTGACATTGGCATTAGGAAACAGTACTACAACAAATAGCAAAATTAAGTTAATCATCAAATGATCGCATGAGCAATGTGACTTTTTTGAAAGGGTTTACATGTGACCAATGACGTCTTTGCAAAAGACTGGCAGATAAAAGTCAGTGATTTTTGCCTAAGTTCGTTTGTTTTAGAGGACTTGGACAGCCCGTTTTATATGGTGAAATTTTTCGTGCAAGAAAATTGCTGCGTTTAAAACAAAAGTTGCTGCAAGAATTTATTGCCTGACGGACTTACAAGTTGCTGCAAGAAAATTACAATATGTTCTATTTTTTAGTGACTTTAATTAAATCATACTGTTCATCAAATACACCACAGATCACCTGAACATGATTTAACTATTATTTTGTGCTCCTATTTAAAAATAAGTATATTGATAGATATTTAATTTTGTAATTGATCAATAAAAGGAAATTGAATATCAATGTGCTGATAGTTTATGCTAATTAGTTGTTTTTCTTTATTTAATCTCAGCTGTATGTTGGTATAGAATAAAAGTAACTAGATAAGTTGCTGCAAGTTTAAAAAAACACAAATTTTCTTGCCGCTATATTTATTGTCCAATTGCGCAACAAAACTTGCACGAAAAATTGCACTATTAGATGGTGGCAATAATTCTTCCGCAATTTTTGATTAAACGAAGCAATTTTCTTGCAACTTTCTTGCAACTTTCTTGCAACTTTCTTGCAACTTTCTTGCGCAACAGAATTTGCATGAAAAATTACACCATGGGCTGGAATTCTGCTTGGTGTTGCCTACCCTAAAGTATATGTAAAAAGAAACCATATGCAGTAACTTTTGTTGAAATTTATTTTCGAGATTTGCATGCTGCACGATATCTCGAATATTCTGTAAATATTGCAAAGTTGGTAAAATAGAAAATTAACATACTTACAGCGAGCGATCCAAAAATAACATGCCAACTAAATAAATAGTGATATGTCACTAAAGCTGCAATACAGTGAAATCCAGTAATGAGAGTAATTAAAATAACAATAATTATATTAATTATTAGTTTAGATTTCTCCAAAGGAGACTTATTTGCACCCAAACCATACATAAAATCCATGGTCAAAATCATAAACCATACAAGATGAGATATTAAAACTGTGCAGACTGATTTTAGTTACGGAAAATTTCAATATAGGACCCGGTTAGTCATGTGACAAATGCGACCTTCATTAAAAAGTCATAGCGTAAATAAAATCGTGAAGATGGTCATTTTGCATAATTGAAATTATATAAATCGTAGAAAAGTTAATATAACCTTTATTTTTCTTTATATAAATTTAAATATTCGTTTGGTTTTGTTAGACTAAACATAATTAAATAATTGCTGATTTTTTATTTATTTTTGGTTGATTCAGTTCAAAATATACTGGTATAATGGATTATTTTTATATATACTAGTTAATAATATGAAAAATAATTAATTATAATTGATTAAATTAGTATGTTCTGTATAATCTGGATTGAACGAAATGCAGAAATAGAATGTTGTAATAAAAACATTTCATTGCGCGCGCAACTTTGTATTTATAGATTTATATTCGTTTCATTTTCTGAAGGATAATTAGTTAGACAACATTCCTCTTAGTTTATTTTATTTATAGTTAATGTTTAAATAAAATTTTAATGTATTTCGAATTTGCGCATAGCATAAACATGAACATAGAAGGAAATAAAGTAGTACAAATAGAAAAGTCCCCTAGTTTAACGCATGTTCCTAAATTCACATTTTACTAGTCACTGGTCGAATCGGCGAACGCCAGCTCACCTTTCATACTTCCAGTTGTCAAGTGCAATGTTAAATATTTGTGTTTTAAGTTATACAGTGATATAGTAAGACATTTTTTGTATATTTATAATAAATTTAAACCGGCAAAATGAAGTTCGAATACGCGTGTTTGTTATTCCTTGGTGTAGTGACGCATATAAACTGTATTATGTGGAATCTGGAGCCAAACACACAGAAGTGTTTGAAAGAAGAATTGCAGAAAAATGTGTTAATTACTGGAGAGTTTGAAGTTTCAGAAGCACCTGGACAAAAAATAGATTATGTGGTACGTACATTGAAATATAAAATTGGCGTATTTTCTTAATTTTTTTTACGGCTACAGGTTAGAGATTCAAAAGGTCACATACTTTCACAGAGAGAAGATATATCGAAAGGAAAATTCTCTTTTGTTACCGAAACTTATGATACTTTTGAAATTTGTTTTATGTCTAGAGTCCCGCCACGTAAGTAACGTAATTTCAAAATTATGTGACAGTTATATTTATAAATGTATTTTATTTTTAGATCAAAGAGGAATCAGTCAAGAAGTTTCATTAGTAACAAAACATGGAATTGAAGCAAAAAGTTATGAAGTTGTAAGTAAATTTTATAATTAAATTTAAACTTTTTTTTGCTTATTCTTCAAACATTTTTAGATTGGAGAAGTTGCAAAACTGAAGCCTATTGAAGTGGAACTAAAACGATTGGAAGATCTTTCCGATGCAATTGTGAAAGACTTTTCTCTTATGAGGAAACGAGAAGAAGAGATGCGTGATACAAATGGTAAATAAACAATTATCTGTTGTGAAATTCTTACGCATTGTAAATTATTTTTCAGAATCCACTAACAGCAGAGTCTTGTACTTCAGCGTATTCTCGATGTGCTGTCTCTTAGGATTAGCAACTTGGCAAGTCTTATATTTAAGACGCTACTTCAAAGCTAAGAAATTAATAGAATGATTTTATAATTCATAAAATGTCATTTGTATCATATTTGTAAGGTGTAAATTGTCACTCAAATGATTACTTTCATCAAAATTTTGTTTAATTATTGTTTTATTTTATTGTCCTTATTAAACCACAATTTTAAAATAGATATTTTAGTGATGAATTATTTTGTACCTCTACAAAAAATTTAATTACAAATTTAAAATTACTCACTTGTTTTTCATTGATACCAACATTGTATTACAAAATTTTGCTATCGAGCTGTCAATTATCCGCGCCTGATTTGATTTACGATTTAACCTTAAATACGAACTCAAAAGGACAAATATATTGTTCCTGAAATCTACTTTTGTATTATTAGTAATTAAGTTAAGATGACAGCATCAGTCACAGCTTCAGTCACAGCTTCAACAGTTACTGTTGATGAAGAAGCAGAGGAGGATTGCGGACCACAATTAATTAATAAAATAGAGGTAAACAAAGCATTTCTTTCTTCTGCAAATATACATTTATCTTTATAGGGTAATGGAATTACAGCTGGAGATATTAAAAAACTGGAAGAAGCAGGATATCACACAGTAGAAGCAGTAGCGTTTGCTCCTAAAAAACATTTAATTACTATAAAAGGAATTTCAGAAGCAAAAGCTGACAAAATTTTAACAGAAGCATCTAAGTTAGTTCCTATGGGATTTACAACAGCTACAGAATTCCATCAGAAAAGGTCAGAAATTATTCAATTAACAACCGGCTCAAAAGAATTCGATCGTTTATTAGGGGGAGGCATTGAAACTGGATCCATCACAGAAGTTTTTGGTGAATTTCGTACAGGTAAAACACAACTTTGTCACACTTTAGCTGTCACTTGTCAGCTGGCGATCGAAAGCAATGGCGGGGAAGGTAAATGTTTATATATCGACACCGAAGGAACGTTTCGACCAGAAAGATTGTTAGCAGTCGCTGATAGATACAAATTATCACCATCTACAGTTCTCGATAATGTGGCTTATGCCAGAGCTTATAATACTGATCATCAAACACAGCTTTTGCTCCAAGCTTCTGCGATGATGGTAGAGTCCAGATATGCACTTCTAATCGTAGACAGTGCGACTTCGCTGTATAGAACTGATTATTCTGGAAGAGGAGAACTATCAGCACGTCAAATGCATTTGGCGAGATTTCTACGAATGTTGCTAAGACTAGCAGATGAATTTGGTGTAGCTGTTTTAATTACTAATCAAGTTGTAGCTCAAGTTGATGGATCTGCAATGTTTGCAGCAGATCCGAAGAAACCTATCGGAGGAAATATTATAGCTCATGCATCGACAACTAGATTGTATCTTAGGAAAGGTCGAGGCGAAACTAGAATTTGTAAAATTTATGATTCTCCTTGTTTACCGGAATCCGAGGCCATGTTTGCTATTAATGCTGATGGCATTGGAGACGCGAAAGAATAAATGTTATCCGTTACTAATTGTTCTATGAATTTATATTTTTATGATGATATATTTTTTAATTTTTATAACTAATTTAATAAACATAAATGAGGAAAGTTATTTATTTATTTAGCATGAATCCCAAATACAATTTATAATAAACATACGACTGAACTCTTTTTTTTTAATATATATGAATCCAGCAATACTTTTTCCTAGCAATACCTTAACCTATCACAACTATAGTCCTACCGTTCAATTGTATTGCTGGCTGTCAGTGACAGTTGCGCAGCAATACAGTAGCCAACAATAGTTCTATTATTTCCATAACTATTAAACTTCATCATGTGAAATTTAGTATATTTATAAACAATAATGTTTACTACAATTAACTGAAAATTGATATATTGTTCTATATAGCAATATGATACGTTTATACACAGCAATAGATTTAAAGGAGCACTACAGAACACAGCGAAATGACGTCATCAATATGCATGACATCTGTGATTTAATTTATTTCATCCATATTAAATTCTTAGCTATAAAATTTCGTACACATATAAACAATTACGTGTACTTTAATAAGTAATGAACAAAAATGAAATTTTAGTTAAATGAGGCGTTATGGACAAATTTTTTATACCTAGCAATAGATTGCGATAAATCTACCCCTATTAAATTCTCAGCTATAAAACTTCTTACACATATAAACAATTACGTTTACTTTAATAAACTATCAACAAAAAGTGAAACCTTGGTTAAAATGAGGCATTATGGCCATATACGTAGCAATAGATTTTGATAAATCCATCCATATTTAATTCTTTGTTATGAAACTTCGTACGCATATAAACAATTACGTGTACTTCAATAAACTATCAACAAAAATGTGAAAAATTATTTTGATTTTTTTTATTAAAGTACAAAAGAAATTCAGGAATTGTTTCCCTATTTCTATGTTGTAAATTTAATCATATTTAAAGTACCAGTTTTCATTTAAATTGAATGTTTACATACTTATTTCTATATTTAAATATTTTAAATACTTATGAAATTCATAAACACTTAATTTAAAAAACTATTTTTGAATTAATGTTATTAAATATATGTCATTTTCAATAAATAATAATTTTTATACATAAAATACACTCCAAGGCATTTTGATGTGCACTGGTTTGCTCGGAAGAATCACGTCGTACTAATGAGCTGCGTGTCTAGTTCAACAGTTTCGAGTGTAACAGCTAGGTTTGCTGCTAGAAAATTAATGTTTTTGAATAAAAATATCAAGAAATATTAACAAAATATAATGCCTTTCGTAAGTATAGATGTTATTATGACGATTTTGATACAAATTTCATCTGGAAATATAATTTTTGATACTTAAAAATGTATCGACATTTTGTTACATAAATTGCTTTGTACGTAACACATATAGACGATGCAATAACATAGAAATATTACATTTGAACAATTAAATTTGAAATAAACGGCTTTAACATCATATTTGAACATGATTTTTAATAAATTTTCTTTAAAATCACAATAATTTTTTTGCATATCTTTAGATTTTAGCAGTTATAAAAACGTGATATATATATTATTTATTGTTATTTACATATATTAATATTATTTTTTATACATGAAAATGTGTAAAAGTATATTGTTAATCGCTAAATACGTATTCATGTTATTGTCATTTACATATATTGCTTTCTATTTGAACAAATTTAATCATATTTGTATGAAAATGTTTGTCGAACATTGATTCTTTGATGAATCTAATGAGTGAATTGGTTTCCATATAAACCTACGTTCCGTACATCTGCGTAAAAGCCATTTAATTAAATTATCTAATAACTCTTGGCCTAAATAATTTTGTTGAGCGATTGAATATTCTTTTATGAGTAGTTTTGATGTGATAAATAATGTTAAATTGGATAGTTTTTTAGATATAGTCTTTGGAAAAGGAAAATTCCTTATTATTATATTATTATATCTCTATAAGTACAAGACTTACGCGCTGCTAAATAAACGAATGATTTAAAATTCATGATCAATATCAATATTATATATATATATATATATATATATATATATATATATATATATAACTATTAAAAAAAATTTCAATTTATTTATTTCGAAGTTATGATACACTTAACATGCACCTTGATCAGAAAAAATAAATAAATAATAAAACGTAAAGATATGGAAACAAAGCTTTATTTTATTGTGAAATGTTCTTAATAAATAATACACATATAACAATTATTTTACATATGTTTGTAAGGTAAGAATATAACAATAATAAAATTATTGTTTATAATAGTATCAAAAGTAAAAATATATTATATTTGAAGTGTAGATTCGTATATCTCGTGTATTTCAAGGTAACTTCTATAAACAGTTGTTATGACTTGTCTAACAATTAATGGCTAATTAATTTGTCCGAGTCTGCAACAACTTTTGTATTATATGTACGCTATTAGACAGGTTATCTATCTCTCTCTAGTACATTGTAATTATCCGAGTGGTTTGTGAACGTAAGTTGTGTCGGTACTAGGCAATAATGAAACGGCCACATGAGGTTCACTTGTTTTGCAACGTTTGTTGAGGAAACATGCGAGTAACATATATTTAACTTAGTGAATTTCTGCCTTAGAATCCCGTCATATCTGCATAGATCAATATATTTTAGTGGGTTTGATTGAGAAAGAAGTCAGCATTGAAAATAACATTAAGAACAAGAAGTATATGCTGAATTACAATAACATATCAATTGTTCTATTTTACTGTTTTGTGTTCTGAGTTTCTGTTCCAAGATTATTAATCATCATAATGTCTTTAAGTACGTTTTTTTTCTCATGTTTTTAGCTATTCCACGTTACTAATACATTGTTTTTATGTTTATAGGGACATCATGGACCTGCAATCATCTCCTGCAGCCTCAGCAGCTAGTGATCATACGAGTGTCACCGAAGCCTGTATCATCGTGCACAACGTCAGAAACCAACATCTTCCCTTTAAACATATCAGAAGATGACTACGAAGTCAACGCAAATGTCGTCAACTTTGCTGATCGTAACATTTATGTAAGAAAATGATTATTTTTAAACGGGTTGTATTTAACCGAGCACTAAAATTTCAGCCCTATTTTATTTATAATCGGTATAAAAAAAAAGTAGAATCTGCTAATCTGTTTGAACATCAAATATTTATTTTTGTTATTGGCATTTAATTTTTCGGAAAACTTATTTATTATTCTTGGATATTTAAAATTACATTTAAAGATCGTTTAGCATTTTTTATGCCCAATTATTATATTTAGTATTCATTTATTATCTCAGGTTATAAAATATTATTTGGCTAGGGTTAAAATAGTATATTATACATCTAGGGAGAGAAATGCATGATTTTTTATAAGGTGTAATTTATACCTATACAGGGTGTAACAGCGAAACCAACCACCGCCTATATTTTCTTTATTATTATAGTTACAAAAAAATATTATAAAGCAAAGTTGTAGAAGACCCAGGGGGATATCTGCTTAAATAATAAAATAATTTTTTAAACCAGTGGTTCTAAAGTTACAACACAAAGTTATATTTTTTCAAATGGGATTATACATATTTTTTAGACCTATTCGATAGAGTATTTTTTTCTGAATTCAACCATGGAATCATTTTATATCCTTATATAACAAAAATATTGAGAAAATTCAATTTAAAGTTTCGATAAATTTTATTTAACATGACACAAGACAGTAGGCTATGATCAATAACAAAACAAAATAAGTTCATTGTTATTTATAATAACTAGTTGCAATTGTTGTTTTTATTGAGAAGATACATTATGAGTATTGTATTAGATAATTAAATGATTTTGGTTTATAATCATTATGTTTATTGATTTGTTATTGATCAAGACCTACTGTTTTGTGTCATGTTAAATAAAATTTATCGAAACTTTAAATTGAATTTTCTCAATATTTTTGTTATATAATATATATAATATATATTTCTAGAATCACAAGAAATTGTTGATGCAGCTTCTGCAGCTGTTTTTTGGTTTCTATTTGATTCATTGTGCTCTATTGTATTTTACATATATTTGATAGCTGTACTACAAATATAAATAGTTGATAAAAATATAATTATCAGGGCACTCTAACATAAGTTCTATTAAAAAAAATCATGCAATTATTATATAAAAATAACTCATGGATATCTATTTGAGTTTAAATGACTATTTTTTAATTTGTGGAATTCCTTAGAAATGTTTTAAAATGGGTTTAAGAGAATCTG
The DNA here is from genome assembly GCA_947425015.1 of Pterostichus niger. NCBI lineage: Eukaryota > Metazoa > Arthropoda > Insecta > Coleoptera > Carabidae > Pterostichus > Pterostichus niger. Next base: position 4,225,994 of record OX380337.1, on the reverse strand, counting down.
AAAGGTAGATAAGTGATCTAAGTGATGGCGGTCTTATATCCTTGAGTAACATTATAAAGTCTTTAAACTCTATCCTAATTTCTAGCTGAGTATTTTAAAAATAATTGAAACTTGTTGATGATCTTGCAGCTAATTCCTACTCTGCTCTATTTCCTGCACCTCATCTGCTCCACCGACATCGAGTCCACACTCCACAGGTCCGAGTACTCCAGCTGTCCACCAAACAGTACTAGAAAAAATTCGACAAGTCTGTGTTCAACAATAAGACGAAATTGACGCCGTGCGACAAACAGCGCTGACTCTACGAGGTGGTCTACGACAAGACCTTCAGGTCGTCACCGTACAACAAGTCCATGAAGCGAATGCAGTACAGTATCCTGGTGCTCATGTTGGTGAGTACTTCAATCATCAAGTTATTATTTCGATTGTAAATAATATTTGGGGTTTATTGGTTGTGTAGGTGAAGAAAAGGTGAAGTATTCCATGGAGACGCCGACGCTCTAGTAGATTGCACGTTGGCGTACAGAATCAGAGAGGATGATCTGTCGAGAAGAACATACCTACACGAAATGTGAGTAGCTTTACAAAATGATACCAGCTTTATATTCAGTTTTATTTATTATTATTATTGAACATAAATAACTAAGAATCTCCATGTATGTATCACATGCATTTTATTTGTTATTTATATATTAAATTAAAAATAATTATTATTTTAAATGTATTTTTAATTTTGGGCCATGCTGTATACATAAACAAACATGAACCGTGAAAATTCTGGAAGAATATGCTGAATATCTTTATTTATTAATTAAACTTAAGACGTAAGATTATACATCTTGAAATAAACATAGAACAAAGAATCCAACATTGAAGAAGAAAAAAATACATGAATAGGATTAATAAGAGATGTTGTAAGAATGGGATGTATGTTATAAGTGGTGTATGCTGTATGCAGATTTACTATTAGTTGCTACCACATTTAATAGGACATGATGTTCTTTATTTAAAATTTGCACATAGAAAAATGAGAAAAGAAAATATGAATAATTCTATTTTTATGAATTTTAGAAAATTATGGTTTAAACATATAATTTTATTTTGTTTATTTTCCGAGAAGCTTATTTTCTATTCTTGGATATTAAAAATTACTTTTAAAGATTGTTTAGTATTTTTCATGATAGGTGCTCATTTAAAATTATTTTTTGCAGTGTACGCAAATTAGCTGAATTCGGAATTCAGATTCGGCAGTCGTGCCCCATGCTCAAGTTGTCCACGCTGTTCACCGGTTACGTCACTTGTTGCAGAATCACACAATTCAGGAACAAAAGATAAGTAAAAGTGTCATATATTTATATTTTAATTATCAGCTACTGAAACATTGTGATACAGTGACAGTTAAGTATAAAAAATCAAAATACGGATGATTAACTAGATTTTTCATTGTTAAACAATCCGGAATTATTTTATACAAATATATTTCAAGTAAATAATAGATATAAATAAATTTAAATCACTTTTATTTTAAGTATTTTTCTCTAAACAATTTTTGATCGATTCAAAGTAGAAAAAGAAATGTAATTAAATCATCCTTCAACGATTATTTATACTAGCGGTCATTGTATTTTATAAATCAAGTTTACAAATACTTTTATCCTTTTGGATAATTGTTTCACATATTTCAAATATATGAGTTTTAAAAGTTTTCTTTACAATATTTAAATGGAGTGTATCTTTTAAATTTGAAGAGAATTGAAAATTTGAACTGCCTATAGTTTTGTTTGTAAATCTGGCTAATTTTATTAATTTTTTGAGAGAAAATATGAATGACAGTTTTTCCGTAACTTTTCGTACACATATAAACAATTACGTATACTACAATAAGTAATGAACAAAAAAGTGAAATTTTAGTTAAATGATGTGTTATGGATACATAACAATAGCAAGATAGCAATAGATTTCGTTAAAACCACCCCTATTTAATTCTCAGCTATGAAACTTCTTACACATATAAACAATTACGTTTACTTCAATAAACTATCAACAAACATGTGAAAAGTTAGTTGAAATGAGGCGTTATGGACATACTTATACCTAGCAATAGATCCCGATAAAACCATCCCTATTAAATTTATTATTTTGATTTTTTTTTATTAAAGTACGATAGAAATTCAAGAATTTTTTCCCTATTTCTATGTTGTAAATTTAATCATATTTTAAGTACTAGTTTTTTTTTTAATTCAATGTTTACATACTTATTTCTGTATTTAAATATTTTAATTACTGATAAAATTCATAAACACTAATTAAAAAAACAATTTTTGAATTAATGTTATTAAATATATGTCATTTTCAATAAATTATAATTTTTATACATAAAATACACTCCAAGACATTTTGATGTGCACTGGTTCGTTGGCGCTGCGTTGCTGCGTCGACAAGTACAGTTCATAACTTGCAAGCGTGGTAGCAAGATGTGCTGCTAGAAAATTAGTGGTTTTAAGTAAAAATATCAATAAATATTAATAAAATATAGTGTCTTTCGTAAGTATAGATGTTACTCTGACGATTTCGATTCAAATTTCACCTGGAAATATAGTTTTTGATAATTAAAATGTATCAACATTTTATTACATAAATTGCTTTGTACGCAACACATATTTAGGATGCGATAACATAGGAATATTACATTTCAACAATTAAATTTGATATAAACGGCTTTAACTTCATATTTGAACATGATTTTTAATAAATTTTCTTTAAAATCACAATAATATTTTTGCATATCTTTAGATTTTAACAGTTATAAATAGTGTTTTTATTTCGAAAAGCGTGATATATATAATTTATTATTATTTACATACATATATATTACTTTTTATACATGAAAATGTGTAAGTACTGAATTTGAAAGTATTTTCTTTATTTTATATAAATTTATAAAAGTATTTGATTTGTTCAAACGATAAATTTACCGAAGTGAACCTGTTTATTCCATAAATTTAGTCTTGTATGACGCTGTGTTGTTGAATGTTGCTGGATAAATAATTGTACGTTATGACAAAATACTGGTAAATAGTTAACGAGAACATTATTCTAATATTTTCGATAGATATTTGTAATTAAAAATAGTGTAAAATGTACTTTGTAATACATAACAGCTACAAGTGTTACGACATCTTAATAATGTATTTAAATAGTTTGTTTTGCCAATTGTTATTATTGTTTCAAAACAATATTCTATTCATTTTGAGTATCTTTCTCAATTTTCATTTATAAAAATTTAATTCAAATATTGTTAATGGCTAAATACGTATTCATGTTATTTATTATCATTTGCTTTCTGTATATTTAAATTGATAAAAGTATTGATTTGATGGCAGCTGAAACAATAATTAAACAAGTCTGTGCGTATTCAAGTTCACCTGCACTCAACAAGCAGCGTTTACAAATACAGTCTTAATAATATTTACTCAATTCAGCCATTTTGTAGTTGGTGATGGCATTCGAAAGCCTTCTAAATGGTAGGTTCTTTTTTAAAAGCATTTTAGAGCTATTCTATTAATTGTTTTCTCTGTTATCATTATTAACTTTAATAAATGTTATGAAGTGTGTTACTAATATATTGTTTTTATGTTTATAGGGACATCACGGGACCTGCAAGCATCCTCAGCGTGTATCAACACCCCGGAGGCATTAGCAAAGACGAGTTTGAATATTAAATCTGCTGCTCTCAGCATCAATAATGTAAGAACATTGTTATTTTTTAATTATTTGTTTAATATTTATTTGAGAATTTGTAAAATAAATTCATATTCAGTTTAAAATAATAATGATGAATAGTAACTAGATATTTGTTAATGATAACGCTAGTAAATTGTTAGCTAGTGTCAGTTATTATGAAGGGTAATTAACTATATTTTTAATTGTTAAACCTTCCGGAATTATTTTGGTCAAAAATATTTCAAGTTTGTAACGCAACTTTCGTTGTGCTACAATAATCAACCTTACGCTCCCTGGGGGATGAGCCCGGGTTGGACGGTTGAACCGCGGCTAAACTCAGTGAAGATGGGAGTGAGTCGGAGAAGGGGTGATAAATCACAAATGAATTGGGCGCCAGCCGGCCTGAGCCGCGACCGGTTCAACAAAAGTACTACGGCCGACAAAGTACGGGATACTTCCCAGGACGGGACTACGAGAGGTTTCAAATACTTCAAATAACAAAAGGAGAATGCGGAAAATTAATAATATATTAACGCAATTAACGAGCAAGTTACACAGGACACAATAGTCGTTGCTACACGATAGCTGGATCGTAAATCCACTTAAGATCAAAACGCGTCAAAGCGGATACTAGCATAAACGGAGGCGGGGCGCTGCGTTTCGCCGTAGCGACTAGGATCGCGGTACAGTCAACACCTAAATGGCGCTGAAGTGAACTGACGTATTCCGACGTATGACGGTCCGCTGGCCAGCGAAGGCGTTTTACGCGGCGCGTCTGACTGAACGTGACTACCGAACTGTAGACCCTAATGGCTATTGCGTCGTACGAGCGACACACCTCGTAAGTGACAACAACGTCACGACTATTGACTCTACGCAAAATGTTCTTAATTGGATTTTCACAAATAATCCCGTAACTACTCTTAAATTAACTCGCTCAACAAAAACTTAAATAACCTCGTGCACAGAAGGCACACAAGCCAAGGTATAACAATACGGTACATAAATCGAAAGTATGACAACATATGACTACAAGAAAAATAATGAATAAATAAAACAAATGATTGTGGCTTAGCTGTATGGCGTCCAGGCGTGAACGGGACAGGTGGCAGCAGTGACACAACTCGGTCTGCCAACCGGATGTCCAGAATCGTCACTTCCCAAGATGGCGGACAAGCACGTGAAATGGGAACGTCACGCAGCGTCACTTCCGCTACACGTGGCTTCTTCTCCAAACTGCTGGGCTTTACTCCCTTGGCAACAATTAACAGGAACTCCTCCAATGCAACGCCAACGAGCTAGTGCGCTCACATCAGCTTCGATGCCAGGAACACGGGCACACAGCATAAACCCACAATGGCACGGACAGCTGACCAGCCACAAAAGTACGTAAACACGTAAAACGTACAACAAAACGTACATAAAGCGAACTGGCTGTCGTCAAACATAAAACGAAAACGAAAACGAGAACGAAAAGCCTGAGTTCTTGGGCGGCTTCAAGTGGCAGAAAATATGTGATCTTTCCTACTGGGAACCAAATCCGGAACAACTCCGACGAATAATGCAGTTACCTAAACTGCAATATTCCCTAAATGGCACTATTTCCCAAATCCCCACACGGGTATTTCGCAAACAAAACAGGTTTGCCGAAATATACATGAAATAGCCCATCTTCCAATATTCAAAACTCACATTTCCGCAACAGACGTCGTTCGAAAAGACAAAACAAAAACTGAATCTAAGTTTTGCTATAAACTGGAATACTAAAAGAAGGAAATCTAACTGATGCTAAGTATTATCAAAATCGATCGGTCAATAATTAATTGATAATCAAATTTCAGGTGCTGATACACAATAAACAATAAACCGAGTGAAATTCGAAGGAAGGCTCAAAATGAAACGTAACAATTCTCCCCCTACTTGTCCAGGAAATTTTCCCAAAAATTTCCGATAAGGAAACTCTACAAAGGACGCGAACCCACGAAAAATGCAGCTACTATGTAAAAATATATTTTAAAAAATTGTCTGAATTTAATTAACTACCAAACGAATAATTTTCGGAATTCTATGTGTCGGAAAGACAGCTTTGTTTGTTCTCCATGTTAGCCTCCAACGTACGAGAACTCAATGACAACCAAATGTAACTAAAACTAAAATTAATTTAGAAACCAGTTGCAGAATACTATCCAAACCAAAAATTTAATTTCCTAACTAAGAGCCAATTTTCAAAAACAAGCAAGGTAAAACAAAAAAATCACAAAAACGAGCCAAACATGAAAACGACAACAACAAAAGCGAGCCTCTTCTGCTCGTGGCCTCTTTTTCTCTCGCCTCTTTTTCTCGAGGCCCCACGTTGGGCGCCAAATTTGTAACGCAACTTTCGTTGTGCTACAATAATCAACCTTACGCTCCCTGGGGGATGAGCCCGGGTTGGACGGTTGAACCGCGGCTAAACTCAGTGAAGATGGGAGTGAGTCGGAGAAGGGGTGATAAATCACAAATGAATTGGGCGCCAGCCGGCCTGAGCCGCGACCGGTTCAACAAAAGTACTACGGCCGACAAAGTACGGGATACTTCCCAGGACGGGACTACGAGAGGTTTCAAATACTTCAAATAACAAAAGGAGAATGCGGAAAATTAATAATATATTAACGCAATTAACGAGCAAGTTACACAGGACACAATAGTCGTTGCTACACGATAGCTGGATCGTAAATCCACTTAAGATCAAAACGCGTCAAAGCGGATACTAGCATAAACGGAGGCGGGGCGCTGCGTTTCGCCGTAGCGACTAGGATCGCGGTACAGTCAACACCTAAATGGCGCTGAAGTGAACTGACGTATTCCGACGTATGACGGTCCGCTGGCCAGCGAAGGCGTTTTACGCGGCGCGTCTGACTGAACGTGACTACCGAACTGTAGACCCTAATGGCTATTGCGTCGTACGAGCGACACACCTCGTAAGTGACAACAACGTCACGACTATTGACTCTACGCAAAATGTTCTTAATTGGATTTTCACAAATAATCCCGTAACTACTCTTAAATTAACTCGCTCAACAAAAACTTAAATAACCTCGTGCACAGAAGGCACACAAGCCAAGGTATAACAATACGGTACATAAATCGAAAGTATGACAACATATGACTACAAGAAAAATAATGAATAAATAAAACAAATGATTGTGGCTTAGCTGTATGGCGTCCAGGCGTGAACGGGACAGGTGGCAGCAGTGACACAACTCGGTCTGCCAACCGGATGTCCAGAATCGTCACTTCCCAAGATGGCGGACAAGCACGTGAAATGGGAACGTCACGCAGCGTCACTTCCGCTACACGTGGCTTCTTCTCCAAACTGCTGGGCTTTACTCCCTTGGCAACAATTAACAGGAACTCCTCCAATGCAACGCCAACGAGCTAGTGCGCTCACATCAGCTTCGATGCCAGGAACACGGGCACACAGCATAAACCCACAATGGCACGGACAGCTGACCAGCCACAAAAGTACGTAAACACGTAAAACGTACAACAAAACGTACATAAAGCGAACTGGCTGTCGTCAAACATAAAACGAAAACGAAAACGAGAACGAAAAGCCTGAGTTCTTGGGCGGCTTCAAGTGGCAGAAAATATGTGATCTTTCCTACTGGGAACCAAATCCGGAACAACTCCGACGAATAATGCAGTTACCTAAACTGCAATATTCCCTAAATGGCACTATTTCCCAAATCCCCACACGGGTATTTCGCAAACAAAACAGGTTTGCCGAAATATACATGAAATAGCCCATCTTCCAATATTCAAAACTCACATTTCCGCAACAGACGTCGTTCGAAAAGACAAAACAAAAACTGAATCTAAGTTTTGCTATAAACTGGAATACTAAAAGAAGGAAATCTAACTGATGCTAAGTATTATCAAAATCGATCGGTCAATAATTAATTGATAATCAAATTTCAGGTGCTGATACACAATAAACAATAAACCGAGTGAAATTCGAAGGAAGGCTCAAAATGAAACGTAACAAGTTAAAGTTGGATATAAATAAATGTTCTGTTCTAAAATAATGAAAATGAATCTCCCTGAATAGACTAGCGGTCATTGTATTGAATTGAGTGCTGGTGAATGAGGGGAATGAGGGGATGGCACCTGGGGGAAGGAAGCCATGTTTATTATCGATTAGCTAAACAAAAGTTAGCGGTTAATTAGCAATTACAATTAATAGTAACTGTTTATTGTTTGGTCCAGGCGTAATCGGAGAGAAATGCGAGCACTGGATCCTCATCCACACCGACATGAAACCCTCCGTGGAGAGAAGAGATTGGAACCTGCAGAACCGGAGTCGAGGGATTTAAACAGAATGAGCTTCGCCAGAGAGCAGCTGTCCTGCTCTTGTTGCATTCCTGCGCTGATTGGGAATTGGTTCCGATCGATATTTGAAACAAATCATTAGAAATATTCGGAGTGCTGGTGTTGACTCAGACAGCAAACACCGTGGTGATGGTGTCGACGACGATCGCTCTTCAGAAACCTACTCTTCATGTCGGCAGCAAGAGAAGAGAATGGAATCAGACGGAAATGTTCTGGCATTGGTGAGAAACTTATTTACAAATCAAATCACGCCTTTTACCCATTACTGGGAAATTATTCACGTATAAACGTTTCACGTTTTAAATTTGTTTACTTTTATAAAAAAAATAACAATAATAATTTATAATAATTAATGAAAAAAGTAAAATGAGAAATATTTTATTTGAAATGTAGACATCTTGTGTAAGTTTCAATGTATTGAGTTGTGTCATCAATTAGTTAACTAATTAACTAGTCGGCCGTGTCATCATGCAACAAACTCGAGCTCCGCACTTGCAAACAAATCGTTGACCAGAGCTGGTCGCTTGAAAATAATCACGTGCTAGTTAGTTGTTAGTTAGTGACACGTTGTGCTAGTGAGTTGTTAGTGCTAGTGATTAGTATCAAAGGTGAGCAACCATATTTCTATCACGAGCTGTCCGTGTATTTTGTAAACAAAGTTCACAAATACTTTTACCTTTTTGGGTAATTATTTCCAATATTTAAAATATATAAGAGTTTTCAAAGTTTTCTTTACAATATTTAAATTGGGTTGTACTTATTTATCATCATTTAAAACAATGACCTACATCTGTGGTGGCTGTGATTTGACCCAATAATGGGTAAAAGGTGTGGTGATGTAATTATACATTCAATTAATTAATTAATGACAACATCCTAACACAAGAGACTTGATGTGTTTGACACCCGCTCTGTGTTCATTCAGGTGACATTGGACAGCTGCAGGAAGTCGACGGAGAATCTGGAGCACCAGGAAGCCGAGCTGGAGGAGATGATGGCCCCGGGGACTTGATGTTTGATGGCGTGTCCGGACGCTTCACTTCCAGTACTTTTGCAAGTGAGTGTATCTTTTAAAATTTAAATTTACTGTAAATTATAAAATGGCTGAAACTTGTACAATTAAACATTTTTTAAACGGTTGTAACTTTTAAACTAGTCAAGATAATTGAAATTGGATTTAAATTTTGAATTCTCCATGTTTTCAACTATATTTAATCATATTTTTATTATGAAAATGATTCTTCGATGAATCTGATGAGTGAATTGGTTTTAATATAAACCTACGTTCCGCGTACATCTGTGTAAAAGCCATTTATTTGAGCCCTTGGCCTAAATAATTTTGTTGGACAATTAAATATTCTTCTAGAAGTATTTTGATTTCATAAATTACGTAAAACATTAATTGTCTCTTGCTTCAATTAACTTGTAAACATATTTTCAGTCATTAACCAAACACTTATATATTTGTTAATTAAAATACTAATATGATGGATTGTAATTGCCCAAAATCTGCAATTGCTGATTAGGCATGTGCGTACTGAACCTTTTAGAGTTTATTTCATTCATGAACTTGGAATAATTCTAATATTCTTTACAAAATCGCATGAATTTTATATGAAAAACTGTTCATTCCGCCGCTAAAATCCACGTTTAATTAAATTAATTGAAGCACCAAACTATTTTATTTTAATTATTTTACGTTTAAATTATATACATATTTGTTTTAAAATAAGTTTAAATAGTTTTTCAATCAGTCATTTTGAATTCAAATATAAATGTCAAAAGTAGTATTAATTTTGGCACACCTGCAATCAATTATAGGCGGGTAAAAAAATCCGTAGACTACTTTGGGGGCAAGTACATTAAAATATTAGTTTTCGGGTTTAAATGCTGTTTATAATAAAAAAATATGTTATGAACGTTAATAATAATTATTAATAAATAATATAGAGTAGTTTTTTCAAATTATTTTTATAATATAAACACCCAATAATTTGGATGCATACTGCGCCACTGATACAGTTCAACGTTTTAGAAATAGGTGGCAGTAGTATGTTGGTTGTCAGAAACTGATATTTGACAAGTAAACTAGATTTGTAAAATGATGTGATTTTGAACTAAAATATTGTTAATTAGCAACAAAATGTAGTAGAATAAGTAAGTTTGAATTTAAATTAATTTCTAATGCGCCAATGTCGTTTTTAGGTATGTATTTCATGCACAAACCATAGACAGATGTCAGGGAATGAAAACAACATTTGTCGACTTTAAAACCAATTATTATGAAAGACAATGTTTACAATCACCACAAATCAACGACAAAACCAACTTGTGGACCTGGTGCACCAGGTCGTTGATGCACAGCGAAACCGCCAAACAGGTGAGATGATTTTTTATTTATATTTTTGAGGCTATATTTTTTGTTTCTTTGTACTTTTAAAATATCTTGATTAGTACAAGACTTACGCGCTGCTAAATAAATTAAATTATTTTTTAATTAAATTACTTTATAACAATGAGTGTATCTTTTAAATGACTAAATGTGGATTTCCTTTTACTATTTCTAGTACACTCACTCTCAAAACTTATGATGATTATGAAACTTGAAATAAACTTGATGAAGGGTGCTATTCTATGTTACTAATACATTGTTTTTATGTTTATAGGGACATCATCAAGATGTTGAAGCAGCTGGTGTCATTGGAGCTGCCGCCATCCAGAGCTTGGAGCAGCTCGAGCTGGTGTCGCCGTGGACATCATCATCAATGTAAGTACATTGTTATTTTTTTAATTATTTGGGTAAAAACAATAATAATAATGATGGTGAATGATTAGTAACTGACAATCTACTAAATATTCATTAATTATAACGGTAGTACATTATTAACTAGTCAAGAGTGATTAATTATAAAGCTTGTCCCAGAAAAAAATATCGCCTATAATTTTTAACTAAAAACCATATAATTAAATGAATTTGTTTAAAACTATTGAAGACTTTATTGATCAACAACTAAATAGTACATAATAGCGCATATATTTACATTTTAATTATGATTCATCCAAAAGTTGCGCAATTTCCTTTTCACCCCATTTCGTTAAAATTTGTACAGCATAATCAGATATCATTTTTGTAATTTGTTTCCACTTATATTTGAAATTATCGACAGAATTGGGTGGTTTCTTATATTTTAATAACTTCTGCTTCATATGGGGCCAATATTTTTTGATTGGGCGCAATTCAGGACAATTTGTAGGATTTTCAGATTTATGTACAAATTCTATATGTGGGGTTTCTTTTATACCAATCAATGACATTGTTTGTGTAATGACATGTTGCCAAATCTGGTCAAAATAGTGTTGGTGTGTTATGAAACCTTATGAAGGGCAATAATCGTCTTTCAAGACACTCGCTTAAATATCTTTCGCCATTGGAACAAATGGCCTGCCATACAAGCATCTTTTTTGAGAATTTTTCTATTTTAATTACCTTCAATTAACTACTAACAGATTTTCTGAACTTTCCAGAATAATAATAATGACCTGGTCGAGATTTAATTAATTTTAATACGTTTCGACATCCATGATTACACATAATTTTTTTGATATCACTTTAAAGTAAAGTTTTCTTGATCTTGATTTTGTGTTAGTTTCTTGCTTAGTATTCCTGTTAGGCACTTTTGTTTTTCTAAATGACTTTATAGAATTCTTTAGCTTAATTCTCTGGACCGTTGATTTAGTAGTTTCAAATATCTTGGCCAAATCTCTCACAGAAAGATTTTTATTTTTACACAAAGCCTTCAAGACATTTTCTCAATATTTTAATTTACAAATCCAGGTTTGCATCCACTTCCACATTATTTTGTGTATCACCCGTTTCATTATATCTTCTTAACACCCTTTGAACAGTCCTTGTTGTAGATTTTAACTCTAAAGCTACTTTTCTTGTGGATATATGCCTATTTTGAACAAATTTGTACAAAATATTTTCGCGTAATTCTTCGTATTTCGATGGCATCTTTGTATACTAAATTGTATGAAAGTTGTCAACTAATTGTTTTTGTATAATGCATAGCCAAATAATAAAAACGCATCACATAAAATTTTGTATATCTATAAAAGCAGTATACGAAAAGGCCTAAATCTAAGCGACAATTTTTTCTGGGGCAAGCTTTATTTTACTTTTACAATTATTTTTCTCCTAAAATAATTGATGTCCGGTTCAAAGCAGAAAATTAAAATTAATCTCGTTTAATAATTTGATTTTACTAGCGGTGATTTTTACCCAATATTTAAAATATATGAGTTTTAAAAATGTTGTTTACAACATTTAACTTTGAAGAGGTTTGAAAATGTGGACTGTCTATAGTTTTGTTTGTAACTCGGGCGAATTTTATTAATTTTCTGAGAGAAAATATGAACGACAGTTTTTCCGTAACTTTAGATCAACATGTTTTAAAAACGGCTGTAATTTAGTAACCAGTCAAACGGGTTTCAATATTCAATTCCTCATCTATTGACTATAGTTTTATCCCTTAATATCAACCCTCCAGAAAATAATTAATTTTAAAATAAACATTATTGAAGCGAGGATGGTTGGGTTGGGTTGAGAATGTTCTGTGAATGTCTCAGTGGTAAATTATTTACAATTGGTTTAAACATGTAATTTTATTTTGATAATTTACTATTCTTTAATATTAAAAATTACTTTTAAAGATTGTTTATTATTTTTAATGATAGATACTCATATTAAATTGAGTTTTGCAGTTTACGCAAATTATCTGAATGCGGCATTCAGTCCCAGGAGTCGAACGCCATGCCCACGCTGTCCACGCTGTCCACCGGGTGCTTCAACACACTTCAGGAACAAAAGATAAGTACAAATTTTATTTATATTTTAATTAATCTAAAAAATGAGAAAAGAAATTATTAATAATTGATTTAGAATTTTATTGAGACACAGCCTTGACATACATCTGCTGTCTTTTAATTTAATTTATTGTTTGATGTGATAAATATTTGTTTAACGGTTTAAAAGTAAATTGCTTTAATTTCTAGAAACTTTATTATTTTACTTTTGTTTATACTAAATAATAATGTATTAATAATATTAATAATTTCTAATAATAATAACAGTAAACTGAGTAATATTGTATTTGAATTGTAAGTTAGATGTGTGCATGTTTCAAATTCACTTTAATCTCATTCATTGGTTGTGAGTGTGTCATCAAATAGGTCGCCGCTGCGAGTCTGCAACAAGAAGTTCACTTGCCAAACAAACGTCGTCGTCGAGTAATTTAACTTTTGTCTGCCTTATTTAAAGGCCTTCATAACTTCATAACCGATATCGTATCGTGGGCTTGATTTATAGCTGTACTATAAGATCAACTTCTCGAGTCGATATCGTGTTTGTTTTTATTGTTTACTCACTACGTGCATTTTAATTTAGTTAGTTAGTTGCTGCCTTAATAGGAGGCCATCCTAACTGTGTGTAGTTCTTTTCGTGGGGTTGATTTATTACTATAAATCAATTTTACGAATCGAAATTGTGTAGATCGATATCTATCGTGGGTTTGATTTGAAATCAACCTCACGAGTCGATATCGTGTATTTTGTATTTTCCACCAAAAAACGCAGGTCCCACGTGGGGCCCCAACATACATCCCATCACCAGGAGGCAAGTTTGAAGCGTTTCGCTATGCGGGTGGGGCGAGTCCCTCGCGAGCGTGCTGCTGAGTGTAGCTAGAAGGTGTAAGCCGATGCCTTGGGTGGTCGAGTTATCGAATCACAGGAACCATATTGTCCAATGAGTCATTGGGAGATCTAGACATAATTCGACTGTTCGAGCACTGCGAAATCTTCCCAGCAGTCGGGTAGGTTGGTAGGCGGTGAACCGAGAGGTCGTGGGCACGGAATATGCTCAACGTTTTTGCTAACTTGACAAGCACGCTTCGGTTGCTTTGTCGTAGATTCGTAGCTAGTCGTTGGCAAACACTTAGGTAAGATAGGGTAGGTAGGGAGAAAAAGAGGGCACCTTTACTGAAGACTACGTAAAATGTGAGTCTCTTTCAGGTTCTTCCTAACACTTGACCGATATCTTATCGTGGATATGATTTATAGTTATACTATAAGATCATATTCACGAGTCAATATCGTGTTTTTTATCTCTACGTACATTTAAATTTAGTTAGTTTAGTTTCTGCCTTATTAGAAGGCCTTCCTAACATCTGTGTAGTTCTTTTCGTGGGGTTGATTTATTACTATAAATCAATTTTACGAATCGAAATTGGTTAGAACAATATCTATCGTGGGATTGATTTATTTCCATAAATCAATTTTACGAATTGATATTGTGATATCTATCGTGGGTTTGATGTGTAATCAACCTCACGAGTCGATATCAGATGTTTTGTATTGTCCACCACAAAACGCTGGCCCTCCGTGGGGCCCCATTATAGCGTTTCGCGGTTGCTTTGTTGTAGATTCGTAGCTAGTCTTTGACAAAAACTTAGGTAAGATAGGGTAGGTAGGGAGAAGAAGGACACCATCATTGAAAACTTACTGTTTTTCAAGGAGTATTTGTACTTGTTTCTAATAATATTTTGTTGTTAGGTGCGGTGGTGAATGAAGAAAACCAACGTTTCCTGTTGGTGATTACATCAAATGCTGGGAAGATTCATCAGCAGCAGAATCGACAGCTTCTCTTCAAACACTTCAGAAGATGACTGCAAAGTCAACGCAGAACGTCGTCAAGACCGCTGCCTCCAACATCAATATAAGATAATTATTAGTTTTAAGTGGGTTGTATTTAATCGAGCACCAAAATATCAGCTCTAAATAATTCATATTCGTTATCCAAAATACTAGACTTTGCTAATCTGTTTATCAATTTAAATATCAAATATTTGTGTTTGCTATTTGCCATATTAGCATTTAATTTTCCATGAAGCTTATTTACTATTATATTTAAAGATCAGTTAGTATTTTTAGTATTCATTTAATTATTTCAGACTTATCAAAATATAATTTAACTAGAGTTAAAAATATATATTTTTGGTGTTTAATAAATATATTTCTGGCAAGAGCAACACAGTTCTTATTGATTATTGATGATATAATGATTTCGGTGCTCATTTAAATTATTCCCTTTTTAAATTATTTGGGTAAAAGTCGGTTAAAAACAGAAATAAATATGTTGTTTTAAATTAATATAAAATAGCGCAATTGTGTACAAGGGAGAATGTGAGTGAAAATGGACAGAGAGTGATTGATTTTATTCTGTGTGATGAATGATTGATGCGCGGTTTTTCAGTACTTTCTGACATTTATATGACATAATTATTTGTCGCAATTTTGTTGAGCGACTTGGTCGTGTTAGAAGACCTAAAATAATTAGAAATATAGTAAAACCGTCAGAAGGGTATCATTAGAAATATATTACAATATACACTTTACTATTCACTATTTCATATACAATTTAATTCTGTTATTATTGAGCTAATTTGTAATTTTACGTATTCCTCTTTTTCTGCCAATTTGCACCAATTTTTAATTGTCTGCCCCCTTTATTTTTCTCCTTTTAAAATTATTTAAACTTGTGCTAGAATTTTAATGAACACGTATCTGACGTACAACTTAAATTTAATCTTGTACATTATTAATATTTTTATCTTTGGACTAGAGAACGTTTAAAATTTTGACCCTACAGTATTAAATGAGGCACAAATTTCCTCCCAACACTTTTCTTCCTCTTAACACAATACTTTATCAGTTTTTTTTCATTCTATACATGTTTTTAACTCTCACTAAATCTATTAATAATTCAACTTCATTGGTGGAAAAATTTGCAGCTCCTTTAATATTTTCCATCATGTGTATATAAATATATTTCTTATTTTGCCTGTGACAGAATAAACTGAGACAATGATTATAATTTTCTCAGAATCCCAAATTACACAACACCATAAAATTTTGTTGACATTGAGTTTAGGTTCAGCTGAACTAAATTAATTTGACAAGTTATAAACAAAAAAATGTTGAGGCTCAACTGAAAAACCGAGCATGAGAAGTGTATTTGATGGTGTCGCGTATACGTCTGGATAAAAGTTGGTGAATGAGGGTGTATAATGAGGATGTTAGAGATATGTCTGTTGAGTAAATGAATGAATGAATGAATGGTACGAATGATGAATTATATTGTGGAATGAATCAGATGAGAATGATGTTGCGTGTAAAGAATGGCAAGGCTCCCGGCTTGAATGAGATGTTGATGTATGGAGGTGAGAGGTTATTTGACTCCTGATGATTGGAAATGCGCGCACGCAGTTCGAGTGTTTGAAGGTAGCGAGGCTGCGGTAGTGTCTGCGTTACCTGGTGCGGATGATGTTGTTGTAAATGATTTCAATAAATGAAGCAGAAAACGATTTAAATAATGTTAATTAATGATAATGTGTTGGTAAAAATTATAAATAAAACCACTTAGTAGTTAGTTTTATAAATTTGGCAATAATATTTATTGGTAGATATGGTTTACAAAACAAATTTACAAACACTTGTATATTGTTCAAATACAAACCAATTGTTAATAGAGAGAGGGACTGTTTAGGGAATGTCCTTTAATGACAAGGGCTATGAAAGTTGAGTTTAGAACATCTAAATATGCATTCATTAGTTTCTGGTCGGCCCTAACGGCTTTCTTAATTTTAAAAGTTTCAAGGAAAGTGAATCGATATCCTTTCCTTTTATATGTAGAACTGACAAATTACATATAGAACTTTTTTGATATAAATCTATCAAGTGTTTAGCTAAATTAGACTGGGTACTTTTGATCATATAATTATAACAATACTCTTTAAATCTAGTCTGGAAACTTGGTCCCGTTTGCTCTATATAAACAAATTCACAATCTTTACATTTAATTTAACAAAGGGTCTTTATTCATTAGTTTAGTATTATTAGTATATAATGTCAAATTTCCTCCAATTCTTGGCCATACTTACGATTCATGCCATTAACATAATTTAATTTTTTATAAATTGTTTTAAATCTAGTTTCAAAGTGTACAGGATAAAATTAATTTCTTGTAATTGATCTAGTTTTCTTATTTATTAGCTTCACAGTGATTTCTGCACTGTAACCATTGTTTGCTGTAATATTTAAAATGATTATAATTCAGATCATCAGATAAATTATAAAACGTTGCTAGCTTTATATTACATGGGTGATACAAATTAGTGGGTTTCCTGTAAATATTAAAATTAAATGTATTGTTAATGTGTTTGATAGTAATGGCCAAGATATTTATGCTTTTATTAACTTTCACTTCAGTGGTGAATTATGTATTTTAATCAAATGAATTAAGGACATTTAGTAGTTGTTGCTCCTGGTGTAAAGGGATTAAAACATCGTCGATATATCTATACCAAAAATGTAAATATTTTAGGAGGTATTTATTGGAATTGAGGCATATATATTCTCAAAATTGTTTATGAATATTTCATATAATAAAGACCCTCATTTTGTTAATTACAAATGTCACCAAAGAGCAAAAATAATTTGTTTGTAGACAAACTTCCAGCAAGTTTAAAGTTACATGGTTAACTTCAAGCTGTTTTTAATAAAAATTGGAATGGAA